>OY744477.1:91364787-92045401 GCA_963556175.1 Tipula confusa
ATTAAATATATTATATATATATATATATATATATATATATATATATATATATATATATATATATATATATATATATATATATATATATATATATATATATATATATATATATATATATCAAATATCATCAATCTTCTATCAATTTGAATTTTATGTTTTAAATTGGAAATTTAAATTTTAAATTTTTTGGTTATATACGGTGGGTGCACCACAATATGGTGTTTTGCATAAAAACCATTCGATTTTCATTTATTTATTTTTGATTGGAAAATTAATTCAGATTTATCTATTTACTGTACATAAACTGATGGTAATAATTTAATGTTTTTAAATGGGATTTTTTTTTGGTGTTTACCAAACAGTGAATGATGGTATTGATATTTGGTAAAGGAATACCAATACAAATGCAACAATACAACAACAAAAAAATTTGACATTAAATTTTAAAGTATGTTGGTTAAAAATATATAGTGCGATGCAAATTATAGCTTACCACTGTTGTGTATATTATATATGAATGTACTTATGTATATTTAAAGTCACTTACCTAAAAAAAAAAAATACAAAAAAAGTATTAGTATCAAATTAAATAAATCCAAATTAGAAAATTTTACAATGTTTTAAATGTTAGATATATTCATCTACCATTTTTAAGCCGGTTTAAATATGAAAATAAATTAAAAGCTTTAAGTTTGTCGACAGTCTTAAAAACAGTTAAGAATTTTACTCTTAAACGTTTAAAACTTACTCAACAAAATTAAAATGATTTTTTGAGAAACATAAACAAAAACAATTATTTCAAAAGCTTCTAAAAGCTCTTGACTTTAAATATAAAAATTTCGTCTGCCTTTAGTTATCTTTAATTGTATTACTTATATATGATTTACATAAATATGTACATCGTTTATCATTAAATGTACAATAAGCTTTTTGAAAGCTCATCAGAAATAAAAAGACATTTATATTTTTTACAATGTGAGCTTCGTAAAAGCATTTTTTAGAAGAAGCGTAGAGAAAGATTTTACGATTTTGTGATAAACTATTTTTTTCCCAAAGAGCTTTATAAGCTTTAAGCTTTATTATTTGTCAATGGTATGTCTGTATACTTTTTTTATGTCTTATAGTTCTGTGTTCTTTTTTAAAACTGCTGAAGGACGTGTTACCAAGTGTTCATATGATTCAGCACAATTATACACAAGTTCATAAAAGCTCCAACCGTTCATCAATCAAAAAGTAAATTCAACAAAATAATCACAATAGTGTCATCTAGCGTCAAACATTCCTATCATATTGTAACATTCCTATCATATTGAAACATTAAATATGACCACACATAGTGGAACAGAGTTTAGACTACCTAATTCAAACATACCACCTTTCGATGGATCGTATAAAGATTGGCAATTATTCTATGATTTATACCGCAAAGCCGTACATGAAAATACAGTATTATCCGCAGACCAAAAGTTTCAGTATTTAAAGGGTTTGCTTAGAGGGGATGCAGCAAAACTAGTACAACATTTATCCATCACCGAAGCCAATTACTTTGAGGCATATCAACAAATTATGTCAGCGGTATGATAAGAAGAAGCATATTGTAGCAACTTTTATTCAAACATTTGTTGATCAACCTGTGCTGAAAATGGCAAATTTATTTAACATGCGAAGGTTATCGGATACATGTGATGAGGTCATCAGAGGTTTGAAAGCGCTTGGGCCTTTATATGAAACCAGAGATCCCTGGCTAATTTACATCATCACCAACAAATCAGATGATGAAAACCAACAGAGATGGGCTGATCACTGAGCAGAAATGGAGAATCCTATAGTACAAAATTTGTGCGACTTCTATCTAATCGAGCTGATGCCTATGAGCTATATCAGAAGCCAACATCAATGATTCGCAGCCAATCACATAAGCTGAACACGCAACCTGCTATAAAATCTATGCATGTCCCATCGAATGAGCTATGTTTACTTTGTACCGACGAATCACACCCACTATATGCATGTACGAGATTCAACGAAATGAAGGTTGATGATCGCCGAAAGCTTGTAATGGAGAAATCTCGCTGTTTCAACTGTCTAAGCCCAAGCCATCCTGTCTTCAAATGTCGATCGCCTCGGAAATACTCTATATGCAGAAAATGGCACAATAGTTTACTACACATAGAAGAAAATATAGTGGAGGCAGAGAATGCAAATTCACAGCCTCCAAAAATAGCTTTGCACACACATAGTAAATCTAACGACAATCCAACATTGCGTCTCCCAGTAACATTGTTACCCACTGCTCAAGTTTTAGTCATGGGTTCAAATGGAAAGTTCTAAAAGTGTCGAGCTCTATTAGACTCCGGGTGACAGGTGTCTTTTATATCTGAGGCGTGCATCCAACGACTTCAATTGGATTGGAAAAACCGACTTCAGCAGCATTCTCACGAGGCCTGACAGAAGTCGTAGTCACGTCTAGATTTGATACAAACCAACGAATTACAGTCAAAGCCTTAATATTGTCTAAAATTACGTCAAAATTACCAGTAAAGGAAATTACAGGTCTTGACTTGACAATCTTAAAAGATCTTCAACTAGCTGATTCGGACTTTTACAACCCAAGTCGTATAGATCTCTTGATTGGAGCGGATCAATTCTTTAGAATTTTGGTACCGGACATTCAGCAATATGCACAGGTAGCTCGGTTAAAGGCCATGGAAAGAAAATTCCGAAAGAATCCCGAGTTTAAGGATTCCTATATTAAATTCATGAGGGAGTATGAATCACTGCAATATATGGAAATCATTCCTGATAATGAAATACAAATAAACAATAATAGCCATTTTTATTTACCGCATCATGGGATAATAAAGGAGGACAGCGCTACAACGAAATTGAGGGTCGTATTTGACGCTTCGGTTAAATCTCAGTCAAGAACATCTCTCAATGATTTATTAATGGTTGGTCCAACGATTCAACCAAA
Source organism: Tipula confusa (assembly GCA_963556175.1). Taxonomy (NCBI): domain Eukaryota; kingdom Metazoa; phylum Arthropoda; class Insecta; order Diptera; family Tipulidae; genus Tipula; species Tipula confusa. Next base: position 91,367,762 of record OY744477.1, read on the forward strand.
CCTTTTATCCATAATCATGAGGTTTAGGATGTATGCCATTGTTTTTGTAGCGGACATCGAGAAGATGTACCGCCAAATATACATAGACGATGTTTTTACATAGACGATGTCATGACTGGAACAGATGACATCGAAACTGCGACAGCCTTGAGCAAAAAATTAATCGGAACATTAAAAAGGGCAGGATTTTTATTACGAAAGTGGATGTCAAATACCGACGAACTATTGGATCATATACCAATTAGCGACAGGGCCATTGGCGGCTGCACGGTGGATGAATCAAATACCATGAAGGTTCTTGGTTTGCAATGGAATCCACGGAATGATAAATTTTCCTTTAAAATAAAGTTGGATTCTAGTATCCTGGTAACTAAGCGGAAAATTCTCTCCGAGTTATCTCGGATTTTCGATCCGTTAGGATGGCTGTCACCATCTATAGTCAAGATTAAAATATTGTTGCAAAGGTTATGGCTGATAAAATTAAATTGGGACAATAAATTGCCAAGCAGCACCATGGACGAATCGTTCATAGTCCACCTTGTAGCCGCAAAAACCAAGGTGGCGCCCCTGCACCAATTCTCGATTCCGAAATTGGAACTCAACGCAGCATTATTATTATCGAAGTTGTTAACCTCAACCATGGAACATTTAAAACAGCAGGAATATGAAGTGTACGCGTGGACTGACTCAACCATAGTGTTGCATTGGATTGGATCCCATCCAAGATGATGGAAAACCTTTGTCGCGAATCGAGTGGCTGAAATCCACAATTTAACGTCACGGTTCAAATGGTTGCATGTACGACCAAAGGACAATCCATTTGTGGACGATCAAAGGACAATCCGATTGTGCCTCGCCTGGAATGAATCAGTCAGAGTTTATTTCATGGTCATTATGGTGGCATGGTCCGCCCTAGCTTTCACAGCAAACATCACATTGGGAAATAGTTGAAGTAATAACCGATAGTAAATCAGAAGATATAGAAAGAGAAGAAAAACCGAAATCTGTCATTTCACACACAGCAGGGTTAACTTTCGATATGGGCGATCAACTCCTTAAACGATTCTCTTCGTTCTACAGAATGACTAAAGTACTGGCATGGATACTAAGGTTCATTCAGAACTGTCGTTTGAAAAAAGAGGGCCAGCTACAAATTAACCATTTGAAGAAAATTCTGATGGTGACAGAAATTGATCATGAGACAATTCAAATTTACAAATGGATCCAAATGAAGGAGTACGTATATTTCCCAAGACTTGTCATCATTGAGTTGTGGAAAAGCAGTGAAATCCAACAGCCAAATAGCTTCACTTAGTCCATTCTTAGACAAAGATGTTGTTAGAGTTGGCGGCAGAATTCAAAATTCTATCGCATCCTATGAGACGAAGCATCCGATTATTTTGCCGTACACCCATCCAATCATAAAGGCAAGGGTCAGTGAAGAACATTTTAAGCAGTGTCATGCCGGGCTCACTCTATTGTTCAATATATTGCGACAAAAATTGTGGATCGTTCGATGCAAGGATTTAGTACGTAAGGTAATACACGGTTGCGTTATTTGTATTCGTCACAATCAACAAGTTGCAAAGCAGTTAATGAGCGATTTACCAAAAGAACGAGTGCGGTATTAAAGACCCTTTTTTCGAACTGGGGTAGACTTTGCTGGGCCAGTAATGGTAAAACCAACATTGCAGAGAGGCAAAACTCACCATAAGGCAATTTATATAGCAATTTTTGTGTGTTTCAGCACAAAGGCTGTGCACATTGAATTGGTGAACTGTATCACAACCGAGTCGTTTTTAGGATCATTGCAGCGATTTGAAGGATTTGTTCACATTTTTAAAATCCAATTCTAATGAAATATCTTTAAAGGGATAAAATCCAATGGTTTTTTAATCCTCCAGGTGCGCCACATTATGGCGGACTATTCGAAGCAGCCGTAAAGTCCATGAAATTTCATTTGAAGAGAGTGCTGGGTCAAACAATTTTAACTTACGAGGAAATGGCCACACTTTTAACTAAAATTGAGTCAATTTTAAACTCGAGACCATTATGTCAAATATCTGGTGATGTAATAGATGCTTTAACACCAGCGCATTTTCTATTGGGCCATCCATCCACATATATACCAGAAGCAGATGTCCAACATATCAAAACTGGACGACTATCTAGATGGCAAATGGTTACACAATTAGCACAACATTTATGGTCTCGCTGGCACCGCGAATATCTACCCGAACTCCAAAAACGAAACAAATGGAGAGATAAACACAAAAACATAACGGTTAACGACATTGTTGTCGCAAAGGATGAAAACTAACCTCTGTCGAAATGGCTGTTAGCCAAGGTACTTGAAATTTATCCGATCAATTAGTGCGAGTAGTGCAGCTAAAGACAAAAAATGGAATCTTGACCAGGCCAATTCATAAGTTAGTAGTGCTACCAGTTGAATCCGAGGATTCAAAGTGGCCGGAATGTTCATATGATGCAGTAAAATTATACACAGGTTCATAAAAACTCCAACCGTTCATCAATCAAAAAGTAAATCCAGATAGTAAGAGCCGCAAGCTCTTTACATTTAATAGGTTAGCGGGAAGTTTATAAAAAAGTTAGCGTGGTTTTGGAGTTTGACGTTGAAATTGAAAACTCGAAAGTTAAGCGTTTAAGTATTTATCGATTCTTTGTTCAAACAAGTTTTTGCTCAAGAAAGCGTTTCTTAAACGATAGTGAGCGATACCAAGCAATTCCGAGCCTTTACAAGCAAACAAGACCATCTCACCCAATCAAATTTATAGGATTTTAAGACGAAATATGCAACTTGCTCTCCAAATGGCAATGCTTGATAAGCGAAAGTATCGCAGTCTCGGTTATCTCGAAAGGCATTGAATTTCTGCTAGCCAGTAGCAAACAAGAGATTTCTATGGATAGTTTGCGGTTCCCAGCAAATCAGCTATTTTATTTGATTGCTAAATCGCGTAGCCATCATTATACTGTGAAGAAATTCCAGAGTTTAATAAACAGATCTGCAAGATCAACAGGGAGTTTAATCCTCAAGCACAAAATTAGCAACAATACTATCGTGATTCAATCAACACAATACCAAAAGCCTTAAAATCTGCATCTACAGGTGCCCGACTGGTCCGTCGGGTACCTCTCCAAGTGGTGGATAGAGCAAAGCCTTCAAATTTGGCACGTACTGGGAAAATAAAATTTTCGAGGTGCATCAAAAACTGTTCATCAATATAAACTATTTAAATAAAGCTTTAAATATTCAAAGTTATCTCCACCATCCTAAACGGGTTACACTTTGTAGTTTAAAAAAGGAAACAGAACATGGACAAGATGGATAGTATTTAAAATAAAGAAAAACATTTAAGAACGAAAATGAGAGCAGAATAATCTCTTGAAGTGACTAGTCCAAAGTTCTCAGTAGGAAGGAAATAAAAGAAACATCTCAAAAGGAGCTTCACACATATCATAAAGTATTGGGTAAGCTTAAATCCTTATTAAAGCTCTCAAAAAGCTTAACGTACAACGTTTGGGTAAAATTAAAGCTTATTTTAAAGCTCACAGATGGTAAAAATTCATTTGGAATGTCAAAATTGTCTGATAAATAGTAAACTTTTGGCAAACTCTAAACTATTTGAAAAAAACAAATTTTACCAAAGTTACCTATAAGAAACCAATAAAAGTAAGCTTAAGTTTAATTTAGTCAAAAAGCACTAGATTTAGATTATGCACCTACGCCAAATATTGCTACTATTATAATTTGATAACAAAGAAACTTTTTTGTGTTTCATACAAACTTTAGAAGCTTTCCTTTAATTTTTTAAAACATCTTTCTAAAATGTGTCCAAATCTTTTTCAACTTAACAAATCTCTTCACAAATCATAATTACATAATTAAATAACAGCTCGTAATTCCGGCACCAGAGATTTAGGGACATCGGCAATTCCTCGGTGTAGATTAGTAAAAAATGTACAAGCTATTAAATAAGACAAGTCAAAACTTAAGGTATGGTCCATAACCACACAAACGTTTTACAATTAACAAAGACAAGTAAAACCAATAATTAGAACAAAACATACAACAACAAAAAATCTCATTTATTCCCTATCTATAGCAAACGCACACCCACCAAAAAACAAGATCTGGTCCTGACGGTTAAACAAAACAAAAAAAAAATCCCCAAAAATATAAAGATCAAACGGAATGTTTAAATTTTCCTTTTGTTTCTTTACATTTCCTTATCTCAATCCAAATCACATGATGTGTTATCATTTGTAATTTACGAATGAAAAATAAATTTTCTTTCGTTTAATTTTCAAAACCAAAACGAATTTTTTTTTTATGAAGGTAATCAAAATAATTTTTAAAGAAAGGCCAAAACCAAACCATTACCATCATATTTTCACAAAATGTACCATCATCGTCGGCATCACCGCGCGTATATACATCCTAAAATGATGAACGAAAAAAAAACTACGGGAAAACATTTAATCAAGAAAAAGAAAAATAAGACGATGGGAATGATGAGAAGAAGAAGAAGAAAACGACCGGTGAATAGAATTATGTCGTTTTTTGCTATATCTACCTTCTCGTGTGTTATGGAAAAATATAATTTTCATAATTTTCCTTTAATCTTTTATTTATTTTCAATTGATTAGTATTTAGGAAATTCAATAGGATTGAAATTAGAAACGAGAGGGGATTAAGCGGAACGATGTTTGTAACGTTGACCAAATTAAGTTGTGAAATGTGTGTACGAGAGAACTGTTAGTATATGTAATTTGAATTCGTAATTCGTATAACACTTTTACTACTCATCTTGCAATACTATTATTATATTTTCTGTCTTCTGATATATATTAGGTCAAGTAGTAGGTGGAGTATAAAACGTGTTGTCAAGCATTTAATACATATTATTATTTTTGTACTCTCGTATATAATATAATTAATTAAAAAATAATAATACAAACCTGTAGTGTTTTATTATAACATCGATAATTAACAGATTATGGGCCCAGTGATTAAATTTGAATAATTTAAAAATACATTGAGTAATTGTATTGATAATAAATTGTGCAACGAAGATTTTGTGCAACAATCTTATATTGGGTCATACACATGTTCTATGGTGGAATCAATTGATTTATAATGGAAATGGCTTCAGATATTTTTGCAACGAAGACTTTGCAATTTGATGGTACCAATTATAATAATTGGAAATATCGATTAGGCATTTTATTAGACAAAGAGGGCTTAACCAAATATATTGAAAAAGATTTAAATGAATTACTAAATGCTGCTGAAATGGCGGATCGTGAGAAGATTCATAAAGAAGAAAAAACGTGTATTGCAATTGTCGTTCAAAGTATTCACGATAATCAGTTGGAATATGTTAAAGATAAAAAGACTGTTAAAGAAATGATTGATTCATTAAAACAAATATTTGAACGAACAAGTATTGCTAGCCAGTTATTGTTACGTAAACAGTTATTAACGATGAAATACAGTGAACGGGATAGCATAACCGAACACTTTATTTTATTTGACAAAAGAATTCGTGAACTCAAATCAATTGGCGCAAATATAGAAGAAATGGATGTTATTTGTCATTTGTTGTTGACTTTACCAAAATGTTTTGATAATTTGGTAACTGCATTGGAAACTATGAATTCAAAAGATTTATCAATGGAGTTTGTCAAAGCACGTTTATTGGATGAATATAATAAAAGGCATGGTCGAAATGATGAACATGAAAAATCAGATCAATCATTGGCTATGCACTCGAGATCTAATATTGTTTGTTATCATTGTGGTAAAGCCGGACATACAAAAGCTAAATGTTTTAAATTGAAAAACAAAAATAATTTTAATAAATTCAAATTAAATAAAAATAAAAACGGAGATGGAAACAATGTCTCTAGTAAACACGTGTCGAATAAGTTATGTGAACCTGTTTGTTTGTGCGCAGAAAGTGATTATGAAACAAAACTAGTTACTGAGAACATAACTAGTTTGAATGCTGCAATGGGTGTACAGTCAGTGGTAAAAAGTGATGAAATTAAATTTATATTAGATTCTGGCGCAACAGAACACATGGTCAATGATGAAACATGTTTTAATAAGTTATTTAATGTTGAAAATATAAATATAAACGTGGCCAAAAAGAATGAAAAATTAATCGCAAAGCAGCGATTCATTGGTGAAATAAATATATCATCAATGCATAATGGTGATTCGGCAGTTAAGCTTATAAAAGATGTCTTATATGTGCGTAATTTAAAATGCAATTTATTATCAGTTCGTACGTTAACTAAAAAAGGTTTCAAAATTATTTTTGAATACCACGCATTTGCTAATTTAAATGGAAAAATAATTTTTACCGCAAAATTAAATGGTAAACTATATGAAGTCATTTTTCGTGTTCATCGCACAAATTTCGCTGGTATTGTAAATAATTATGACTCGAAATGTTCACAAAATCTTTGGCATTTCCGGTTGGGACATTTAAATTCTCATGACATGAAAAGGATGATCAAATTTAAAATGATTGATGGCATAGACAATGTTACTGTCAATACAGACAATGATTTTTGTGAATCATGCGTTGTGAGTAAGCATACTCGTTCACGGTTTCCACAAAATTCAAATAATCGTTCAAATCGAATTCTGGAACTTATACATAGTGATATTTGTGGTCCTATATCTCAACCGGCATGGGATGGTTTCAGATATTTCGTTACATTTATGGATGATTTCTCAAGAGCATCAATGGTTTACTGTATTGAGAAGAAAAGCGACGTATTTAGCAACTTTAAAAAGTATGCTGCAATGGCTGAATTTCTACATGGCTGTAAAATTGCTAAACTCAAAGTTGATAATGGCGGTGAATATTCATCGACAGCATTTAAAGAATTTTGTGAACAAAAAGGCATTCAATTAATATATACGGTACCATATAACCCTCAAATGAACTCAGTTGCTGAAAGATTGAATCGAACACTACAAGAAAAGGCTTTGGCCATGATATCAGCTAGTGATTTGGAACGTCGCTTTTGGAATGAAGCAATTTTGGTTGCCAATTTTATTAAAAAATGTTCTCCAACCAAAGCATTTGGTAAACGATTTAAAACCAAAACTTCTGCGGAGATTTGGTATGGTTCTAAGCCAGATTTGTCACACATTAAAATATTTGGTTCCATTTGTTATAATCATGTTCCAACTGAGAACCGAAAGAAACTAGAACAAAAATCAAATAAATGTGTATTTTTGGGTTATTCTACATCACATGGTTCTTATCGTTTATGGGATTTGGAAAGCAACAAATTAGTGATTGGTCGCAGTGTTGTTTTTGATGAAAAATCTGTTTTGAATAAAACTAAAATGGTCCATATAATCTCAGAGGCAGTAGTTAATCAAGAAAGTCCAAACTTTAACACGTCGAAACTTAATAATAATGATAAGTTAAATGGTGTTTCTAAACATTCTTCTGATGCTGAAGAAAACAACCACGATACAAAAATGGATGGTATCGATGACTTCAAACAAAATATCCACAATGTTGACAAAAATAGCACTGGTGATGTCGTTCGTCGAACAACTCGTGAATCAAAAAAACCTCAAAGATTAGGTAATTTCATGGTACCTGGTCAGTATAACGATCAATGGATCGATGAAGATGCAAGTTATGCATTATCAGCAGCTGATTATGTTGAAGATGATCCGCTTTCAATTGAAGAAGCAAAACAACGTATTGATTGATTGATGTGGAAAAATGCAATTGATGAAGAGTATACATCTTTGATGAAAAATAGTACACGGAGTCTGTGTGATTTGCCTAAGGGTAGAAAAGTCATTTCTTGTAAATGGGTGTTCAAATTGAAACGCAAAGGTAATGGTGAAATTGATAAATATAAAGCTAGATTAGTAGCTAGTGGGTTCACTCAAGAAAAGGGTTTTGATTATAACCAAACATATTCGCCCACAGCAAAGTTAACTACGTTTCGCACATTATTATCAATTTCTTTAAATTATGGTTATTTTGTTCATCAAATGAACGTCAAATGCGCATTTCTCAACGGATTTATAGATGAAGAGATATAAAGGTTTGCAAATTGCAACGTTCCCTTTATGGTCTAAAGCAAGCTTCTCGTATGTGGAATGAAAGATTCAATAAATGCATCATTAAATTAGGATTTAAAAGATGCTTTTCTGATCAATGTTTGTACATTAAAATTGGAAATAATATAGTTCAATATATTTTGCTTTATGTGAAATGACATCGAATGACATTGGTCGAATTAAAATTATTAAACAATTATTGTCCAAAGAATTTGATATGACGGATATTGGTGAAGCTAATACATTTCTTGGAATGAAAATTCAATTTGATAAAATAAACAATACGATTAGCTTGAGTCAACCACATTATTTAAAAAGTATGATTAAGAAGTTCAACATGCATGATTGTAAAGGAGTTTCTACACCAATGGAGGTAAACATCGATTTAATTAAAGACACAAAGTCGAACTGTGAAGATGTTCCTTATCGTGAATTGATTGGATGCTTAACTTATGCAACTATAACAATGCGACCAGATTTATGCGCATCCACCAATTATTTTAGTCGTTTTCAAAGCTGTTTTAAACAAGAACATTTTAATCATGCAAAGAGAAATTTACGATACATTCAATCGTCGTTTGTTTGTTTGTTTATTTCTATGCAATCTGTTTTGGGGCCGAAGCTCACCCAACTCTTTCGCGGTTAGTTAACGTCCTACTTTACGCCATTACTAGCCAAATCGAGGACGCGCGAATACAGGTTCGCGTTTCAAATATCCATCTGCACATTGCATTGCTCCAGCCAGCCTGTACTGGCATGGACGATGGTTCGGCCCATGAATTCTGCACTCCAACGGGGGGTCATAGTTGTGTTCATCGTCATCACCGATCGTAATCAAGTGATGAAAAATCCCTTTTGCAACCCTCCCCCGTTGGGATTCGAACCCGGTACCTCCCGTCCCAAACACCGCAGCTTTAACCACTGCGCCAATTGCTCGGTCAACTACATATTATTACTTTAATACATATTATTATTTTTGTACTCTCGTATATAATAATAATTAATTAAAAAGTAATAATACAAACCTGTAGTGTTTTATTATAACATCGATAATTAACAAGAACAACGTTTAACTTGGGGATACAGCCCAAGATATATATATATAATATATATATATATATATATATATATATATATATATATATATATATATATATATATATATATATATATATATATATATATATATATATATATATATATATATATATATATATATATATATATCCTTTAACGTCTACCAGACCCTTTAAGAGAAAAAGTATGTAGGAGTAGAAAATTGTTTTAATGACCTTTAGTATCCTTGGTTTCATGATTAGACAAATACTATAATATTTTAAATAGGCAGAAAAGTTGTTTTGTTTAGGGGAGCTCTTTTTAAATGTCAGCTGTGTTTTGTCCTAGTCCTTTTGTTCAATTTTTACTTCATTAAATTTGTGGAGAATTTCCATTGCTACAATTATTATTTGCGATGATTACGTTAAATTCAATTTAATATAGCCCTCCACAGTGAGGTGATGATGGTGGCATAAAGTTGAATTCTTTGCCATTATTAGATAATATTTGTTGAATTTCTGGAGTAACTTGTTTCAAACACTCACGTTGTACCTTATCGAGTATTGAGCGAGCTCCGAATAGTTACAATTTGGTTATATAAATAATAATAATTCGATTTTTTAAAATAAAACAAAATGTTCATCAATACAATGAACGTTTGATCGTAACGAATGAAATGTCAAAAACTTACAGGTTCCCAATAAACCACATATTTCCCCCTTAAAACCAATTGAAACTTTTTTAAATCTTTTTTGTAGATTCGCGTAACATAAGTTTCAAACAGAATGTATCCGTTCCGCCTGATCCGTTTAATGAGAAATGTCCATTCGTATGAAAAAACGAAAATTTGAACACAATGAACGGAGGAGAAAAAACGGAGGTACAAATTCAAATTTTTTCGTACGACATAACCTCACATAACATGTGTACACATAACATAAAAAGATGAATTTAGAAGAATTTGTTGAAACCATAAAATGTTAAATTACATACAAGGTGTATAATTCCGCCAACTCATCCGGTGCTTGCATTGCGTCTTCATAATCCATATTTTTTTGTGTAGTATAAATTTGAATTTTTGATAAGCGAAGGTGGATGTATTGTGTTTTAGAAAAACGAGCGGAAGGAGCGGAATCGAAATGAGCGGATCTATTCTGTTTGAACCTTAAGAGTTATCTACTTGTCTCAATTTAAAAGTCATTCCATGTATATATATATATATATATATATATATATATATATATATATATATATATATATATATATATATATATATACATTTATATATATATATATATATATATATATATATATATATATATATATATATATATATATATATATATAGATATATATATATAGATATATATATATATATATATATATATATATATATATATATATATATATATATATATATATATATATATATGTTTTTTGTTAAAGTTCTCTGAAGTTTAAAGAACATTCCGTTGTTCCACACTTTATTGAATGGCACCGCTAAATCTAGAAAGACTTTAGATCTAGATAACTTTAGTAATTCTATGTGCTTGCTCTATGGTTGAATGTTCTCTTTAAATCCGAGCTGATGATGCGAGAACAGTTCTCTTTCTTTGCTTTGTAATTATGATTATCCATTTAGGATAGATTTGTATTGCGGGGTACGAGTTCTTGGCCATTTTTTCCTGCACTATAGATCCCTTACTTCTATTATATCAGGGAAATTTCTTTCCTGGGTACTATATCCTTACGGTGCTTTCCCAAGCTGCCATTCTTATGATTTCTAGAAGGCTATCCAATTTGCTTTTTATTTTGACAAGTAGGGTGTATCCCTCTAGCCATAACTTTGATATGATGAACAATTTTTATTAATACTTCACACATTGTTAAATTTTGGTATATAGGCATTCGAATTAGATGTGTTTGTTTTCCTTAATTTATGGACAAAGCTATGAGTTAAGGTTTTAGTTAACACAACCGGACCACTGTTAAATTAATATTTATACTGTTGGCCCTTGAGGTGGTTTTCATACGGTTATCATATCTCTTCATCTATAATCAAATAGTCACAGGCAAACTCTTCGCTTTTTACTAAACAAGTGAAAACGCGTAAAATTAACAACGAACAAAACACTAAAATCCATAAATCAATATTTCAACACCAAACCAAAAATCCAATTTCCCATCCTTGCCATTCTGCCTATATCCATTACAAAAACCAATAGTAACAATAATTAGTTTTTATCTACGAAATTTTTGCTAAATATAGTTATAAATATAATTTATTACTTAAATATTTTCAATAAATTTCCAATTCAAAACACAAAAAAAAAAAAACTATTTGTACTTCATATAATTTTCGTTACCAGACCAACTCCATTGGCATTGAATCCTAGAAAATTATAGTCAATAGATTTTTATTTAGTCTGTAGTTGGACCAAAAAAAGTAATTTGCTTTATTAAAGTTGAAAAAGTTTTTGGTTGATGTTCTTGTTTAATTTGCGTAGTATAGTACGGTTGGAAAAATGAAATTTTTCACCCGTAGGCCAATTTTATTTGAATTTTTTATTTTTTTTTGGTATCATTGGCAAATATGTATGTAATGTCCATATCTATATGCTCGGCGGCAAAATATAGGTTTATTAATTTATATACTATATATACTATATAAATATATATATATATATATATATATATATATATATATATATATATATATATATATATATATATATATATATATATATGTGTGTGTTACATATAACAAAACCGAAGGAATGGAAGGAATGGAAGGAATGTTAGTTGTGACAGACTCGACCGAGTACTGACACCTAAGCGATCGATAGTTAGTATTTTTGTAGTGTAAACAAAGGATGCGTTTGTTAGAAATGACCGAATTAGTCCGGTTAACCGGTAGCCATTATTCAAAGTACTGTTAGCACAAGACAATCACAATTTTATGAACTGCTCTGCTTTTTGTCGTCTCTTATCAGTAACATTAATATCAGCAACGCCACCATTCCCCTGTAGTCTGCAAAGGTACCCTGAAAACTAAATATATAAAAAATTTAATTGCTCTTGGTTGTAGGCTGTAATAAATTGAATTAATTTTCATCTGCCATTATAAATTAATTAATCCAAAATATAATAATATAATTAATATAATAATATAAACTAAAATAAACTGAGACTCAACACAAATATAACCACACCGATACACATCAACAATATGCAAATTGAAGATGTAAATGAATTCGTATACCTTGGTTGCACAGTAACGAAAACAGGTGGAACAGAAGAAGACATACACAAACGTATGAATAAAGCCAGATATACATTCAACATGTTACAAAAAGTCTGGAATACTTCTGTCCTGTCGCGCAAGTCCAAGATACGAATGTTCAACTCATGTGTGAAATCGGTAGTACTGTATGGGTGTGAGACATGGAAGCATACAGGAAAAATCATACAGAAGCTACAGGTATTCGTAAACAAATGCCTTCGACGAATACTTAAGTGCTTCTGGCCTAACACGATTAGTAACATCAATCTGCACATAACAACATGTCAGACATTGAGACCGAAATAAAGCGACGAAAATGGAGATGGATTGGCCACACACTGAGGAAGGCATCAAGTGATATAACGAGGATGTTATTAGACTGAAATCCACTAGGAAAAAGAAAGGTTGGAAGGCCAGCAATGATATGGAAGAGAACGACGCTAGCAGAGGCAAAACACCTGGGAAAATCATGGGCGGAAATAAAAGCAATAGCCCCAAATAGAGTAAGATTGTTCAGAATAGTGGACGCCCTATGCTCCTAAATTGGAGATAAAGGAAAAAAAAATAAAATAAACTGAACTAGTTTTCTCCTGACAAACTTATTAATTTGTTCCATAATAATATATATATTAATATAAGAATATCAAAAAATAAAATTTAAGAAATATAGTAATATAAAATTCAACAATCCAACAACACTATTTAATGAACTAATTACTCTTAACCATACCCTGTAATATAAAGCATTAGTTTTCGAGGGCAATTCCCAAATTTAATATTTTTAAACTCCATGCTACTAACATTTATTAAGTCAGCTCCTATTTACATTCACTTAACTAGAAATAATATTATCGAAATTCAAATTTTAATAAAACAATTAAACGTTCGAATTCGATCGAATCAACTGTTTTATAACGAATACACAAGCACCAATAAAAATAAAAAAGGAAAAATGTAAAAAAATTAATAATATAAATAAATATACCGTAACATGTAAACTATGTCAAATATTGATAACTTCAGTCTTGAATAAATCTTGCTCATAAACTGACGTGTCTGAATAACGACTAACCTCATCACAAACTTTACTTGTAAAGGTTTAATTATTCGAGAAATATTTAGTGAATGTCTTAAAGCTAAAGGCATAGAACAATATTCTAAAATAGCATTACATTGATTGACTCCTTTTGAAATGCCAGCTCATAAGATGAACGTAAAAATCGGAAACATAATAATGATAATGATAACGAAACGTGTTCATTCGCACTCTGTTAACCTTGTTTCCAAAATTGTAGATTATGCTGCTTAGAAAAATTCCAATAGAGAATTCGTCAGTTGCCTTGTAAAAGTCTTAAAAATACTGGCAACAAAGAAAACGCGAAAAGGGGAAATAATCCGGCAGAAAATCTAATTTGGCTTGTGGTTATATTGTATTTTAATTAGAACTTGTTGATGATGTTGTAGCTTCAACAGTTAATTAATAAAAGATGCTCGATTTTAGTAAAGTTGAACAAAATTCTTTATTAATAAACATGTATGATTAACTAAAAGTTGTTGTCGCAACCAAGGTTGATGAAAACGAGAGTGACGACAATTAATTTTATTGTCATCAGCTAAACTTTAAAAAATGAATATTTACTTAAATAATTATAATTATAAAAAATTTTGGTACGAAATTCAAAACACAGAGATAATTCAATTTTAAATATAACGCGCCTTAATATTAATTAAAAATGGTAAGCTTCTTAATAATATTGACTTTTTGGTAACTAATCCTAATAATTACAAATTCTATTACATTTGTATTTTCTATTACATTTGTATATAATGTTGTTATGAATGCAACACACTCTTTTTAAGATCAAATTTAATTATTGTACACGTTTTGACTGGAACTGCAGAAAAGAAGACAGTCATTATTTAACGATAGACTTAGCACCAACTCACACGATTTACTACCGTTTGCGTAGATAATTTACTAGCTGCCTCTATATGACCATGAACAAGTTGCCTTTTCCTGTGTTAAGTTAATGTGAACTTTAATGTCATCTGAAGGTATACAATTTCAAATTGATGGTAGAAAAGTTCAACCAGCGTTTCGAACCCAAACCCGTTCCGATTCAGCAATTTTTTCATAATTTTGTAAACTCGAACCCGAATTTGAACCAAATGAAAATTTGGTTTCGAGTTCAATTTAATTTTTCTTTTCAAAAACAAAAATTCAAACCATTACAAACGGATCGACAAACAATTGGGGAAAATATAGATGTTTCTAGAATATTCTCTAGTTCATCGGATAATGAAAATGACCACGTCGCGTTGGAATAAATCTTAAAGGCCAAAGATTTTTATGTCTTTGAATTAATTTTAGCGCCACAGCTTGGCCAATTGAATGAAAATTCCTTTGCCGGGGTTCAAGACCCTGCTTTTAAATGATATTCGTTTAAATTTTACGCAAAATTCTTTTTAAGCCTCCGCCAATGTGGAGGTCTTTTTGCTAGAAAATATTATAAAAGCATACCAAGTTTCAAATTCGCTTGGAGCACACTCAAGAAAATGTTAAACATCTGCACCGCAAATATCTTGCACGTTGTACTCATACAGAATGCTAACCAGAATGTGTATTTCGGCTGCTTATACTCGTTTGATACCGTTATCTAAAGTAGCTATATTATTAATTGAAATACGCCATTCGAGTCATTTTTTGAAATCATCGGTAACAAAATGCTTTCACTGGCCCTCCTCCTGCAGTGCCCAATAACAAATACGAAAACAAAGCAACTAGAAGAGACAATAGTCACACCTAGTCCAGCACCGGCTGCCAAACCCTAAAAATTCAACGCACTAACACAAAACCAGAACCAAAATCTCTAATAAAGCTACCAGAAGCAAACCCTTCAACAACTATTAGTGACAAGTTCACTAATACCACTGCCAAATCCAAGGAACAGGCACTAGAACTCAAATAGATCCTAAAAATCAATGAGGAATCAGTGATGAGGAATAAAAAAATAATACTAATACTTGTTAGTGCCACCAAATTGAAAACGTTAACGAAAAAAAGGCCACGAACGTCGCCACGCTCCCGACGTCACTACCCCGACTCCAAGATGATTGAAAGCAAAAAACTGTCAAGTGCCTCTGATGGAACACCAGCCCCTCAATTCTTAAAAAAGTGGTGTTGAAAAACCACAGCCGGATACCTGCAATCCCCCGAAACTGAACCAGCTATCACTAAAAACCACTCAAAAATCACAAATACGCGGAATTAACAAATGATCAGTCTTCAAATCACGATCCATCTACCCCTGCACTAAGCACCAATTCAAAAACAAGAAACTATTGGATACCAAAACTCATCCTTCAACTCAAAATCCACAAACATAGACATAGAAAAAATCACAGTCATATAGAAAAAACACAAACCTCATTCAACCAGCAACAACCTTCCCCTCAACACCAACCAAAATAGCGCCAACAGTAGACATCCCTCCAACAGTGAACTCAAAGATCCTATTAAAGATCGTTGTGCAGTTAACCTTCGCACCAAAACCTTCCCTCTTAGATCCGCGAACGCAGTTCATAGAAAGCAGCAACGAGTAAACCGGGTTTGCTAACAACACTGATATTTTCGTCGCAGCCCGAATTCTCGTGTGACACTCCAGTTCTGTATAAACTTCAGGGCAAACTCATCCAAATATATATATATATATATATATATATATATATATATATATATATATATATATATATATATATATATATATATATATATATATATAAATATATATATATATATATATATATATATATATATATATATATATATATATATATATATATATATATATATATATATATATATATACATATATAGTCAAACCTGGTTATAACGAGAGTATCGGGTCCAACAAAATAGTTGGTTTCAATAAGTATTTTTTTATATCGGGGGTTTGTTATAACCAGGGATATAAATACTGCTTTGTTATAAAGAGGTTTGAACACAAAAAAAAATTATTTTAACTTTTGATGCAATTTTATTTCAATTAATACATTTCAGGTACAAATATTTAAATAAAAAACGTAACTCATGCAATTCAGTATGCAGATTATAAAGATTAATTGAAAGTTTACTTGAGAAGTCGTTAATAAGAGTTTGTTGTAATGTTTTACTTCATATTTGCTCCAGTTTTTCTTCGGTGTTATTAAGCTGCTGAATGTTGTTCCACTTCACAATTGAAATGGGAAATAAAAAAATTTCGCAATGAAGATTCGAAATACATCTCTAAATCTTTTATTGGTGGTATTTCTATATCATCTTCACTATCGATATCATTGTCAACAATTAAATCAGTTGACTGAATTTAAAATATCATCGTCCGTAAAACTATCAGATATTATAATGTGTTCATCTACATTTACACATAGTCACTAAAATGTACGTCTTGGCGAAATATCTGAATCGACGAATTTTCCCAATATAAACTTTCCACTTCAGAGGGAGTATTATCAGTACCATCATCAATTAATGAAATGTCATCACTTCCAGTTGCCCAGACCTTCTTAAAGCAGTTGGCTATTGTATGTATTTTGTTTACTACATCCCAAGCAAGTTTAGTCATATGGCATCCATCCAGAATGTTCAAGTTAGGTAATTCACAACCTCCAGTAGTGTATTTTAAATCCATAGGATCCATATTCTACTATCCATATTTTGATCCATAGGCTGGATCAGAGCTGTTAAATTTAAAGGTAAATATTTTACTGATACTGATTTTAGTCCTTCAACTTCCAAATGTGATGGAAACTAAATAAAACTAAAAACTAAACTAAACTAAATTAAACTTTTTTTGTTTTTGATTATTTCGCTTACAGAACTCCTGGTTATATTATATTTTTTTGCAAAAACCAATGATTGACATATTAGTTTTTTCGACATCCTTAATTAATTTTAATTTTACTTCCATACTAATTGAATTTCGTTTTTCTGCCATTTTCTTATAATATACAAATTATAAACATGTAACACAAACAACACCGCAATACTAAATCACATGACACAAAAATCCGTTGCACATGGAATGACTCACTAATATGTGTGCATAATGCTAGTATTCCAAACAAAATTAAAAAGAGAATTTTTCGTTAAAAATTATAACACAATAAAGACAAAAAAATCGGAAGTACCATTCTCACAAATAGACATTTTTTAATTCTTGTCTCTTTTTTATTTTGAATAAAATATTTTTATTTTGTATGAACTGCTATAAATATTCATTTCATGTTACAGGGTGTCATTGAAGTTTATTTTCACCATTAATTGGGTAATTTCCTTAGGTTGTACACAAAAATGTTGATTATACTTGTTTTTGGCTTACCCTATAAAACGGATTTACATATACAAAAACAAATTTACAAAATAATAAATAAAATAACAAGTGAAGATCGATTAAAATGTAAAAAAAAAAATCGTGCGTTCATTATAATGAGTAAAAAATTGATGTAGTCGAAGCATTTTGACTCAAATTAATTTTATTACGTGCTATAACGAGTTTCTTTATAATAAGGGAAATTTTTGGTGTGTTCACTGCAAAAATGTGATGTCGATGTGGTGTAATGTCAAAAATTTAAAATAGACATCGGTGTCAGGGGAAGTGACTGTAAAATACATTGAACGACATGTTTGTTAATTTAGGTAAAATGTTATTGTAAAATCCTCTAAAATAATAATAGTTCAGGTTACATTCCAGTATTATTTATTATACAAACATAATTTCGTTCTTGTATGAAACGGTTTTCATCAATTACAAATTTTTAAAAATATCCTTATTACAGTATTGACGTTTAATAATGTCGATTTCGATTGAAGAATAAAACTTGCACTGAGTGCAAAAAGGGTACTAGATTTACCCTGATTATGTTCGATTGATAAAAAAAAAACTGCTCTGACAGCTAATTTGATAGCTCTAGTGCAAGTTTTGCTACTCGAGGTTTTTTGGTCGAGTAACCCCTACTTTACACACACCAACAAATATTCTGTTTATTTGTCAACAATTAATTTGTCAATGACGGTTAATTTGTTTAGCGGAAAATTTGAAACATAATTTAATTTGAAATAAAAAAATCATAAATTTGAAATGTAATTTTGCATTATGGTTTGTGTGTAATTTTTATTCAATTGTGTTGAGTTAAAGTTTTTGTTAATTTTTCTGTTAATTTTCTGTTAATTATTGTAAATTTTTTTATTCGAATTTTTGGTAGTCAATAGATTTTGGCAAAATACATATTTTGACAGAATACATAAACACATGCATAAAGCTGTCAGAGTAATTTTCATGTTCGATTGATTGAAAAAATCAGTGTACTCGACCAGAGTGGGGTAAAAAATCAATCGAAATCGACATAATATTCAAATGCCAAAAATCAACAACACTCGTTACTGCGGTTAAAAAATGTAAATTTTTGTTAATGACAGCCTATGCAGTGAACTAAAACCAAAACCCTCTTTACTACAAGCCGTCTTGTAACTTTCGTTGACACATATTCTCATATATTTTTAAAATGTATTAGTGGAAATGTTTTGGTGGAAATATATACTTTAGATGGTTAGTAACAAAACCCTCTTTACTACAAGCCGTATTGTTTGCATACTCATGCTATACAAAAATATATACTTTGATTGTATTGTAAGTGAAAAATCGTGTCGGGATATGATAGCGAATATTGTGTAAAAGAAATAAACAATAAAATTAAATAATGCGCATGCGTTTACAATTTTTTTTTAAATTTTATATGGAGTTTTGATAGTTACAAATACATCTAAAGTATATATTTTCACTTATACATTTTAAAAATACATGATGATGTGTGTCAACGAAAGTTACAAGACGGCTTGTAGTAAAGAGGGTTTTGGTTAGTAACTTTCAAAATTCATATAGAAAAAAATATAATTTTTATCTTTAAATAACGCACACCATTACCATAATTGAGTATTTTTCAAGCACACCGTTAACATAATTGAGAATTTTTCTCTCTACTTGTGGTATTAAACGTCAAATTTTATTTTATTTGTTTAGTGAATGATGTTAATTGTGAAATTTTTAAGTTAAATTTATTAATTATTTTTAAATAATATATAATATATTTTTATATCAATATATATTGTAATTATTTATTTCTATTAAATTCTATCGTGCGGTAATATATACAGCGTATACATAATAAATAACATAAAAGTTGAGGTTATGTAATTTGTTGTTGTTTTTTGTTTTGTGATAATTTTTACTCTCTTTTCTTAATCTCTTTTGTATTGGTATGTGAATGTTTCTTTTTTTCATACTATAATCGCGATCATATCCCAACATGAGTATGCAAACAATACGGCTTGTAGTAAAGAGGGTTTTGACCAAAACCAAAGTGACTACTATATCTAAGTATAAGTGTTGTGACGTAGTATAATTTGTATATACTTTTATTATATGCTTTGATGTAAATAAAAAATGAATACGAATGATGAAACAACAATATGTTGCGCTCTTTATGACAAAGCAAAAAAGAAATTTATTATTTAACGAGAGAGAGAAGTATTGTTATTATTATATACTTCATTATATAGTATACTATGTACTATGAGTTTAGAGCCGAATGGACAGTGCAAAATATAATTTTTTGTTTCGATTTTTACTGTAGTCAAATTCACTAACACACAGCCAATTAGTAGTCATAATATGTTTTATTTAACCAAGTTTCATGGCTTGTATAATTATACAATAGTGTTGGTTTTGAGTGAACACAAAATATCACAATCGTAGTGAGATAAGGTACAAAACGAGATATGGTACAAAACTGGATATTTCAAAACTGGATATTTTAAAACGAGATAAGGTACAAAACGAGATATGGTACAAAACTGGATATTTCAAAACAGGATATTTCGACATGTGATTTAAACTTAAAATGATTTTTTAGGAAAGTTCTGGAATATGGCCAGTTAGAAAGGAACTCGGTGAGTTCTTAACCGATTATGATGAAATTTGATACGTAGGATGAAAATGAAATTTTGAAATGAACTTTTGGAAAAGTTCTGGGATATGGCCAATTATATATATATATATATATATATATATATATATATATATATATATATATATATATAAAAATAAATATATATATATATATATATATATATATATATATATATATATAAATATATATATATATATATATATATATATATTTATATATATATATATATATATATATATATATATATATATATATATATATATATATATATATATATATATATATATATATATATATATATATATATATATATATATATATGATCATAAAGTCCTATATTGAGGACCGACTAGTATTTTTTATTCTCTGGATTATTTCGAAGGGTTAATGTGTAGTATAGTGGGACCTCTTGCATTATATTAAACATATCTAAATGAACGGTTATATAAAATCGGATTTGGAAAAGTTGATCGTGCGGCTTAGATCGCCCTTACGAAAGCGATTGAAGTTTTTTTTAAATTGCTTGACTATAAATGATCTAGGATAAATACATTCGATGGCCTTCCTATAATTTGAGATTTGAAGTTCATTGCTCAGTGCTTCATAAATTGTAAAGCCGTTTGTGCATATGTGTAATGTTATTTTACTAACATAAGACGGTTGGACTGGAATATGGAGAATTGGTCATAGAACGGTTAATTTAATTGATTTGTAATGTTTAATCAATTTTTTTAAAATCTAAATTGTATTAATTTTAAAGTGTTGTGTCAAATCAATAGTACACTTAATAAATTTTAGCAGCATGAAGGTTAAATAATAAATTTGTAATTTACAGGTAAAAACTAATGCCAGTTACAGCCTATGGCTTGGAGAAATTAGTTCATTAATACATTTTGTTCTTAAGGAACCTTTATAGATTACAGTTTAATGGTGGCACACTGGACTAAATTTGATAAGAGACGTCAGAATGCAGAGCAGTTCAGTACAATTGTGATTGTCTTCTGCTAATAATAGTTAAACATTAGCCGGGAAACCGGACCAATTCTGTGATTACTTACTTTCCTTGACGTTCTTTACACCAACAAAAAAATACTAATTATCGATCGCTTAAGTGTCAGTAGTCGAGTCTGTCATAACTAACATTCCTATGAAAAACATGACTATGTTTTATGTAACATTCCTACTGGTATTTGACATGTTACATGGGTTGTCTCATTCTAGCATTCGATCTACGCGGAGGATTATTATAGATACATTTTTTTTTCTCAAATTTGAATAGAGTTTCAAACTAATGATAAAAGTCAGACAACAGATCAAGGACTTCAGTTTGGATTGAAACTTTTTTCTGAATTAACAAAAATGTTGGGATCGCATAGTATTCGCACAACAGCCTGCCATTCCCAATTCAACAGAATTCAAGAGCGTTTCCATCGAGATTAGAACGTTTCTCTAATGGCACGATGCAACACAGTTAACTGGTGCAATAAAATTCTTATATTGCTTTTACGGATTATGTGCAGTCAAAAAGGATTTAAAATGTTCAGCAGTTTTTTTACATCTTTTCCACTGCAGCTCTCATAGATCTCAATTGTTGTTCGGAATTAAAAAAAAAATCAAATTGTGCCCATACCTGCAAAGAAGTCTTTTATATTGTTTATCTAACATTTGCATAAAAAACACAAATAATTTTTGTGCCATTCATTCATGATAAAATGAAGAAAAAAAATTATCATTTTTCCTACTGCAAAGTCATTCTACAACATTTTATGCTAAATCATAAATTACAAACTATGTACACATAATATACATTTTATGTGTAGAACATAATTCAAATGGCCCATTTCACCTAAATTCGTATTAAGAAAAACCTAAATTTGAATTGAAAATTTTTATTTTTCTCTCATACCACCCGCACTGATACCAACATCTTCACGTGTTTTCTATAAGAGTATATTCATCTCGACCGACAGTGATAGTGTATATCGTGTGTGTGTATATACAACACCTACATATAAAACATTTATGTACTATGTAGCAAACAGATTTGAGATTTAAAGACAACAACAAATAACATTTACATTGTGCGCAAGTGCCGCATGTATGTAAAAAAACTCAACATCTCGTGCACACATCATAGGGGTACATAGACGAGAAAAATGTTATGGAAATGTTTTGGGGTTGTGTCTGATTCCTAGAAAATATGATTTGTAATTTAGTACACAAATTTAATGTAATGATATTAATTCGGATACAGATAGATAAAGAATACCTATACTAATATATACAACATAATGTTGTGTTGTTGTAACATTTGATTACATAAAATTAATAAAGTTTTAAATTATGCTGTACTTATACCAGTACATGTACATGTTTTTAGACAGACATTATATACATATGTAAAGATGAAAATGTGTCAGACATTGAATGGAATCAATGTTTTGGACACTGTCGGTTAAATTGTTAAATCGTATGTACCATAAATGTGGATCATCCATAAAAACATTTCTATAGATTACTCGTATACCCATATGGTAATTTGGTAGAGCTTCCGTTTTTCATTTTTATTTACATATTTACATATGTATGTGTATAATTTAAAATGAATGAAAGGATAATAATAGAAGCATAAAATATATGTATCCATTTGTATTAATGATTTTATCTCGGTGGATAGATTGAGTGCGAGGCATATTTGGGGTTGCTGCGAACAAGAAAACTGGGGTTGCTGATTCAACATTTTGTGATATAATTTTTAAAAATTTTTTTTTAGTTCATTTCACATTATATATGCATATATGTATATAGTATGTGTGGATTTATGTGGCATACATATTTAATTATGCGATTTCGATTTATATTAACATCATTTTTGTGCGCAATGCATTTTGAGTAGTGCTAAATCAAAAAATTGTTACACATTATTATGGCATTAAATATGAAATAGGATGTTGCACAATATTTCACAATCCATTTTCCGTCTAACCAAGCTTTGATATTGAATTAAAATAAGGCTGAACAAACACTTCCTCATTTGTTTGTAGTTTTTCATTATCTTGAACAAGTTGGAATAGTTAGCTGTCTCCTCGTGGAGAGCACAAAAGAATTCTTGGAAACTCTTCTGTAAAAAATGGGGAAGTCTCATAGAGATTTCTCGTCTTTAGAAAATTATTTTCAACAATAAACTAGTATTAGTCATTTAAATAAACCTGACAAGCAGCTTCCAGATCGCTGGAAGCAGTTTCTCTGGCGTCAAAGGTGGCGTTGGGATACCAACCATATCTTAACGAAATGAGCAAGCATTTCAACCACTGAGTCACTGGTCACTTAAACGACAAGGAGAACTGCAGTGCAGATTAACGTACTAGGCAAGAGATGTTTTTTTTAACTGAAACCAGATAGTGCAGTAGGAAAGCCTCTTATGGTACTTAAACTGACGCTTACCAAAAGGGCAAAATCCCAGCAAGACAAGTGGTTCAAAACCGGACATAGAACGCTCCAGAACACTATACTATCTCTGCGTAAAAGTGGGTTAGGAACTGTAGCAGGAGTTAATCACACCGATAAGGCTGAGTCTGGAAAGTAGAAACTTCTCCAAAAGCTATGCAGATGAAGAAAATGAGGAGCAAACAACGATTAGCTTTAATAGACAACTTTTCAGATCTTGCGAACATCAAGGTGCAAGACGTTTTACACTGCATCAAAAGCTCAGAATGTTCTAATAATGGATCTAGGTCTAAGATTGCAACCACTTTTACCTAAAATAACCTAACCTACCTATCATTTTCTTTACAAATTTCTTCCTCAAATCACGTTATTCATTAATGTCATATATGACTTTCTTCCAATAGTTTTAAAATTGGAAGAGAGGACAACTTTGAGTTGTTTATAACTTCATCGATAACATATTTGCTATTACTTTGAAAATTTCCTCCACGGATTTCGATCTTTTTAATTGAATGACATATCACTGTCAACTAACTAAGAATTAGACTGCAAATAAATAAAATTTTAATGGATGGGCTAAACATCCACATCATTAAAAAAGTAGTATACTATACAAATATCAACATAAGTAAAAATGGATGCAGCCAAAATATAACGGGACCCCCGCTCGTGTGTACAGACATGTGGATTTTAATGGCCACTTGAATCGTGCAGGCAGTTCAAGCCTGTTTCAGAATATTATTATCAGAATTTAATATATTATTATATTATTATATTATTATATTATTATATTATTATATTATTATATTATTATATTATTATATTATTATATTATTATATTATTATATTATTATATTATTATATTATTATATTATTATATTATTATATTATTATATTATTATATTATTATATTATTATATTATTATATTATTATATTATTATATTATTATATTATTATATTATTATATTATTATATTATTATATTATTATATTATTATATTATTATATTATTATATTATTATATTATTATATTATTATATTATTATATTATTATATTATTATATTATTATATTATTATATTATTATATTATTATATTATTATATTATTATATTATTATATTATTATATTATTATATTATTATATTATTATATTATTATATTATTATATTATTATATTATTATATTATTATATTATTATATTATTATATTATTATATTATTATATTATTATATTATTATATTATTATATTATTATATTATTATATTATTATATTATTATATTATTATATTATTATATTATTATATTATTATATTATTATATTATTATATTATTATATTATTATATTATTATATTATTATATTATTATATTATTATATTATTATATTATTATATTATTATATTATTATATTATTATATTTTTATATTATTATATTATTATATTATTATATTATTATATTATTATATTATTATATTATTATATTATTATATTATTATATTATTATATTATTATATTATTATATTATTATATTATTATATTATTATATTATTATATTATTATATTATTATATTATTATATTATTATATTATTATATTATTATATTATTATATTATTATATTATTATATTATTATATTATTATATTATTATATTATTATATTATTATATTATTATATTATTATATTATTATATTATTATATTATTATATTATTATATTATTATATTATTATATTATTATATTATTATATTATTATATTATTATATTATTATATTATTATTTTAGAAGCTACACTATACACATTATAATTTTTAGCAACAATGTCAAAAATATATCCTGTAGCATTTAAAATATGATGGAGAACACTCTGAGCACAAGTAGTAATCTGGAACCAATCCTTAAAATCAGCTGATCACTCTAATATTGCTAATTGAATGCTGCATCATTTTTTCACTGAAGTATTCATGTATTTTTAGACTATGCCTTATTTGCTTTAACACTTTTATTACCGAAAGAAATCCTTAAAATATCGTTGGACCTTTAGTTAATGTTGATTATATTTGAATACAGAGCGAAAGAGAGATGTTTATTTTACTAAAGAGAAGATTTATTATATCCAAATGAGCATAAAAAGAAATTTGCATACACAACATTCTTGATTTATTTATTGTTGTTTCATATTCAGGACGCCAAATTTTATAATTTAAGTATTGTTATGATACCATAAACATAATATATTTACGACGAGGATAATACAGGGATACACCATATTAATGTAAACACACACACACAGCTATATACATATTTAAGTAGGACAAAATGTTAAATTATGTTAACAAACAAAATGTATACCAATGATTGTAATCAATTGTGCGGTATGACAAATTTTCATTTTGGTATTATAGCAAAAAAATAATTTTTGGTGCCGAAAAATTTTTTTCAGACGAAGTAGGGATGAAATTTGAATACAAGTCAGCCCATGTTGTCGATGGAACATTTAAAAAACTTCCATATATAAAAAAGCATTGCGATGTGCTACTTTTATAATTCTAATACCCCCATAATATCCATTGTCTGTAGTAAAAAGCGACTAAATGAAGGTTAGATCGGTGAGCTGACAAACCGTATCCTTAAAACAATTTTTTTTGAAAGAGCAACTAGTTCCAAGCGAAACTCTTTCATGAAAGAGTTTCGCTTGGAACTAGTTGCTTTCCAAGAAATTCGATTGTCTATTCATTGCTTCACAGTGGAGATGACCTCGGCAATCTTGGTGTTGGTTTTTTTCTCAAGGTGAGCTCAAGGTGAACCCAAGGTGAAACACAATATTTTGGATTTTAAAACAGTTGATAGTCTTATGTGTTAGCTGCGTTTACGCATGCGACAAGTCAAGCTGTCAATTATTTTAGTTTATGCGCTCACTGATGTAAGCCAACCAAAAGATAAAGACAACGTCTTTACTCCCAACACCATCTGGTGACCGATAATGGCGAAAGAATGATCTACTTTGCAATCGCGTACGACTTCATTGTGAGTAGCACATTATTTCCTTATAAAAATATCCACTTTTAAACATGGACACACCCTCGTAAGACCATCAAAACTAGCTGCGGATGGCGGAATGAAATGCCATTTTGTGTTGGTATCTAAAGTAGAAATTCGCTCATTGTTTTTTACTGATTCATTTAATCTTAGTATTTCTGCAAAAGTATTTCTAGCACCAATAAAAATTGTGCCATTATCACTAAATTTATGCCTCTGTGGGCCATAAATCGCTTAAGGGCAGCGATAAATGCATCGGTGGTTAAATCGCTTACTTATTCGATATGTACATCCTTGCTACTCAGGCAAACAAAAATTCGATGTAGGCTTTATGTGGTGTCCTTTTTTTCTCAAATCGTAGATTTAAGCCATATAGGTCCAGTATAGAGTACTCCAGTTTAGTAGAGAGCACATTTAAAATTGACACCTTCTGGTGGCCGAGCGATAAAGCCGTGCAGTTCGAAATCGGAAACATTGATCATCAACCATCTAGGTAGTGAGATCTTTTCTAATTAGGTGAGTTATTCGCTTATAGATGTCCATTTCTTACTAATAATTCCAGGTAGCGGACCATCCCACTCAAATTCATGAGCAATAATGACTGGAAGAGGATTTTTACTAGAACAGTATATAGAGACACACACCCTATAGGATCATAAAGCTTGGATGCTGTCGGTAACATTTCTCTGTTAGTAAGTACAATAGTTGGAAACCTTGAAATGGAAACTGTCGGTTTGGGGGTTCCATTCCAAGCCATGTAGCTTTACTGATCGAGTACCTTCGTGGATTTCAATCGGTGACAATTCGCGATTTTCTGTCGGAATTGACTCTAGTAACCATGAGCAATTGCTGGCCCACTTCCTAAGATAAAACCATCCGGATTTTTAAAATGTGATGGTTTCTTCCTTCAATGCATAAATTACTTTTGATCGTTAATGAGTTTGATGGTGTGTTGAAGGACGCACTATTAGTAAAACGTGTCGGTGGTGATTGATCAATAGAACTTGGGCGCAAATCGGAACTAGTTGGAAAATGAAGCAAGCTATTGTGTCGTTTTTTACAAATTTGAGACAGCAGAAGTTCTGAATCACATACCAACAACAAACTATACGCAGATGCGTGGAAAATACTGATAAGCCAGTACAACAACAGGAGGTTACTTGTAACCAACCATGTGAATACACTGCTAAATTTGCCAAACATTACCTCGGAGTCCGAAACTGCAGTGGAAAATCTTCATGACACGATGATAAAAAATCTGTATGCTTTGAAGAACTTAGACATCGATACAAGAACATGGAACGCAATATTAATTTTAATATTAAAGAAATTGGACAATGAGACTCATCGTTTGTACCATAAGTTAAATGAATTTCTTAGGTTCCAATCATTAGAAGCATCTAACATCCCAGCAAGGGGATTTCAACAAAATAAAAGCACATTCGCACGCCAAATTCCTTGTAATAGAAAGATCAAAACTTAGAGCAGAGAACAACCTATGCAGAATTTGTTTAATCACGACACATAGCAAATGCATCAGCAAAGAAACCTGCGTACTATGTATGGGTAATCATAATACGTTACTACATATGAGGAAAGTTACAAATTCACTCCATACTGCCAAGAGTATGCTCTTACAATAAATAATGGAGTACCTTTATTAGCTACAGCCCTGCTAAAGGCAGCTACTCGTATTGGATGTGTAATACAACTACGTTCTTTAATAGATCCAGGGTCATAGTCATCGTTCATTACCCAAGCAGCACCCGAATTACAAAATTTACCAAAATTTCGGGTTGATTTACAAGTCAGTGGAATTGGTGGAATGACAACCAGCAATATAAAATATAAGGTGTTCATTACAATATCACCATATTACGCATCAAGTTTAAAGCAGGTGGTAGAAGCGTTTATTTTACCAAAATTGACTGAACATCTACCAGGTGAACCAATAAAGGTGTCAATAACAACACGTGAAAGGCGCTAATATTGGCGAATCCAAAATTCGAGACACCTATCGACATGATTCTAGGTGCAGATATTTTTGTAAATATTTTAAAGGAAGGAGTAGTTAAGACCTCGCCAGTCCATCCAGTTGTTCCAAAAATGGAGCTAGGATAGATCGTTTTGGGAATGACGCAGACACAACCAATGTCAAATTCGGTGGTAATGACTATGGTATCTCGAAATGATCTTCATTTAGAACTTCGAAAGTTTTGGGAAATTAAAGAAATGAGCAAAGGTAGACAATACTCAGAAGACGAAGAATCGTGAGAAAGATCGTTTAAAAAACCTGTAGTCGATTAACAAATGGGAGATATAAAGTCACCATGCCAATAAAAGGCGATTTTAGGCTAGGGGGATAGCAGGCAGCAGTCCATAGCAAGAATACTACAAGTGGAGCGAAGATTGCAAAAGAACCCGCAATTAATACAAGAATATCACAATTTCTTAAATGACTACATTCAGCTAGGACATATGGTTCCAATAAATCCAGACGATATTGCAATTATTGGTAAAGGCAATTTTCTGAATCCATGAATATTCTGAATTGTAAGATGCAGGCCTGGACCGATCCAACAATACTACTAGCCTGGTTGCAAGGACTCTCAAGTAAATGGAAAACATTTGTTTCGAATAGAATTCCACAGATTGATTCTATTATAAGCCCCGCACAACCGAAACATGTAAAATCTAAAAAAAAACCAGTGGACTGCGCAACACGTGGCATAGACACTGATCTGCTGTGCGATCATAATTTATGGTGGTTGGAGGCAGATTGGTTAAGAACCAGTACTAACATTACAAACAATACGGTAATAGCCGAAACGGATTTAGAAAAAAAGCAGGTCCGTTCTGTCGCGAAATGGACAAAACAACAACCAAATATAAAAAAGAACCAGTTAGTGCTCATAAGGGATGAAAATATATCACCCACTAAACGGATAATGGCAAGAGTGGTAAAAACCGACCCAGGACACGATAAGCTAGTTAGAGTCGTTACTTTGAAAACTCAGAACGGCTCTCAAAAGATCCATGGCCAAAATCAGTCCATTGCCAACTCATTACAGCGATGAAACAGATGTTAAAAAGATTCCTACAATTATCTAGCCTAAAATTCTGGTCTAAAGGCTCCCGAAACAACACATAGGATAACTCGAATTCGGTCTGCAAAACTGCAATCATATCTCATTTTATATTCTGTATGCCTGATCAGCTTATTTTTTAATTGAGCAGAAGCGAATTGGGTTAATACAACAGAGTATAGCATAGAATACCTCAATCACCAGCCGAGATGTTGCTTCGAAAAACAAGAGATCAAAAATGATCTTATGCAGTATAAGTCTTTGAAAGAAGTCTGCCATGAAACTACTAAAAACAAAGACGAATCCAGTCTGTTTGTGGCCTTTATCCAACAGTTCGCACACCAAATAGAAAATATTAGAAAGATAAACTCAGCCATCCGAAATCCTAACAAAGAGCGAAAACGTGTTAATCTACCGTATTATTTCGGTACCATTTGAACATCAAGGGCAGTAGTTCATCATCAACCCATCAACAACATTTTTAGCAGTGAGCGATTCTAGTGAATACTATTCACCAATGACAGACGCTGATTTAAATCGGTGCGTTGTCATCAACCCTGATAATTTAATATGTCATATTGCTCCAGTCTATAACACAAAATCTGAAATCAGTATGTGTGGAATGAATATGTTCCAACATAATAGCGAACTTCATCACAATTGTAATATTAAAGTTTTCAACTCTACTAACTATTGGGCGAAGTATAATGAACAAAACAAATGGATTTTTAGTATAAAAAATGAAATTATATTTGATTTGATTTGTGGAAGAGCAATCACTGCAATCGCTTTAAAAGGGACCGGGATATTTCAAATAAAACATGGTTGTTCATTAACGGATAAGGAGTTTCGTATATCCGCTCCATTTAAAACATCAACCAATTTGAATTCGCTTTTGTTTCAAATATTGATGCTAGCATCACCAACCGCACTTTCAATTATCTTAAAGGGATTGACATCAATTTCTTGCGTTGTGTTTGGAACACTTTGTGAATGTGTTATTTATAAATATACGTAGTCCAAGTAACTTCTATAAAGACAAATCATGAAGATGAAAGTTTTTAAATACAGACTGCGGAGAAGTACATAGAGAACTCATTCTACAAGGGATTTACACTGTAAATACTAAAAATGCAACAAAAAAGTTTTTTTGCTGATTTTTTCCATACAACAATCTGAAGTTTTACAAGGTACAAGGAGCGTTAGACCTTCAGGAATGAGTATGAGAGATGGCTGGTTAGTTATTTGATAAAAATTCGCCATGCCGTTCAAAAAGGGAAAAAAAGCTGCTAATATGCTCGGTCACGTTTTGTAAAATGATCCCAAAACTCTCGTCTGTTTCTTTTATAAGAACTCTAACAATGCAAAACAAGATTGTTGATACAGTACTGGGCAGCAATAGCCTGTAAAAACAACTTATATTATTTATTGAAACATGATTTGGTTGCCAAACCATTCCATACATAAACCAGTTAGTTACTATAAAGAAGGTGTGTAAAAATTACCCCAAAAAGGTTGGCAATAAGCCATAAATTTTTTTAAATAGCTCTGAAAGTGTTCAAATGAATACGGAAAATATAATTCTCTTGGTATAATTTTATTTTTGCATTGAAAACATTTCACAAAATTATAAACTTTTCAAAGTATTAAATTTTGAAAGGAAAGCGAAGATTTAAATTGTAATTTTTATAAAGTCTTAAAAATTTTTTTTTTAATTGTAAATTTTTTTTTCTGTTTCTATTGAATTGAATACTTTGTAATTTAACTTCTTGGTACAAAGTTATTTATTAGAAGAAATATATTTTTTTGTGCTTCTTCGTTCGTTTCTATACACTCAACTGTGTTGCATCCACTTTGTGTATACAAATAATAAAGTTCGTTGTTGCAATTTATCGTTTTTACCTTTCATAGTAAATTGTAAAAACTTTTCTTGGTAAACATAGTTTTACTATGTATACTCGTATATATGACATACGATGGAATCAAATAACA
Source organism: Tipula confusa (assembly GCA_963556175.1). Taxonomy (NCBI): domain Eukaryota; kingdom Metazoa; phylum Arthropoda; class Insecta; order Diptera; family Tipulidae; genus Tipula; species Tipula confusa. The sequence continues at coordinate 91,399,812 of OY744477.1, forward strand.
AAGAGGAAATTTATGGCGGAGTAAAATAATTTGAAAATCATTTCTTTTGCCTACTAAAAGCAATTCAGCAAAATAAAAGTTGTTATTTGATTAGTTTTGTTCAAATGAGAGGTGACTTCAAAACCAAATTACTATTTACTACTGTTAACCTTCGTTAATTCTTCATTTTCTTGTTTTAATTGTTTACCTTCGTTTCTTTATTAACCAAATGGGAAGTTGCTGATCGAGATATCCTTGTTTTAGGACTTTCTACCTCCTGCCAGGTAAATCAGCTGCTTATTATATGAGAAATAGACGCTATCTAAATCTCTTAGTGAACAGACTGCACGATTAGAGACTTGTAGTTCAATAAAAAATAATAACAATTGCTAAACGAAATTAAAAAAGATTTTAGAACACTAACTTCTTATTGTGGCCTAATTACTTTGTACTAAAAAAATTGTAATCAATAGCGACTTTTCAGAACCAAAATTATTGCATAAAATTAACAAATAATTAGAAAGTAAGGTTCCATATAAGGTAATTAACTGATAGGGATATCAAATACCTTTTATGTGCTATTTTGCACTTAGTAATTATAAAATATATACCGGAATACCGGAGTAATAAATCCTCTTCATCGATAACGAACCTTGAAATATTTCTCGATATTTTAACAGGAATAGTTAGAAATCGTCAGCTTTCTCTTTCTCTTTCTCTTTCTTTCTCTTTTTAATTCTCTTTCTCTTTCTCCTTTATCCTTTTTCTTTCTTCTTTCTCTTTCTACTTTCGCTTTCTCCTTTCTCTTTCTCATTTCTCTTTCTTCTTCTCCTTTCTTTTTCTCCCTTTTAAAAAAAATTTAGTTGATAATTATTAGTTACGCCAAAGGCACACTTAAAAGTCTTGATGAGTTCATCAAACTCCACTTACTTTTGGAATAGTTGATCCAAGTGCAGTTTCTGTTGTACCTCAGAGTGCCACAGTGCGGTGCAACAAGAATATAAGTCAATATAAGCAAACGAATAACTCTTTTCTTGAATCGCTGAAACGTTTGTGCGGATGGCATTTCACCAACCAGTGAAGGTGCCAAATTGGCGTACTAGTTGAAACTATAGAAATTCTGGAATGATAACCCATACACTTTAGTTAAACTGCAGGCAGAAAACTTTGGGTGGGTATTATTGCCACACCTCAGGAACTTTAAGCTTAATTTAAATCTGAAACGATTTAAAATCCTTAGACTTAAAGGCAAATATATGGTCAAAGATCAGAAATTACAGCAACACTTTGTAGCATTTACTGAATTTAACTTTGTCATCAGATCTAGGCCAAACTGACACAGTTTTTTTTCTTTGTTTTTGGAGTGAAATTACACCTAGCTTTTTTACCCCATCAAAGTAGCCTTTGATTGCCTTAATTTTTTTTAATGGTTTAAACTTTCCAAATGGTGAACTTGTCACAAATTTTTATACTGAAAATGAGGTTTAACCACGTGAAAAATCTGCGAAGCTCGGTACAAATCATAGATAGTACAAACATAGTCCTGGAAAACTCCTCAGATCATTCCTTGGTGCGGGATACTCTTTTACGGCTGCCACTTTTTCCAATTTTACCAATTCGTACCTTCACGTGATACTATATGACATGCAAGTATAGTTTACCTCCTTTTTGAAAAGTATACATATTGTATATCAATTCATGGCAACGGGTAACTGTTCTTTTTCACCGTTGAGCTTGTTTCCACACAAAACCTTGTCGAACCATCATTGCTTTTAACATTTAAAACTAGGAAGCTCCAAAGGCTGTGCGACTGCCCGATTAACTCACTCCCCTCCATGTTTCTAGCCAGCTCTTCAGCCTTTTTTTGCTTCACTAGTTGAAATTACCTTGGCGTTTGTCAGATAGAAGTGGCTTTTTTGTGTAATTGCTGATGATGAAGGTGTTGCTAATTCTTGTAGAGCTTTCGTAAACGCTTTTGCTTCTGCTAGTGGGAAATAATTCCTTAAAAATGAATTTATAATCTGTCAGGAAGTATAGTGTCTTGCCGTTTTACCGAGTTTGACCATTCGAACAGTGACCCTGGGACATTATCTTACTTTCCTCAGCTTATGCCCTGTAAAGCTATGGTGACTGAATTTTTCGGATATGTATTTGTGAGGCATGATAAATAATCTCTCCCCATATCTAAGTTCTGAGCGGCAATTTGCCACAATCTTTCTAGTTGTTTTTCCCGACTGTCAAAGTGACAGTCTAAAGTGACCAGATTTTAGGTAGTTTCAATGCTCACGATAACACTTTGTTCCTAGATTTTTTTTCGCAGTTGTTTTAAGGTGACGTTAGATTTGGTCATCTCTTTTGGTGTTGATAAAGGATGCCTTTACTACTGTTATCGACAGGAGCTTTATGCTCGCCGCACAAGTTTTGTTAAATTAATTTTTTTTTTAATAGTCATAGCATCATCATCTCCTTCATTAAGATCATCTTAAACTTCTTGATAAACTTCTGCTCGTACATTTATTTGGTTATTTCTAGTAAAAAGTAATCTCAATCTAGATTTTTGTTTTGCATATAACAATCTACAATATATTGAGCAAAAAATCTACGGAAGCGATAAAAAATGCCTTAGCATTTCTTTACATTAGTCGATAAGCATAAAATGTTCTTAGAAAAATTTCCGGGCGATTAAATTACGATAATTGCAAATGGTAACCTAAAGGACCTGTGGGAAATATGCGAAACATTATGAAGTGGATCGTATGATGGATGTATTTCACATATTAACGATAATGGGCAATAATGGGCCCTCATCGCAGAAATTCCAAACACTCGCACTACTTGCAATGCTATAATAAAACAGGATTCTCCGAAAAAATTCATCACATTATTACTGACCGCAGAGGGTTTCAAGACCTTTATAAACAAAAGCATAAATGTCTTTTGTGTTGGATTCCGGGTCCCAGTCTTAGTTCGTCACAGAGGATGTGATTCAAAGGCTTCGACTGAAAAGAACGAGATCCAACGTCAAGATCGTTGGCTTACCACCGGGTGATCTTGATCCCAAAGTAAAGACAAGGGTCAAGACAAGGGTGATTCTAGAGCCCTTGATCATAAAATGATTACCAATCAAGCTCCTAAAATCGTGCATGGACATTACGAAAATCGAGACGCATAGGTATTTTAGCACGCATAGATATTTTAGTGGTAAATTCTTCAATGTCATCAGAGATGGGCAGAGGCTTGCGTCCGAAAATTCATATATACTGCAAAGGACAATTTTTGGTTGGATTGTCTCAGGAAACTTAGGATGCAATATAGCAAAAAAATCAGTACCACGAATTTTTCAATTCTAAATCTTCATTTAGACATCGACATTTAAAGAACCCTCAAACAGTTCTGGGAAATTGAGTGTATAAGGTGTGATAAGATTCTTTCACCAGACGAACAAGTTTGCGATAATTTTTATCAAAGTACAATAAAACAAATGGCAGACGGAAGATACATGGTACAGAACTAGGGTAATCGCTGAACACAGCTCTTAACAGATTTCGTTCAGTTGAACGTAGGTTGGCTACAAATGAAAGATTAAAATTAGATTATTCAAAACAAATAAAAGAGTATTTGATGCTTGGTCATATGACGGATGTGCCAATAGAAAATCGAATGATGCCAGATTCAGATGTATTTTACCTGCCCCATCATCCTGTTATGAAGGAATCTAGTAACACTACTAAAATGAGGATCGTCTTTTACGGTTTGTGCAAATCCACTTCGGATGGTTTTATGTCGACGGTTTTATATCTGGATCACTGAAGTGCGCCTTTTATAACAAGATCTTAGCAAAATAATGAAGGATGGAGGCTTCGAGCCTAGAAAATGAAGGTCCAACTGTGTAGAATTGAATGGCATTGAAAGGTTAAACGCCCAAGATTCTTTTAGTTTCAAGGTATAGCAAGAAGAAGAAAAGGTAACAACTAAAAGAAGATTAATTTGCAGTTTAAGCGAGGTACTGATGCGAAATATGCAATTCACTTGGAGGTATAGTTTCTGGTATCAGTTTTAATGCATCGAACGTAGCATTTAACAGATTCATATAGCAGACGTGGGCTTCCTTCAGATATATGTATACACAGACAATGGAACTAATTTTGTTGGAGCTCACAAAAAGTTCTCCACAATTTTTTCTACTCTACTGAATTGACACAAAACTACAACAATATCCATTTATTTTGCGCTAAAAAAGCATACGTTGCCATTTTTCATTTCCATCAGAGTCTGCTTTTGTCTGAAATTTCTGCTCTTGTCGCACTAAATGTCAACATGTGTCAAATACTAGAGATAAAAAATGCATACTGTAGGTACGTTAAGGATTCATCCTAATTGTAATTCCAAGCGGAGACCTTCAGAATTCGAAGCGGATTCAAGCTTTACTTTGTAACATTATGCTCGTTTTAAAGTCTTTTACGAGGGATGCAACAACCCAACTACATTGCTCATCACTTAATTAATTATAAGAACGCCCTCAGCCATTTATACTTTTTTTTGCTCAATCAATAACATATTTTTGGTGTACCCTTACCACATTAGATTTAGGTCGATGGTGATGGAATAATTCCCTCCTTATCATAAAAAAGAACCTATAACCTTTAGCAATAAGTTGTATTCGTTGAAATTTACAAAATGTCGTTTTGCCTTGGTTTTGTTCAAATGTTTCAAAGACCTAAAAAAAAACCTTTCCTAATCCACCTCTAAAACAAGAGGCTTATAGTAGAAAGGCAAAAATAAAATTGTTTTTTATATTGGTCAAATGGAATATTTAATTTTAGGATTTAAAAATTTTTTTTTTCGGTTTTTCAAATTTGAACACACAAAGACATCAGAGCTTGAAGGGATATTTATAATATGTGTGTGTGTGTGAGTATATGCTTACGACATATGCGAAATATTATATATGTAAATAAGAATATTGTTCAAGTCACAACCATAATATTACAATTAAAACAAAAGAACTTGAGATTGTAGTTTGAGGCACGTCAATTACAAACGAACAAAATGGTTACAGTGCAAAATTAAATTATATCAAGCATTTAATATAAGTCTTGTTAAACGATGTAGCAAATAAGCAAAGTTCCAAAAAAGATTTCAACTAATGCTTCTTCCAACAAACTAGGTGCAATCTAATTTCATAACAAAAATCCAAATCCGTTATTATCCGGCTTCTTCTAGGAATTAATTATTTTCTTCTTTAAATAATTTAGGTTTCTTTTGTTTTTAAAAGGTATAGATTAAGCGTCACAGTATTTCAATTTCTGGTTTTGGCCAAAGCTTTTCGTAGTTAACTTTTAACCTCCTAGACGACAGCAATAGCTGATGTTTTGACAAAAAACCACAATGTTCTAAATTAATTTCCTTAAACGAATCCTTAAATCATCTTTCATTACTCAGTAACATTAATCTCATCAATTTGGTAAAAGCATAATACGAGTATCTTTGATTTACTAACCAAAAAGGAAAATATAATAACATTAATAAATGTTCCGAAACATAAAATACTTTGAAAATCAATCGCCCTGTACATTTATAAGTTCATTGCGGAATCGTAGGACATTACCATCCATTATTTGAAAGTTTTAAACAAAAATCCATAAAAACCGAACGAGTACTTTGCAAATCGAAATGTTATATTTTATTGTTGAATTCACAATCGTGATGTCGATGTGTCCATTTAGTAAATAATTTGATGTCGTATTTTTATCCATAATTTTAAAACATAAATCAAAATTCCATGTGCCATTTGTACCATCTGTTTCCAGTTTTATTTTTACTATTCGAAACAGCCAAAGAAAAAAAAACTCAATCTTTAAATCGGAATTGTGTATGTCTGTGTGTGTGTGAGCATTCACAAGAACTTCAACCTTTGACTAGAGGGGAATAGACAAAATCAATAATCGCAAATCTGGATGTACGTTTTTATTATTTTTGTTATATTGATGAGACGCAGGACATACATAGAACAAGAAATTTGATTTTTTTTGCTTTGTATATTGTGATGGCGGCGCCAAACAAGTTTATTTGTTGTTGCATGCCGTTTGCCGTATCAAATGTATGTTTAATTTATTTTAAATTTATATGTAAATATAATATATTCTGGGGGGATGGCTTTTGATTTATGACCTATCAGTTTTGAGATGGAGTTTCATTCAAATCAATATAAACGACTAAAACCCCATTTTGAATACAAGTAGTCGCAGAATACTCTTTCAAGTTTAAATATTTTCGTTTTCATTATAGTGCAAAATTCAACATACACAAATGTGTAGATATATAACCATAGATAATATTGGTGTTGTAATTAAAATTACATTTTATTTAAAGGTTATCTTACACAATTATGTTTTATTTTGAATGATTGACCAACATACACATTTGTGTAGGTACTGGATTCTATTAAACCAAAATCCCTAAACTGATTCCTTTAATTGAACAAACCACTCAATAAATCTAGCAAGCTCCAAAAACACAAACAAGAAAACTCGGATGGTAAAATCCGGTAAATACTATTCACTAATAGCCGGTTCATTAATTTCAAAAAAAAATTAATAAAATAAAAGAGCTACACAACATTGAAATGGTTTGAAAAGTAACACGAAATATATTAGTTCTACGATCACACAAAACATACAAGTTTACCTAGAGACAAAAACTTCTCCTTAACCATCATGGGTTTAGCGAAAATAACAGGAAATACAATTCTCTTCAAATATTTTCGAATTCAATACATTAAGAAATGCACTATACACAAATGTGTAGGTATATAACCATAGTTTATAATGACGTTGTAATTATAGTTTTATTTTATTTATTCAGTACACACAGTTGTGTCTGATTTTAAATGGTTGACCAACATACACATTTGTGTAGGTTCGAATTTTAATATCAATGTTTTAATTCAATTTAAAATTTGTTATTTATATTAAATTATACTTCAATTGTCATCAAGGCAATGTTGGTTTAAAAATTAACCAACACAATTGCGTTGCTTCGTCTTAATATAGCTTGATTGTTTCTTGAACAGAAACAAGTTCAAATAGCATGCACAAATGTGTAGGTTTGTCCAAAATGAAAACATAAAACGTTTTTTTTAAATAAAGATTTATGTACAAAAAAGGCAGGGTGTTAATTGGTTGAAAAGGAAAATATTTTAACAGTGGTAAACTTTTTAACATTTTATGCGAAATTTTTTGTGAAATTATTACTGTTGCTGGCTTGAGAGTATAGTAATTTAAAAATAGTTCTAAAAGGCAGTGGTGTAATGAGCAGCAGACGTGATAACTTATGGAATTAAAAGTACAAAATTAGTATTTCGCTAAAACAGTTTTCACATTTTACTATACAAATTAAGTAAGACTAATTCCCCAATACACAAATGTGTATATACTATTTTCAATAAAAATGTTTTGTTTTCTGAAATTTATTGATATTACTAAGATTTAGTAAAACTGGACGGATTTAAGAACAATTATACTAAGGTATCTCAAAATCAACCTACACAATTGTGTCACTTGATCAATATTTAAACTGTTTTTTCAGAACATCATATATAAGCTGGTGCAAAATGCACACCGAAAACAACTTTTAAAAAATGACTTCTTTGTACGAATTTTACATACACAATTGTGTATACAGAGCAGGTCCATTAGCCACTAAATTTTTATAAGTAAACTAATCGCGTGTCTTTTTATTTTTAAAAAATTCCTGAAGTTCATTTAACTTTAAGGCTGTGTGCTAATTGGTTAAAAAAGCACTATACACAAATGTGTAGGTATATAACCATAGATTATAATAAAGTTATAATTATAATTTTGTTTGATTTATTCAGCATACACAGTTGTGTCTGATTGTAAATTATTAACGTTCTACATACACATTTGTGTAGGCACGAATTTTGAATGAATTTTGTTAAAAATGTTTAAACTATCGACATCTTGTATCCTTGTATCAAGTTGATAGAACTATACTTGCAACCCGCTTTTGGTTTAGGTCTAGCAGTGGAAGTTACGACTGAGAGTCAATACCATTTGTATGTGATAACGTAAGGAACCAAAAGCACAATACTTTTGGAACTTATCAAAATTTAGTTAAATCAGTTTGATTTAAGAAATAATTATAGTACGGTTTCTTAAAATCAACCTACACAATTGCGTTGTTGGTCTATATATAACCTGATTGTTTCTCGAACAGAAACAGGTTTAAATGACATGCACAAATGTGTAAGTGGGTCCAAAATGAAAACATAAAATGTTTTTTTGCCATATGGCTTTTTCGTACAAATAAGGCAGTATGCCAATCGGTTAAAATTGAACATATTTTAACAGTGGTAAACTTTTTAACCTTTTATGTGAGTATAGAAATTCAATTTTTTGCGCCTGTTACTGGCTTGAGAGTATAGTAATTCATTTAAATTTAAGTCTGTGTGCTAATTGGTAAGAAAAAACAATCATTCTTATATATATATATATATATATATATATATATATATATATATATATATATATATATATATATATATATATATATATAAACTGATTTTGTTTTTGTTGGATGGAAATAGGTTAAAGTCATATACACAAATGTGTAAGCTGGTACAAAATACAAACCGAAAATAACTTTAAACATATGGCTTCATCGTATAAATTGTACATACACAATTGTGTATACAGATCAGGAAACAGGGGATTAATTATAAGAGTTTTGTATTTAAACAAATCGCATGTTTTTTCGTTTATGTTTTTTCAATGAAAGTACCCGGATGACTTTTATTTTACTTTAAGGTTGTGTGCCCATTGGTTAAAAAGGTCAATGGTAACAACTAATTTATCTTGTAAGGTAAATAAATTTGAGGAAACTGAAGAATAGAAAACACAAATTTTTTTAAATGATACATCCGTTTCAAGAATGTTCCAAGGAGGTCTTGAAATGAGAATTGCCATAACCTGGCAAAAATTGGTTTAAGTTCTACGTATGTACAATTGATGCTTCCAGTGACTCATTAATTGTGTATAACGGATTTTACCGACGAATCCTATATACCTCCAAAGTGGGGTTCAGCTGATGGAATTAATTGCCTTGCAATGTCTTGTGATGGTTAATACTCTCTAATTGATCCTTGAGTGGGTTTGCGTTCATGGTAGTTTCCATTTGTGGCAGCCTTCGCATGCTTCTATATGTAGTTAGAGCCATTACTTGATAGTTTTCCTCTACGCGGAACATGTATGAATGCTTTCGTGAATAGGCTACTTACTATTTTTAGGTGAAGTGATTTGGTTATGATTCTCACAAATTCTGATAAATCATAACTCGTGGTTCATTATCACGCATTCATTCTGCAATCTGCAGGATTATCTTTACTGTTACAATAAGACCAGTGCTTTTGTGGAATGAAATCTAGCATTTGTGCTGAACGGCTATCTATGTAACACTTCCATTTTCTATGATGATCTGACAGCCATGCTAGATCCGATGTCGAATCCGTCCACGAGTAAATATTTAAAGTAGGCCATACTCCTGTTTTGTTTATTAACTTGGTCAGTTTACCTAGTAGTACTATTTACAGGGTTCGACCCGGGGTAACAATATTTGCTGCAAACTTTACAAGTATATTTTCATTGTTATAGATGTGTTTTCGAAATTTGTGTGGTTATATCCTTGTAAAACAGTTAGTACCAAAAATGTAATTCAGAAGCTGAGTAACTAAAAGTTCGTATTCAGAAACCCTTAAGAAATAATATCCGAACGTGGGGCAGCTTTTAATTCAAATCATTTTAAAGAATATTGTACCGAAGAAAAAATTGAATATCGGACCATTACTACATAGGAGTTAACAAAATTATAATACCCGGTCTTATAAACATGTCGAATAATGCTTCGGAAGGGGTATAACCAAGTATTGCAATATAACCAAGTATCAGGATTCGAGAAGAGCCGATAATCAACTAATTCATTGACAATAAAGACGCAGGAGTGTTGTGCAAGAGAAGATCTGATTTGAGAGATTGCACGGCGGAATATTAAAAAGGTATGCAGGAAAGGAACCGTAGGAATTATAGTTTCCTAAGAAGGAGGTCATTTACTTACAGTATAAGGGACGCATAGGCTGCTTAGAAAATCCATTTCTCGTCAAGTGGCAAACTTCACGCAAAGTATATATATATATACATATATCCGCACCAGATTCATGATGTTCGATAAATTTTCTTATAAAAAAAAAAAAAACAAAACGTGTGTTATTTTCCAGTTTTCCTTTTCACTTTGTTCACGAGGCAAAATAAAATGAAAATCAATCAACATTTTACTTTAGCTATCTGAATCAAAAAGTTTGATTGTGTTGGTAAATATTAAAAAAAAAAAAAAAAAAAAATACGCTCGCGATTTTTCCATGGATAATGTGTATTAGTCTTGATGTAAACGCTGAACGTTGATTGTTTAGGATTTAGACATAACGAGAGTATATAGAGCACATATCAATTCACGTCTATCAAGGGTTATTTATTTTGAATGAAAATTAATGAAGGAAATAATGGAAAACCAAATTGAACCGAATAAAAATTTATGTTGGTATGTATATAGGGCCTGTATATACGAATTCAAATTGTGTTCCTCGCATTTGCCCATCGAAGTCATCATGAATAGATGTTGAAAATTAAATATTTGGAATAAAATTTCATTAGACGATTAATCTTTTGGAATCTGATGGCGCCAACATGCGTCGATAAGCACTGTTGTGCTGTATAACACTTGAGCCAACACATTTGTATAATAACGGTTTATAAAAAAACGGGTTTTATAAGCCATTGCTGGTCCATACCGTATGGCTCCACCTTGTGGATTCAACTTTGCGAGCTTACTCTTCGTATTGCTCTAGACAGTCGGAAGAAGACAAGTCGTTTTATAGTCTGAGAGGCCATTGTCGGAGAAATTCAAAACTGGAATTCTAACGGTAAAAGGCCCTTTTAGAAGTCTTTTACGTGGATTGGGACTGTGCTCTTCGACCACAGGGACAACACATTTTTATAGATAATATGTATATTGATACGGAATCTACGCTGGGTATATCCTTGTTATGTGATTGATTGATACGTCAACAAACAATTTTGTAGCTTTTTGATACAAAAACAGGAAAAATGGACAACAACACAAAAAATTATAATCCTTTAGATCTTGTGTGATACATATGATACGATTGAATCCTTTTGTCAGATTATATATGAATTTATGATCCTTTTTTTTGTTGCCTTTTTCGGTTTGTTGTCACAGTGATTTAATTCAATGATGTTTTTGCTCCTCCGCATACACTGTACAAATATATATATATATATATATATATATATATATATATATATATATATATATATATATATATATATATATATATATATATATATATATTTATATATATATATATATATATATATATATATATATATATATATATATATATATATATATATATATATATATATATTTATATATCAAGATGTTCACGATGAGTATTGCCAAAATGATTCACACCACAAAAAATTGATGTTCCTAAAAAAAAAGACAACACTTTTTTTTGTGTTATTGAGGATTTGAAGGACTTAATACGGAAACTTTGTTTTATGGGTTTGGTTTGTTTTGGTATTTACTCTATATACACACACACATACACTCATAAATACGTATATATGTCAATTCGGACTGGCTTAGATCGCATATGTAACTTTATAATCTGATGTGCCAAATTTACAGTCATATGTTTTAGCTAAATCTTTTATATATCCGTTTTGTAGATTAATTTTTTTATGTTTGAAAATATATGAGATGGACGGTTTCTCAACTAAGTCAACATTCTACTTCTATATTATGAAACTACTTGTTGTGTTAATTTATTATTCTATACCAACAAATCGTTGGATGTTCTTGTCAGGTTTCTAATGTTTCTTATACAATAATATTTAAGCTTAATATGAAGCTTGCTAGACAAGCGCTAATTTAGCGGTCAGATTGAGCACTCCAAAATATTTCAGTTAATTTAGCACACTATTTCGAGCTAAGAATGATTCTTTCGAAATATAACGAGACATCTCGTGACGTTCATCAGGTGATCTTGGAATTCCAACAAGCATATGACTTAATTAATTAAGTTAGCTTATAAATGTGATATCTGGTAATACCTGAAGAATATGTGCGTTTATGTTAAAATACTTGACTAAAATACTTGACAGGTCAAGGTAATGAGAAATACGCAGTATAACATGGGTGGGCATGAGAAAACCCGAAATTAGAGTAGCGAACTTAAAAGTGAAATTTACCATAAAGCCGAAACCAATCATAAGCATCTCAAAAATGACCGATACATGGTTGTAACAAGTGAAAAAACGACTTGCAAAAAATCAAAACCTAAAGATATCGTGTTGAGACGCATGAAGGTAGCTCATGTGAGCATTATAACTATGGTTTCTATTACCCCTACTAGTTTTCAATGGGTCTACCAAAACCACAACTAGAATATTATTAAACGACGTCATGTTAACTGGCTCTACTCTCCAATAGGATCCGTTATCGTTACTGTTAAGGCGTGGACATAAATAAGCCTATTCAGCTGCCATAAACAAATGGGCGTTCATCAAAAGATGATCAGAGCTACTAAACCATTTTGTGGATAAAGCCTCTATAAGAATGTATTCAGGAGTTTAAGCTTACCACAGTCACATATGACATAAGAGCAGCTATGTATTTAGCAATAAAGTCATTACTACATCTTGCCATCAAGGAACAACAAAACTATCCCATGGCATGGCACACAAAGATTTGTTCAATGAAGACACGCCAAGTCAACGGCATCCACATCGAGAATCAAGCCTAGGAGCACTCGAGGTGACACTGGGAAACGCGGCAACAACACGCCTAATTCCACGAAGCAGTCGGCTGGTAAGCAATCGACGGGTAAGCAGCTAGGAGCGGAGACCTCTTTACCCTAATAATCAAGTATGGCTGGTCCTTTTAGGGTTCTACAAGCAAACCTGCATCACGCAAAAGGAGCCTCGTATACCTTTTGCAACAGGTTTGCTCAATAACATTTAATCCTTGGCTTCATCCACGAATTTTTGGTTAGTGGAGGAAAACAGATGGACCTTCACCTTAAGTCATGTAAGTGGATTTACGATCGTACGGAAAAAGATCACCGAACAGCAATATTTTAAATGAAGCTTTGATTTTTTATCGGACCCCATGCACATCAGGCGATATACCGGGAGTGATCATACAGGTGGCAGAGCGTCGTATCCCTTGTTTTACAAACTGAAAGACCTACAGGGATACTTTATCATCAAAGCAAAAATGCTGCCAACATCAATTAGTGACCTAGAAACTGCATCTTGTTTGCTAAATGATTTGCTGCTATCTTCTTACGGAAGCAGTTGTGTGGTGCTTAACGTGTTGGCAATCGCAAAGTTCTAAGGTGGAAGGAACAGCTGGTTAAACTCCGTAAGAGGGTTAGGAAATTATTTAAAATGGAAAACCATTCTAATGAGTGGAATGAATAAAGGCCATCCCTAACAAATTACAACACTGAACTAGGGCGTTCCAAACGACTTACGTGGAGGAAAAGCTGTGATAATAGCGAGGATACACCTATAACTGCTCGACTCCAGAAAGTTATAGCTTAAGATCAGCCCAACGAGATTGGCCTTCTTCTAAAATCCGATGTTAACTTTACATCGGATCCCAATGCGTCACTTGAAACCCTGCTTCAGGTGTACTTTCTGAGCTGCACTGTTTGCGACATAAATACAATTACTAACATCATATTTAGTATACATATGGGTGCAAATGTAGGTTGGGTTATTAGTTTATTCGGTAAGCTTTTTACTGCGAAAAAAGTCAAATGGGCCTTTTAAAATAATAATTAACCCCTTATAGCCGTTTAATGCTCCAGGAGGGGATGGAATCTTTCCAGCCCTTCTGCAAAGGGGTTTGGACTTGATTACTCCTGCTCTGGTAGCTTTATTTAGAACTAGCTTCAATTAAGGTAACATACCACAGACTTGGGGTCATTTCGATCTATCAGTCTTGCATCGTTTATTCTAAAAACTATGGAACGACTGATAGATCCTCATATCAGAGACTGGTTAACTGTAACCAGACCTCTGAATCCTAACCAATTCACCTACAGAAAAGGCAAAACCACAGAGGTGGTGTGGCATCCACTTGTTACCAAGGTTGGTGCGGCATTTTGGGTATTGAGGGAGGTTTTGACAATACTGGATAGGATCTAATTTTTAGAACAATCAGGCGTAGAGGTATTGATGATCTGGCTAACCACTGGATTAGTTCCATGTTGGTTAGTAGGAAGATTACATCCAAACTAGGTAATGAGTCAGTCACGATTACAGTAGTAAAAGGGTGCCCGCAAGGCAGTGTCCCTTCAGCTTTGCTGTGGTCACTCGTAATCGACGAGCTACGCCCACAGTTTTGTGGCCTAAAGTACAGCAAAACGTTACTATAATCAAGCTAATTTCATTCCAGAAGCTATCATCTCTCAGGATCACAGGCGTTATGCGCACTTGTCGTACGGCGGCAATGAAAGCCCTCATCGAATTCATTCCATTTTAGTGAATCAATATAGTCATGATGATCACATTTTGAATGAATGGACATTTTAAAAGAACTTTCAGACTTGGATAATATTTTTTTTAGAGTCCCGGGCGTTATGCTCAAATAACTTTACATTGGAAGGAATTTTGAGGTAACAGTCCTTGATAGAACAGATCGGGATATTGGTGGGCCTTCTATGGAACCTAGCAGCCTAGTCTGGTTCTCGATGGATCAAAAATGGACAGTGGAGATGACATTGGTGTGTTTGGACCCAACTACAAAATATCGAAGTCACTATGGGAACTCAGTGTTTTTCTAGCTTTGTAACTTTCTGGATTCTAAGTGGGTTAAAAGTTGGTATAAACTGCTACAATCTCTCTCTTGTCATAACAAAGTTAAGTTGTGGTGGGTACCTTATCACAAGGGCATCACTGGTAATGAGTTAGACGATTAGTTATTCCGGACCTTAGACAAGCCAAATCTTTGATCAGACCATTGGTGGGCAATTTCAGAAAAGGAAATATTAGGAAACCAATGAGTTTTCTTTCAAGTCACTGCAATCTGCATACTATGTGAGTCTGCAAAGCAAATACTATGTGAGTGTGTTGCTCTGTGTACACTGAGGTGGCTTAATTTTGCAGAGAGGTATTTGACCACGGAGAAATGTAAATTGGCCTCTGCAAGCAGCATTCTCGCCTTTATTAGGAAGGTGGAGAATCTTTTGGACTAATAAATCCCAATAGCACAAAAGATCATTTAAGTCGAAGTGCTGCATTTTTTCTCACTATACTAATGCTCTAAGTTATAGAAGCAGTGCTAATCCCGGAAATAATTTCTTTCTTTTGGACCGATTCGAAGATCACTTTCGATGCGTCCTCATAAATATAAAACTTTTGTGACCAATCGAATATCAGAAATTAAAACATTTTCAAGTCTAGCACAATAATCCCGTAGATTGTGCAACATGCGGTACCGTTATTGTTGCCTACAATAAACTAATGCTCTAGGACATTTTCCAGAGTCAAATTTACTGAATGACATCATTCAGCACTGGCCACGATACCATCAAGGTAGCCAAGAGTGTGGCTTAAAATAGGGCCCAAAATAAAGGACCTAAGCTCAGGAACAGGCTTAATGTTGGTTATGTGGGAAACTTAAGCTAGCTTTTTAGTAAATTGTTCAAAATAATGTTAACTGCCTTGCATAGTAGTATATTACCAAAAAGATTTTAGGTATTTAAATTTAGTTGTCGGACCGGTTCATAGATGTCAATTATATCTTTTAAAATAGTAGGTTGTTAATATAAACTTTTCAGAGAGTTTTGTTCCAGTCATCAATTCGTCTATCCTTAGGCACTTACCATTTTTAACTAATAAGTTTAATACATCCGAACAATAAAGTACTTTGCAAGTCACCATAAAAAATGCGAATAAAAATGCAATTCTCACCGACAACAAAAGACATAAAAAATTTTTATACTTAAAATTAAAATTCGTATACGTAATCCGCTCATCGAGAACTGTCATTGTTCGACTTAAACCCGTCTTTTATTTTTTTCATTTTATCCTTATATACAACACTCATCTATTTCAAAAATGATAAATAAAAATCCTGTATTCATTTGATGGTTCTGTTAGATTTTTTTTCATTTTCCGTTTTTCTTTTATTATTTATTTTTATTTCATTTCTAAATTATCTCTCATAAATCTTAAGACGACAATTGAAGGAAATGTATGATTATTTCGTTCGAGCAAAAACACAACAAAACTAAATTATAGTAGAAAAAAAAAAGATCAACCAAAAAGAGCTTTTTCCGAGCTTTTTCTCTTATATATATATATATATATATATATATATATATATATATATATATATATATATATATATATATATTTATTTTTTATTTTTTATTTATCTATTTATATAGGGTATTCCACTAAAGTTGACCAAAGATTCATTTCAAAGGTTTTCGTTTGAAGGATCTCTCAAGTCAGAGTTACTTCACAGGCCAATAAACAAATAACTGTATTAGCAGCGATTTATCATGATCTACATGGGACAAGAACTTGATGGAAATGGTTTTCTGGACTCATTTACGGCCCAAATGTTGGCATATTTTAATTCACGATCAGCTACATGCATTAGGTCCACGTTATAACCTCTTGTAATTGTAATACTACAAATGTAATTTTGAACCGGGTCACTTAATCCCGCACAGAACCCCAAAGAAATCGGTTGAAGTTTAGAACTTATTTTGCTATGCTGTAAAATTTAGTCATCTCAAGCGTATTTTTCTCTCATAAAAAAATTACCAAAGGAACTTGAAGGTCGTATGATGGAAGAACTGCAACTCAAATCCATTACGTCATAATTTCAAAAATACTCTACAGCAGTTACTGTCATTCGATCTTTAAGAGGGGCCGACATAGACAGCAACCATCTGCTTGTCATTTTAATTACGCGATTGTTGAATAAGTCCTGATACTAATCCAGGGATGGCGTTTACTGAAACAACTTAAAAAAATTTTTTAGATCGCTGTGATAAGAAAACATCAAGCAAATACAAAAATCGTGATGGTTTTTCATCAAGCAAATACAAAAATCGCGATGGGGGAGTGCCTCGTTTGCTAACAATAGAACAAAAACCACAACGACTCGATGATTCAGAACGCTGCTTAGCACTCTTTAGTTAAAATAAAAAGGATTTCTTACGTCAATATATGTAATAAGTGATGTAACTTGGATTCGCCATTTCAGCAACTGATGAAAGACATTCAAGGTTATATCTCTGTACTTCAGATAGATCAGAATGATCTTAGCTCTGAAAATTGTAACATTATCGGATTCATCAACTATATGACTGAATTAGAGAACAAGGTCACGTCGAAAGAGCCCCAAGCTGATGTACGACGAAGAAAAAATTCAGACTGCACTGAAATAACGAATGAGGTTGTCGAAAAAAGACACAATGTGCGAAGGAACGAGATGAATAGAGATCGATTGTGCGAGTAGTAGAATCGTTTCATGAGACGTAAAGTCAAAGAGATAAAGAGAAAATTAGGTTTTGAAACATTTAATGTTGCAAGAAAGATTGCTTATGTGATTTTAAATCATCTTAAATCCTATCAGGGGGTTTCAAACAAACAACATTTTATTGTTTTGACAAAAATAAATGGGACACCCTGTATAAATATGAATACTACATTGCTAGATGCCTTTCATTCCCAGTTAATAGAATTCAACAATGTGATACATTTAGACAAACTTTATAGCAAAAAAAAACTTTATTTTTGCCACTGTTTTCTCAGGAAAATGGGAAAAACTATATAAAAAATAAAAATAAAATTTAATTTTTTTTCTGCCATTTCTATACACTTTTAAAAGAAAAACGTTTTTTATTTCATTTGTTTTTTTTCTGTTGTGATTTAAAGTGGAAAAGACGTGTCCTTAAACTATGCTTTTTAGTCATTGTCGTTTTTTTCAATAAAAGCAGACACATACCAAAGACACATACCCCTTGCTGTTAAGAAAACAAAGTTTTTATTTTTATCGACTACACATTATATTGATTCGAAAAATTTATGAAACCACACAAAAAAAGCTCATAAAAGTTTAATACAGAAATAGTTTTTTCGAAAATCTATCTCTCTCTATCTCTAATTGATTAAGTCAATATAAATATAATTACGATGTTAAACTTTGGAATGAAGATGATCATTTTAATTATGGCAAGATAATTCTACGGAAAATTTTATTTTCCCTCATTCGTTCGGTAACTTTTAACTGTCACAATATAATAGACGTAGATATGCTATTTTCTGATGTAAAAAATGTTTTAAGTTTATTTTTACTTTTAAACGAGATAAAAGTTGGGGAAACATTTTATCGGGTCATATGCAGCATTTCCTCAGTAATCTGTTAGTAATGCCTGTGTTTTCCTAATATAGAACAACAGCATATTTCCTTTAGACTACCGTTGTCAACCCATCTTCGGAGTAAGAAGTAAAATAAAGATATTGAAAAGCCAGTTTTCATTTTGTGTTTAAAGAGCAACAATTGAGTAACAGCCCAAACAGGATTATTGTGTTTAAGAGCCATCCAGAAATGAATATTGCGTATAAGTGAAATTTATTTTCTACCAGTGCTCAGCAGGAAGGAGATTACGACATATTTGTCGGTATAACAGTTATTTCATATGGTTTCGGTGTTAAGTGATTTAATCTGTAATTTTTTCAATTTAACAGTTATTTAATTTAACTTTCGTGCTAAATAATTTTTTCGTGTTTAATAATTGTTTTAAAATCTGTATTTCATATACCTTTGAAAATTTTGCTTTTGAGAGTGTTGGAACGTGTTTTGAAAGTGTTAGTGGGTCACTTTACCGTATTTTGAAGTTTTAGGTGATAACTAAGATGTCTATTTTTTTTATTAATATCTGATTTCATTGCAAAATAGACTAGACCTTTAAATTTTTTCAGAACAGTATCACCCTGAAGTTAAGATTTAAATTTAATGGTTTCCCGAATGCAGTTTTTGCAGAGGCGTTGAAAACTATCCGGACATTTGTGGCAGTGCTAGCAGTTTCAAATACAGGATGGCGAGACATGTATAATTAATTTAGGTTGTTGAATTGATCATTTATATTGCGAAGACAAGTTATGGCTTAGCTTTAAATATTCATGTAAGAAATTTAAATAGGCTTCTTTAAGTAAGCTTTCAGTGCTTAATCTTATGTGAATTTTTAATACTTGAACAATCTCGTAATTATTAGGTTACTTGGCCAAACAAAAATTAGCATATGGAAGTGTATGCCGGACTCGCAGTTAGCTTAGAAAGCATAATTAAATTTCCGATCGGGTATGAAGTATTTTAATGGACAGTTGTAAGAAAAATGTCATATAATGCCTGCCATAGCTTATAATTACCCTCAGATACAACATTAGTGATTGCATGAATCGAAAGGAGCTGGATAAAAGTATAGATACATTGAATTATTTGAGAGACTTTATTCTTCAATAGCCAGACCTGAATGCTTCTTTTCGTTCATTAATGCAAAAAGACATAATTTTTGCATGAGCAAAGGCTTACAGTTACAGATTTCACAAACCAACGATGTACGACATATTTGATTGGTATAAAGGATATACGAAAATAAATGTTTCTCAAAGCGACCCGAGATTATGATGCTGTATTACAAAAATATGTTAAATATTTCAGAAATGGCTGGTCACCACATCGAAATAAAATATCTAAGAAAATAAGGCAGTAGGCTAAGACATAAGGCATGTATTGACCAAACATCAACATGGTTATTAAGCAAATTATCAATTAATGCCGAATCCTTAAAAAAATTCCATCAAACGAATTGCAATCACACGTTACTGCCATATCCATTACCTGAAAGAGATTTAGAAAGGTCGGTTGTGACTTTTTTGAGTATTTGTTCAAATGGTTGCAAAAAAATTCAGCTCTTAGTGTGATAAGGAAGAAGGCCGCTCTTAGTGTGATAAGGATAATACAAAAAAAAATTCTCGGTTTGGAATACATATTTGTGATAATCAACCATTCGACTTTGTTCCGTTCGAGTGCTCAAAATTTAATAAACCGCCGCTTGAACGAACATTTTTGTTTTGATAAGACACCCTATGTTACAAGTGCTTGAACGACCAGCATGTCATTATTAATTGCAAACTCAAGTGCCAATTTCTGCAATAGGAAGCACCATAGCTAATTATACGAAAATTTCACAACACCAACATTATTATCGATATCCAGAGATCAATCAAATCAAGCAGATAGTAGTTTAACCACTACCAGAAACCGAAACATTTCACTGTTTCTAACCTCGTTGGTAAATGTAGCAGAACCTAGTATGTCGTGTATTGCTAGATTCAGGTTTGCAAAGCTGAATTTATAACAAAAAAATGTGCAAAGCGGCTACAGCTGAAACAAAATGCAGCAAAAATAGCGATATCTGGCACTGAAGCGAATTTTAAAGGATTTGGTATATCGAGTTGATAAGATACTGACAGCAAAACAATCTCCAGTTTTGTTGATGTGCGAACTACTTTAAGCAGTATGACTTGGCAGACCCATATTTTTACAAGGCAGAAGATATCGATATAATCCTAGGAGCAAACATTTCCTTTGAATCGCTTATAGAAGAAAACATGATAAACAAAGCACAATCTATATATGCAGAAAACTATATTAGGGTGGATTAGTTGCAACATAATCCAGAGAACTACAATCATAGCAAACTATTACAGTTACAATCTGTCAAACAAAAAAATATATTTAGGCATTTAGGCACTTTGAGCTAAAAACCGTACTAGTCGCGAATTACCCAATGCAAGTAAGTTGAAGTACTTGAAACCATTAATTGATGATTTAAATATACTAAGAGTCAGTGGAGTGATTGTAAATACCATGAAAAATATCTACTTGCTGGGCAACAACTTATAATGGCCACTCTATGGTAGATCTATTGGAAGGACATTAGGATCAGAAATTGTATTCGACGAGCTGTCCATACTTGCGTTAGATCCACAAAATATAGCGCGAAAGAGTTAACTCCAGGCAGATCTTCCAAATCCTAGACTGAAACTCATTAGTTCGCGAAAAATCGCGAATATTAACTCACACCTTAAACAAATAATTAAGTCTAACTAGAGAAAACTAAAAAAGTTTATTTACGTAGTTATAAGCCCAATTTTGACCCAGTTAACATACAATTTCCTCAAACGACTTAGCATGTGAATTTTTACAGAAAAAGTCACCAATGTTATTAAAAAAAGCACACGCACAACGTAAACAATTTGAAAATTATTTCTAACTCTCCCACTCTTTCTTATGGGTGTCCTATATCTAATTTTATTGTAAGACACACACACATTTATGTCCAATTTGGTTTTATGACGTCTCAACTGAAATTGTCAAAAACACTATATTTTTTTGCAAAACATTTTTTGAGCTCAAAATATTTGATATCATTTTTATTTTAAACAATTATAACGATCGGTTTTAAATTGCAAAGAGGATTAAAAACGGCAGGTATTCTACTTTAGCAATCGAAAAACTTTTCCATCGACAGGAATTCAGTAAAGTGCGTTAAACATTACCTCGATATAGAAATGTAAAAAACCGTATGAAGTCCCACACAAAAACAATAACAATATTGTAAAAACAAAAACACAATTGGGAAATTTAAGGTTTTTACATTTTCCACTCACAGCGAAAAAAAAAAAATTTTGTTTTGTTTCAATTATTTTCAGTTGTTATGAATTTAAATTTTCCAAAATTTACACAAAGTACCATAGATAAATTTAAATATTTAACTTTACAATTGATATGGGCATTCGATTGGCTTCTGGTTATTATCCAGATTAAACTGAACGCGTGTCAGTTAAATTACCTTTTACTGCACAATTTTCACCGGTTTGGCCTTTTTTTGTATTTTGTAACGTTTTCGTTTATTTTTATGATAAATTTTAATTAAGTTTGTTGGTTTTGCCACAAATTTTTTTATCTTCGTTCGTTACATTTTTTTTTTTGTATATTTCACAGGAAAAATCCCTGTATGAGAAATGTGTGTACAGAATTTAGTACGGTTATAAATATAGGGTGGTTGGGCGAAATATCCTTTTATGTATGCTTTTACATGGATGTGTTAATTTATATATTAACCTTTTTCAATCATGTTTTACGTGTACGTAAAGTGTACCGTTGGTAGATAAATGAAGGTCTGACGTAAGTTTGTATATAAATCATAAACGCAATTAAATTTGCACCTAAAGGACACATATAGCTCAAAAATGGTATAAAAACATTTAAATGTTAAAGAGCAACCGTTAAATTAACAAAAAAAAAATCTATTGTAAATAGTAACCTTTGAAATAAAACATTCATTTTGTTTTTTATGCAATGAATTGAAGTCGGCTATGACATATTTCAAAAATTTTAATGTTGTTCAATATGACGTGGCAAATCGTAATATATTTAAAAAAAATATTCGTTTTAAAATGTATAAATAATATTTAAGATTGACTGCATTAAAATTGCCCATATTTATCAATCTATCTGAGCACTTGGTCAAGTAAATAACAGCGATACTAATTCAACAAATAATTTTGTGAAACAGGCGGATTTTTTTTGCTAAACGCGGACACCAAATAGCGCCAAATTTTTAAAAATGGTAGAAAATTAAACTAAAAGCCATCTGAATTATATTTTTCGATGTTTTTAAATTTGTCCGCATTATTTTTTTTGTTTTTTTTTCATAAATAAAATAAATTTAGAATTTAAAAGCAGGTGTTTAGGGGCGGCAGCGCCATCCTCTAATGTATAAAACGAATTAAAATTACTTGATAGGCTCACCAATTTTACATTGAGCAGAGGAGTCAAATGCTAAGATTCTTTGAGGAATTCTAAATTTTAGTATGAGTTTAACTATAATAATTAAAAAAAAGAAACTTTTAATTGACGATTGGACCATGTACTATAGCGGAAATTTTTTAAATTATCTCAGCAAGTTTGGTTTAACATTTTGTGTTTATTTTGTATACAAATCAAAAGGTGATCGCGAAAAATTAAAATAGCAAATATTCAAGTAAAATATTGTGTCATAAACTTTAATGGATTCGAGTAAGGCAACGATTATTAAAAACCATCGCGAGCATTGTGGATCTGTTGAAGAGGTGGTTAATTGCGCTCAGAATGAGGGAAAAAATTCCAAGTTGCTTCGTCATTTGTAGTGAGCATTTTAAGGAGTCGGATGTATTAACACCTATCCGTGCTCCACAGAAACGTCGTCGATTATAGTGAAAAGAGCTTTATATATTAAAACGGCAAAGTAATAGACGAACTCGATTAGCAAACCGCGCTTAAATAGAAAAAGGTAAAGTACACAAAACTGAAATTATGTATTTATAAAATAACCTACAAATACTAATTTATTTTAGTGCTGTCGTACCAAAAGACGAGGTTTGGTTGGAGTTAAATGCTGAGATTGACCTAGGAGAATTAAAATCGTTACATGAAAGGTGAATTTAAAAGAATTTGTCAGTTCAATTTTACTTTGGGATACGGATAGCAAATTAAATACAATAACCTCCAATGAGCATATTTTGCTCATCTTGCAATCTGGTACCAAATATGCGACAAAACCGCTAAATTGTATTTCGCTGAAACAATACAACTTTTAGCTAAAGTTACCAAAAAACTGATATATTAGGCCGTCACGGAAACAAAACAAAAGAAATTATCCAAATTGTTTTAAAAATTTTCCAAACGTGCGAATTGTGCTTGACTGCACAGAAATAAAAACAGTTACTCTCCGTTGCTTAACGCACTTGCACGTATTCACACTACAAGGGGGAACATATCATAAAGTTGTTTATTGGAGTATCACCATCAGGAATGATTAACTAGGTAAGTTAAGTAACGACAGATACATCATCCGACAAAGCCCTTTTCAATATATCAGATTTATTGAATAACCTTGAGAAAGGGGACGCCGTAATGGTTGATAATGGATTTATAATACGCGAATATAATAGGCTGAACATTCCGCCCGCATTGAACTCCGTTCAATATTCTGTTGTATTTGTATACACTGATAAGATACATAATTTGTGTATCGGTCGTTTAAGCTCTCCGGATTTGGATTTTAATGTCACAACTCTAATTACTCCTTCGTTTCTAGGATGAAGTTGTATTACCTTACCAAGCATCCATTGATTCAGCGGCAGATTGTTTTTATCACCACGATATCGTTAATCTTAATTGAAGATTTTGGCTGTTTCCATTTAGTTCTTTGTTGTAGTGAAGATAAATACTCATTGTACCATCGTTTCCGGAAATGTTGATGAAGCTACTACACAATTTTCCACCTAGTGAGATAGCTAATTTTGAGTTTTGTGACATCCAACTCCGGAAGTTTTGTTAGTGGATGCCCAACAAGGAAATGTGCTGGTGTTAAAGCATTAATTTGATCGGCTGGTAATACGCATATTGGCTTGGAGTTTAGACCGCTTTCTACTTCGGCTAGCAACGTACTCATCTCTTCCATAGTTAAAACTGTTTTTCCAATTACTCTTTTTAAATGGAACTTTGTTGATTTGACAGTAGCTTTCCAGATGCCACCAAAATGAGGAGCGCCTGGTGGTATCAAGTGCCAAGAAATTGTGTTTCTTGACAGAAAGTGAGAGATATTAGCAGAATGTTTAAGTATATTTTCGACTTCTTGCCCTATTACTTTACTGGCTCCTACGAAATTCGTGCCGTTAACTGAATAGATTTCAGATGATATACCTCTCTTGGCTATGAATCTTTTTATATTTACGACAAAGGATTCACTGGTCAGGTCCTTGATTAGTTCTAAATGAACTGCTTTTGTGCTCATGCAAACAAAAAAGCTGATATAAGCCTTATGTGTTTTTTGTCCTCGTCCCTTGGTTAAATGGACTGATAGTGGTCCAGCAAAGTCAATGCCTGTCTTATAAAATGGACGAACTAATTCAACCCGACAAGTAGGTAGATCAACCTTCATTTTAATTAGTATACTTTATATCATTCTTTTTTTCTGAATAAAGAAACAATTTAAAAAGTAAAAAAAAAAAAATTTGCTGTTGCAATGTCGCCTTGTATCGTCGACATGCTATACAATTTCTGGTTACTTCTCGCACTGCCGTTATTCCACTGGTTATCCAATATGTTTGGCGAAAAATCGACAGTAACAACGACGGTCCAGCGTGACTATACATTTGGTGCAGATCTTCTAAAATCATTCGTGTTAAATTAGATTTCGGACACAGTATCACCGGATGCTTCGTACTATGAGGTGCTGCACTGTTTTGAAGCCTACCGCCAACTCTAAGTAGATTTCCTTGGTCTATAAATGAGTTTAAAGAAATTTATTGGCTTGATTTACTTACGTTGCCGTTCCGTATGAATGCTGATATTTCGTCATAATATGACTTCTTCTGTTCGTATTCACAGATCTTTTGAAACACAATAAATAGCTCTTGTGGTTTTAAAAAATGACCTTTCGATCCCTTCGCCGGAAGCTTTGTTTTTGTGTTGTTAATGCATCGAAGAATAAATGCGACGATTCGCTGGAGTTTGTAAAATGATGAATAATCATCGCTCTTCTTCTTGGCACTCATATTTCATTTTTTGAAGTGGCCAATATTCAGAGCTATAATTCAGCCAATCTGGTCTATTCAACTAGAATTTATTCCTTCGAAGTTCTGAACCAGACATGCTTCGACTTGCGCAATCTGCAGGATTTTGTACCGACGGTACGTGTCTCCAGTATTTGCAGGGTATAACATCCATGATCGCTGATGTTCGATTAGCTATGAATGTTGTCCACCGACGAGGTTCACTAGCTAACCAATCGAGGACAATTTTTGAATCTGTCCATGCAAATATGTTATTGATTTTCAGGCTTGTGTCATATTTCTCTATTTCAATCAACTTAGATAAAAGAACGGCACCACATCCAATCTAGGCAACGACACTTGCTTAATTGGTGCAACTTTAGTTTTGGATGATATTAGATGTACAAGTATTCCTTCAGATGTGGTGATTTTAAAATAAATAACTGCTGTGAAGGCATTCTGGCTGGCATCGCAAAATCCATGAATATCTACTATGGAGTCAGACGACGAACCAAGGAATCTTTTAATAGTAATATGCTCTACGTCTTGTAAATTAAACCGGAGCCTTTAGAACTTGCATTTTGTAACACTCCGTGATGTGGTAGATAATAGCCTTCGGTAGTGGTTTCGTTGTCGGGTATCTTCTCCATATGCCGCAACTATTCGTACTCGGCCATGAAAGAGTGATCCCTCGCAAATCGTCTTTTCATGCTCCTTAGTCTTTGTATGGCAATATTTAAAGTGTTGCTGAATTCATCTGCTGGTTGTTTGAATGGTAAACTTACGATAAACTGTCCTGTCGAACTGCGGATAAAGTTTTCTTTAAAATGCTTTTCGCACAGTTCTTCTTCAGTTAACAGCATGTTTTTCCTTGCACTTATCGATTCTTTATCCCAAACCCGCTTTAAAGTGGCATCAATATTTGCTTCGGATTCCATGCAATCTGTAATTAAAAATGATTTAGATTCCACTTCTTCCTTGCAGCATCCTGACACTACCCAGCCAAATATTGTATTTTGTAGTATTGGACCATCTCGGTTGAATTGTTTTCTTTCATCACGCAAAACAGAAAAAAATGATCTGCTCCGATTAAAATATCCACTTCTACAGGCTGATTAAAGTGTGGATCAGCTTACTGCAAGGTACTCCAAATATCAGCTTTTGTAAGACCTAGGCCACTTACTGAGATACGTGAGTTAACTCGTTTTAAGTTCAGTTGATGCACGCAGGATTCAGTAATACAACTAGCTTAGTCTAGCAATGCTCTACAAATTTGTGGTTTTCCTTGAAAATCCAACACAATAATTAATGCTGTTGGTAGACTGACAGCTTTAGCGCCCCTGCACAGTTTGAGATTGTGGTTTAGGGGGTGGCACAGAATGAAGCCGCTGTCTCTGAAGTTGATACAAGCTCTTCTGCAAGATTTCCGTTTTCTGATAGTTTGAGATGAAGCAGAGTATGATGTTTCCCTGTACATACTTGGCATCTCCGTTTTGATTGACATCTGAATTGTACGTGTCTTTGTGAAATTGTGAACAATCGAATAATGAATGATATTTATGCCCATAGAATGCACATGGCTTTTTACAGAAGCTTTAGAGTTTCCGAATTTCAATGAGGAGCTTAATGACTCCAAAGCATCTATTCTAACTTGTAGACATTTAATAAATCATCTAAACCAATTCTGCTGATGTTTCTGCCCACATACATTTACTCTTATCATCCAATTTAGTTACCAACCAGTAAATCAGCCATGGGTCGCGTGATTCTGCTGTTGGACCCGGAGCCTTTAGGCCACGAACTACTTCATCTGCTGAATCTCTTAGGTTTTTCATTTTTCCAGCAGTCGCGGTGTGAAGCGGGGGATGTTCTACGAATGTCCAAATGAACGATATCTATCTTTCAGTTTGTGTAACGCTTCCAAATAGTTGGCTTCAGTGATACTAATGTGCCGAAGCAAAGCAGCTGGACTCAATAGTGGTGATGAATAGTGACGAAAAAAGGTCATAAAATGACTGCTATTCTGTATATTCGCCGGAAAAATGCGGAATGCTTATTTTAGGTAACTTGACTTCAGCTTGGCAATAAGGGGCGTTCAAAGTCATATCACCTCCTTGAACTTCATTGCCAGACACCATCGTACTTTGTCTAATAATTGTATTTATTTTCGCCTTTGCCACATAATATTTCTCTTCGAACTCATAATGATACATTTTACTGACAGTAAACTCAATCAAGTCAATGATTATTTTAATAAGATGAGAAAAGCAGTAATTAAAAAAAACATTAAGTGAAAATTAAGGTAAACTTTATCTCTTTGCTTAAAATTATTCAAGTATGAAACTGTAGCGACCATCGCTACACAAATACAAAAATTATTCAGATATTTCGTGCACATTCATATAATTCGCTAACGCTACATGTACACTGTACATAAATATATATAGAACGTAAAATAGCTATTACACATAGCACTCGGTCGCCATGGCCTGATGACAATTAATATTTAATTAAATTCCTCATCAGATCGAAACTGAGCTTTGCTTCGCACACCACCACACATCTGAATAATTAAAATAATGCTGTCATCCGCCGTCGTTATAAAACCTTATAGGCCATATTCCAGAGGTTTTCCCAAAAAGGTTTTAAAATCAAATTTAATTATACAATTAAAGAAAAAAAACATTAAGTGAAGGAAAATTTTATTTCTCTCCTTAGAAATATGCAAGTATGGAACCTTACTGGCTTTATTCCAGAACTTTTCCAACAAATCATTTTAAAATCCTATTCCCATCCTACATATCGAATTTCATCAAAATCGGTTAATAAATAACTGAGTTCCTTCCTAGCTGGCCATATTTCAGAACTTTTCCAAAAAATCCTTTTTATAACCTTTTTTCATCCTACATATTGAATTTCATCATAATCGGTTAAGAACTCGCCGAGTTCCTTCCTTACTGGCCATATTCCAGAACTTTCTCAAAAAATCATTTTAAAATCCTATTTTCATCTTACATATCGAATTTCATCATAATCGGTTAAGAAATCAACGAGTTCCTTCCTAATTGGCCATATTCCAGAACTTTCCCAAAAAATCATTTTCAATTTAAATCACATGTCGAAATATCCTGTTTTAAAATATCCAGTTTTGTACCATATCTCGTTTTGTACCTTATCTCGTATTGAAATATCCAATTTTGAAATATCTAGTTTTGTACCTTATCCCGTTTTGTAAAATATAATAAAGGAATTATAAAATATCCAGTTCTAAAATGTCCAGTTCTGAGCGGTTCCCGATAATGTATAGCAAATGTCATTTACTAAATATTTTATCTGGGCGAAACAGTTACATTTATTTCCAACAGGTATCGCATTCATAATTTTCCAATCGTCAATTAAATAACATTTTCGAGTAGTTATTTATATTCCCAATAGATGGAAATACTTAAGCAAAGACTCGAACCTTAGTTTAAAATGTTGCCGTTGTGGCAAAGTGGGGCTGTAGTTGCAATATATCTAAGCTTAGCAAAAAATAATCTGCCGTGCTGTACAACATTTGTTCCCATCGGATTCAATCCCGAACTTGTTCTTCGTTTAGACTTTACCCGAAGAAGACAAGTCGTTCTCTACCCCGAGAATTCATTATCACCGATAGCGACCTCGACGTCTTAATAATCGGCTGAAAGAACGCGACCGAAATAAAGAACTCGTTGTCCTTTTATTTCATCGGAAATATGTATCGAAAACTTGTCACTCTCTCAAATGTGTTGTCATCACTACTAAACTACATTGCATATTGGTCTCTAAAACCATTGATTATATATTTTGCAAAGCTAATTCCAGAGCTAATTACAATTCTCCTTTTTATTCACCTATAATTTCTTCCGCCAGGGGAGTGATTCTCTCCAATATTATTTACGACAGTAATTTGTATGCTGTGCAAAGTAGAGCTATACTGCGATAAATTTCACATTTTGTGTTAGAAAAGAAATCAAAAACCAACAAATAAAAAATTAGTATTGCATTAATCAAAGTTCAGTGTATAATTCTATGTTTTTTTCTATATTTTTTCTATTCAATATGTCAAATCATTGTGATTTCGTAGTTTTTGTTTTTCATCATATCAGTTATCGAGCTATATCTAAATAGACCATTGTTACGAAGTATACTATAAATAAAATTAATAAGTTAGTAATTCAAACTGATAGTGTTAGATGAAACTATGCGGTCAAGGGGTACCGGTCGAAACTCGATATTTTACAACTGGATTTGACGAAACAGGATATTTCAAAATTGGATATTTCAATACCAGATAAGATACAAAACGAGATATGGTACAAAATTGGATTTTTCAAAATTGGATAATTCAAAACGAGATAAGGTACAAAACGAGATATCGTTCAAAACTGGATATTTTAAAACAGGATATTTCGACATGTGATTTAAACTTCAAATTATTTTTTAGGAAAGTTCTGGAATATGGTCAATTAGGAAGGAACTCGGCGAGTTCTTAACCGATTATGGTGAAATTCGATACATAGGATGAAAATGAAATTTTAAAATGATTTTTTGGGAAAGTTCTGGAATATAGCCAGTTAGGAAGGAACTCGGTGATTTCTTAACCGATTTTGATGAAATTCGGTTAAGAAATCACCGAGAAATCACATTTTTTTTCAAAATGATAAAAATGTGATTTCTCGAAATATTTTTTAAAATTAGATATCACATTTTTTTCAAAATAATTTTTTGGGAAAGTTCTGGAATATGGCCAGTTAGGAAGGAACTCGGTGAGTTCAACCGATTATGATGAAATTCTATATGTAGGATGGGAATGGGTTTTTAAAATGATTTTTTGGGAAAGTTCTGGAATCTGGCCAGTTAGGAAGGAACTCGGCGAGTTCTTAACCGATTATGATGAATTTCGATATTTAGGATGAAAATGTGATTTTAAAATGATTTTTTGGGAAATTTCTGGATTCATTTAAATTTTAACGAGATCAAATTGACATTGAAAAAATTTACCACCAAATAATGATTCATTCCATCTGACCAAAAATTTGAATTAATCTCTTTAATTTGGGCCTAGCTTGTTCTCCGTACTTGGCGATTCGGACATTGCAAAAGATGGCATCTGAAATTTTTAAAGATGATTCAAATGCAGCCAAAGCCATATCTTAACATTTCGACAAGGCTAATGTGTTATCTGGATCAGACAGCGCAGATGATGCCGCAATGGACTTAAAAAATCAGCTGGTCCACGTATTACAAGACAAAATGGGCTTAATCTTCGAAAGTGGCGATCAAATTCCCAAACAATTTTAAACTGTTTTTTGTAAGAGGAAATCGATACGATACCTGTTCAATTTTTGCGATATTCAGTTCTTCTTTGTCAATTTTTTTAAAATTGGCAAAGAAGAAGTGAATGTTTTCTTAGTCAACATTTATTTAGTGACCTCCTACCACAATCAAAGTTTTTGAGGAATCACTTTGTTTCTATTACTATGTACAAAAACAGTGACCACCATTGGTGATTATATAGTTCTAAATTAATTTATGGAGGTTGTATTCGTTTGAGCTCTTAAGATTGTTGGCTCTAAATAGAGGTTGTTTGGCAAATTGCTTAATTTTACCAAGTTCATCAAAAATAATGTGCACATTTGTCTATTCACTGTATAAATATATGTATTAAATTCCACATAACGAGCATAAATTCTTTACTTAATGTTTTACAAAAAAAAAAAAAATACTTACATACCCGAAAGTATACATAACCATTTTTTTGTTGTTGTTGTATGCTGCAATTTGTATATAATTTTTATACACCAAAGCACGAGAATTAAGCTTTTTTTAAGAAACCAAAAAATTCAAACTTCTTATGGTTTCTCGTTGTGTATATATATACACTATAGATGTTTACTCGTACATAAGATTCGACGAAAATGTTTGTTGATTTGTGAAAAAGCTATAGAAAAGCACAAAAACCTAAACAACAACAACATAAGAATACCAAAAAAACACCAAATGGAATTTCTTTTCAGAAGATGGGATTATGACTTTTTTTTACCATTCGTTACTGTTGTGCTTTTCAGTTTTCTATATACCATTATTCTAATCCTTAAAACGGTTTTGGCAAAAATTAGCAATGCAAATTTATCGGTTATATACTTGTCGATAATTTTTTCATACTTTATAAACTTATACAATTTTATGAATATATAGTATATATGTAAAATATTTTGCTATACAGATGATAAGGTGCCACGTTACAGTACATTAAAATCGGATTTCATTAGCATATCGATTTCAAACGCGACACACGATTAAATTATGCAATCGTTTTATATTTCATACATCTCTAACTTTTCTAGAGCATCTGCATTTGAGTTGAATATTAAACGAGTGCATTGACCTTTAAGTGTTATACATATATATATAAATCGATACGATTTGAATGGTTGCGGCACTTGCATTGCTCGCCATAAATAACAGACACAATAAATTGTGTTCGGTTCTAGTCGATGGTAAAATAAAAAATTTGCTTGTGACACCCGACCAGTAGGATGTCACCATTTCCATGATAAAAATCAAATTAAAAAAAAATTAAAATCATAACTTTTTTTTTTATTGGTCGCTGCTGCCAAGAACGAACATAAAAATAAAAATCCAAATGAAATTGAATGTCCTAAATAAACATGTAATCCTTCCGTAATGGCGTAATTTTTTTTTTCGTTCTGGGGAGTAAATCATACTTAATTTCATGTACGCAGATAGAACGGAACTAAAGTTTTTCGTTTTTTTTTTTTGTTTTGTTCGGTTGGTGGCCCCAAAAGTAATTAAAATTAACAAAAAACAAATCAAATTAAATATTTTAATACTTTTTTTTTAGGTTATTCGAATAATTTTCGTTACACACATTGACCGCCGTCCTAAACTCCTACATATATTATATAATTATATAAGTCTCCCACGACAGACAAAACCATGATAATTAGTTGCATAATAAAATTTCGGATACACTCTGTGGCAACATCCTTCAAATCCAGACTACATTTTAATAATAATATTTGACATCTTCATGGCAAAAGTGTGGATAAACCCAACAAACGCCTTCCATCTTATTATGCGGTGTGTTTGAGTTTCATGGCAGAATTAGTCGAAACGGTTTTGGGATGAGAAACAAAATATATATATATATATATATATATATATATATATATATATATATATATATATATATATATTTAACAAGTACATGATGTGTGTGTATGTACTGTGTGATGTATACAATTTTAATGTGTATCATGTCGGGGAAAACCTGGGTTTTCAAAAACAGGAAAATATTATTTCTATGAATATTTTATGTTTAATGTTTTGGAGTATTTTAATGTCTGTTTGGGAATTGATTTCACAAAATACCAAAAATTTAATTAGCCAAAGGAAAATGAATAACGTATGTGGTGTATTTGTACGTGTGTGTATGTGAATTGTAGTGTATGGTTTATAATATTGCGGAAAATTTAATTCTAAGAAGTTGGTTGGTTAATTTAAAATGATGTTTGATTAGGTTTGCATTTTTTATTACTTAGTCGGTATTTTTTAAAGCGGTTTCTGTTAGAACTCCTGCCGGACAAATCTAATTTATATACACTTTATTTGACAAACAACTTTAAAATTAATACAAATTAGTTTTTTAAAAAAATAATTAAATATTACAAATCAATTGAACTAACCGTTTTATGACCAATACCAATTTAGATAATTTCGTATCAATTATGCATTAATTCAATCTAGTACCAAAGAACTTTAGTGTAATAAGTGTTAGTTTAATTGTAAAATATAAAGCACGAAATAGCGGAGATGATAAAAGAATGGACCGCAAAGTGGGGTCAGGCAAAGGGAACAATTACGTGAATTACATCATTTGCTGACAACTTAACTGATAATTCTAAATCCATCAAAGTAACATCTTGATTAGAGCTATTTGAACGTGCATATGCTGAATTCAAAAAATGCTGATTTAAAACTGGCCGCATCTAGGACTGTGTGTCCGAAATAGTTGACATCGAATCTAAATACACAAGTATTTAAAAAAAATTGTAAATCATTATTCTAAAGAGCTCTATTTCACCGCGAGATTACCTCGCTTACAAGTGCCTATATTTACTGGCGATTATAGCGATTTTCAAAGGTTTAACGATTTGTCCACTGTAGCTGTAAGCATATAGCTACGACTATTACGGGCGCCTACATGAAAGCAATGTCTTATTGGATTCTGTGTTTCAGATGTTATTTGACACTGAAGGACAGCATAAAGAAGTTAAAATTGCCAAGACGTAAGGCTAATATCATTTTAAGAAATGTGCTACATGTGATAACTCCGGCAGATTTATGGTGCAACTTTTATTTAAATCTGGTATATCGAACTTAGTAGATACCTACACGGCCGCAAAATTTAGATTATTGGCTGCAAAATTTAGATTAAGGATCTAGAAATAACAAATGAGGAAGTATGCTATCTGCCACATCATGATGTATGGACAAATACGTGCAAGACAACAAAGTTAAAAATTGTTTTTGACGGATCATGTCGATCCTCTAATGAAATTTCACTTAACGATAAGTTTGTTGGCCCTACCATCCAACCAACATTATAGACTGTATTGTTAAGATACCCTATCGCTCTCTGTGCTGTCATCGAAAAGATGTACAGGCATAGAGAATGTCTAAAGATAAACCTATGGATCAGTTTGACCTTAAAACATCCGGTACTCCATAAGCGTCCTTGTTAGCTACGCGCGCATTATTACAAGTCGCAAATACAAATAAAGTAAAGTATCCTAAAGTACAATAGCTAAAATAATCAAAGAGAATTTTTACGTAGATGACCTTCTAACAGGGGCCACAGATGAAATTGAAGCTGAGCGCTGGAAAGCCGATTTAATTACAATTTGTCAAAGGCATGGCTTCCCAATGAAAAAATGAAATACAAATTCATACAAACTAGCAGATTATAATTAAACAATTTCATTCTCAGAAGGATTCATTCTCGGAATTTCAGTTGGTGAGTCTTCTTCGGCTTGAGCTTTGAGGAGCCAATTTCTTAGCCAAGTTAATGGCCAAGGTCTATGAAGTGTACGAATTTGTAGCAGTTACAATATACATGCGTGGTCCGATTCAACCATTGTTTCGTCTTGGCTTCAGTCAGGCCCACCAAAGAGATGGAAGGTATATGTAGCAAATAGGACCGCTTATATATACAAATTAGTTGCAACTGCAACCTGGAGACACGTCAGCAGTCAAGAAAATCCGTTCGATCTTGCAACGAAAAGTATCAGTCCAAGTAAACTAGGAACAAATGAGTGGAAAGGGAGAAGAAGGTTATACATACTCAATGAGCAATAACCAAAATTATTACCAGTTCACGAAGCACAGAAGTAACAACGATTAAACGAAATTGGACTGCAATTAAAGGTTTTGATTTTCTTTATAAGTTTTATAATTTTAAAATAACTGAAATGTCTGACCAAAACAGGATTAGTAATAAAAAAAATTTCATTTTCATCAAACTTGTACCCAACATTATTGATGAACAAAGAAAGCAAAGTTTAGCATTCATTTCTACCTATAAAGATTTTTGAAACTAAACACTTTTTTTTTATTTATCTGCTTACCAAGTTTCCTCATCTTTTTGTAATCATTCTTTTATTTTAAAAGCTCTAACAACTTAAAAAAGTTTCAGCAAAGTTACAAAGCTCTTTTTGATTTAAAATATTTAAGCTAAATCATTTAATTCACTAATTAAACCTTATTTAATATTAGTTATCATTAAGCTAGTGATAAAAAATGTTTAAGCATTTAGAAAGCTTTAATAAAGAAGCTTTAAGTAATTTTCAGCTTTCATCAAACATGAATCCATCATAATTAAATTTTCCTAAATATTCACAAAATAAATTTTCTTAAATATTTAGCTTTTTAGACAGAGCTTTCCGAACGATTTTTATCATTCGGTGCTGAACAAATTACAGTGTTTTTTTAGAAATAAAAGCTAAATGCTTCACAAGAGCTTTCGAAATATAATGAATATTTATTAAAAGTCATAGTCATAAAGTTTTCAGAGGATTTTCATAATTTGAAAACATGTCAGAAACTTTCAAAACTGACTATATCAGTTCGAAAACACATTTACTTTTTAAACAAATTTTCATGAGCTTTTATGACTTATGGTAGTTAAATAATTTAAGTTAATCAAATGTAACAACAGAGTCAATATATTCATTTATGACTCAAAATTGCACTTACTTTTTATACAAAATGTTAAATATAACTTTTAGTGCTTTGACAAACTTTTGTAGTATGTTTATAACGATAGATTAGGCTAATAAAACCTTTTGCGTTCAAGTGATGGGTTTATAAAAAACATGAAACACAAAATGCTAGTAAGATATATTTGATTTACCCTTGGAAAAAACCTTTTTGTTAATTGTTAATAGTGAATGAGAAAACGAACTTTATAACCGTACTTGTTGAATAATTCAGAAAAAAACTTGAAAATTTTGAGCTTTCAAGTAGTTTATTTCTTTATTCCTATTTTCTTGGTTATAATTATATTTAACTTACGCAAATCACTAGAATTTTTTAAAAAAAAAATTCATACAATATGAGCTTTAGAGCTTTCAGAAAATGGCATTTTAAATATAACATTTTAGACACTTCCCACGTTTATTATCAAAAAAATGGTATGTTAATCGTATGTAGATGTTCAGAAATTAGTTTTAAATTTATTAACTGATCCTAACGTAAGCTTTAGAGCTTTTTGAAAGTAGTTCGGTTAATTAAACCATTTATTTTAAATGTAACTGCTAACTTTCAAAACAAAAAACTTTATAATACTTTTCCTTTTCGAATTTACAAAGCTTTTTGGAAAATGGTTTAGAACTTTAATTTAAAAACGTTTGAGCTTTTAAGAAAATTGTAGGTTTATTATATTTTTTTTAATTTACTCAATATTATAGAAAGTAATTCACTGTAATTTATTGAGCTTTCACGTGAGATACAGATTTTTTCTTATATAATATTATATTTAATATTTCAAATTATATTCTACTTTGCAAAAGTTTGGTTTAATATTTGTAACATTTTATTAGGTTAAAAGCTTTTAAGAAAGTTGTTTAGTTCAATACCATTTATTGACAGTTTAAATATGATACATTCACTTTAGCACTGATGAGCTTTTAAAAAACTGCCGTGTTATACCAATTACTTTGACATAATATTTAACATTTTAACATTTTATGAGATTTACATAACTACCTAGCTTTAGAGCTTTCAAAATTTGTAACGGTTTACGGATGTTATACTGAGTTATAATTGACAAAAAATAGTTACAAAGCTTTATGACGATTTTTTTTTTAACATTTTACAAACTTGAAAATTTTAAGCTTTCAAGAATTTTCGTTTTATTCGTGTCATTAAAATAACGCTTGTTTTTAAAGTATTTAACATTTATATTTCAACTTATGAAAAGTAATCGGGGAAAACTTTTAAAAATTGTACCAAATCATTAAAGCTTTAGAGCTTTAAATGAGTTTTATTGGAAAAAACTGTTTGTAATTTGAAATAAAAATTTATCACTCGAACAATTGAGCTAAAAAAATATGAATCTTACTTTTTTAACTTTTGAGCTTTTGTCTAATTTTTTAACTGATCACTATAAAAATACAAACCAAAATGTTAGAAACTCAAAAACAATTTTTCGCATCGTTCCCGATCATAAAGCATCTTTATATCGTTTGTTCAATAAGTTATTTTCAAAGGGCTAAAAAAGTGTATCCAACTCTACGTTGTGAATGGCACTGAATGTGTGGATCGATGTGTTTTTTTACATATCTTTTTATATCATTACTTTTTTAAGTACATATAACCGTCACGCCGCATCATATCGGCGAATGGGTTTAATTGAACAGAAAGAATTAAAAGCAGAAAGCTGAGTGAAAAACAGAAAGCTGTCAATGAAACCCGAACAGTACCTATCATTAACATGATGTTACTCCAAAACCAGCTCAGATCACAAATGCTATTATATACCAACATCAAATAAAAAAGCCGTGGTTTCTATGATATGGTCCACGGCTTGATTCTATTACTTGGTCTAATTAGCAATGTGATGGATTCAAAAATACTTAGCTTGCTTTATTAAATTCAACTTTAAAAGTTCTAGCTATTTGAAAAAAAAATTATAATTTAAATATATATTTATAGAGCTTTTTAAAAATTCTTTACACT
Organism: Tipula confusa; assembly: GCA_963556175.1. Taxonomy (NCBI): domain Eukaryota; kingdom Metazoa; phylum Arthropoda; class Insecta; order Diptera; family Tipulidae; genus Tipula; species Tipula confusa. The sequence goes on from OY744477.1 coordinate 91,437,866, forward strand.
TAATATTTAATAAAGAAGCTTAAATATTAAGTAGGAGCGTTTTTTAATAAATTTTCCGAACAAGTGCTATTTTTTAATTAAAAAAAGTTCTAATTATTAAACTTTAAAAAAATTATATTCACAAATTAAATATTGATAGAGCTTTTTTAAATAGTTCTTTTCACTTTATACTGAAGTGAAAATAACTTTTTAAAACTTCTTTAAATATGTAAAAGCTTATTATATCGAGCAGGAGCTGGCTATAATAAATGGTCACAGAAAAGTTCTTGTTTTATCAAAATAACTTTTAAATTATTTTGAAAGTTCTAACTATTTAACTTTTGAAAAACTATGTTAACAAATTAAATAATATTGATAGAGCTTTTTCGAAATGTTTTTTCCATTTTATATTTCAATTAGAAGAAGATATATTAAATTTTATAACGCTTATAAAGCTTTTAACGAGTAGAAGCTTACTTTAATAAGATGTACGAATAAAAAGCTTTTTTTAATTCAAATATTTTAAAAGCTCTAATAATTAAACTTTGAAAAATTATGTTTTTAAATAACACATCTATCGATAGAGCTTTTTTAAATGGGTTTTTGCATTTTACTTCCGGTTAGAAGTTGAAATATATAAGAGCTTATAAAGTTTATTATAACGAGTAAGATCTTGCTTTAAAATAAAATATATATTAGTAAAGCATTTTTTTATTAGCTTTTTATATTTAAGTAAGAAGTTTAAGTATGTTAAAGCTTATCATATCGAGTAAAAGCTCGCTTTAATAAATATTCTGATTTTTTTTTTAAATTTAAATAACGTTTAAATTATTTTAAAAGCTTTAACTTTTAAACTTATTAAACATTATGTTTACAAATAAAGCTTATAAAGCTAATTATATCTTACTAAGCTTTTGAAAATATAGTTTTCAAATCTAATATACATATACATTGATTTAAAAAGTTATTTGCATGTTATATCTGAGTTAGAAGTTAACATACATTAAAGCTTATAAAGCTTTAAAAATCATCGGAACAAAGAGTTTCTTTTAACTGAAATATTTTTTAATTTATTTTATATATATTGAAAAAGCTTTCTTAAAACGTTAAATTATCCACAATAAATTAAATACTTACAGCATTGTAATATCCTTAGGTAGTGGATGCGGTATATCATCTAAATATTGTCTTAAACACCGATACACAGTACCTTGGCACGTACACGGTGGAGGACAAGCTGTTTGACCATAACACAATTCACTTAAACACAGTAAAGCTATAAATGTTATAAAATTCATTTTAACGTTATTTATGTTCATAATTAATTAAGTCAAATAAGCACAACACAAACCCAAAAACTTGGGAAACTTTGAGAAAATTAAAAAAAAAAAAAACTTTTTATTTATCTTGCAATACGACACGACAACACTAGGAGAGTGAAAAAAAATCCAAGTGGTTAAGTTTTATGGTGTTACCGTTTTTTTTTGATTTTTTTTTTGCGTTAGCTTTTTCTTAGCTTTTCATCGCGCACACGAAAGCAAAAATATCATTTAAACTTTTTTTACTCATTCGCTGTAATTTTTTTTTGTTAGATTATTTCTTTATTATTATGTCTGCAAGCCTTTTCGTTTTTTTTTGTATGTTAACTGTTGTTGTTGTTCTTTGACTGCTATGCTATTGTTGGTCAAATGCAACGAACTCCAAGTTTAAGATGAAAATTCTGAAAATGATTAAAAAAAAATAGTTTTACTGTAAATAATTAATTACTTTAAATTGTTTATTATCACTTAGGATGGAAATTTAAGTTTAGTGTCGTTGTAGTATTTTCCGAGGTAAATGTATATATGCGGTTTATGTATAGGTACCGGTACGAAATATATAATTGCAACAAACGATTGGATGTAATTACATAAAAATTGCAATACAAAATATAATTTTTTAGTGGAAATTCTTTGGGTGATTTATTGCAACCGCGGCGACCTGGATACATTTTGTATTAATGTTGTTAATGTTAGTTATTTGTCGTTGTAAATTATTTTACTAAATTATCCACCAAAAATTTAATTAGGATATAAAATTGGTTACACATCTAACATATTTTTTTGATTTAGCGCGTTGGAGTGCTTTTTTCATTCTTTTAGTTTTTAGATCATATACGCTATATAATTTTTATTTTTGAGCTTTTGAATCAAACACTTTTATTTCCAATTTAATATTAAAATGTTCATCCTCAAGCATATAGTGAACTTTAAATAACTCAACTAACTTTTAATATTATTGAATAAGAGCATTAAGTTTAAAATCTAAATTTTATAAATTTTATATTAAAGCGACTTACACAATATAAAGCTTATATTTAAAAGAATTGAAAGCTTCAAATATTGACTCAATAATTAACTTGTTTTATCCATTTATTCCATTTTATTTTTTTATTTTGCATTATTTATCCGAAGAAAGCTGTATTTAAATAAAATAAAGTAACTTTAAATTATTTTAAAGTTCAAATTATTAAACTTTTTAAAAATCATATTTACAAATCAAATATATTTTGTTAGAGCTTTTTGTAAATTATTTGATTTTTAAATTTAAGTTAAAAATAAAGCTTATAATGCTTATTATATCGAGTAGGAGATCATTTTAAACTTTTGATAACTAAGTCTACAAATAAAATATTTATATATATATATATATATATATATATATATATATATATATATATATATATATATATATATATATATATATATATATATATTTTATTTAGATAGAGCTTTTTTAAAAAGTTTTTACCACTTCATATTTAAGTTGGATGTTAAAAAAGGTTAAGGGTTATAAAGCTTATTAAACTTTTGCTTTAATAAATTGTTCACAGGAAAAGTTATTTTTTAAAAATTAAAATATTTGTTAAATTATTTTAAAACTTTTAATTATTAAACTTTCAAAAAATTATCATTACAAATAAAATAATCTGTATAAGGCTTTTGTTAAAAATTTGTATAGAAAAGAAAGTTAAAATATATCAAAGCTTATAAAGCTTATTATATTGGTAAGAACTAGCTTTAAGAACAAGCGTATGATAAATAGTCATTAGGGTTTTTTTTTGTGTGTGTAAACTGAAACGAATACAGAGGAGATTCACGTGGCAGAATAATATTTAAAAAATTTACGCAATGAATTAAAATCAGAAGGAAGAGGAAAGAAAAAAAAACCAACACGACCCAGGGACGGATTGCTGACTCTGCGATGGATTGCTGATCCTGCGACGGGTTGGGGTGTTACTATATTCAATCTATTCGTGCAGCGCACCGGATATAGTAAGTGTAGCGACTTCGCTACACAAACGCAAAAAAAACAATTATTCAGATATTTCGTGCACATTCATATAATTCGCTAACGCTACATGTACACTGGATTTTTTTTCATCAACCACCACTCCTCAGGACCGAGATAGTTGGAGCAGAAAGCTGCGGTGGTGCTGGCGGAGATATATTCTATTTATGGAGAAGGCAGGACAAACAGTGGACAGTCCGGTTCATCCATCACATATTTAAGGGTGTCGTCTACGGCAATGTGTGGAACCGAGTGGGGGATCGGATAGGGGTTCAGAGATGACCTGGTGCAAAAATGCGCCGGACACCAACTCATTTTTAGGAGTAGCCTGGGCAACTTGACTGCTGAAGTGAGTTGGAGATTTAAGTTCGAGTTCTATATCCATGATCCCGTCAAATTGGGTTGTGTGCTGTGCTGAGTCAGAGGTAATTACGTCTGTTCCGTAACAAGCTTTTAAATTTAAATGAAATATTTTGTTTTGAACTCATTTAAATAAAGAGACTTTTCAGCTTTTTCACAACAAAAGATTAGAAATAAAAGTAGACGCAATGTCTAAAATCATCGCGATGAACAAAAATCAACTATAATCAAGGGTACCGGTCGAAACTGGATATTTTACAACTGGATTTGACGAAACAGGATAATTCAAAACTGGATATTTTAAAACGAGATAAGGTACAAAACGAGATATGGTACAAAACTGGATAATTCAAAACAGGATATTTCGACATGTGATTTATAACTTAAAATGATTTTTTAGGAAAGTTCTGGAATAAAGCCAATTAGGAAGGAACTCAGCGAGTTCTTAACCGATTATAATGAAATTCTATATTGAATGTGATTTTAAACTGATTTTTTGGGTAAGTTCTGGAATATGGCCAGTTAGGAAGCAACTCGGTGAGTTCTTAACCGGTTATGATGAAATTCTATATAAAAGATGGGAATGTGATTTTAAACTGATTTTTTAGGTAAGTTCTGGAATATGGCCAGTTAGGAAGGAACTCGGTGAGTTCTTAACCGATTATGACGAAATTCGATACGTAGGATGAAAATGGAATTTTAAAATGATTTTTTGGGAAAGTTCTGGAATATGGCCAGTTAGAAAGGAACTCGGTGAGTTCTTAACCGATTATGATGAAATTCTATATGTAGGATGGAAATGGGATTTTAAAATGATTTTTTGGGAAAGTTCTTTCCTAAAAAATAATTAAGTTTAAATCACATGTCGAAATATCCTGTTTTGAAATATCCAATTTTGTACCATATCTCGTTTTGTACCTTATCTCGTATTGAAATATCCAATTTTGAAATATCCAGTTTTGTACCTTATCTGGTTTTGTCAAATCCTATTTTAAAATATCCAGTTTTAAAATGTCCAGTTCTGAGCGGTTCACATAATTATGCTATGTGTTTTTATAGGTTGGTTTGGTTCATATTTCCATAATACATGGGGTAAATCCTCTCTGATTTTCGATAATTGAATTCGTCACAAAGGTTTTTTAGCTTTGTAACATTACCTTCTTTCTTAGCGAACATTTTTGCGATTAAATCTAACTTTGGAATTGATAGAATCTTCTTAATTGGAGCCACCCTGGTCTTTGCCACCAAACAGTTGATTGTTCTGTAAATTGAATACATTTGTGATTCTTACATATACCAAGACTTGTTGTGATGCAGCTGCGAGTCTATGTAGCTCCACCTTTGGTTGGTGCAAGGTATTAATCCATCTTGGTATCCTTGTTTTGCCTAATTCGCCTAATTCGGCCTTATACTTCTTCATTATCTGTCCTATACCACTTCGAGTAGCCTATCATATCATTATACATTGGATCGCTATGTTTCTTGCATTACCAGTTTTTGCAGTTATCGTTATTGGTAACAACCACCCGATAGGTTCAAATAACTACGAAGAATCGGATAATAATATACACTTGGTCATACACTTTTATGTATACCAAAGGGGCTGCAATAAGAAATTATATAATCGGTACATGAAAAGAGGCATTTTGGATAGAAGAAGTATTGATCTTCTAGCGTGAGTCTATTACATTCCTTTTCTGAAAGAGAAAATAAAAATCTGCTTTCAACTGCAAATCGTGTATTTTAACGAAACGTTTTAACTGAGAAAGAAATGTCTAAACACACACCACTTGTAACATTTAGGTTCATTAGATTATTTGCAAATCAAAAATATTAAGCATGTATTGGTTAAGGTGGGAGTACTAGCCGTAAAGAAATTGGCAAGTTGAAAGAGTACATCGTATTATTATTCCTGCGCTAACAAAGGTATCATTGATTCATTGAATAACCCGGAGTAGTACAAAGCATAGGTATAGGCAAAGTATAAAAAACATAGTACTATCATGGTATGTTAGCCATTGACATATTAGATGTCGCTACTGGTGTCGTTTTAAAATAATCAAAATATTTGTATAATCGCCTAAATGTCATATATTTATCCTAAATTTTAACGATATTCTATCGACCCGACATCTGTTACTTCATTGGGTAAACTTTTTTTTTTAAGATTGTACTGTCACATACCTATTAATGTATTGTAATGGTATGTGCGTGGTTCTATAAAAAACTAAGTACTAAGTGAAGATTTTGTTTGCAAAAGATGTGAAACCCGCCACGGCAGGAAAAGTTGTCTAGCATATAAGCACAAGTGTCATAAATGTAAAATCAAGAACGAAAAAATTAATCGCATTCGGGGTCAGCAAAATTAAAGTGATTGGTGACCTAAGTTTGAAATTTACCCAGCAAGGTAAAAATACCTAATTCGTTAACGAATAAAGTTAAAGAAAAAATCAACAACATGATAAAAATGGGAGTACTAATAAAAACACATAATGTTACCCCAGTAGTGTCTCCAATGGTAATAGTTCGTAAAAATAGCAAATTAAGAGTATATTTGCATCCAACGGACATCAGTAAAAATATTATTCGCCGGAGCGCAGCTTAAATACTCGAAGTTTTTCACATAATTTTAGACTGTATAAGTCGAGGATTTTGGCAAATGAAATCCTCTCCCAAAAGAACTCTCCAAATTACCATTTGGATTAGCTTCAGGTCCAGAATTTTTTCAAGATCTAATGAGTCGAACGCTTGATGGTATCAAGAATTGTGAATGCTCAATGGATGACATCTTAATTTTTACGGCCACAAAAGAAGACAATCTGAGGATAACCAATAAAAAATTTAAAATAACAAATGATGTCGGGTTAAAGTTAAATAACCCAAATAAAGTTAGGGTGTTCAATGCGGAAAAAGTCAAATTCCTGAGACATATCATTAATACAGCAGGTGTATTAGCTGATCCCAAAAAAGTCAAAGCAATAAGAAATTTTAAAATGATGATAAACGGTAGGTAGTTAGCAAGAAGTTATTGGAAATTCAGGGACGAAATTGCTTATTAAAAAAATGTGCAAAAGACAGATCTGATTTATATTTGGCATTACTAAACAATCGATCGTAACGCTTTAAAATACAATGTGTTAGGTTCACTAAATCAACGCCTAATAAATCGTTCTACTAAATCACTATTGCCGATGTCAAAGCAAAATTTAAAACCAAAAATCATCAATAATAAAGAGGTCAACGAGAACTTAAGACATTAAGAATACAACAAAAATTGTATGTAGATAGACATTCAAACGCAGCTAAAAAATTAACTATAGGTGACAACGTACGATTAGCTGATCATAGAAGATGGATAGGTGCAACAATTGTAGCGGAAGCAGAGGAACCACGTTCATTCATATAGTTCGAGCAAGTAACGGAAAATTATATCGTCAAAACACATTTCATTTTGGAAAAAAACTGATGCAAAAATTACGCCAGAATAAGACAGATTGTTCCTTTTGCGAAAGACTCAACTTATGTTATTAATAGTTTAGCTCAAGTTTTACCAAACAGTAGTAACGTAAGCAATCAGAATAAGTCCACAACACACAACAATGTTTCTGATGAAAGTGACAATAATAGCCGATTTATAGCCGGTTTACATTCAACAAATTTTTCATCTTGAAAAAAACCGAGACACTAGATTGAAAAATTATTCAAGCTAAAACGAGAAAAAATTTCTTGTAAAAATAAAAAGATGAAACCTGAGATCCAAACCCAAAAACTGTTATAAAAAAAAGATGATCTTGATTTTTACAAGATGAAAAGTTATATCTTTTTGTAGCAAAACATATAAAAAGATGACAATACATGTATAAAATTAGTTTAATATACTATGTTTTGGTTACTTACACATATAAAAACCAAATGTTATTGCGATTTTTGTTTTTATTTCAATTTAGATCAACTTCTTCTTTAAAATTTGTTGAATGTAAATCGGCTATTAGGCTTTTCTATCGGACACTCCAAGATACAATGGTTGTTTCCTAATGATTTCATTTGGAGCAGACATTAATCGAAGAACGCGGATTCAATCCAACATTCAAGGTCATTTCTGTTCGAGAGAGTTTAAACATTCATTTTCTTTTGGTGATCATAAATCAGTAATTCTGACTTCTTCTTCGGCTTTGCAGATCCAAGGCCAAATTCACCATCGAATTGGATCGTTGCAACCGCTTTAAGATGCACAGCATAAATTCCTGCAAATTTACTTCATGGGCAATATGTATAGGACCAAACGATCAATATGGCAATGAAAAGAAAATTCTTCAAGATCTGCAGCAACTATACTTCATGAACATCATGCATTAGTTCGATTGTTCACAACTGCATTGGACCGCATGCCATCATAACTACAAAGTCGTGATTAGAGCGGATAAACGATCCGCGGGAACAAACAAATACCAATTCAACGCTTCAACAATAAATGAAGTTGCATTTGCGATTGTTACAAACGGACGGACAAACGTCCATCAAATACATCTGCAAACATGTCACGAAAAGCCCAATACCAATGATGAAATCACACACTATCAAGTTGGCCAATATGTGAGCTGTAATAATGGGATTTGGCGTATATTATTTGAATATTTCAACGCATCAAGTATTGCTCAACGTGCTAAAACACCTCCGCAACGACAACATTGACCAGTTTTTTTTCGATTTGTTAAAGTGATCCGTTTGCACGAACAATGCTTTACTCTTATATGCCACACGTAGAACGATTCATAGAAAAAAAATTAAACATCGCAAACAAGGCGATTCGTCTTGCTTCTACTTGGGGTTGATGCTGGTGAATGTTCGTGGGCCGACATTTTTTGAAATTTATTTGCAAGCGAAGACATTCCTCATGTCATTGACTTTGATCATCGTTCGTGCGGGATCCGAAATTACAGTAGCAGTTGTTTCTTCTGAGATAGCGGTCACGTTACTACAAGGATGCCGAATGGCTTTATTCTTGTATTGAAATTGCCGTTAAACCTTAAAACGACTGTAAAACCGGCATGCAATATTGCTATTTGGTAGCAAGTAAAATCATCATCTGGGTAAAAAATACACTGGCGATTTCCGTCAAAAACTACCAGGCATTCCAAGATCGACCGCTGCCGATGAAATAAACGCATGTCGCATATCATCGACTCTGTGGCGCTTTGTGAAGAAACTACAACAGACGGACAAACATGAGAGTTGCATTGCTAAGCAATGCAATGATTTCTTCAAGCAATTGCTGATTATCGGTAATGCTGGTGTTCCTGTCGATGAACACCGAACACCGAATTTCTGCACTTTCAACAAAGTATTCCCAAACATCATTGCCAACCACAAAAATTGTTTGAGTGAACGACTCACATCTGACATTACAAAACGAAAAATGTTGTAAATCACAAGGTACTTCAATGAAGGGAATCGACCCGAATGCAACCCTTTAACACTTTTAAGGTATACATTTTCATCATAGTTTTAGTGTAATATATAAGCGCTTTCATAAAAACATCACCAAATAATTACAAAAATAAATTTCATTAAAAAACTTTTACCTAACAATGGTTGCTGTCACCTACCACTTCTCCTTCGTACCTACTCGTAAAATAAATACCAATTCTACCATTCATCCATTTCCATGCTGCTGTTTAAAAAAATAAAACGGAAAAAAAAGTTTGATCGACAAACTTCACAAATTACCGAAACAACAAGGTGAAAGAATGGTATCGAAAAAACCAAAAATGGAAAAAAAGTTTCGCTTCCAAAATAAAAGCACAAAGCTCATATACAGATGAAATGTACATATTTCGTTACGAAGAAAAGAAACAGAATAAGATTATAAAAATGAAATAAAATTATCACATCAAGGGAATGATAACACAATATATTCCCCACACTGTAATTTTATCGCGTTATCATATTTTATCCGAACTTCTTTTGTTTTCTTTTGTGTATCTATCTATATATACATAAGTATATATTATATAGGGTGAACCGATTCCGTGAAATAATATGGGGGGAGGGGGGGCGATGAGACGCGCACAGTGGGTGTGCTTTTTCATATTTACATATATATACATATTGTTGTGAAAATCTAGAGTGTATACATGGAATGATATTGATGCGTATACACATAAATTTAATTCGACAATTTAAATACGGAAATGAATTTTTTTGCAAAACTTTTTACGGAAGTTGGAATGGTGCAGTAATTCACTAGAAGAGCAAAAAAAAAAAAGCAATACACTGTACAAATATATATTTTAGCACGATACGAAGTAAATTCAATTAGGTCCGTAGATGATCATTAAATTTTATCGAGGTGGTCGTAAAACGATTTCACGCGAAAAACAAAATACGATAATTTGTGAACGCGACCAAAAAACGGTTAAGTCTTGGATTATAGAATAAATTTCGGATATATAGCAAGAAAAATCAGCTCTTATAGCCTCATTAAATTTTAAGGATTCTAAAACGATTTTTTTTCTTTTTTTAAATTAATGTAAATAAATTAGAACTCGTTTTATATAAAAAAAGTAATCAGACAACATCTAATTATATATTGATTAGGAAAGATTGTCATTCATACCGCATGTCGCACAAACAAGGCACGCAATGAATGGAATTTCGAATTTTTAAATTTTTTTTTTTTATATAAGAATAAGTTTTTATTACGATCGCGCATCAACAAACCAACTTTATGGTTATGGAGAGAAACCGAAACGCGAATTTTTTTCTTTAACTTCTTTTGGTCATCTGAATTCCGTGTAATTTTATTTTTATTTTTGTATTGGATTATTGATTATTGGGGTTGGTTGTTTCAATCTGATTCCATTCTTCAATAAAATAGAAAAGGAGTTGTAACATTAATAAAATAAATCATCATTGCATGGATTGAATGAAAAACAAAACCAGTTTTAACGTCATATTGACCAATGAGCATGGTTCCAAAAATTTATACATCGTGTCACCGGCGATCATATAATGTTTGTGTGATTTACCATAATTCGTAACACCATCCACTCCATAATCCTGTTCATCCCGAGTGAGTGTGGATGTCAATCCTTCTTTATGGCAATCGGCAACATAATTTTGTGTATGGCCACCTGCTCAATTTCTGATGTTCCGACCGTTGATGCGATAACAGGGTATATACTTGTCCCAATTATGCTGATTGTTATTGCTCCAAGGTTCTATTAAATCATTCTACCATCCCATTAGAATGTTGATGTAATGACGTAGCTCTGATCTTTTTGATTTGGAGTATTTCACACAGTTCTTGATACATGGCTGCTTTAAAATTTAAAATTTACAGCGCTAGTCAGAATGCAGTTCTAATAGCATACTGAATCTGCATACCCAGTTGATAAATATATCTGTTAGAGTTCGGGCATCCTGGTTGAAGATGAGATATGCTTTTACTCATTTACTGAAATCGTCAATACACACGGAAATGGACTAATTATATCTTTGCTGGTTTGGGATGCCTTGCTGACAGCACAAATGTTACTCGTCCTGCACCAGTCTTCGTCGTCTCTTCAGAAATCGATCCAATAAAACCGGCTAAGGGCTTTCTCCAAAGTTTTATTGACACTTAATTGTACTTCAAATCTACCATTGTGTATTTCCTACCATTGTGTATTTGCTCCATGATGTTTCTGCCGTCATCTGATTGCCAGAAATGCTCCGTATCAGCAACTCATCATTTAGCCTTAATGATTGCCACTGAGCATATAATAGATTTTTGCCATCACGCTTTACGCCACAATCTCATAATAATGTGGTTTTCTTCCTTGCTCTATTCATTGTTTTATTGGAACAATCCGCACTTCACACCTTTGATTTTCCCTTAACTGCTCTTAACGCCCTTAACATGCCTTTCCCCATCGTCTCGCTGTGGCGTTATCTACCGCACTTCTCTGGTAATGTATATGTTCGGCTTCATCATCGGTTCCAGATTTGCTTGTTCCTTACAATTTTGGGCGTAGTGCTTAGGTTTCTGGCATTGAAAACATCTGGACCGAGAGCGAGATGTCCGTCCTTAATTATTCCGCATCTTATCATTTTCTTCTCTATAAGTACCTCTATTTGTGCAATATCTTAAGAGTCCAACTTCAGCAGTTTGTTGGAATCCGTTTTTTCCTTGATGCTTGTTAAGTTTAAGATTGTTATCTCTCACTGTATTAATGAAAGCATTCACCGTCAATCCGTTGAGAATAATTGTGAGAACTTGGGATATGCTTGTTTGGTTAACTTGCTCTTATATATCTGTACGTTTATTATGCAGTTGAGTTTTGCGACATGGGACTTTCCGTATTTCAACTTCACGTCATTAAAAAGCGCTTTCATGTCCTCTCTGCGCTTTAGTATTTGCCGCTGGTGGTACCTTGGTGAGTACTACGTTTTTTTCTCATTATTTAAGTCAACAATGCCTGGGTCAATTACACCGTTGAAGACCTTGCTGCTGCGAGCGAGAATGCATCATCATATAACTTATTACGCATAGCCTGTTGTAATCTTGTAAGCAGCTTTGATGTATTACTAGTCTGCACAAGATATCGCTTGGCCAGCTCGATTTTTATCTGTTGTGTTGTCAACGTATAGTGTTACTCATTTCTTGCGAAATCACACTTCTGAGACAAATTGTAATAGGTAGTTATACTTCCAATTGGGAAAACTTTCGTAGTCATACGAATTGCATTTCTTTAAGAGAAACATGAGGTATTTTTTCTGTAAACTTTTAATTGTCTTGATGTGAACTGAATAGTATAGAATAGCACAGTTGATGCGTTCCTCTCTTAGAATCTTACTTATCCAAAATAAAATAAAAAGTTCCCAAAAATCTTAAAAACTCATGATGGTTAGCCTATAAAAATTGGCAAATATTTAGGCAAAATAAAAAGTTCCCAAAAATCTTAAAAACTCATGATGGTTAGCAAACCAAAATTGCCAAATATTTAGGCAAAATAAAAAGTTCCCAAAAATTTCAAAAACTCATGATGGTTAAGCCTGTCAAATTTGGGCAATTTTTAGGCAAAATAAAAAGTTCCCAAAAATCTCAAAAACTCATGATGGTTAGCCTATAAAAATTGGCAAATATTTAGGTAAACAATTTTGATAAATCTTTGGATTCACCAGCTCATCTTTTGACAAAACCAAACGATAAAAATGGCTCGATGAAAGTAACCCCGAAATCGAAAGTTTCTTAAATTCTCTATGATTCAATGGTGTTGATATTATAAGCATTGGTTAATGTAGACAGGCAGGCCAACACAGTAGTAGAATCTGTCCAGGCTTCCAGTTTTGGATTTAAATCTCGATATATCTCAGTTGATGACATTACAAGTAATCTTGTTAAGGGTTGAGCGCCACACAATTCCAATCTTGGTAAACCCACCCTATTTTGACTGGGGCAACCTTCGTTTTAGATGTCACTAAGTGTACTTATATGATTCCATTTTTGTCACAATGCAATATACAGCTGCGGCATAGACACGTTTGCTTGAATCAGAAAATACATGGAATCATTTTGAAATGTGATTTTTAGTAGTATTGCCATCCTAGCAGGTCAAAAATTCTGGAAGACTCTGCGATAGTATGATTCTTTTGCCAATTATATCTCGATTAGCACATGGCAACACGTAAATATATCTTCCTTGGAAGACCACCGTAGACCAATGATTTTAATGCTTTCATCATTGTGGAAGATCACAGAGTCATTGATATCTGCTACTGAATTGAGTTTATCTAAGCTATGTCTGAAGTTATATTTTTTCAATATCACCAGAGATTACGATACGATGATTCCGAAATCGAATTTTCATCATTTTGGTTATGAAATTTCGTTGAAATTGCTTCATATGACCGAGTTCTAAATAATCTTTCATAAACTTACATATAAGCTCACATGGTAAGTCACTATAAAAATCCCAAAATGCTTGCCTTGAATTTCTTCAATTGCCCAAAAAGGGCAAACACGTTTTATCAATGTTAAGTGCCAAGTGAAAATTGAACGTGGTAGGTTGGTTGTTTTCTTTGATATCTTTGTTAGATGTTGGTGTCGTTTGGTCTGCTATAATCCGACCGAAGATTATTTTGATAGCTGAGAAATCGTCATTTGATGTCAACAACATTTGATTTATTGATTAACGGATCTGCTAGCTTTATATTTTGTAAATGTTTCCAACTCCGTTTGTTGAGATTATACCTGTCTCCAAAATGAATGCATCAATTTCGATTTGGCTGCTTTGATTTCGGGTTGAGTGAATTACAACATGTATTGATCCCTTAGTGACAACATTAGACGTAGCTAATTCAGAAAGCACACATTTTGAGTTCATTCTGGGTGTATGTAACCTTCTCCAACAAGACTCGCTGATAACTGATGCTTGCGATCCTGATTCAAGTAAAACGCGCGTCATATGCACGTTGCCTAGACTGTCTTTGATGTGTACTAATGCTGTTAGTAGAATTGAATTGAACCTGATTCCAATGTATAGGTTAGTGATACTGGTATCAACGACAATAGTCACGTCTTCTTCATCTCAGTCTACATCTGTTTGTATAGTAACTTCACCTCCTCAGTTTGATTGATCAACATTTGTCTGCTCTATGTGATATTCCAAGGCAGTTGAAGCACAACCCTTTGGTAACCACGAATGCTCTGAGATCTGGAACTGATAGTTCATGAAATTTTTCACATTTCATTGAAAAATGATAATTTACCGAGCAATTGGCGCAGCGATTAAAGCTGCGATGTTTGGGATGGGAGGTACCGGGTTCGAATCCCAACGGGGGAGGGTTGCAAAAGGGCTTCAGAAAATCCTGAATGGATGGAAATTCTTAATTATTTAAATATTTTGCCCATTTGTTTGGATTCGCTGTCAAGTTTTTCCATCATGCATTTATCGCAACGCATTTGAATTGCAAATGTGCTTGACTAATGCCACTGGTTCGCCTTGTAGTAATCCTTTTAAGTACTGCAGATTTTGGGCATCTTTAACTGAATTATTATTGGAATAGCTGCCTCTAAAGAATAGGTCTTTAACGGAGGGAAAATCTGAATATTTCCGTGAGAATTCAAGTATGTTCATTTGCTGTAATTTAATTCCATCTGTAACCCGATTTTGTTCGGTTTTTCATTCATTTCTAACAAAAATTTCGTATACATATATAGTGTATAATATACACATTTATTATTGTTTGATTCAATTTTATTTTATGTGTCAGTTTAATTCTCATGTAAATTACGCCTAAATGTTGTTTCAATAAAACCTAAATGTCGAAGCGGTTGAAATCGGTTATCGCATGAGTATTATTTTCCCAACCTTTCGATGTGACGATAGATGGCTTATACATACAAAATTAAAAATCAAATGTTGTTTTGTATTTTCATTCAAAGAAAAATATTATAGACGGAACTATATTATTTTGATCGAAAATCGAACAGAGAATACCATTTATGTATCAAAATGGTAAGTGTTCACAATTTTAAGTTTCAAAATTAAAAATCATGTCACAAAATCAAGTTTCAACAAAAAAAAGTAAACAGCATAAGTAATACACTACGCATGTACACTCACAAAAACACAAGAAACATTATTATTAGTAAATATTACGTTTAACAATTCTAACAAGAAATCGTTTTGTATTCTTATCGAAACAAATGAACCAAATTTATTTTTTAAAATGGTAAATGACAAATTAATTAAAATTATACAAAATTTAAAGCGATTTAAATTTATAATATAAATAATTATTTGTGTATTTAAAAATAAAACTAAAACTTTAGATGCGCACGAATATTTCAAAAATGATGTACCGAAAAAAACTAACAAAAAAATGTAAACAACATGCGCAAATACAGTGCGCATGTACAGTACCACGAAGAACACAAACACCAATATTAATACGCTGCGGTTTAACAATTCGTACACATGAGAATTACAAAAAAAAAACGAACAAAATCGGGGTACTGGTATATCTAAAGACTCTTGTAAAATCGAATTCTGCCCTTTAACAAATTTGTCTATCGCATCGGTGAAGTAACTCATTCGCTGCTGACTCTCGGGGGCTGACACGTGTATACAAAGTTGTGATTTTGCACGTAAATTTTGGTCTTCTATGTCGGAAGATTGGTCTGTTTAGCAGACTTAATAATTTGCCTTCAATTTTGTCAAACTCGGTGTGAGGTCGCTCTATCAGGTCGAGTCACACCACAAAACGACATTTTCTTATCTACTCCTTAACGTCGTCATTGCCCATCGTTACTATGCTAAATTTACTGTCTTTCTAAATGATATTAAAACTGTATATGTTTTTCACATTTTATTGAATTGATGCCAATTTTCACCAAACCTGCTTACTCCTAACGTTTTAGCCTTTTGTGACCTTAAAATAACGAATCCGGCTCACAGGATCAATATTATATACACGTATAGGTTATTTTTTATTTAATTGCAAATTTTTATTTTGACAAATGTTTTGTATAAACAATTGTATGGGCTGGTCAAGAAACCTTCAAGTTTCTTCCGAATAGAATGATTATATATGTATTTTTATTAAAGTAATACAGATAATAAAAGGTAATAAAGGTAGATTATATAAAGATAATACAGATAATAAACCTACTTCATTACCGATCCAACAATCAAACTAGTTTTGAGCTAACATAAACAACCATAGTAATGAGCAAATTAGTGCGTAAATCAGATAAAGTCTGATTGTTTGTAACCAGATATAGTATGGGGCAGCAAAGACTCAATATATCAAATTATCTTAATTTTGCTGATAGTTATGCATCCCATGCAACTAATTAAATTTACGATTTACATAAAAAGAGGTATCTCTCTTTGATTTTCTGCAAACCTGCATGAGATAAATTGGGACATTTAATTATTTATTCAAAATACAAATATATTAACTAATTTCTGTCTCAAAGTAATAATAAAGAATCAAATATCTTCATATGAACAATACATTTTATATATCTATATCTACCTACCTTTACATATAATATATCTACCTATATATGTCTACCTATATATCTACCTGTATACATCTTATTTATTTAATTAGACTGATTCGTTACCAAGTTGAGATAGATACATTTTTGTTCTTGTCGAAAACTATCATAAATAGCAAATAGAAAATTTGTCTTGGGAAATATAATTAAATATTTTGCAGTAACATTTTCTTAGAATTACTTGAAACAATAGTATCAGATTTCAACGAGTGAAGGCACATTGTGTGCATCAATAAATAAAATTAAAATTATTCTATTATTTTCAAAAATAAATGTTATTGGATTTTTTTTGTGCAATAATAACCGTAGCTTAGATCATAATATAAATACATATAGTAATACCGTCATAAGAAAAAAACAGTTTATCCATTGATGTTCCAGATGTCGGGTCGATAGAATATCGTCAAACTTTAGAATAAATATATGACATTTAGGCGATTAAACATATAAAAATATTTTGATCATTTTAAAACTATACCAGTAGCGACATCTAGACCATCAATCGGCTAACATACCATGGTACTGTGGGTATTTATATTATGCTTAGATTTACCAGATTTACCACAAGTAATAGTCACAGTCTGTAAATTCATATAAGTTAGGTATATCTAACTTATGTCCAAAAGGCAATTATGTGATTCCGTGAATAGGGATCTTGATATCAATTATACAGGATACCTGCGCTTTCATATACTGTACCAAATAAAAACCCATACCAATATATTTTCACAACAAAAATCAAAATAAAAATCAACAACAATACAAATTACAGGAACATATATTGCTTAAGCTGCGTCAGCTATTTGCGGCGGTAAACCAGGGTTGATGCAAAATTTTCCTCATTCACACGAGATGAGAATAAAATTTAAAGGTTTGTTTTTTTCGCTCTAGTATTCATTCCTACTTAGGAGGTAGAAACTTAAATTCGCAAATATATCGCATATTTTTTTATTTTTATTTTTTTTTATTTTTATTATTTGTATTAGAAGAATTATTTAATTAATTCGAAAGGCTTAGTTCGTTTAAGCCTTCTGACAATGTTCGAATTGTTAAGAGCTCTTTTGGTGTCTTTTTGTCCAATTTTGTATTTGTCCTGCAACTCACTCAGTCCTCAAGTCATTTTGGAGATCGCTATTTCTAAAATACCAAGGTGTGCTTACACTAGTTCGCAAAACTTTATTTTGAAACCTTTGCATTATATCGATGTAGCTATGTTTGGAGCACCTTCAGAGTTAGATTCCGTAGGTCTAAATGGGTTTCAAGATAAAAATCACCCTAATCTCCGTCCATTTCCTAGGAATATAATTCAGCTTTAACCACCCCCTGAAGATCACCTCCAGCCATGGGAGAATGCCCGACAAGTGGTTTTGCAATTCCACTGGAACGATACCGTCCGGGCCTGCCATTTTTTAGGGTCTAAAGCCTTTTAGTGCTCATGGGATCCGGTTTTTGTACACGATTTCCTTCGGGCACCTCGGCGATAATTTTTCCCTTTTTTTTACACGGACAGATTTTCTTTTGTTTAATTGCGTTCGCCATTTTATAGTCCATCGATGAACCTTTTCTGCTTTAGCGGTGTCATCAGCAAATGTGTCCAGTATGTTTCTTTCTTCCATTGATTTTGGTATATAATAAGTAAAATATAAATAGAAAAGCAGTCCAAAAACACTCCCTTGAGGAACCTCAGCCATTATGGGTTTTAATTTAGAAATTTGTACTGCTCTTTTTTTTTCTAAAAATGACATCAAGGAATACTGTGGAGAGGATCTGCTTTTTTTCGAGTGCTTTCTCATTAACATTAGTGATCATGTTAACATTAGTGATGCACCTGGTCGAAAGTGAAGTGCTTATTTCTGAATTCAAATTGGTGATTCGGAACACATCTTTTTTCTTCAACCTTTTTTTTATTGGCAGAAGCCTTTACAGAAATAATTTTTCAAATAATTTAGAAGTTACTGGCAATAGTGATATTGGTCTGTACGATGTTGCAGTCCTGTGGTAGTTTTCCAGGTTTGATAATCATTATGACTTCAGCAACTTGCCATAGTTTGGGAACGTATTTTAATTTAAATGCTGCATTTATTAATTTAGTGAGCTTAATAATTGCAGTTTTTGAGAATTTAGCACCTCTCCTGTTATTAAGTCAAAATCGGGCTCTTCTTTAATTTTTTGTTTTTATTTATTGTATCTATAATTTCAGAACACGACGCACTTGGGTATAAATATACAGTCCAAATTAAAATGAGGATTTACTACACGCACTTACTTCATTTGGTTATGGTTGTGGCCCCGATAGGATTACATCAACTTTTTCAGGTGATTAATACCTCGTCATTTCTCGGTATCACAACCTGGTAGATCCATCACAGCAAATTTGACTTAGTTTACTCGTAAAACTTTAAAAGCCGGCGTTCAACACCTCCCAATTGACGCACTAAACACTGACCTTAGTAAAGGTTTCGACTCAATTAGTGACGTAAAATTCAGTCAAAACTTTCTAACATAGATCGTATCTGAGCAGCACATGGAAATTGTAAAAACTTGGGACCAATGGCTTTTCTGACGTTTTTTAAAAATATTCAGGACAGTAAAAACGAAGATCGTCAACGACGAGCGTCGTCATCTGTCAAACTAAAATGTACAAAAGCATACTATGCTTACAAAACCATCGGCGAAACAATGTTGCCAACTATCTTTTATTTTTTAAAGTTGGCTTTTGCATAAAAAGGGTACCAAGCAGCCGTGTTTTAAAAAATTTTATTGTTATTTTTAAATTAGCAATTACAAAAGAAATTGTTAGAAAGCTGAAAGCCCTTAGTAGAAAGGTGAAAGGTGGACGTATTGGCAAAAAATTGGCTACTGATCTAAACATATCCAGAGAACACATTCTGATCAAATTTTAAAAAATGAGCTTAGATTGAAGCCTTTGTAGTTTAAAAAAGCACACGATCATACTTCTTTCGAAATTAAACCCGACCTCCGCCTATGTTAACGGGCACGCACTTTAGGATCGGTACGTGGAACATACTTTCGGTAAGGAAACAAGGCACGTTTGATGGTACCATATAAACCATGAAAGAGTATCGCTTGGAATTCGTTACTCTCTAAGAAACTCGAAAAAATACAAAGCCAAGTTATGCCTAATAAATGAAAGGAGGCCCTTGATGTCTTACATAATATTGGAAAGAATTACTCTCCTTACGGTCGGTCAAAACTTTTTATGACATATATCAGGTGTTCATGGATTTCCAACAAGCCTATGAGTTAATCCATCGGGACAGCTTATGGTTTACTTTGCGATGTTTGGAAATACCTGATGTGTGTTTATGTGAAATGACAGTAATGCAGTTAAGCTAATAGGAACAAGCTATCAGGAATTTTAGTTAGAATTCATCTTGTTAGTCCAACCAGGTTCTGGCATTGCAATTGATATTTGTGTAATTGGATTGAATACCAACGGTGTCCAAGAGCTACTGTATTTCAAAATCAATGAGTTCAAAACAAAATATATGATCACTGGTTTTAGAGATCAAGACGTAATTGATTTTAGTAGTGGTAACCACACGCATTTAAAGAAGCGACAAGTTTCCGATACCTCAGGTCTTTTGTCACTCATGATAATTGTATGAGAGGGGATTAAAGCGCGTCTTGTCGCTAGCAACCGATCTTTGTATATCTTTCGCCCGCTGCTAATGTCAAAATACCTTACAAATGCTGACCAACTGAGGTTGTACAAGGTGTTGATCAGACCTGTTGTCATGTATGGGTGTGAGAGTTGGATCCTGGCGGTTGAGTATGAAAGATTATTAAAGACATTTCAGAGAAGAATCATGCGCATGATTTATGGCCCCAAACGCGACGATGACGACACTTACCGAGTTTTATTTAATCACGAGACCAGGAATTTGATGAGAATTCCTGATCTCGTTTATGAAATAAAATAACAACGAGTACGCTAGCTCTGTCACGTTCTGCAAGCCAATCCTTAGCGGACGATACAGTGATCTCTGAGAAAAGAGTAGCAATTTAGTCTGGTTTTCTTTTGTTGGTTTTTTTTAACAGAGGCAGTTCAGGAAGGACTGTCTTTCTTAGATGTGGACTACCCCTTAAGAAGGTTGATAAATCAGACAGATGCTAGAATGCAGGATTGTTAACGCGGAGATAAGAGAATCCACCATTAGGAAATATCTTCTTTGGAACATAGTAACCAATGGACTACTTTTGGAACTGGAGAGGGAGGGAATAGGGGTGATAGCGTATGCAGATGACGTAGCGATCGTGATCTTGGGTAGGTATCTAAGCACGATTAGCGAAGTCATGCAACACACGCTCTTAATCATTACAAAGTAGGCTAGCAAATGTGGGATGGGTATAAATCCATCCAAAACAGAGCTTGTACTCTTCACCAAGAAATATAAAATTCCGGTGGCCGCTCCTCCTACCTTAAAAGACATGGCACTGGCCTTTACTGATAAGGCAAGATTTCTGGGCCTAATTTTGGACAGTAGGCTAAATTAGAAGTCCAATATTTTAGAGGGAGTATAGAAGTCTACCATTGCTCTGTACTCATGTCGAAACGCCGTCGGTAAGAGATGGGGTCTAAAACCAGAGCTGGTACACTGGCTTTTCACCGCTGTAGTCCGACCGATTCTGATGTACGGGGTGAGTGTGTGTGACCAGCACTAGACAAGAAAACTTATAAAAATATGATAGAGAAGGTACAAAGAACAGCCTGCTTGCTTATAAGCGGGGCACTGAGGACAACCCCTATACGTCCTCTGGAAACTATGCTCTACCTTCTTCCTGTCAACATCTTTGGTAAGCAGAGAGCGGCAACTACGGCTGTACGACTCTCTGCCGTGTTTGAGTGGAAATGTCTACAGACGGGCCACTCGGCGATTGGCAGTTCGCTTAAGGAGGACTTGGCGAATAGTGACTACACAATATCGATTTTATGCTTTGAAAAAGGCTTCCGGACCCTTATCCGCTCAAGGAAATCCTGGGGGAATAGGTCAACAGTGGAAACTGGAAGTATAAAATTCTACACTGACGGCTCCAAACTAGACGGCAAAGTCGGAGCTGGAGTCTATTGTGACAAATTAAATGTGAATATATCCGTTCGTATTCTTGATAATTGCAGTATGTACCAGGTAGAGGTGGTAGCGATTGAGGAAGCGCTGACTTGGTTGATGCATAATGTCATATCTACAAGGGATATAACAATATATGTGGACAATCAGGCGGTAATCAAGTCGATGGAATCTCTTAATGAGATGAGTGAGCATCTCAATATCCAGATAGTCCAGATAGTCCCCTAAATAGGCCATTCTAGATAGTCTGGGTCCCTGATTGGACGTTCTGAGGAACTGCAGGGCTGACGAACTGGCAAGGAAAGGTACAACTCTCCAATTGAAACCGGAAAGGGCAAATCTGGAGAGGCTTATAGCAGCGCTTTTTATGGCGCTTAAAAATGCGGCGATATCCTCGGCACAGAAGAGGTGGAATGACACCATAACATGCAATGTAGTGCGGCAAGTCTGGCTGAAACTGGACTTGAAGCGCTCTAAAACACTACTATCCCTACGTAGACCTGACTTAAGTATAGTCGTAGGGGTGCTCACAGGACACTGCCTCATTGGAGAGCATGCGAGGGGCCTGTGTCAATGGCAAATGACTTCTGTAGAAGCTGTATGGATTAGGAGGAGGAAGATACTATGAGCCACTTCTTCTGCTCATGCCTGGCGCTAGCTTACAGGAGGTACAAATATCTGGGCAAGTATTGTTTAGACGGCTTTATGGATCTCGAGAACTGCAATGTGCGAGATATTTTACACTACATAAGTAGCTCTGAATGGTTCCAATTAAGGTGAAAGGGGAGTAGGATCCTTTAGTCAGCCAGATAAGCCAAGGTTGCTTTGATGGAATTCTAAGGATAACATGCTCGGACAGAAGTCTTTTACACGAGACACATGAGAGCCAATATAGACCTAAAGAATACACCAAAGAAGTAATAAAAAATCATGCAAGGAAACACATACATCGTCTTTACCAACATGCAAATTCGCCGTATGATGAACAAAACAAATTCAGTAAAACGTCTCGAAAGATCGAAACCAACAAAATTTTAACCTTTCGTGTAGAACACACCATACCAACATAATAAAAACAAAATTTTAAATTCCAAAAGAGAAAAATCTCACATCCTTTCGTTGATCTGCTTTGAAATTTAAATTTTGTTTCAGGCATAAATAAAATATTCAATTGCCTAATCTTATTTATAAGTGGATATATATATATATATATATATATATATATATATATATATATATATATATATATATATATATAAGTTTTAAACGTCTATAAATGAATCTTCAATTTGCATTTGAGGGACTTACACATTTTTGTTGTTGCTAATGTAAAATCACGTAAAATGTGGAACAGATTCTATTTTTTATTTAGTGTTATCCTTATGCGGTGTTTAACATACTCAAAAACATAAGGGAATCTTTTATACAATTTGAAACTCTCTTTTATTTGTAGGATGACACTAAAATAATATTTTATTGTTTAAATGAAAATAAAAGGAAACTAATTAAGAAATAGAAGAAAAAAAATGGAAAATTAACAATAAACAATGGAGAAATGAGTAAAGATTTTTAATTTAGATAAACAATTTTTTTTGTTATGGATATTTATCTCAGTAAAGAGAAATGGATTTTTTTTTTGTTGTCTGCTTCCTATATATTATATGTATATACAGGGTGAGGCGTTTAAACGACTTTATCGGAAATAATGTCATTAGGAAGCTATAGGTTCCAGAATAAGTGGCAAAATAATATAGATTTATATTTCAAATTACCTTGATAAAATTATTTTTTTGTATGTAAAATTAAATGTTTCACCCTGTGTATACATATATTCCTAGTTGGAACCAAACCCTTGTAAATTATATATCCTGCTTTATTCACTTAAATACTCTCTGGTTTTTGTTTGTTCGTTTGTTGGTTATCTCAAAATTTTCGCTTAACAAACTTTTATTGTTTAGGTTATATTTTGCATTTTTTTTTACCGAAAGAAATTCTTTTAAATACGGGAAATGGGAGTAACATTTTTTTTACTGGAACAATTTACAAGTATTTAGTACTTGACGTAAACGAAGGAAACTGTTTAAAATATTTAAAAGTTAAACGTCCTTTTTCATCTTTGTGCACAAAAAAAATTAAATATTTTTTATAACTTGTATTAATTTACAATACTTGAGTTTTTATGACGTTTTCCCTTTGGTATTCTACACCACATATCATTTTAATTTAAGAATTGAGTTGATTTGTTTTCAATAATTTCAGATGGACAGATAATACATTTCAAAATTATAAATCAGTGGAACTAAAGGTTGATTATTAGAAGTGCAGTCTTTTTCTTTAATAAAAAAACAGCTGCGAAGACTTCCTAAAATTTAGTTTATTCCCAAGGTCATAAATGATAATATTACCCCACAGAACTTTAATCATATAAAAATAAATCATGTCAAAATTTAATATAAAAAAAAAATTTTCTGCTACAGAATTTGATGAAATTGTCCAAATGGGTTGGCTTTCGAGCTTTCTCTTCGTATGACCCTAGATAATCCACTCGGAGATCGTGCTTACGATTAGCCCGCAGAACAGGACTGAGCCAACGTACTCATTTTACTCCATGACCGATATCCGGAGTTTTCAAAAAATACCTGATTTCGTGTTTGAAAAGAACTCATCGGCAAATGCATTTTCCTTCAACGCCATCAGCCATCCTTCTTCCTCATCCGTCTGATGATCGATAGACTTTAGCAGAAGAAACCCAATTATTACGAATGACATGGGATGCAAAGTATCGTTTAAAATGCGAGTCTTGAAAACATTTTTGCCAATATTAAAGTCAAAACAAATTAAAAAATTTATTAAAATTATTAACAATTACATCGAGTGGATTGTTACGAAAGAACAAGAAGAAGTGAACGATAATCAGTTTATGACAGTTCTGATGCGTTGTTGTTAATTGGTGGACCACAGTACTTGAAATTTCAAGTATTGAAAAATACAAGTATTACAAATGGCGGAAGGATTTGCAGATTTAGTGCTTCGAGGTCTGGTAGCAAAAACAGCATTAACACGCATGGAAGTAGCACTAGAAGCTTTGGAAATAAGTGATTCAACTACAAGTGTGGATTCCGCCTAGAATACCTGGAGAAAATTTGTACCAGTTTTTCTGATCTAGATGATGGCATCGAAGCACATCGGTCCCAATCAGAAATGACAGAGTTTGAGTGACGATACTTTGAAGTAAAAGACAAACTCCGTAATGCGCAAAAGCTTAGTGCTTGCGCATTTCAAGAACAGCTCAATTTTTCCATCGGTAAACTAACAGAGCATGAAAAAGAATTAGTGGAAAAACTACATAACACCAGTTTCCATCAAAGACTACTATCAAATTCATACCGAAATATATGAATTTCACCATCCCATACAAACGAGTAGTATCTCTATCGAAGATAGAGATAGCCAGACTGGAGGCTAGGTTGTCTAGCCAGACTCGAGGCTAGGTTGTCCCACCTGGCGTTTTTCAGTTCACCAGCTCGACGTTTTTCACCTCGAACACACTCCCGCAACCGATCAACATCACGCGGCGCACAACAAATAAGGTCAATAACACCTAATCGACAACGCCCCCTCGAAATTGGAACGGCTTGTGCCGCATCCACCACAAGCTTGGTGCGAGGCGCGAAATTGCATAACTCCATGTAATTACTCTACAGTAAAACAATCACAAAATACTGATACGCATCCAAAAACCTATAAACAGCCCCTCTATCGACAAGGCACTCGCCACGAAACGAAAACATAATCGTTTGTTTATCACTGATAAACAAAATAACTTGACTTTTCTAATAGTCACGGGAGCTGAGCTTTCGGTACTCCGGTACGACGTTCGTTAACATCGTACTTTTTAAATTTGAATTCTTCACTTCCTAAATCCGATCTACTTAGTTTTATCAACAGCCAATGGATCTACAATAAACACGTATGGCACAAAACTCCTACAGATAGATCTAGGACTAAAACGAAATTTCACCCACGCTTTTATTATTGCTGATGTGAAACGTCCGATAATTGTCGCCGATTTTCTGAGCAAATTTGGCCTCTTAGTCGACCTAAGAATAGAAAACTGGTTGATTCACTGACTCAATTGTCAATCAATGCCATGGTAATAAAGGTCAACACACCTACACCAATTCACTACTCTGGTTAAGAAACACTTCTGAAAAAGTTTCCTTCGCTCACTGCTGAGCTAAACTATAATTTGCCAGTAAAGCATAACGAGGTTCATCATATCATAGCTCATCGCTATGATAAATTATTATCATAGGTTTATACCGAAACTAGCTGAAACATTAGCCCCAACCCATTCTCATTTGGCGATTCTACTTAGAAAACCAAAAACTCTCAACAATTTTTTTTTCCGGTTGAATGTCACGAGGCATTCAACCATCTTAAAATTCAATTGGACGAAATTACCCTTTTAGCGCATCCACTGAACAACGGAAGCTTCAGTATCTCCACGGATGCTTCTCCACGGATCTCTTAACCTGTGTCGATCGTATCACACGATGGCCAGAGGCATACTGCATGACCGACATGTCTGCGGTTACCATCGCCAAAACATTTGTCCACAATTATATTTCACGATTCGGCGTTCCTTCGTACATCACGACTGATCAACGAACTCAGTTCGAGTCAAAACTTTTCACGGAGTTAACTAAGCTCCTAGGTTCATACAGAATCCGGACAACAGCATACCATCAACATGCAAACGGTATGGTGGAACGTTTTCACAGCCACCTTAAAGCTGCGTTATGGCCCGGGCAACACAATTAATTGGAGCTCCGCAGTCCCAATCATTCTCCTCGGAATACGAGCAACAGTTAAAGAAGATATAAGGTTCTCGCCAGCGGAGCTTGTCTACGGACAAACGCAGTGATACAGCAGTGATAGATACCTTACGCACTACTATGCAGAATCTCATACCTACACTTACACGAACAACACAATCCAATATTTTTATTCCAAAGTCACTAAACAATTGTGACTATACGTATTCGTTCGTATAGGTAGAGTTCGTACAAGTTTACAACCCCCATACGAAGTTCCACATAGAGTAATATCCGACAGCTGCAATTTATCATCGACGTTCGATGAAAACATCAATCTATTTCGATTGATAGGCCAGCGTTCGGAATCCTTTGCTCAGTGGAAAATGACACATCCAGACATAAAACTGTTCATTTTAACTCGTAATGCAACACACTTCCACGAGGAGTCTTCAACTGCGAGAGGGGTACTGTGGCGGTTAATGAATTTTCGTTACAAAATTATTAAACACCATACGTTGCAACATCAAAACATCTGAGTCATAAACCAGATTTAATAATGTTCACCTAAGTTGCATCAAAGTATTTCACATAGATTCAATTAATCTACTCTGTATACGTAATGCCATCTAATTAAAAATAGCGGCACTAAGACATAGCTGAATGAATAATAATTGAGATCTCAATGACGTATCTTTACATAAGGCAGCCATTTCTGATGTACACAAATTTAAATATTTGAAAGGATTGCCGACTGGAAAAGCTGTTTGTTTAATCAAGAATACTCCAATTACAAGCATTACCTATAATGCTGCTTGGGAGAAGATTTGCAAAAAATTCGATAATTTTACTCACATTTCAATCACATTATTGGCCAAACTTTGTGCTCGATCTCATACAAAAAGTGATCCTACAAAACTACGAACGTTGGCTGATGTCGTATCTCGAACTCATTGTAAAAAGAAGCAAAACACTCTCTTACATTCAATGGAAAACGTAACTAATGATGCCAAGAAGATAGAAGGAGCATAATGATGCCAAGATGAAATCGTATAAATACAAGGCAGTATTAGTATTAGATAAGGCAGTATTTTGGATCAGAAGCCTCATTTATTAATGAATCGATAGTGAGAAAACTTAACTTCAGTCGTGTGTCTGTTTGCGTGCTTATAAGTGGATTGGCAACTGCTAATATTGTGACCAAGGGCATTACGACCCTTACGATATTTCAAAAAAGGGAATAAGATTATTTCAACAGATGCCTTTAATTTAGCAAAATTACCAATCCAACTCCAAGCCATAACTGCGAATCATGATGAGTTCAAGGAAATATCAAATTTACCCGAAGTTGAATGAATGTGGAAAAATTGATATTTGCAGGATATGGCCGAACACAGTTTTATAATTTTCTAAACATAAGTGGGATAAATCTCTCATATTATTACGAACGACTTTTATGTGGATGATCTCTTGACCGGAGATCTATCGGGACCCTCTGGGATGGTAAACTCCTTCAATAGTTATTACCAAAATTTAAATTAAAAAATTTCAGTTTTTGGTCATGGGACGCCATGGTTGGATTCCTCATGAAGGAGTTGTAGAATTGCACGGTTTTGCTGGTGAACAAGCTTATGCGGCAGTTCTTTATTGCAAATCAACCTACACAGAAGGCAGCCAGATCAAATTAATGACATGCAAATTGAAAGTAGCATCCATCAAGCAAGGCTAGAACTATGTGCAGCACAACTACTGGCTAAATCTATTAATCAAAGTGTCGACAACTAAGGGTGATAATATTAACAACTTATTTGCGTGGACTGATTCTACAATAGTTTTATCATGATTAAGCAGTCATCCTAGATCAAAGGTTAAGAACATCAGAAATCCTATCATTAATGCCACGGGAAAGATGGAACCACGTAAGATCAGTAGATAATCTCGTGCTGCTTTATCTATGTTCGGTATGCGTGAGATACAAAACCAGCCAGCATCATCAGAAGATGGTGGTTCTACCAAGTGAACGTATATGTGAATCACGACCTTTCTAAAATAGGGGGTTTGATTATGCTGGGCCGATCAAGATGCCAACAAAGAGAGGGAGAGCGGCAAAATGAGTAAAAACCTACATAGCAATATTTGTATGTTTAAAAAATTGTAACAAACTCCGAATTTCTAAGAGATTTAGCAAATTTCATAGCACAATGGCACTACTTGGCATTTCAATCCTCCGGTGATTCCACATTTTGGTGGGCTGTGGGAAGCAACCATCAAGTCAGTTAAGAGGCATCTAATTAGAGATGCTGGTAAAACATATCTGACAATGGAAGAATTACTAACGCTTATGTGTCAAATAGAAGCTATTTCGAATTTGAGTCCTATATTTCAAATTTCCACTGACGATACGTGGCAAGAGATCCTTGGACTATACGCATTATATTAAAATAAGGTCGACGAAGACTTCCACACTGCATAGGCTCAGGAAACGACAATTCAAGAATTGCTTAAATTCGAAGACTTCCTAGCATTTTTAAACAACCGATATTATGCCAAAGAGAGCGCTTTGGGTGAAACCAAAAAAGGGGATCAAGGTTTTTAGTGGAAATGTAAAATCATCAAATAAAAAGTGTCAATGTTGTAATACCTGCAAGTGTTTGAAATGGGCTCAAGCTCGCAAATTTCAGGAGGACATCCATTCCTTAAACCATATCAGAGAAATTGACTCTAAAAGTAATATATAGCATCCCTAACCCAATGCATCGACAATGAAGGCATTTTAATAGTTGGAGGAAGATTAAATATTTTAAATGCGTCATTTAACACTATAGACGGCATCCCATATACTTTAATAATAATAACTTGGTACGATAAATTCAAATTTAAGTGCCCACGCTAGTCTAAAAAGACCCACAATACAATGGGACGACTTGATAGTTTATATTATGTGAACTAAGTTAGATCCAAAAACATTGGCCAACTGGAATGATGAAGCACCAGGAACAAGGCAGGCGACTTTAGCTGAAGTGATGGCATTTTTCAATAAAAGATGCCATTCTTTAGATATTTCTTCACATAGTCATCCAAGTAGTCATACCACTGGCGCTGTCTGCCAGCAAAATAAACAACAGCGATTAACTACAAAGTTTACTTATACAAGCACAGGATCTTCTTTATAAGCACGGATGACGGATTCACTCGCTATTCAACTTGGAATAAAGCAAGATAAATACCATTTGACAGTTGTTGGAGTAGGTGATTCAAAAACATCAAGTCGAACATCACATACAGTCAGTTCACAGTCTCGAATTAATAATTAAGTCGTCTACCCACAATGAAACATTTACTAGCAGTTTTTTTACTGTGAAACCAGAACGAGAAAAATATACTAGCTTACTTTAGAATGACAAAGACAATCATTTTTGATTATTTCTATTTTGATTTTTTTTTGTAGTTACAACAAAAAGAAACAAAAAACAATTGTCATTGTCACTCTAAAGTAATTTAGTATTTTTGTCTCCTTCTGGTTTCACAAATACGGCAGTAAATGTTTCATTGTGGAAGGCCCCGGTATTATTCTACAACTATTGATGTGTTTATCTTATCAAAAATCACTGGGTATCACCTGTTTCCACAATTGATATCGAGTCTTGGCCTATTCCAAAGAACAGTCGGCTTGCCGACCCACAATTCCATCGGTCAAATAAAATAGATCCACTGATAGGAGCTGAGATTTTCTTAAGTCTGCAATAGGACAAATAAGATTAGCGATGAACACTCGTCCACTCTTCAAAATACGCTTATAGGGTGGATAATATCGGGCAAAATCAATTCTTTCAATAAAAATTATTTCTGTAATTTGTCTATCAAGGATGATCAGGTCAATGATCAAATTAGTGATGACATCATCGAAAGATTTTGGAAACTTGATCCATCAGCTACTCAAAAGTTTAGTTCAATTGAAGAAAATGTGAAGTTTACTTCAAGCAAACTACAAAACGAGATGAACAAGGATGTTTTATTGTCAAGCTTTCTCTGAGGGTTTCGCCATCTACTACTACTTAAACATTGAGAGAAAACGTAGTCAAAATCATCAACTTCAGAAGAGTTATGTGCAATTCATGCAAGAATATATGAGTTTAGGCCATATATATAGTTAGTTTCAGAGTCAGAGCTTTTCGATGATTACTATTTCTTACGACATTACTGTCTCTTAAAACTGGAGGGCTCGAGTAACAAGTTGAGAGTGGTATTCGACGGGTCAGTGAAGACGGCTACATGCAAGTCTCTCAATGATATCCTCATGGTGGAGCCTGTGGTTCAAAACAATCTCTTCAGCATCCTTATACGAATTAGAGCGCATAAATTTGCCGTTAGTGCCGATGTGCCGAAAATGTATTGACAAATTTGGATCAATGAGCCAGATTTGCATCTACAATATATATTTTGGCGTGATACACCTCAAGAAAATCTACTCATACACTTTTTCTACAACAGCTGTGGCAGCTAAAACGTGCTTGGGATGAATCTCTGCCACAAATTCTACATACTAAATGGCAACGCTTAAGAGGCTAACTCCTTTAGCTTAACTAGTTCAAAATCAAACGACATCTCTTCAAAAGTCCATCGTTAGTCAACGTGCAACTACACGGGTTCGCTGACGCGAGCAAACGAGCATACGGTACGACCATTTATACAAGATAAGTTGACCAAGACGGCGAAGTAATCGTCCAACTTTTATGTTCAAAGTCGAGAGTATCTCCATTACAAAAAACTACTCTTAGACGCTTAGAGTTCTGTGATGTCTATCTTCTCGCAGGCCTAGCACAACGAGTACTCGCAATAATGAATTTCAAAGTCAGTGTTTTATTGGACTGATCCAAATTATCGTCTTCCATTGACGGATATCTGCTGGATTTTGCTGAACAAAATCCAGCAGATATTGTTTTACGTGGTATCATGCCAGAAGAGTTGTTTAACGGTTCAATGTGGTTCAATGGGCCTCAATTCTTATCTACAGATGATCAAAATTGGACACTAAAACAACTTTCACTCGATTGCTCTCTTCCTGAACTACGAGGCCAGTTGGAAAAAGCACAAATTATTTCATAATATCTTTAATGTCCGAGTATCATTCTAGATTGATGCATGCTGGACCTCAAGCTAGCGGCACAATTCGGGAAAAATTCTGGACATTAAAACGATGTCATTTGGCTAGCAACACGTATAAATCCTGCCTTAGGTGTTTCCAAAAGGCTCCTCGTTCGATAACTCATGGGTACTCTGCCGACTCACAGAATTAACTATATGCACCTACATTTAGTGTATTAGTGGATTATTGTTGCCTTTTTTACATCCACTATAAAGTCCGGGGGAAGACAGCTACCAAAGTATATCTAACAATATTTATATGCTTTTTTATCAATTTTGTCCGTACCATAGAAGTATTCAAATTAAAATAACTTATACAAATTAGGACTCAAAGCTAAATGTCTCAGACATCAGTACACACCAATAATACACACCAATTATTTTCCATATCACATTCAAAATTTTATAAAATAATTTCGAAAGAATTATTATCAGTCCATCTTCGGTATACTTCATTCCCATCATATACCCATTAGAAGATTACAATGAATGTAAAGCTTAAATATACAGTCTGTCGTCTGGCACGATCACTATATGTATGTATGTAAAAAATTGAATTTTAAATGTTCCGTATATACAAGTATATAAGAGATATAATTCTGAAAAAATGAACCAAACCACAAATTTCTACACTGTGTCCCATTTTTAATTTTTAAACAGAAATAAAAATTAAGATTTAATCATTGTCGCTTTTTAATTATAATTTTTTTAACCAAATAATTTTTTTTGGTGGAAAAGTTAAGAAAAGTTCAACGAAATTTTCATAACGAATATAAAAAAAAAAATCACTGTACGTGATAAAACCAATTTTTTTGTTGTACGGTGCTGAATCACAACACCGAAACCGAACGCTAAAAATATTTCTTCGTCGTTTTCCGTTTTTCACCAAGTTTGTCTATTTTTAGTATTGATATTTCCCTCTATATAAAAGCATCTCTTGGTGTGCGGGAGGATTTTTGGGATATACCTTCGGGGAACGAGAGCATGAATAAATAGCAAATATACTGATATTTTAATGGATATATAACGAATTATCCTTCGAGGAAATGCAATTTTTATTTTTATATAAATCGCGTATCGATTTTATGTTATGATAAAAAAAATTTTAAGAGCTATCGGGCCCTCGACCTATATAATTAAGTCTTCAGAAATTTTTTTACGATCTATTGAATTAAAATATTTTGTGCTCGAAACGATAACATCCTACTGTATAGTCGATAAAATTCGTGTAGTGCGCTAGCCGTCAAAAATTATATATACAACAGAAGCGTAATGAGATTAATGGAAATCTAACATTTATTTACATCCATCATCCACCATAAATGGGGAATGAAAATTTACTAGCGCAAAATATTTGCTTAATCCAAGCGAGATATAAAAAATCGATTGGGTGTAATTAAACGGAAGATAAAATGTGATGGTTTATTGTTGCTCGTTCGGGATTCTGAAAAATGAATAATGGAAATGAGATATAATCTCATGCATAATTTGTTTTTTTTTTTTTTGGTATATTGCTAGCTACCTTAATACTTGATTCAATGGTGGCGGTGAAAGATTTGATTTTTTAATAAATTTATTTCAGTGTGTGGTATGGTGAAATTAAACGAAAGATTATGTAGCTTCGTGCTACCCAATAAATTTAATTGAATAATATTTATGTCTGAATTACAGTATATTGTGTTGAGAACCGTCTGAATATAAGCGTATTAAATTATAAATTTGCCATAATTTTATTCAAATAATTTAAAATTATTCGGGATTCTAAACAATCGTCCACGTGCGTATGTATAGTTCTGTTTTCATTTACCATTTGCACAATGTATATTGTTCAGCTCCAGCTGATCGGATGTAAATCTGTATTGCGTCGATTGCGTCATTACATGACATTTGTATTATATCCAAACCGATGCTTATGCTTTGAAACCACAACGTGCAGCCAACATGGGCCAACTGATATGTCAGACGAAGAATAAAAGGCTAAACTCTGTCGCGCGGAAAAATTGATGGAAGAGTTGACCATCCTTGAAAATTGCCTGCTTGAGATTTTTTTTCAGCGTGATTACAACACTGAATTAGGCAATTCATAAACTGTCACTTACAACTACAAATATGAATTCTAACGCGAGCATTTCTGCTAATATACGACGTAAGGTGAACTGAGATTAAGAGCATCACCGAAGCCAATTATATCGAAGCACTTCAAAAATTACATGGCGATCCATGGCGAATATAATTATTGGATCATAAATTGGATAATGAATTAAAGAGCTTATGGAGTCTTGAGGAAACAGCTAAAACAGAATTCTCAACCAGTCAAGAGTTGCTGAATTACCTACTGCGTCATTGAGATGCACTCTCTGCGATTTGCGAGTAAACGTGGTTTTGCTCCGTCCCCTAAGCTAACACCAGTCAAAGTTCATATAGCAGCACAAGGGGTTCAATGTTCGATTTGACAACTCGAAGGTCACACAACTTATCATTGTCCAGTATTTAATAGAATGGAGGTGGACAAACGATGAGAAGTGGTTAAAAACCAAAAAGGGTGCTTTAATTGTTTAAATGATTCATATCCAGTCTTTAAATGTTTATTCTAACGGTGAGGTATCAAGTGCAAGGGGCGACATTACACTCTCGTTCATATAGGAGAAACGAAAAAATCACACAAAGGAAAGATGAACCTGTAATAAACGTTGAAAGTCAAACGTGTCAGCCCATATCGTGAACAATGGAGCTCATCACGTATTTCCTACCGCCCAAACTGAAGTAGTCACAGCGTCAGGTCAAACAATTCAATGCCGTGTGCTGCTTAACTCCTGTTCCCAAGTAAGTTTTATACCATAATCTTGTTTACAAAATTTAGGGCTTACCACGGCAGAATGGCCGAATGTCAGTTAAGGGACTGGGACAGGTCGAAGCTGGTTATGTGCCATTTCTTGACCTAAGAAATGACTCACATAACCATTATGATCCATCTGGGCAAAGTTTACCGACCACAGTATTCATTTTAAAGCCCCGCTCGCTAATTTCACACACTTAAAATTAGCCGATCCAGAATTCAAATGACAAGCTGGTGCAACAAAATACCATATTTTGATGGGTGGATGACCCAAAGTGGTGTGTTATCAACAATATACAAGAACTCAATATCGATGAAACCATCAAGCGATTCTGAGAGTTGGAATTAATTACGAATGACATGTCCATTCTAACGCCAGAAGAAGAACTGTCCGAGGAGAGACTAAGAGGACCATTTAAAGACAGTACTTCGAAGTTGGATAGTTCACTTAACATAAAGCTATCCAACGATTAAGGAGTATGGAACGTCAATTTAGTCGAGACCAGGAGTTTCTTAAATTGTACGTGAAATTTATGAAGGATTATCTCACTCTGGGTCATATGATAGAAATGCCAAGTGAGATGGCCAAAGATGATGGTTTTTTCCTTCCCCATCATGGTGTAATTAAGGAACAAAGTTCAACAAAGAAGTAAAAAGAAAATATTTAACGGCTCGGCAAAAACTAGTTCTGGAGTATCGCTCAACGATTGCTATAATTCTGCGATTTCGAGAACATCGGATAATATTCTGTGCTGACATTGAAAAAATATATAGACAGATCCAATTTCATGGAGACGACACCAAGTTTCGAAAAATTGTCTGGAGGAATACACTATCGAGTACCATAAAATATTCTTCAAATTATGTACCGTCACATATGGTTTGGCATCAGCTCCGTTTTTGGCTACGCGAGTTTTGAAGCAAGTTGCAGAAGACGTATCTATATTTGGAATAAACAAAAACTTTGAAGAAATCTATACGAATTATTTTGTCCAGTTACGGATTTACACTAAGAAAATTGGTATCTAATGGTTTTGAAATTCTACACAACATCCCACATGAGGACAACATATCAAAGCAATCGACGATACCATCAAGGGCAAGGTAATAAAGATTTTAGGTTTTCAGAACTACCCCATAGAAGATATATTCCAATTTCGAGTCAGGTTAGCAGAAAACTTAAAGGCGACGAAAAGAACAATATTATCAGAAGCAGGAAAGTTTTCTGATCTCTTGGGGTGGAATACACCAGTCAGCACCACAATTAAAATTGTTATCCAACAACTTTGGATGTTACACTTGAATTGGGATGACCCACTACCAAGATTTGTCAATTTTACGGTTCGTCCAAACTACATCGAAGTCAACCACCAAGTTACACGGCTTTTTTGTGACGCCAGTCAGCTCGCCTACGCTGCTGTAAGTTACTATGGGGTAACGTTGGAACTGGGAGAAATATACACAAGTTTAATGTCGGTCAAAACAAAGCTCCAACTAAGCAACAGAGTATTCCACGACTCGAACTATGTGGGGCCGTATACTGTTGGTCAAACTGATGAATCTAGTAAAAAGGGAACCCAATACCAAAAGTGAAAGATTGTTTTTGTGAACCGATTCCACAATTGTGCTTGATTGGCTGACTGATCATCCTCGGCGCTGGCCCTCATTCATTGACAATCGAACATCTGAGATATTGTCCTTATTATACGATCGAAAACTATAGAGACATGTGCCAACCTCACTAAATCCTACGGCTATTGCCTCACGGGATTTACCGCAGCCTTACTCATGCAATGAAGCATTGACAAATTTGGAGGGTATTAGCATGACTTCGAATAAACCACACTTGCATTTGGGGCGAGTGAATTATCCAATCATGACATGCGACATGTACAACATCGATGATTTTAATTTGTATGAGCAAACAAACGAACCAAAAATGTAACCGGAACACAAAATTAATTTTCAGAAGATTTAAGCATTCGGTTACTGCTCAAGAATGAGGTTTCTTTCATCTTGGCCAAAATATGATCGTAACGTTATATTATATTGATTAGCGCATAATCAGGGAAAGCTGTCACTCTACTTGATGGTGGTGGAACAGCACATTCGACATTAAAGCTAACTTTATACATTCAAATAAACAAAAAAACTGTGTGCAACTTTAAACAAAACCAGAGTTATCCAGAGTTTTTGCAAATGCTCCAATTCTATTTCTATTACTCTTTTGATCGAAATTTGATCATAAAATTCGATGTTTGAATGCAATGAAAGCAATGAATGCGCCCAAAAAAATTATTACTCCAGATGGTATTTTAGTCAATCGTCTGAAAAATCTATCCTCTTCGGAGGCTGGCTCTATGGATTCTAGGGAGGGTTAAACATTGCATTACAAAATAGAAGTAAGCGAAAATTGTAAGCAGCTGGATATAGTAAAAGAACTATGTAAACTGGAAAAATAAAATATGGTTCTCTAGAGGAAGATACTATAAATAAAAATTGTAGGCGTAATCAGTTACCCAGAAATTCAGCCATTGATGGAATCGATTACTGACAAAGAGTATAAGGTAATAGCACTAAACAATAATCTCTAGAAAATTTATACCAGGTATCATCAATGAAATAGAGCGCGGAAAAGTATTAATAGTTTACTTATAGAAAAAACAGGTTTAACCTATAAAAGTAATGTCAAGAGGTCTCACACACTTAATCAAGGAATGACTCAAAGTAAATTTAATCACATCCAAAGTTTTGTGGTTGGAATCCCAGATAAGTAAACCGATCAAGCAAATAAATAAATATCGTAACATAAACAAAGCAAGTCATCACTGTAAGGATTCACATTAAACAAAGTCAGCTTACAGCACCAAGATTAACAAGTTCAAAAACAAACTAGGATCTGTTTCAGAAATTAACGGAAAAAAGTTAAATCTTAAGGCGCCAATAAGAAATTGTCTGCAGTTTAAAGATGAATTGGAAAATTTTAATGAAATATAATCCACTACGCTGCAAAGGCACCCCCAGTACACAAATAAGGATCATAACCTGTGTAATGGAGTCAGAGAGTTAGTAAGGAGGCACACTGATAACCTGGGAAATCAAACGAACTCCGAAAAACAAAACATTTTATATAACAATCTTAAATCCTTAAAGAAGTAAAATATGAAACCATCAACAAAAAAAAAATTTGTCGGATAAGTATACCTTCGGAGCAACTTGAATCCGTGGACAGCACGATCCAGAATATCTTTCCGCGCCAACAGAAAGTACTTCCAGTATCTAATCAAAATAAACCAAAATCAAAAACCTTGCCAGTTCTACCAAGCAAACGAGGTCATGAATCTAGTGAAGAAGAATTGAATAATCCAGCTGCTCTTGAAATAGTATATTCTAAAAGAGTTGCCAAAAATCAAAAAAGATCGAAGAGAAAATAAAAACTATGTTAGACAATTCATTTTCAAGCATAATTAGCTGTGCAAGTTCTAGGCGACTCACCAAAACTGCCACTCAAAAACAACCACCACCGATCATTCTGAACAATGTACCAGCTAAGAGAATGGTGGAAATAACCAGGCAAATAATTAACACTGCAAAGCCTCTAACTACCGACAAGAGTGACTGGGCCCAGAATAAAAAAAAAAGAACATGTAGAATGCCACACGTGCACGCACCATAAAACTTAATATTCACTAGATTCACCATATCGATGCCAAGGTCTCTTAGATGATCTTTAAGGGTAAACAAGGGAAATGAACTACCAACGTCCTGATGCCGAAGTTTCAAGAAGTCGTTGGCAAGGCAACGCCTATCAAAAAACTACTGTCAAGTCAACAAATGAACCATTACAGAGCCACCGGAGAGAAAAAACGTAATCGAGCCTAGATAAAATGAATGTCGAAATTGTCAAAGATTCGGCCACACAATATTAAATTGCAGCAAGAGTTTCTGCGCATAAAATACAAAGAAACAGATTAGAGACAAAACTGCAGGAACACCACTGAAAACCCGCAGAATGTGTAAATTGTGGCGAACAATACCCAGCAAACTAGAGCCTGTCTCAAGTGAGAAAAAGCCTAAACCAGGCCCTATCTTATTTCTATACGGGCTTGGCTCACGAAAGATAAAGAGGTTTCGTATACAAATGCAATTTTTTTTTTTTATAGATGTTCAGAGCACTTAGGATATAGGTATGTATATCCTTTATATGAAAGTTTTAGCAACAAACACACAGCACTACTGCAAAAGGTAAAAGGAAGGATTAGGAGGGAAAAAGGTAAGAGAGGTATAAAAAGAATAAAGGTTTTCAGTTTTCTAGTTGTTTACTTTTGATATTAAGTTTGAATCTCTGTAAATTGTATTCCAAGGGAAACGTTTCATCGTTCAGTTTATTCCACATTCGCGTACTCCTAACAAAAAATTAGTTTTTAAATTTATTGGTCTTCGCAAATTTAATTTCCAGATTGTTTCGGTGTACCAGGCGTCTTAAATTACGCGCGGCCTTTGACAAACCAGGCATAAATTCATAAAGTTCCGATAAACAATGACCATGAAAGTACTTGTAAAACACGCATAAGGCTTCCACATTACCCCTATGGGAAAGAGAATCAAGATCAGATAATAATTTTACGTCTTCAATCATCCGAGATGCTCGGTTTTAGACTCGATCGAGTGCAGTTAAATGAGTTTTCGGTGCTCCAGCCCAAATATGAGAATTATACTCCAACCTGGGTCTTATGTAGGTCTTATATATTGTAAGTATTTCGGATGGATTAAAGTAAAACTTACATCGTCGTAGAAATCCAAGACATTTGGCTGCACCAATCGCTGCTTTGTTTATTTGTTCAGCCCAAGATATTCTCTTTGAAATAGTTAAACCGAGAATCTCAAATGTGTCAGACGTAGCCAACCTGGATTCACCAGTCAGAAAAGACGGTGAATAACCATCAGTTCAGCCAGAAAAAACACACAGGATTGAAATTTCTTGGGATTAAATTCCACTCTGTTGGCTTCACCCCATTTAAGAATGGAATTGAGATCTCGCGTAAGGCGGTCATTCATAGCCATTCTTTCTGCGAGAACATCGTTTCGCGATGAAGAAGAAGGTAAACTGTAAGAAGTGGAAAGTGAGCTGTCATCAGCATAAGAGTATATTGGATTGAGAGTTGCTGATAGAAGATCATTGATGGAAATTAGAAAAAGGGTTGGAGAAAGGACGGATCCCTGAGGAACACCAGCGTTTATAAGATGTTGATCGGAAGTCACACCATCCACCACCTCTTGGATTTTGCGACGAAGAAGAAAATTCTCAATCCATAAAATTAACGAACCGTGAAGGCCAACTGCCCTCAATTTACACAGCAAACCTTGTGCCACACGCGATCAAATGCTTTTGAGATATCGAGTGCAATTCGGTTGCATGTGCAACCAGATTGATGAATGCTTCTGTTCCATTGTTCAGTAACAACATTAATTAAATCACCTGCTGAACGCCCTTCGCGAAATCCATACTGACTATCAGAAATTAGATGATTAGCTTCCAAATATTTCATCAGCTGGAAATTGATGAGCTGATTATGGTCTCAAGTACTTTAGAAAGCACCGAGACGATAGCGATTGGGCGGTAATTTGAAGGGTCCGATTTACTTCCGTTTTTTGACACAGGATGTATGTTAGCAGTTTTCCAGATGGGAGGGAAAATGCCAGAAGACATAGATCAGTGAAACAGACATGATAGTGGCTTAGACAAGGATTTACAGCAATATTTGAGGACAATTGGGGGAATACAATCCGGACCGGCTGACTTGTTGGTGTTAATGTTTGCAAGGACTTTAGCGACAACTCTAGATCTAAATCTATAATGCGGTGATAATCATCGATGAACTGGCTATAGAGATAATCGGGGGTATTAAGTTAGAATCAGGTAAATTAGAGTTTGCTGCAAATTTTCGGACGAAGAGATTAGATTTTTTCTTGAGCTGTAGAAAAAATATAGCCCCCATTCTTCAGAGGTGGTAATGATGACTTCCTACTGTTCAAGAAGTTTTCCTCTATTTTGCGGGCAAAGGACCAAAAGGTCCGATTGCTATTGCCCTGCTTTAAGACCTGCCGCAACTCTTCTCGAAATTTTTTTTGGTATTTTTTTTTAGTTTGGGACACTGTTTGCGTTGCCAGATTTCTAGCCGCCTTAAATATAGCTAAATTTTCATTTGACTGGTTCTTAACATATTTGCGGTGAGAGGCTTCTTTATTGGCGGTTGTTGTTCTACAATCATTATTATGCCAAGGATTGCCTGATTTTTTTTTATTTGGCTTAGAGAGACTAGAAGGAATGAACTGTTCCATTCACGTGAGAATGACAGTCGAAACCAGAACGGCTGCATTGTCAATATTACCGAAGGCAAAACAAGAGGAACATTCGACCTCTTGAAAGAACTTGTTCATTCCTTCCCAGTCCACATTTTTACAGTGCTATAATCGACGTGTAAGTTCGCAACTTTATAGATTTTTTAACCGCAATATAATCTTTAAGCAAAGATTATACAAGGCATATATGAGGCCGTCATAACTTACGCTATCGCCTTACGATTGGCCTAAACCGCTAATCTGCAAATGCACAAGTAACAAAATTTCAAAAAACGCGATAATATAGAGCCTCAATCACTTCGTCCGTCGGATTCGATTGAAGGTTATTGATAGGACAACGAATTCTAAAGCAAAATTATTTCGCGTAATTCCTCAATCATGAGACCTGGTCTTCGCAGAAGAATTCAAGAAATAAATCTCTCACTTAGCAGATATTAATGTTAAGTTTATGTTATTTTGGTTGAAATACGTCCTACTTTAATGGAAGGTAGCAGAACTAATCATTTTCTTACCGCAATGATTTTTAATCTTTTTGTAAAATATTACTAAAGGGATTTGAACCAATAATTGAGGACAGAAATCTAAATCATCAAATACCTCAATTTAGATTTAAAGAAACGTATTCTACTATAGAATAGCTACATAGAATCATAAACATAATTGAAAGTACCTTAGGAACCGAGCAATTGGCGCAGTGGTTAAAGCTGCGGTGTTTGAGTCGGCAGGTTGCAAAAGAGTTGCAAAAGATATTTTTCATCACTTGATTACGATTGGTGATAACGATGAAGACAACTAAGGACTCCGGGGTGCAATTCCGGTTCGATGATAATGATAACTGATAAACTTATCATCGATAAAACACAAATCGCGATTCCCTTTTCGTGGTAAACGATAAACTTGTGTCAAATTTGGTGAAAAACTGAGATATTTTATCAATTTGATTTTGTTGTTGAAAAGAGTTTATCGCCGATGATAAAATTATTCTTTTTGCGCCTAAATGTTTGGGTTTCGTGTGTTGTATGTAGTCTATATGTGTGTAATCTATATGTGTGTTGTGTGTATTCTGTTAATGACCAATTTTAAAAGTCAATCACGAGTTTCAATTTTACAAAATAATAATTAATTTAACCATAATAATCGTAATAATGTGCTTCAATTTTTCTATAAGACATAAATTTTTATAAATTTGTGTATACAAAATATCTATTTCAAATTTTGACATATATTTTATTTAGATATATAAACATATATAACACTGAACTGAAAATGTATAACAGTTTTCACTGACATCATGCGTAAAAAACTCAGAACTAATGTATTTTATCAATTTGGTAAACCGGAATCGCATTTTCGATGTTCATGATAAAATAAACGATAAAAGCAAATGAAAACATATTGATAAAATTTTTTTTTTCATTCTCTTTTGATCGAAACAGAATTGAACCCCTGTTGGAGTGGAGAGTCCGTGGACCGAACCATCGTCCATGCCAGTACAGGCATGCTGGAGCATAGCAATGTACAGATGGGTATTTAAAGCGAACTTGTATTTTCGCACGTCCTCAAATAACCGCAAACGAGTTGGAAGAGCTTTACCCCATAACAGATGACATGGAATAAATACTAAAAAAAAACTCTAAAAGAGTTTGATAAAGTTTGACATAGTGGTCTGGAATACAAGTTGCTTAGAGATCTAGTGACGCAATTAAAATTTGACTTACTACTTACTAAAATTTGATTTAACAAATTGACAAAAAAAAATTATATAATTGGTATCTTTATCTTTATCTAAGGATAATTGGTCTCTTATCTTTACCTTTACAAAACACCTTTTGTACCTTTTGTTCACCTTTTCTACGCTTTTAAAGAATGAGCGTGATCGGAATAAAATGACTATTTCGCTTGAAAAATATAAATTAAAAAATTTATAATCTTAAAAAATTATGATAAATAAAATAATGGAATCCTATCAAATAATTAACTGTATCATAGCAATGTGTTTCTTTATATACCATCGCATAAAAGTAAAACGCGCGAATCCAACCATTAAAAGACATAAATTCTTGACATACAAATGTTACGTTAGGCAAAATTATCAACATAATAAAAACATTACCGCACCATCACAATATCTAAAGTAAATCACCATCTGATTTTGTTATTTTGAGCATCGCACAA
Source organism: Tipula confusa (assembly GCA_963556175.1). Taxonomy (NCBI): domain Eukaryota; kingdom Metazoa; phylum Arthropoda; class Insecta; order Diptera; family Tipulidae; genus Tipula; species Tipula confusa. The sequence goes on from OY744477.1 coordinate 91,481,012, forward strand.
GACAACGAAAAAAATCTTGCAAAAACTTCTAGTTGCTTAGCATAAAAAAAAGGCTAACATTTTTTTTATGATTTTGATTCTAAAAAAAAAAATTTATCATCTTTTGGTAAATTAAAAATTCCTACGAAAAACGCAGCAGCCCCAAAACAGCAGATTTTATTTTGGTTTTTATAGCTGTAAATGAAAGAAAATTATGAAAATGGTATAATAAGTCGGCGGTGGCACAACATAACCAGATGTATATGGTTATCTTTGCAGACGGAAGAAGATGGTTTATTATTTATTCATTATTATATGGTTAATTATGTATATGGCCATCATAACAGACAAACATCAACAATTATACTTTGGTTATGTAATATGAATGTAAACATGAGCCGCATATTTATTTTTGAATTAGCACACAGCAACTTTTGGCATTTACCATTTTAATTTGCACAACGATATTTGTATATGAAAATCGAGCGACTATACATATAGCTATCGCACCCCATACCAATCAAAACAATATAAGAAAATCGATTTATCTGTACATGAGTATAGTATGTACACAATACAAATAAATTCTAAACTCACGTACCATATAATCTTCAAAAAAAAAAAAAAAAAAATCTAAATTACAAATATTTGCATAAACAATTTTAGTTATGAAGCGAGGTATAAACTATCAATCGATGATAGCTAAGTGATTTTATGAGATGTGAATTAGGAATCAAAATATTATTGATTACATAAATCGATCAGTTTAGGTAATATTTACTCGATAATGTTTGCTATACACTTTTGATTTATGTACAAAAAGCTGCCATAAAAATGGCTTCATATCATTTATATGATATTTTTGTCACCTGATACGGTGCTCATCTAGCAATTTTCCTATTAAATATGTACAGTATTAACATTGTGTAAAGCAAAGGTTAGTCCATTGATTTCAAATTTTATTTTGGTAAATTAACCAATTTAGTGGCGTCGTTCGTTTGAGTTTTCTTTCAACGACAGGGTGATCTACATTCGAAGCCTAATTCGTTTAATTCGGGCATCGTTTTAATGACTTGTGACGCAGTACGCATTGTCTTGGTAAAACATGAGTTTTTCTTTTTCATTTGTGGCTGATTTTTAGCGATTGATGGATTTAATTTTCTAGGTAGTCAATTAATATTGATCTTGCCAGCATGATCTGACTGCTGATTTGATTTTGGTTTCATCACGATTTTTAAGTTAAATTTTATTTGATGAGTGGTATCCAGTTAATTTTGTTCGATAGTTTTTACCAACTACCAACAATTGCTAAGAATCAAGAAACGACCTAATTATAAAATATTTCATTGCTGATGTTTTGCAACGATTTTCTTTCTAATCGCAAAGGATCCGAAATACAAATTCAATTGATTTGTAATGTTTCATCAATTTTTTTTAAATCTAATTTATATAAATTTTAAAGTTATTTGTCAAATAAAGTGTATATAAATTAGATTTTCGACGATTACATAACGTAATGGTTATAAAACGTTTAATTCAATTGATTTGTAATGTTTCATAAATTTTTTTTAAAATCTAATTTATATTCATTTTAAAGTTTTGTGTCAAATAAAGTGAATATAAATTAGATTATCTGCGATTACATGACGTATTGGTCATAAAACGGTTAATTCAATTGATTTGTAATGTTCAAATCCTTCTAGTAGCATAAGGCGAGTTTTGCTTTACAATTGAAAGTCTTTCGCTACCGAATTCGTCAAATATTGCACAAGGTATACTCCTCCCAAAACAGAAATTGGGAACATTATTCTATAGTCGAATCTGTAATTTTGAATCAGTATCGACAAAATTCGCACCACTGTCATTTTGCAGCTTCCGACAAATACCTTGTTTCACCACTGGCTTAGCGGTAAATATTGGTTTTCAAAGGAATGACTAATTATGACTTTTTTACTATATACTTATTGTATTTTAATTTAATCCAACTATGATGTGATCGTCTTACTACCTGTTTCACTTTTTGGCAGTTGTCGGCCTTGGCTGATTTCCAAAAATTGAAGCTCGCAAAGTGTATTGTTGTAATGAGCAGTATGCACGGGATGAAGTAGTGTACACGTATAACATTCATTTGTATGGGGGAATGGTAATGATTTCGAACTGTGAAAGTATACCGATTGTGAGTTCCTTTTGATGTATTTTCTTTTGAAACATCTCAGGCATGCGTAGGAAGCGGGCTGAATTTTGTGATGTGCTAAGTAAACTTAACACCATCGTTATCATTTGTCGTTACTTCTCGTGTTAAGTTATCGTTTCCGTGAAGTAATCTATGATTCGTCCAAGAGACCGCTTTGTAGGTGAAAGATATCTTTAAACAGAACCATGAGACCTGGAACTAGTATCATTTATTTTGGATCATCCATTGGTATGTTAGAGCTCGATTTAGGACATGCCTCGATTTGTGAAGTCACTTCGGCCAGCTATGCGTATGTTAATTTATTTTCCCCAATAACACTTCTGATATCATTCGTTTGGTTGGATCGATTATCGATTTATACTTGTTTCAGCGTTTTTGAATCCATGATAATGTAATCAGCATGGAGTCAGTCCAGAAATTCAAATCCACATTAGATATTTGTAATGCTTTGGTCAATTTTCCCATTAATTTGGAAATACGAAAAAGAATGGAGATACGGAATCCCAAATTGTATGATGCTGGAATCCAGTGTATACCTAGAGTCTTAACTGTACCGTCAAGCTCTAACTCAGATATTTCAATATTTCGTAATTCTATTGGTACATTGTATGTGGGTACCGGTCGAAACTGGATATTTTACAACTGGATTTGAAGAAACAGGGTAATTCAAAACTGGATATTTTAAAACGAGATAAGGTACAAATCGAGATATGGTACAAAACTGGATATTTTAAAATAGGATATTTCGACATGTGATTTAAACTTAAAATGATTTTTTAAGAAAATTCTGGAATATGGCCAATTAGGGAGGAACTCGGCGAGTTCTTGACCGATTTTGATGAAATTCGATAAGTAGGAAGAAAATGGGATTTTTAAATGAGTTTTTGCGAAAAGCCAATTAGGGAGTAGCTCGGTGATTTATTTTGAAATTTTGAAATATCCAGTTTTGTACCATATCTCGTTTTGTACCTTATCTCGTATTGAAATATCCAATTTTAAAATATTAAGTTTTGTATCTTATCTCGTTTGGTCAAATCCTATTTTGAAATAACAAGGGTTCCCCTTGTTTATTAGAGATTAGTGGTTGGGAATCCATTTTCTTACGTTGAATCTACGAAATTTGAGAAATTCTATCAACTGTCCTTGGCATCGCCGAGATTATTCTTTCCAGAGATGAGGTCATCTACATAGAAATCGTGTAGTGATCGTGCAATTTTTGTAGCGGTTTGATGTTTGCGGGTACTTTACCCCTTGGCAAATGCTATAACACTCGTCCCCTAAGTATATCAATACTACTATGTTATCGTGAATCGACATCTGGTAAAACTTTTTCTCTTAATTACGTCAGATGTGAATACTTACTTACGTTTACTGCAGCGTAGATTTATTCTTAACTTTTCTTGTTGCAGGAAAAACCTGAAGTTTTGCTACTTCAGTTTGTTTTGCAAAACGTTTTTCAAATTGCAATAATCGAGCTGTATATCTTTCATTTGCTTGGCGTAAAAAATTTTAGCTATAACTTCCTTCACATTCTTTTTCTTGCTAGGTTGCTTGGGCGCAGGCTTGAATTTTTGCAAATTTACAAAAAATGCAAAGAATGTATCCTTTTAAAATCAAGAATTGTCATGAGCTGTCATGACAATTCATGGTCACAATTCATGGATAGAGAACGAACGACTGCGATTCCTACGACACAATCAACAGAAGCGGCATGCGGAAGAATACATTCACTTGCAATACACTATCACGAGCGACACCGACACCGCCGAAGTTGGTGACTCTATCATTATACCATCATCGTACGTCACACTAATGTTTGCGTGCCCTGGTCTTGATTGAGTGGTTCCACATGCGACTGTTGTTGGTTAATGTCACCGGCCCATTGTCAATTCAAGATATACGCAAGGTGAATGGACAACAGTATATCCAACTTATAAAGATGCATGCCTTGCACGCGGCTTGCTCAAAGACGACAATCACTTGGAAGATATGCTTGCTGAAGCAGCATTAGGCTGTACAGCAACAGCGCAGAAATGCCAGCGCTTGTTACTCGCAAAGTCCCACTACTGACTCATTAACAAAAAAACATTTTCGACTGTTGCATCATCTGGTATTGTAGCAACTTTATTGGATGGAGGCAGAACAACTCATTCAGCATTTAAGCTGCCACTGCATATTCAAAATAACCCAAACATAAAAACAATCGTCCATGGCCACAGTGCTAAAACAATGCAAAATTATCATCTGGGATGAATGCACTATGGCACACAAAGATTCTCTTGAGGCGTTGAACAGAACACTCAAAGATATAAAAAAAACAACGACAAACTAATCGGAGGCACTCTGTTACACCTTTCAGGTGATTTCAGACAAACACTTTTCGTCATTCCAAGTTCAACGTCGCTGATGAGATCAACGCGTCTTATAGAAATCATCGCCACTATGGCGTAATGTTGAAAAAGTCCATAGCTGAAAATAAACATGCGCGTCCAAATGTGGACGTTCAATTTCCTATTAGATTGACATTCGCAATGACAAGTAATAAGTCGCAAGGCCAAACGATATTTGTGTGCGCCTTAGATTTAGACATACAATGTTTTTCACACGGTCAATTATACGTGGCATGTTTTCGCGAGGGCACTGACAAAAAATATCGTACACTCAATTGCTCTTCGAAATTAATATTGATTTTCTTTATTTTTGTTTTAGGATATAAAGAGATCAAACAATGAATATGTCCGTTACGTTAATGAAATACATTGAATTGAAAAAATGAATGGTTGGTTTTTTTTATCGGCGGTTATCGTCTACAGCGCTCCATTCCTCTTTCTGGCATAGATCTCATCCCCACACACTTACAATACATTCGTTATTTTTTATTTAACAACCAAAATTCACTAGAAATAATTTATATGGCCAAAGAAGGTTTGCCGGTTCAGCCAGTATATGTATATATGTATATATGTATATGTATATGTATATATATATATATATATATATATATATATATATATATATATATATATATATATATATATATTTATATATATATATATATATATATATATATATATATATATATATATATATATATATATATATATATATATATATATATATATATATAATATATATATATATATATATATATATATATATATATATATATATATATAATATATATATATATATATATATATATATATATATATATATATATATATATATATATATACATGTATATAAGGTGTCCCAATAACCGGTTCAGATTTGACATATCGGTTATTTTGGCTCTGGCAACACTAATGTCATTCTTTCTTTGACAGAAACTCAGTATATTATTTCTAGTTGACAAAATGAGTCGCTTAACGCTTCAACAAAAGTGGGAAATGTTGGAAATTTACTTAAACAATAGAGACAATTGGTTGAAAGGAAATGTCGTACAAAACTTGGTCAAAACACGGGACTCACACCCAACGGTATCAAGAAGTTTGTGCATAAAGTGCGTGAAACGGGCTACCTAGTCAACAATCCAACGCGTATCCGTGCTCGACGTTTTCGTTCAGCCGAAAATATCGCCAGTGTTGCCGAAAATGTGCGCCGAAATAATAACGGAATCAACAACCAGCACATGCTAACATCTTTTTTGTGGCCATATCTTGAAGATATTGATTTGGACTACCTTTGGTTCCAGCAAGATGGTGCGCCATGCCACACATCGTGCGTTACAATGGTGAAACTGCGTCAACAGTTCGATAGCTGCATTATCAGTCGAAATGGTGATGTGAATTGGCCGAAAAGAAGCTGTGATTTGACGCCTTTGGATTTTTATTTGTGGGGTGCCGTGAAGGTTAAACAGACAATCTGCAAATAATTCGGTATTTGGAAGCCAATATTGAAGCAACTATTGCCGAAATAGATATAGACAAAATCTAAAATGTGCTCAGAAAATGGGACGACTGAATGTAGTACGCCAAGACCAGCCGCGGCTCCCATTTGAATGAAATCATTTTTCATAAATAACCAGGAGGATTGACCGAGCAATTGGCGCCGTGGTTAAATCTGCGGTGTTTGGGACGGGAGGTACTGGGTTCGAATCCCAACGAGGGAGGGTTGCAAAAGGGATTTTTCATCACCTGATTTCGATCGGTGATGACGATGAACACAACTATGACCCCCTGTTGGAGTGCAGAATCCATGGGCCGAACCATCTGCAATGTGCAGATGAATTTAAAATCGAACCTGTATTCGTACGTCCTCAATTTGGCTGGTGACGGCGTAAGGTAGGACGTTAAAAATTAACTGCGAAAGAATTGGGAGAGCTTTGGCCCCAGAGCAGATTGCAGAGTTCAGAAAAAAAAAACAGGAAGATTGTACTTTCAAACAAAACAATAAATGTGGAAATATACTAAGCCGTTTTTGTTTTATTAAATTTATAAATCTGACTTCTTACTGGGACACCCTTTATATATATATATATATATATATATATATATATATATATATATATATATATATATATATATATATATATATATATATATATATATATATATATATATATATATCAATTTATAGATCTTAAATTCAACAAAGTCAAATCTTGAATGATTTACAAATAAAGAGGAATATACATATACTAATACCAAAGAAAATATACTATATCAGAAGTGAAGACTCAAACAAAACAGTACGGGCAACAATATTTTTGCTGCAAAATCCATATTTTTTAAATCCATCTACTGAGTAACTTTAATTTAATTTATATAAAGTTACAATAAAGCTTGAATGTGATAGATATTTTTTATGGAATTTGTCTTATTGTCATTCATTTTACTGTCAATATTTCGTAATATTTAAAAAAAAATACAGCATTACAGCATTTAACACTTATTGATCAGTGAGTAAATCAGATAAAGGCCCCTTTCAGTGTCGATCAGTGCATTGAAACGGAGATTTCTATGAGAAAAGAATGTGCTAGCCACTATGAAGTCATGTGCGATCGCGATCTATGTGAGATACATAGTCTCCACATTTTCTCCACATTTTCTCGAGTTTCTTGGAGAGCAACGAATTCCAAGCGATACTCTTTCATGAGTAAACAGACACGCCTGGTTTTCTTAGCGACTGCACGTTTCACATACCGCTCTTAAACTGCGTGTCCGTTAACATAAGTGGGATTCGTGTTAAATTTTGGCGGAACCCACATTTCCATTTGTTGATTATTTGAACAGTTAAGTTTTTTGAGGAAGCGGGTAGTCAGTCCAGTGATCGAAACCACGAATTCCAAGCGATACTCTTTCATGAGCAAACAGACACGCCTGGTTTTCTTAGCGACTGCACGTTATGCCACCAACATTTTAACCGACCCCCACTTACGTTAACAGACACGCAGTTTATGATCGGTACGTGGAACGTGCAGTAGCTAAGGAAACCAGGTGCGTTTGATGGCACTCTATCGGTCATGAAAGAGTATTGCTTGGAACTTGCTTTCAAGTGGAACACCTCAGGACAACACCTTTTACTGTCGGTCCAACCACTACCAGTGTAATTAGGCTGAATGGTAACGGTGTCAAAGAACTACTGGACTCACTTGTACGATTCTCAGCTTCTGTTGGTCTCAAAGTCAATGAGTTCAAAACAAAATACATGATCACTAGTTTTAGAAAACAAGACGCAATGCAGTTTTGTACTTTACAGTTACACCGTGTAATGAAAAAGTACATTATTTTCTGTAAAATAAAATTATGTATATGAATCAGAAAATTAGGAAACGATTTTAAGCTCATCGTCTATATTGAACAAATAATATTTTGTTCTTGTTAAATTATGTACATGTATTCGTAGAACAACAGAAAAAAAAAACAAAATTAAAAAAAAGTAGAATGCGATCGACGATCGCACAAGAAATAACGAAAACTAACCGAAAAAACAATTGTGTTTGTGTTTTTATATAAATAAAGTATATTTTATATGCATGTGACTGTGAAGAAAAACGAATGACAATAAAACAAATTCCATAAAAAATATCTATCACATTCAAGCTTTATTGTAACTTTATATAAATTAAATTAAAGTTACTCAGTAGATGGATTTAAAAAATATGGATTTTGCAGCAAAAATATTGTTGCCCGTTTTATTTTGTTTGTGTTTTCACTTCTGATAAGTATATTTTCTTTGCTAATACTTTTATAAACTACTCGATTTTTTCACTTGTTTGTACGCCTTTAAAGCATTATAATATTTGATACTCTAAGTAACAGTGACATCTATGCAATATAAAATTTAAAGTAATGTATACTGTAACATAAAATAAACCGATCACCATAATCGATAAATTATCACTAGTTAAGAGACCAGTCGTAAAATTGAAAATAATAATTTACGTGTTTTTTAAAAACTTGTTTGCTTAGTTTAAACAAATAAAACGACGCGGGGAAGTTTAGTAGCATCATGGTTAAATGCAGCTATCAGCTAAATAAAGATATTGATATAGCTTTTTTCTGGCACAATACCAAATCACTGTCAATGAGACTTGATTTCATAGACAAAACAAATTTCAATACCTTAGTCACGATAAACCGAAAAAAATGATACTAAATTTTTAATTATAATTGTATTTATTTGGTAAATTGCAAAAAGGTAAATAGCACCGTATTTTTTTTATAAAAACTCAATCCTGAGAAAACCGGATTTACGACAAAATGACAGTTCAGCGAAAAAGTCCCAATTTTACGAAAAGACTATCCTGGGGGAACATAATTTATCATAATTAATTAATTAAAATAATTAATCATTTAATTATAGCTGATACCTTAATTAAGAATGTCAACGAATTTTGTTTTTCTTTTACTTATTTTTTACTGAAATGTTGTTAAAGCAACAATGCTTATAATCTGGTGGTGCGGTAATTTACACTGGTTACCATTTAAACTTTAAGCTTTAAGCTTTAAACAAAAACAAAACTGTTGCTTAGTTTAGTAGTTCAGTCCTGTCTCTTACTGAAGCAAAAAGGTATAGCAAATATTTCCAATATAATTGAAAAATTTGTTGAAAGGGACTAATGTTCGCAATTTGTGCTGTCCACCAAAGACGGTAAATTAAAGTCTGTGAATTTAAGGTCAAGTATTAAAATGGCAAATTGAATTTTTCTTAACAATCAATCACATTTTAGTATTGATTTTTAGTAATTTTATTTTATATACTAGGTCCCATAAGTCAATAATAAAAAACTTTATACGACTTGATACGTTGAACTTTAGGGCTTAATGGAAAATCATTTTTTCAATTTTTATAACTATATCCTTTAGTAAATATTTTAAACGTTTAATAAACAAATTTCAAAGAAAAGCAATTTAAATTTAACTTCTCATAACCTGAAGCGACTCAAGGCAATATAAATATCGTTTCGCAATGAGTCACAGATACAGAACAAAACTCAAGGCTTTATCTGATTTTACTGCGCTCAACTATTAAATTAGACACTGTTTTAGAGACTTTCCTGTTTATGTCGTTTAAAGTTTTAAAATTGTGTTGTGAAAAAGTCTCTTGGGTTAATTTCAAAAACTTTTCTTACCAACATGGTAAGTAATTTAATGCTGAAACTGAAAAATATACACAAAAATATCTGATACGTGTCCATGGTGTTAAATTTCGCACTTTACAAACGTAAATGCCAATCTAAACTTTGGGGACAGTTATTATTCTGTCATCTCATCATTAAATCGTTTGAGTAATCGTACAAAGGGTCTAAACAAAGGTGTTATCAATTTTGGCACTTTTAATAAGAAAATAGGTGAACACTCCCAAGTAAAGTTTCTAAAGATATATATTCCATTTTTCTCTGGAGACTAATCAGAGTGCCAGAGTCATTTTTAAACTGTATACAACAACCATAGAAAAAGAACATAAGAATGATAATTTTCGTATGTTAATATGGCATTCGAAACAATAAAAAAAATATAGTGTATACTGATTGTTGCATGCCAGTCAGTACAATGCAAAACTACAACATATTTTTAAGTATGTATCTATCCTTGTTGCACATTATTTTGCATTAGTGATTTTAGTTTCAGATTTGTTTTTTCTTTGACGAATGCGAAGGTATTATGATTATTAATGAGTCACTATACATGAGTCATCCCATTTAAAGGCGATCCATCTTATGATGGCTGATCTACATCTTACTCCTGAAACAAGATGACAAATCTAAAACAGCCTGGGCAGATAACTTAGCTAATTAAAGTTATCCGGCATTCTCTTAATTCCTGCTTTCAAAAAATGTCGCGGCTAAATATACAACTAATTTATAGTGGCTAAACTAATGAACTAATAGAAAACAATTTGCAAAAAGCACTAATCGCTGCTTCAAATGTCTAAGTAATAGTCATCCCATAGTTAATTGCACCTCTACATGTTGATGTCAAAATTGCGGTAAAAAGCACAAAGTCTTTCTACATCAAGAAACAACTGATTAACAATCATTCCCAAAATAGAATCACATCAATTAGAGAAAAGAAAAGCGCGAGTCACAATTAGTGCATGGTTACAATAGGGTTAAAATCTAAAGCCTCACTTTTCAATCGAATTTTCCATTGATGCCTTGGTGATATCAAAAATTATCCAGCTCCTTCGTTTTCTCAAAACGCAGATGACGATTTAAAGTCGTATGCCGGAATTAAATAAGCCATTACGATTTTTTTTTTTCCGAAAAATCGATATTCTCATTAGAGCCGAGCATTTTTTCTATGTCCTGCAAAGTGCACAGATTAGATCAAGAGTGAATCGTTTCCAGACAAGCTAATAGTTCAAAGACACCTGAGTTATTCTCAATTGCTAAGTTCTCCGAGTTCAGAAAATGAAATGGAAAGCATTGACAGAAGTTTAATGCAATTTTGGGAGATAGAGTCCGTAGTCAAGTCTACAAAAATCCTTTTACCAGAGCAAACACTTTGTGAGAACGATTTTCGTGAGAACCGTGCTATTCGGATCAAGTCGGTTATTTGATCCATTGGGGTGGTTGTTTTCCGTTGCGGTAAAATTCAAAATGTTTATGCTGATGCTTTGGGCAGACAACTTGGGCTAGGATCTACAACTTCCCGAAAAACTAGTCATTTTTATTTCCAGATTTCTTAATGCAGACAAAGGGTCCACAATCAACCTCCATGGCTTCTGCAATGTAAGCCAATCGGCTTATGCAGCTGTTGTATTCTTTTGAATCACAAATCCTGATGGCAAAGTACTAACACAATTGATTTCATCAAAACCAAAGATAGCGTCTATTAAACAAAAGACTTTCCTCGTTTTGAGTTATGTGCTGCCTTGCTGCTGACGAATCTCATCAAAGTCCTCAAATTAGAGTCACGATTTGCAATCAACCTAACTTACGCCTGGATAGATTTCCAAATTATACTCTACTGGCTAGTATGCTGCACCCATGATATACCCAATAGAAGTACGAGATCTATAGTGCAAAAGAAGAGCGAGGAAAAATGGCAAAGGTGTCGTGCCCCGTAAGACAAAATTATCCTACACGGATGATAAACTTAAGACACTCATTATAAGGAAGTAAAATAAGGAAATTCCATAGTACTCTAACTGCATCAAAGGATACTGAATTCTAGCTCTGGAAGACAGCAAAGGGAATAAATCGACGAAAAATATAAATTCCTGCAATCAAAACAAACGGTCGGAGATGGACTAGAAATGCAAAACAAAAAGGAAAATATATTTACTGTATGCCTAGAAGAAACTTTCCACCCTTTATGCCGACAAACAGCTTCTGAAAATATGTGCAATATGACTGAAACAAATAATTTTCTGGATGTCAAGGCTGTAACATTGAAAGAACTTAAAACTGAAATAAACCATCTAAAATCCAAAAAAGCTCCAGGATCTGATAACAAGGCAAATCATTAAAAAGCTGCCTGTAATTGCTGTATGTAAGTTACTAACTGCCATCAAATCAGACAGTGGAAAGTATAAACCGGCTAACCCTCCGAACGATAGAAAATCATACCGACCAACCTCACTTCTTCTGATGACTTTGAAATTGTTCGAGAAAAAAGAGCTTTATACATTCAAAATAACTGTTCAGTAAAGAAATCTTATCCTGCAACATCAGTTCAGATTCAGAGAGAAACATTCAACCATAGAGCAAACTGGCGCGATGTACTCTCTACATTAGAGAAGAAGAAGGCATGCTGTGGCGTCTTTCTAGATATAATGCGAGGCATTCGATAAAGTGTGGCACAGAGGACACTTTCGAGTAAAATATGAAGGGGAAACTCTGTACTCAAGAAAGTCTTAGCCGAAGTATAAAGCTAAGTACTTGGGGATAGCATTAGATACTAGGCTTATATGTAAAAAACATGTTATTTTTGGCTATGTTGATCTTGAACTTTTCCTATACCTCCGGATAAATATATGCTATATTGCAAATGTTGCTATACTAACAACAACTAGAAACTAAGAAGGCACTATTCGAATGGAAACCAGGAAGCAGCTGAATAATAACAGCAAGGTTCAAGTAAAATAAAAAATACTTCAATTATTCAGTGCTATTATTCACCTATGGAAGATGGTGATGACGCAATAAAAAAAATTCAACGTAAAAATTGGAACCGATAATACAGGCATGAATCATGGGTAAAAAGCATTAGAGTCAAACAATAACGCTGATATACTCATAGAGTACTGTGTCACGAATCAGTTATTCGTAAGTAGCATTAAGTACCCAAACAAAACCATATACAAGTACACTTGGATATCACCAGAGTGCAACAAGTTAAATAAAAAATTCTATTTTCCTAAAAAATGGTCACAAATAGAAGAAGCATATGCTAAGTTAGCTACTATGGAAGAAAATTGAAGAACTTAAGCAAAAATGGAGTGATCAAAGCTGAAGAAGCAGCAGCAAACAGAAACATCAATGTATCAGAAGAACCGCAATTCGAGATGCAGCAGGTCAAACGCTAACCTCAGAAAATCAACAGCTAAACAGATGGAAAGAATTATTCAAAGATCACCGCATAGACACTAAAGCAAATGACGCTCTTTCTGATGGGAACTATAACGAAACAATCATCACCCTTTCACAAACGGCGAGGGAAGTTACAAATGCTATAAGGAAGTCGAAGAACAACAAGGTTGGAGATCGGACAACATCCCATAGCTAATCTACTAAATAGAGAGATATCTACGGCAGAGCGGTTCTAATCTCACTATCAGCGGAAGTTTCTAGCACAGGTAGAATACCAGAGAAATGGAAAGAAGGAATAACTATAACCATCCCGAAGAAAGGCCACTTTTAGAGAATGAAAGAATTGGAAAGGAATCTCCTTCCCTGCACAACACACCATGCATCAAATTATTTTTAATTAAAACTAATGAAATATCATCGGGAACCCATCCCCATAATTTGGTGACCCCGACGTGATCCATAGAGTGGAGAAAATATATCCCGACGTGATCCATAGTGATCCAGAAAATTATATATCGACGTGATTCTCGAGGAAACATTGAAATTAATTCTTTGTTTCCCAAAATAATAGAGGGAAAAACAGCAAATTTGCAGTTCAGTAATTGTATTAGGAAGACAATAATCGCATCCGAGATTATTTTTACGGTTCCAGTTTAATTAAAAGAAGGCCATCAAGACGTCAATTAAATATCAATAAGTTATTTCGTTGAAAATCTAGTTTTAAAAAATGTAAGTAAATTTTAACGTTCATGTGTACGTTTCCACCAAAAAGTTCGTTGTTTCTACTATCCTCACACGGATAGTATACATTCTCAAAAAAATTGCGTCTCAACACAAAATTTATTACCTACACATGCAAACTAAAAACAACCGATTTGTAGAAAAAACAACCGATTTGTACTAATGAAAAGAACTTTTGCTGTTGTTTTTTTTACATTGGTACTAAAATATAAAATTTCCTCGAAGAAATTTTATGGACAACCCTTCATTTATTTAATAAATGTCATTATCATGTATTTTTGTTGCGATTCAAATTTAAATAAAAGTTATTTATTTCTTTAAAACACTAATAGCCATTTATTTTTTATTAAACTTTAAACATTTTAGATTTGCAACCATTTACAATAAATTTTTATGAAAAAAAACAACGTTAAAATTCAAATATTTAAATTTATAATTTTAATACATAGAATTTCAATACACATACATAAAAAAAATTAAAATATTTCCCTTTGTAAAAAAAGACAACCGATTTTTTGGTCGAAACCAAGAGTAATGGTTATAGTATTTATCGTCACAAAAAAATTGCTTTATAAATTTTATTTTTGAACAACTGGCTAATTTTTGTGTTGAATGATTTTGGTTTAAATATTTTTCCGGTGTCTATTTTCAATCTCTGTTTTTCCACCTTATCTCTCTCCCTCGGTCGTACCATTTATTATTTTTATTTTAGTATTTTAAACAATAATTCATTGAATTGTGGAAGACGAGGGGCGTAATGCTATAGAGGGATCCTCAACACAAACCGGGTTTGATATGTCGCAAATGAGGAGGTTAATGAGCCCTCCCCGGTCAGTTAGCAATTGCGGGCCGATTCTAGCGCACAAATTTATGCTGTTTCGCCTAAACCAAGTCCCATTTGGACTCACGATGTTAAGCTATGGTTTAGCATTTTGGAAGCACGATTTGTTAATTCTGGAATTAGTTCTGTAACCAGGCGACTAAATATTTTACAGTTGTTAAAGTGTTAACACCTGATCTTGCACGAATCCTTCAGATATCGTAAAAGTCACTCCAGCCGTGAACCCATACGATACGCGGAAACGAGGTCTTATTAAACGATTAGGTGAATCGGAATCAGCTAAAATTAAAAGAGTACTCAGTGAGGTTGAGTTAGGAGATAAAAAACCGTTACAACTATTACGCTAAATTCGAGACGCAACGGGTAATGCTTCCCCAACGTCAACACTACAACAGTCATTGACAGCTGTAATGAGGACCTAGATGCTACAGCAGAGCTTGCAAACAAGGTCGTAGAGGCTTGCATGGATTCCAGTGTTATGGAATTAGATAATATAAAACCATCATTCCAGTCACATCAGTCTATTGAGCCATCATCATCATCACATGAAAGTTATTTAATGTCGTTAAATGAAAAATTACGTCAAGATAACAATCATTTACAACTGCAAATTAATGAGTTGACTAAACAATTTATCTCAAATCGCTTCAGTTTATCTCCTCGTCGTGTTCGTTCATCCTCAAAAAGTCGTATAGTAAATGGAATTTGCTGGTATCATTTTAGATGGGGTGATAAAGCAAATAAATGTTTAGTAGGATGTTCTAAATTCAACGGAAATAATTCATGTAAAAACTAAATCAGTCAGCCGACGTGGCGACGGTCGGAGACATTTTTGAACAAAGTCGTTTTATAATTTTCGAAAGGTTCACTCGTAAACAATTTTTAGTTGATACAGGAGCAGAGATATCAGTTCTTCGGAAGACAAATTGCGTGGTAAATCAGATTTTAATCTTTACGCAGCAAATTCATCGAAAGTACACACCTATGGCACCAAATCTATTGCATTAGATTTCGGTCTTAGGCGTTCATTTTTGCAAATGTTCGTTATAGCTGACGTTTCTATGCCTACCATCGGGGCAGATTTTCTAAAAAAAATACGGATTATTGGTCGACATTAAGAGAAAACGTTTTCTCGATCCGCTCAAATTCCTCCACTGATTGTACAATTCAAAGAAATAACTTTCGAAAATTCATTTCCTTTACAAATCAAACACCACATTGAAACTCGAGGACCACCAATTGCAGATAAAACTCGCCGTCTGGTTTCAGATAAATTAGCAATCGCCAAAAAGGAATTCGAGTTTATGGTGACACATGGGATTTGCAGGCCATCAAATAGTCCGTGGGCAAGTCTTTTGCATATGATCCCAAAGAAAAATGGTCAATGGAAACCTTGTGGTGATTACAGGAAATTAAGCAAATGCAACACTTGCAGATCAATATCCAATTCCTCATTTACAAGATTTCTCATATCAGTTAAATGGATGCACCATTTTCTCTACTATAGATTTAGTTAGAGCTTATCACCAAATTCCAGTTGAAGAAAAAGACAGCAATAACGACCCCATTTGGTCTTTTTGAATTTACCAATATGACGTTTGGTTTACGAAATGCTAAGCAGTCTTTCGAGCGGTTTATGCACGCTGTTTTACGAGGACTGGATTTTTGTTTCGTGTATATCGATGATCTCCTCGTCACTTCGCGTTCGATCGATGAGTACCAGAACCATCTGAAACTAGTTTTCCAAAGATTTAGCGAGGATGGCTTAGTCATCAACTTGGAAATGCGTTTTTGCAAAGGACGAAATCAATTTTCTAGGACATGTGATATTTTCGGGAGGAATCAGACCAACGGCAGACCGAATAAACGCTATTTCGAATTTCAGCCAACCCGAAAACGTCAAGCAACTGAGACGATTCATCGGAATGCTGAATTTTTACCGCCGTTTTATTCCCCATGCCGGAGGAAATCAGGCTATCCTTAACGACTATATCAAAGATAGTAAAAAAAATGACAAACGGAAAATCATTTGGACGGACGAAGTAGTAGAAGCTTTTAACTTATGTAAAATACAGTTAAGTGGAGCGACTCTTTTAGTTCACCCTAACTCGGAAGCTAAACTTGTTGTCATGGTTGATGCTTCTGACAAAGCCCTCGGCGCTGTAGTGCAACAATTCAACGTATAAACAGCTTGGCAACCTCTCAGTTTCTATTCAGTAATACTTACACTTTCGGCATATTCTTGAAGGACGATCCTTCACACTCACTGCTCACTGACCATAAACCATTGATTTTTGCTTTTAAGCAAAATCGTGCCAAGGCATCACCCAGACAATTACGTCATCCCGACTTTATTTGTCAGTTTACTACAGACATACAACATGTGTCTGGGATAGACAATGTCGTTGCAGACACTCTATCACGCGTAGACGAAATCTCGCTACCTCCAACGATTGACTATGAACAAATTGCCGGCGCACAACTAGACGACGAAGAGTTGAAAACACTTTTGGAAGACAACACATCGTTGGTTTTTCACAAGATACCACTTTTCAATACCAATAAGATTTTTTGGTGTGAAACCTCTTCTGGAATTCATCGTCCTTATATTCCCATAGATTTTCGCAAAACAGTTTTTCATTCGGTTCATGATTTGGCTCATCCAGTTTGTTCTACTTCTTCAAAGATGGTTGCTGGTAAATTCATTTGGCGGAACGTGAAAAAAGACGCACGTATTCTTGCTCAGAATTGTTTGAGATGTCAAAAAGCTAAAATTTCCAGACATACGAAGAGTCCTTTTGGAAATTTTCCTTCAGTGTCTCACGTTTTACTCAAATTCATCTGGATATCGTTGGACCATTGCCATCGTCAAATGATTTTTGTTATTGCATTACGATCATCGATAGGTACACGCGGTGGCCTGAAGCAGTTCCGGTAAAGGGCATCAAAGCTGAAACAGTGGCTTTCGCGATTTTAGACGTTTGGATATCTCGATTTGGTGTTCCTGAGTCAATAGTAACTGATCAAGGAGCACAATTTGAATCCAACTTGTTCAGGAAGCTTTCGAACACACTCGGTTTTGATCACCAGTTACAATCCAAAGACTAATGGGTTTATTGAACGCTTGCATCGATCGTTAAAAGCTGCAATCATAGCGCATAACGAACCGGAATGGACAAATAAACTACCAATTATTATGTTAGGCTTACGAACAGTTTTCAAAGACAGATTTCAGTCTTCGTCAGCCGAATTAGTATACAAATCATCAATTCGAATTCCAAATGCATTGATCGAAGTCGACTCTGACTATCCATGTCATACAGATTTTGCAAAAGCGCTCAAACGACAATTTAATTCAATTCGCCTATCATCATCATCGAGGCACATCAATAAGGAACAAATTTTTATCCCTAAACACCTAAACTTATGTTCGCACGTATGGTTACAAACAGATGCAGTACGAAGATCTCTGCAGCCACCTTACGAAGGACCATTTGCCGTAATTAAACGCAATGACAAAAATTGTATCATCAATATCAAAGGCAAAAATGTCAATATTTCGATTGATAGGTTAAAACCATGTTTCTCATAAAACATTGATCTGAAAGATGATATTCCTGTTAACGCCAGTAACACAGTAGTAAATCAACAAACGACAGGAGATCCTAATCAATCTTTAAAACAAAAGCACGTTACATTCAGACCAAATCTCATTATTCAACCAAATAAACAAATAGTTTAAATAATCATTACCAACCGAAATCAATCTTAAAAGCTAAAACGCTTATTTTATCACCACAAAATAGAGTTCAATCAGAATCTAATAACAACCTACCAAAGAAAATTATAACTCGATATGGAAGAACAAGTACTATCCCATCAAGGTACATTGCATCGCTCACCCAACAGGTTCACTGAGATGTCATAACAACTGGCACAAGAATTTAGTCTCAAAATTAATATCAGAATTTAAGGCTATAATCCTGAAAACAAGCATTGATATATCGATTCACATCAAGAAAACATTGAAGAGGTCGGGAAATTCGTATATCTTAAATGTACAATGGAAAACAGGCGGCACTGAAGAGGATATAAGTTAAATGCCGATGGCAGAGAAAAGATCTTTGCTAATTGAGGCGAAACTAGGTAAGACATGGAGTGAGTTAAAGACAATAGCCCCCAATATAATGATATGGTCCAGTCTAGTAGACGCCCCATCGCTCCTCCGGCTCTTTACCTCCTAGCTTGGAGCCGTCCGTAAAGAACTGTTTAGCGTCACCTTTTCAAACTGATTTTTGTTGAGTTACCTGCTCAAAAATGTTGTCCTCAGCGCTCCATTTATGAGCATACAGTCCATTATTTACGCCTTTTTAGTTCAGAGCTGGTCATTAAACTAGTTTACTGTCTAAGAATTACGCCCAGAAAGCCCGCTTTATCAGTTAATTCCAGACTATTTTACACTAGGTGGGGCAACTACCGGGAGTTTATATTTCTGTCTTAGATGAGTTGGTTTCCCGCAGGTAAATTTTCAAGACTATAAAATTTAAAAAAAAAAAACCGATGTCTCCAATCTCAGGAAATAAAAATGGAAAGGGTAAACCAATAAATCTCATGCATTTATCATTATGTCATTGTTAAATCTAATCAATTATTTAAAACTAATCCAATTACGTAATATTTCATTCACTGTACGAATATCTACATATTAAGAGACTAAGTTCAATGCTATAATTCTTAAATAAATTTTTATACATAATTAAATTATTTAATGAGCTATCAAGTATAACAAAAATGAAACATTTTCATCCTATCGCGTTTTTGAATAAATTACATAGATTAAATTTTCAATTTACATACAGAAAGCAATGCACATTTCTGGCGTAATATCTAAAGAGAAAAAAATTGTCAACCCACCTACATACGATTGTCAATTTTTTCAATACGCTGCATCGTTTGACGCGTGGGTACCTTTAATACCGTTAAGGAACCATAACAATTACTTTATATAACATCTTATGGTATCGTACCAATCTATTTCTAATTAGCCTTACATTGTGTGAATTAATAAATAGGCCGGAAATGTTTTATTAAATAAATGTGTTGACTGTGTAGTTTACACTACAAACCAACTAAAGATTTGAATCATTTTCGTCGAGACACACACAATGCGGATACATTGATAAGGAAGCGCACTCATACATTTTGATTTGTGTATGTACAACAACAATAATTATACTACGATGTATCCAGACTCCAGACCTAAAAAAAAATTATGGTAACCAAAATCAAAAAAAAAATAATCACCTTTTGCCAAAATATATGGATATGTAACACCAAAACTAAACACAGACACACATACACCGAAACTCAATCACTAATTAGATTTTCACTTTTCTTTTATTTTTCTCGGTGTTTGTTTCGTTTTCGATTAGCACGATAACTCACATAAATGACACAAAGAAAATTGATTTTGAGACACAAGGCTCGCCGCCGTATTATGTTTTATCTCAATCACAACAATAACAATCGATTTATGTAATTATAAAAAACTAAACTTGATATACACAATCGCCGACACGCATTAACACACACTCACATTAAACTAAAAATTATAACAGTTTTATTGATAGATTTTCACTGAGCTGCTGGAGTTTTAATCTCCACAAAAAAAATTACCAAACTAATTGGTTGCTGTTCCACTGATGACTGAATTTATTTTGAAATTGACTGGAGTGGAGAAGCGATAAAAAGTGAAACAGAAAAACAAAGCAAAGCAAAAATATACGAATTTTTCATATTATCGTGTATCGCATGGTGGAGACAATTTTTTTTGTTTTTGTTGTTTTTTTTTTTTGCTTTTTATACACATCAACAAAAAACGATTTGAAGGGAGTTTAGTGCTCTTCAGCGCTTTTTTTTGTGGTACATGAGAGAAGAGAAAATATTTTTGTTTGGTCCAGCCAAATTCAGCATTATTTTGATATAAAAAAAAAAAAAATAACATGGTGTGGGAAATAAACAAAAATTTCCCCGCTTTAATATTCCATATACAATTTCGTATACATATTTGGAATGTACATTCGGTTAATATAATTTTACGTAAAAATTTTAATAATTGGAGGAGGAGGAATTCTTCAAAAAAATTTACCTTACAAGAGACCATTATAATCTTGAAAGTATTTCAGATTTTAACCGACTAAATCCTAACCTCTAATTTCCTTTGCCATACAGCCTCATGAAACTGCCGATAAGTATTTCATTACTATATGCCGGCTCAGCTTAAACTGCCTTCATACTTAATTAAACATATTAAGCGCCTCTGCCTAATTCGTTCTCCACATTTCTTCAGACTCTAGCATACAATCAATATAGCTGGGGCTAGATTAACTCCTACAGATCTAAATAGGTAAATGTGTCGTTGCCAAAGCTCGAGCATTCAAAAACACATGCTCTACATTCTTAGTTTTGCCATCGCACGGAACCATGCCTTAGCGATGAGCCCAATGTCTTTTCAGTGAACTGCCCCCCTCGTCTAGTTAACAATTATTTATTTATATGTTATTAACGAGTACCGGTCGAAACTGGATATTTTACAACTGGATTTGACGAAACAGGATAATTCAAAATTGGATATTTTAAAACGGGATAAGGTATGATACAAAACTGCTGGCATGGTACAAAACTGCATATTTTAAAAATTGGATAATTCAAAACGAGGTAAGGTACAAAACGAGATATGATACAAAACTGGATATTTCGACATGTGAGTAAAACTCAAAATTATTTTTTAGGAAAGTTCTGGAATATGGCCAATTAGGAAGGAACTCGGAGAGTTCTTAACCAATAATGATGAAATTCGATAAGTAGGATGAAATGGGTCATATTCCAGAACTTTCCCAACAAATCATTTTTAAATCTCATTTTCATCCTACATATCGAATTTCATCATAATCGGTTAAGAACTCGCCGAATTCCTTCCTTACTGGCCATATTCCAGAACTTTTCCAAAAAATCTTTTTAAAATCCCATTTTCATCCTACATATCGAATTTCATCAGAATCGGTTAAGAACTTGCCGAGTTCCTTCCTAACTGGCCATATACCAGAACTTTTCCAAAAAATCATTTTTAAATCCCATTTTCATCCAACATTTCGAATTTCATTATAATCGGTTAAGAACTCGCCGAGGTCCTTCCTAACTGGCCATATTCCAGAACTTTCCTAAAAAATAATTTTGAGTTTTACTCACATGTCAAAATATCCAGTTTTGTACCATATCTCGTTTTGTACCTTATGTCGTTGTCGTTTTGAATTATTCAATTTTGAAATATCCAGTTTTGTACCTTATCTCGTTTTGTCAAGTCCTATTTTGAAATATTCAGTTTTAAAAAGTCCAGTTCTAAGCGGTTCCCGTTATTAACATTTATTATTCACCACCCATCGTTTGATTTCACTCTGTCCGTGGATAGAAACGTAATGGCCGATCATTCTTTTCGTCATCTATGCCACAGCAAACATGTATCGAAATTTAACACAGATGGTAGTAATATGAAAATAATTATATTGCTACGTTCTTGCCTTGTCACTTACGGTTCGTATCTCTGGATTGTGAATAACTACCCAAATACCACTGTCCACTAACAAATTTCACAAAACTACACAAGTCCCACTTTAAACACTGTTCACTTTCACAGACAATAATTTCCTCAATAAAACACAATTATTCCCTACTTAGTACTTTTACCAATTCTTTATTTCACAAAAATCACTTAGTACAGTTCACTTTATTTAACAATAAAAATCACTTACTATCACTTACTATCACTTTCTATCACTTTTTATCACTTTTTATTTTAACCGCTTGTTATCGCTTTCATCGATTCGCTTATACACACAAATTAAAATATATCGATCTTTCTACTTCTATCGAGATGTCACTACTACATTTAATTTGCTCAATTTTTAGTACTACCAGTACTATCGATATCTAATAGATGTCTCTAAGGTTAAGCTTAGAGAAATCTTCATATATTTAGACTTGTGCTATCGCACGCTAGGTGGTACCGTGACATTATTTTCAGACTCAAACTCGTAATTTTTTTGAACTTACACATATCTAATGACCAGTTTGTCTGCTATCGATATAATTTGTAGTTCAAATTATATTGTGCAGAGACCAGGGTGAGTTACTAAAATGAAATATAAATCCACCATTGTAAAAGAGATGGCAGATACAAGAGAAGTGGGACTTTCAATGAAAAATTCCCCGGGTAATTTAATTGTTTGGCAGTACACCATTTCAGCTGGTGAACATTTCAAATCCTCCTTAACGGTGGTTCGAATTCTTAGTAAAATTATTGGAATTTCAGAACTCCAATGAACAGTATTGCTTCTGGCCATAAGTGCATATTTTAGCTGTCTATGGAACCTTTCAACCATGCCATTTGCTTTAGTATTGTAAGCAGTGGTTTGTATCCGGTGGGATCCAAGGAGACCTGTTAATTTCGTAAATAATTTGGATTCAAATTGTGACCACTTATCAGTTGTAATCTAACGAGGTGCACAAAATCGAGATAAATAATTGTTAGTTACGAACGTAGTCGCAATGGTTGCTGCTGACATATTGGCCATGCATTATGTTTCTGGCCACCGCGTAAAACAATCAACACAAGTTAATAAATATGTATATCCATTTGATGGTGGTAGTGGACCTACTATATCAATTTCTGCCGGATTGGTTCTTCGAGTGATGTTTCGCACACTACCTCATGCCCAGGCAGCTTTAAAAGTTACAGTCTCATAACGGACTGATGACGTCTAGAACCAGATAATAAAATCTGTAGTTCACTGTCTTTGCTCTTCGATTATCGTATTGTAATCAAAAAGGATTATCTCGGATTGTTCCGGATTAGTTACGCGGGATAAAGTATCCGCTACCACAATATCCTGGCCGTGAATATGTTGAATATCGGTCGTAAATTGACTAATATAATCCAAATGGCGAGATTGCTTTGGAGTACGTTCAGCTTTAGAATGGATAGCTCTCGTCAGATATTGTAAATTATCGACCGTCGTCAAAATATCAGAAATTCTTAATGGCTTGGTATATATTGCCAACAATTCCCTATCGAATGCAAAATATTTAATCTCTGAATCGATTAGCTTCTTTGAATAGAATCCCAATCGCATCCATTGACTATTTCGTGCTGCATCAGTACTTTAGATGCATCAGTCGTGATGGATATAGTTGCGCATCTCTCAGTAGATGGCGTAATAATGTTAATCTCACTAATTCGTTCTTTAATGCCTAGAATGCTGTATTGCATTCGTCACTCCAAGAGAAATTCTTGGGAGTTTTCGGAGCTGGAAAATTCACTCATTTCAATTTGAAATTGTGAATGTGAGGGATCGGATAGCGGTCCGAAATTGTAATGGCGTTTAACCATTATAATGGCGAAATCTCCACACGGTCTCCAATCATTATCTTTTTCTTGACTAAGTGAAGAGAACTAGAGACGGGTTATACCGAAGGTCGACAAATTTATTCCACTATATGTTGGAATTCTGTGTGGGCGGCTTTATGCCGTAATTGATGTTTCCGATCGCAAAAGCAATATCAAGCCTCTTACATTGTTTCGGCGCGTCTTTGGCTTTTGCTGACATTTCTTTGGTCAATTTGCTGTTTGGATCAGCCGGTAAATCGATTGGATTGCATTCTGGTCCAAACTAATTTTTCCCATCGTTTTATCTCGAGTTATTTGCATTCCAATATAGCTTTGTCAGACAAGCCCAAATCCTCTTGCGCCCATTTGATCGAAATCAAAATTTAATTTCAAAGCCAGATCAACCAAGTTTAATTCCCAAGTGTGATTGCCCATTTAACGCATATTTTGCCGCAATCAGTTCATCGATATTTTCACATGCCACATATTATAGTATAAGTACATATAGTACTAACATACTACCATCATAAAAAAAAACAGTTTATCCATTGATGTTCCAGATAGAATATCTGGTCGATAGAATATCTTCTTTATTTAGAATAAATATATAACATTTAGGCGATAATACACATACAAATATTTTAATTATTTTAACAACGATACCAGTAGCGACATCTAGGACGGCAATGGTCTAACATACCATGGTTTAGTACTATGTGTATTTATACTATGCACATATGTTACAAAATCAGATAATTGTTTTGGCATCAGATTTCGCTTTAAAATGCATTCGGTATGGTTCTGAATATAGTAGAATTCATCTCGCACGACCGGTCAACGCTTGAATTGTTCACTGGGCAATTTTTTGTGATTTTGATCGCGAACCTCGTATCAACCTATAAAGAAATTAATTGTGTCCATGTTTAGCCATTTGACTTGCGGATAATAAATTTATTGCTTAGTCCGGAATGCACAAAACGTCTTCAACTTGATGCAATACGCGTTTCATGAAATGAAAACGTAGGTTACAAGATGTCACTACCCTTTTCTTTTTTTTAGTCATATAAGTGCAATTTTCGTTAATTCTAATAATAGTTAATAGATGTCTCTATATAAGTTTAAATCTGTCGAAATCGTAACTCTATCCTCCACTTAAGCTTTTTGTCCCAAACATGATTCAATGCACTTCCTTGGTATATATGACAGCATTCAATGTCGTTTTAACCTTGTAGTCTTTCCCATCCAGGCTGCAACTTTGGCGAGAAACCCTTATTTCGTTGTGAAACCCTTATTTCGTATATAGGCGCAAATTATAGGTTTATCTCCACTGTCTTCGCGGTGATACATCTCCAATATGGCATTAAACCCCTCCTTCATTCCTAAAGTTTGTTTGGGGTTGCATGGTACCCCATATCGACTGATTCAATTGTTCACTACAGTATTCGTGATAGTAACACAACTTTTGTTATCCAGAACACCCCTCTATTTCCTTCCACATAACTGTATCTAGTTAAGCTTTAACCACCTCTCGATAACTGTGAGGTATATGGATAGCAGTTATGGAGCATTTGGTTGTGGAAGTCATTAGTAATTGCAGTTGCTGTTTCAATGAAGGCGTTACCCTTGATTTTCTCTGTTTAGTCCGCAATCATGTAACCAATCTTTCGATATCTGACGCTTTTAATATCGGCCTTTTAGTTTCATTGTGTAGAGTTATACCTTCTTCCGGTTGCTTTTACTTAGTGTAAGAAGTCTTGGTGGCCTTAAAAATGTTCAACAAGCTTGCCTACAATCTGCCAAAACACATAGATTAGTCGAAGACGTTGACATCTGGGACGAAACAATGCAAGATGCAATTATTGTGGCAATACCAAGAGCTCTTAGAGAGCTATTTTAACAAATGTGTGTCTTTTATTTACCAGCCGAGCCTGATAAAGTTTGAAAAAAATATTTACAAAAGCTTTTTAAAGATTATGCTCAACATGAAAATTATCAAAAGGAATGCAATGTCACCATTCGAGATTTGCATTTCTATTTGGGTTCATTTGGAAAGTTATTGTCAAACTGACTTTGAACTAAGAATTTCAACCACTGTGCCAGAGTTGTTCAACTGAAAATGAAAGCCAAAGATCTCCTGAGTGTCAGCATTTCTTAATGTTGAACAAAAAAAAAGCCTAATTCGAAATGGAAAAACCTACACCTACAAAACTTTTCTTAGTACGTTCTCTTCTGCAACCGGCACAGCTATAAACCTGCTAATAGGTGGTAAAATCTATCACTTCTTAATTGCTTTTGGAATTAATATTAACATAAGAAACCAACCTCTTAAATAACTCCTGTGTCAAAACAAGACAGACTCTTGCAGCTCAAAGCTAATATTATTGGATGAAGTCACAATGACATCTAGGTATGCAGTACATGCTATTGATCGGTTACTGAAAATGGTAACCGACACCCCAATGAATTTAACACCATTTAGAATATTTCTTGTGGTACCACATGCGGCTGGTGTATAAAAACATTAATAACATACAGAAGGATTAGTAGCGTTGGCGAGAAATTTAGTTTGGTTTTCAATGCCCACTAACCGATATTTAAACGCGATCTATCCAAGACAATGATTTTGTTGATGCAGGCAAACTTTGAGATGGAAATTCACCTAACTAATAATTTTGCAGGCGCACAATGTATAGCCAGTATTTTCCAAAATATTTAGGTCATCGTAACTAATTTGACATTCAACTTAATCGTAATCAGTTTTAACAGCCACTAAAATTATACACCCAATTTTTTTTTTATTTTTTTTTATTTTTTGATATTTTAGGGTGTTGACCCAAAAAATAATATTAACACCATGCATGGCTACAGCATAAATTTAAAGAGATTAGAAATAGAAAACATGCGAATACTTATTTGTCAAATGTCACAATATGTACGATTAAGTAACGGATGCGATTTCTTATTTCCTTTCCCAGTGTGATAAAAACACTTAGAATCGTATACAACCATATATTTGTTCTTGAATAACGGATAACAAGTAATTTTCAATGCAGATTTACCTTGCACCTAATATAGCTTTCATCCACTGTATACCCGAACTAATGTATTCAACTTAATGCTGATGAACTTTTATCTTATGAAATAAATCACCAATTCGTGTGTCTCATCTGAGCATTACCGTCTATGTGTATATAGAGCAATGAAAATTCAGTGCAAAGTTATTTCCCCTGCGCGCACATGAAAAACAAAAACAAAAAAAAAACAAAGGAAAAATGAAAATTTATTTTTGTTTTTTTTTTTTTTTTTTAATTTTCCATTTTTATGTTTGTATATTTTCGTGTATGAAAATTTTATAATCTACTAATGTCTAGGTATGATACGAATGAAATACTGATACATTGTAATCTAATCAAATTTTGATTGTGTTAGGTTTGAATGCATTGACGTCGGAGTTACGACTGACGGAGTTATTTTCGTTACTCGACGACATTATATTTGAAATGTATATGGCCAGGTATAGGCGATAAAAAAACTACGCCCAAGCAGAGCAACTGGCACAGCGAACTCATTTAATGATTGGCATACTCATGCTGAATGTTTATCAGGGAAAGGTGTGCGCTTTGTCGTCAAAAGTATAACACTCTTTTATGTAAGGAGAAGCAGACACCATTGCTGGCTAACAATTATTCGGTGGCCGGAATTGTACCAAGCAAAACATCGGTTATCTCCAATAATAAAGCGCATGATTGACCGACCACATTCAGTCATTCATACTTCATGCCAATAGATGCTAGCTTCTAACTCAAACCCTACATATATTACGCTCAAACACGTCAAAAACGCCAGTGAAATTTATTGATGCTGATTGTTAGAAATACTTGCGCCAACTACAGCTTTCTGATCCGGGATTGGCTAAGACTCAACGAACTGCTTCATAAATTCTGGGAAGTTAAAATATCCCGTTTCAGATCCATGTGAGGATATTTTCAAAACTACTCTCAGACGCAGCGTGGAATGTCACTACAATGTTCAAATTCCATTTCGCCCTGACGCCCAAGCATATACTTGGAAAAACTCATTAACTAGCACTGCGACAATTTTATCCATTGTAACGAAGACTGTGTAGAAATTCCGAATTACAAAACAAGTAACGGTGTGTTACCAAACGATACACAACCGGTCGATCCACAACTACAGGACTGCCTTGTGAATATTATATTTCGATTTCGTTGACGGAGGATCGCCATTTCTAGTGACGTAGAGAAAATTTTCCATCAGATGGAAATTGATTTATACATAATCGAAGATGGCAGAAGATATCGTGATGCCAAGCTGCCGCAGCACAACACAATATTCTGTATAATTTTTATATGGACGATTATCTCGACAGCGTAGATACTGCAAGTGATACCGTAACTCTGGAGTTCGATTGTGACTCCATTTTACAAACAGGGATGATCATCTACTATGGTAATACCAAAGCCAGCCAAATAGTCAAATAGGAGTAACAAAAATAAATTGAAACAGATTGAGAGATACTGAAACAATCAGCGATAAGGTAAGTTGTCCTTTACAACCACAATGTGGTTGACTTCCTGGAAACTTTGTTTCATTAATTTTTTGTCATGGCCAATATTCCTGTATCATTTGCCATCGGGTTAAATGAATGGGTTTGAGATGTGTGATGTCAACTTCAAGAATTTAATTAGCTGCGTGTACATATCCTCGATCGTCAATTTTTTTTTTCTATTATACGCTACAAGTAGGTAAGTTTCCCATCAATTGAGTTTGTATTTTGAGTTTGTTTTAAGCTTTGTGCAGATGGTACATTTGTTTATGACTTCCTTTACTTTGTTTTTATCCCCCCGGTATCCACCGCTGCTGGCATGCTATTGATAATGTAAGAAATGCGCCTGAATGCTTGTTATTTCTGTGTATTTTGCCTATGAGTAGTGAAGTGTTCATCGATTTTGTGTAAATAATGGCTGGATGCATGACTGGAATAGGAACTTTTCGGTTTTCTAGACTCCCTTCATCGATAAATGGTTGAAAAGTTTTGACCAGCGCATATCGGGAAACTTGCCCGCAATCGGTTACTACTCTCAACAACCCACTACTTACAAATGTGGCATCCATACTTGATTCACCTTTGTGGCAATAGGTGTTAACTGAATATCTTTATTTATAACGAAGAGGCGTATTCTTACAATCAACCCTCCCACGAGCATCCATCGCTCATTGAAAGGCATTTAATTCACCATGTATAATAATTGAAAGGTTTTTGAGGCCCTTTAAGATTTTATCAAGCCTATTGAAGTAGTCCACTGGTTCACACTCTCTTCGGAGTATTGAAATTAGATAAAATTACCTAGAACAGACCTTACTTCAACCCATCCACAATGTGAGATGCAGAATTGTGAGATTCTAAGTACCCTAGGTCCTGGTTAAATATGCCTATGACTGCTTTTGCATTGTCTCTGTCTCTAGTAACAACTTAATTCGTCGTCACCAGTCCACCAACTTAACCTTTAAACGAGTAGAATTCCTGTATGCAAAGCATATCGAAGGATATTCCTGATGAACAAATGATTTTTGATCAAATATCAAGTCAAATTTCAAATTTGACACTTCACCTATTAGCATATCTTGCTTTCCCTGCTAGAGCTAAACGGTGACATACTCTTAGCTAGATTGCTTAAACATGTTCAGCAGGTCCTAAACGTTTCAAGTCACCAATTATTCGGATGAAACAATTTCACCACGGTGCTGGGCTGGCTTTCTAAACCACCACATATGTGGAAGACCTATACGTAAGTCCGCAGGAGTTAAAAACTACTGGCCAATACCTCATCCTCCTAGAACCACTTTGGTCGGGGAGCTAGAAATAAAAAAGAAAAGAGTTCTCCAGCTGGTATTCCAGGTATTTCAGGCCTTCTAATGTTAGGCAATATTTTTAATTAGTACGGCAGGCATGAAATCAAAACCGAAATGTTACGAAATTTACAGTCGTATTAATTTGCGGAGAAAATATTAAAAACCTTAAGCTAAATCATATAGTTCCTGCCAAAAGCCCACCCAAATCACTAAATCCATTTCTAAACCAAGGCTGATGAGATTAATTCTTCTTGGAAGAAAGTACTGGATCTTAAAATGCCAAATTAATTTTCAGAAACGATTTTTCAGATTTTTTAAAAAGCTACCAGGTCCAAACAACCTTGAAATTAATTTTTTCAATACTTAGATTAAAGAACTATGTATTGGACCAAACCAACCCTAGAACTGAAGAAATTATTAGTATAGCTCTACAGAAGGATTTCATTTAGGCTTACAACTATCAATTTAAACGAAGTCCTTCTGTTCTGATCAATAAAAATATTAAAACATACCAAAAGTCCTCCAAGATCTTGAGTAGGAGCAACATGTTTTTTTCTTAAAATGTTGCTATATAAGCCACCAATGGCCCATATTAACCAATTATGGTAGTCGTCGTTGAATGAAAACATTTACAAAATTTAGAATGATTCAATCTCACTGAAAATAATCTGAACATTTTTTGTTTTGTTTCTTAATTTATTACACCCAACACAATTTTGTGTATGCAACATAGATGTATACCATCTTGGATTACTTCTCATCCTCATTAATCTTTACGTATATATTATATATGTATGTATATGTATGGATACTAAACATATGTACGAGTTGTATCTGGTTCCTAGTTCGAGAGAAAATAAAACTTTAATATTTATTTCTTCTACCTAATTTGTTAAGGAAAATAAATAAAAGAAAAACGGAAAAATAAAGAAAAATTAGAAATGAAATAGACAAAAAAAAGTGTTCCAAACTCTGGAGCTTCTTTTTACTTGTTTGTTTTGGATAAACTAAAATTTATTCCAGTTAAATTTAGTTTTTTTCATAAAATACAACTTTATCTATGTATCCTAACTATAAAAAAAATTTAACCGTTACAAAACATCACACAGCGCAGAACATAACGAAAATTATTTTACATATATTATATAGGACTATAGCAACAACATCCTAAAAAAACATCCAAAACTATACATTTTTAGTTTATTTTAGCAAAAGCATAAATATGTGCCAAGTGTCGAAAAAGTTCCGGCATCGTTATCACATTATACGACAGTTGTTCGAAACTTTTCGGTTACTCGTTATATAGTGATACAAATAAATTAGTTTATGCTGGATTTGGGTATGTTTTTAATTTAACTGTAAGTATTTGGTGAATGCATACAGCACCACATAGTTAGTTTTAGGTGGCCGCCCAACAAAAGGACGAGGCATAGACACATATGGTCCGTAGCCTTACCACAATTGCTTCTCCGCACTACCCTACTGTAACCAATTTGAGCTTCTCACGAAGCAGTATAGATATCTCTGACATTCAAATTACTGAGATCCGTTAGATCGCACAGGAGGTGAGCTCCCAAAAACTTGAGTTTGTTTTGAGACAGACTAGGACCGGTGCATAACAAATTAAGTATTGTTTCCTCCATTTCTTCGTCGTTACAGCTTCGACAGTAATCATGAAAGAAAACACCAAGTCTACTGGCATGCTTCCCAATAAGACAGTGTCCAGTAATGACATCCACAATCGTTCAAATTCCAAATAAGGGGGGATAATACACCACCTTGGATTTCAATACACCCCTAGCATTTCATCAATCCAACTTCTAAGTGCCACATTCAATCCTTAAATTTGAAAGTGCTTGCGTGATCGCCTCTGGTTTGACATTATTAAAGGCACCCTCAATATCACAAAAGGTCACCAAAGAGAATTCGTCATATTCGAGGGACTTCTCTCTTTAGGACATAAGAGAAGGGAATGGAGAGCGGTTTCTACCGATTTTCACTTACTATACATGCATGTTGAGACGTTGACAGCTTTGCAGGCTCGGTTAAGCCTTTGAGGTAAGCCTCTATCTGTCTTTCTAGAATTTTCAAAAAATAAGAAGATAAGATAACAGGCGTAAGGTCTTTTAGATTGTAATGAGAGCATTTTCCCGCCTTTGGTATAAAAATTACATATACTTTAGTCCATTCCTTTAGAATGTGACATAGTTCGAGGCTACTTTTGAAAATCACCTCAAGCCAGGGACAAGTTAAGTCAGTGGTTTTCTGAATATCGGCAGGGATAATGCCATCCAGGCCTGCAGACTTGAAAGGCTTGAAATTGTTTACTGCCAACAAGATAGTTATCCTATTGACAATTTTCCCCGCGAGCCCAGTAGCCTTATTAACTTTTGGCAAAATAGGAGAAGAATTAAAACAACCCGGAAAATGAGTTTCCAGAAGAAGCTCCAACTCCTGTATTTTATCACAAAAGAGACTCCAGGAATTGCTTTTGGCACTTCTTAGTTCTTATTTATACGCTTTGATGGCCTCTTTATAGGAGTCTAATGTCAGTTTTTGTTCTCTTCGCGATTTTAAAGAGCCGCTTGTATTTTAAGCATGGTCTTGTAGTTCCTTCGGTCTACTAATGGGACATGAACTTGAAATAGCTTCATTAAAAGAATCAGACACCTAGTCTACCATGACATAGAGCTCCTGTGTTGATTCCGGAGATTTAGGAACTAGTTATGGTAGAGACTCACGTCTCTCATTTGTATCACTGCTTCCGCAGATGTGAGTTCGCATGATAACCAAGGATGACTCCAACTTTCCGTTTTTGAGCATCCGTAACAAGACTGCGCACATTTGCAGCGGCAGCTTTACCCCGTTGTGCGGCAAGTACGCTGATATAAGCCAGAGGCTTTCCTTACCGACCTTGATGCTGGCTGCTACTACATCTACATTGCTGTAATTTGCAAGTAGCAAGATACTTAGTTTGCATTTTGCAAGAATGCATGATTGAATCCTACCTTTTTGCTGTACAAACAGTAATTTGTAATTGGGAGCTCCGAGTCCTATAACCCGATCCTCATTGACCCATGGTTCTTGATCCAAGACGACATCAACGTCATCTTATAATATTTGGAGCAACAAAGCAGCTGACGATGTCTTACAGTGATGAAGATTGATTTGAATAAACTTAAGCATTAAGATTAGTTACAACCTCCACTACAATGGAACAAGATTCTGTAGAATCAGATTCCAAACTGAGTCCGCAAAGTGACTCCATTGATAAAGACAACTCAGTGTCCAAAGTCGTCCCTTCTGTTTTATCAGGATGTGAATCAATTGGGCAACCGTACTCAGACGAGGTTCCATGCATTGCGGAAGTATCCTCCTCTGGTTCTGGTGCCCTGACTTAGCAGCCTCATCCTTTTAAAAAACATTTAATGTGACAACACTAAAGCCGTAGCTTACCACACCATCTATTTTGGCTGACACCGCCAAAGACGGTGTGTTGATGATAATGACAACCGATCTGTTTTCCTCTTTAGCTTCTTCCACCCTGGCTATCTTCTAGTTGGAAGTTGGCAAATCCAGATTGCTAATCTGCAATAATTCCAAAACATCTTGTGGATGAATCCACGTTCTAGGTAACGGCCTACTGGGAATATTTTCCAACGAAATAACATCAAGCCTGGCTCCAGGCCAAATATCTCTAAGGCTGCTAATCGCCTTTTTGTAGAGATCTAGAGATCTCTGATTGGCACAAGCTGTCAATTTGACATGGTTCCTGTACCAACCTCTATCCCGGCATATAGGAGCCACCCCAGGGTTCTCCTTCATAATATACTGCACCACATACATTAAATGGATTTGGAACCTTAGATTCACAAATTCGATATCAGTTTGGTTAATTTAACTTCACCATGATAGCCAACATAATACATAGCTCTACAAAATTAATCGTTGCTTATCGCAAGACAAGACTAATTTTGAATTTCAAATTTCAAATTTTTTAAATTTTAACAATGTTAGGAGTCTAAAAAAAATTATTTATCTTATGATGATATTTTAGACGCTTAGATCAGTAAACATTTCTTCATATATAGGATCAAGGTTACCAGTTGATTTTGTGGAGAAACAAAAAAGATACAATAAGTATGCATAAGCAGAAAACTGTTACATATGGAACTGCCTCGGCCCCATATTTAGCCACAAGAGTTATACATCAGTTAGCTCAGGATGATAACAACACATTTCCTGCAGTAAAAAGAGCGAATAGTGAAGATTTTTATGTGGATGATATATTATCAGGAGCGGACGAAATCAAACCATCTGTCACAATTCAAGAGCAATTATAGGCAGGAGGTTAAAATCTAAGTCAGGAGGTTTAAATCTAAGAAAATGGAACAACCATAAAATATTAGAAAACATAGATACTGAGCATTTAAATGAAAATGATTATACAATCGAAATAGGGGAAGCCACCAAAAACCTTGGTTTTTATGGAATCCATACCTCTATAACAAAGAAAACGAAATTTCCAAATTATTTGACCCAATTGGATGGTTGGCACTGATTATAATAAAAGCAAAAATAAATATGCAACAACTATGGACGTTAGGACTAGATTGGGATACGCAACTACCTTCTGAATTGGAAGCAAAATGGATTTGCTATGCTAACCAGTTGAAGGCATTGGAAAAGGTAAAATTACAAAGATGGTTATGCGTCACAACACAGCAAATACCGGCGAATTAAACGGGTTTTGCGATGCTTCAGAAGACGCATACGCAGCAGTAATCTACTAAAAAGCTAAAACTTCAACCAACCAAAAAGTAATTCTAGTTACTGCCAAAATAAAGGTCCCACCGTTCAAATCCAAATTAACCATGCCTAAAATTAGGCATGGTTAATTTGGATTTGAAATTTGGATTCCATGTTGGAATTATGTGCAGCTGGGCTACTATCAAAATTAGTCAAAAAGAACTAAGCAAGCGTTACAAGAACCAAATATAAAAACGTTTGCATGGACAGATTCAATGATAACATTAGCATGGATTAGAGGAAACCCCAATAAATTCAAAACGTTCGTCGTAAACAGGATTGTTGAAATCCAATCCGTATTACCTCCATTACAATGGGGTTACGTAACATCCGAAGAAAATCCTGCTGATTGTGCATCGAGAGGCTTGAATCCTATAACGTCTTGAAGGAGCACATTCTCTGGTGCAATGGACCAACCTGGCTCAAGGACTCGTTCGAATATGGCCAACAACCACAAATTGAAGAAACCACTGAAGGGTCAAGAAATCAAGCATGCGCATTGATCGAGTGGTGTACATCGTTCACAAAAGCATTAAGGAGTATTGCTTACGTTTTAAGATTTGCCAAAAGAACAGCTAAATCATCACTAAGCTATCTTACAACCATAGAGAACTTCAGGACAGCTTGAAGTTAATCTTAAAGGTAACACAGCAAGTTAATTTTGGAGCATTCGACAAACAGCTGGGGAAACAAAACGAGTTAAAATTTCGAACACATAATCCGAAAATAGACAATGATGAATTACTGCAAGTAGGCGGAAGGCTGTCTAATGGCACACAATGGCAGTATATACCGCCAAAAGTACCACACATGGGTGGACTATGGCAAGTGGCAGTTAGGTTCGTAAAGTATCATCTACGCAGGATAATTGGAGAACAACATCTAACATTTGAAGAGATGACAACAATAGTTTGTCGAATAGAAGCATGCCTAAACTCACGACCGCCTCTTCCACTATCATCAAACCTCAATGACTTTTCAACACTAACACCGGGACATTTTCTGATAGAAAAGCCACTCCAAACTGTACCAGAATTGTAGCACGATGGAGACTTTTCTCGAAAATAATTCAAGAATTCTGGAAGATCTGGCTAAACGAATACGTAGTACTACCACAGAAGCGAAGTAAATGGGATAAAAGAAACCAAAATATAGCAAAGGGAGAACTTGTACTCATTAAAGACGATGAGCTGCCTCCTGGAAAATGGGCTCTAGGAAGAATTCATTAGGTTCACAATGGTAAGGATGGTTTTGTTAGAACGATAACGGTTAAGACCAGCAAGGGAGGATTACTCAAAAGATCCATTACTAAAATCAGTCGTTTACCGATTGATTGGATAATGAACAATGCAAGTCGATACTTTTGCCGGGAAACAACAAAAGCAAGTGACAAGAGCAAGCACAAGATCCAAGCTGCTACTTCGCACGCTCGCAATAATCTATGCATTAGCAGTAGTAGTAGCAGGGCCACCGACAAGATGCAATATAACGAGATTTACCTCCCATCCCGGGATTCACTTTGATAAAATTGGGCAAGGAAGTCTACTTAACGGAAAATGGAGGATAATAACTTACTATAATCTCTTCCTATTGGACAGAGCTAGATCACCTTGGGGACGTTGCTCATCAACTAAGCAACTAATGTTCAAACGAAACACTTGCAATACCAGCATAGACTGACCCGTTTAAATACTGTAAAGCTATTGTATCACGGATAAAATCACTTCACAAAGAATTAAAGGAAAAAATGATGTTCTAAACACTCTAGGTGGGAATAAAATCACACGCAAACTAAGAACACCTTTCGATTTTGTCGATACGATTGCCAACGAATTATTCGGAATACTAGATCAAAGGGAGAGAAAGGCTTACAGAGAAAGCATAGAAAATTTAAATGCAAACCAGCAGCATCATAAGGAATTATTACAAAGCCAGATGTCGATACTAGAGTCAACCTGTGTTTTGAAAGAAGGCACATTCACTTTGACGGGATTTAGAGCATTTAACAGTAAATTGGAACAATTCTGCATACCACAATTTAATCAGAGTGATGAAATGAACATAGACTTTACTATTAGAGGAAATCGAAGCCCGCAATTCGGCTACAAGTCAATTCGCGACCACAAAAGGAATCTAAGAACATCAACAGAAATAAACGTACATGACTTTCATCATGACACAATATCGTACACCATCATATCGCAGCAGCCATTATATATGTTAAGCACAAAGGAACAACTCGAGTTGCTATGGGCAATGCACTTCCAGGACCATGACAATTCGACTGGAGCTCGGGAATATGTTACCACTCCAGCTATCAACACACGTCCAACGATTGACCTTGCGTTTTCTTAATCGTCATAACGAACGCCAAACAAACGGGGAGCTGAATGCGCTTGAAGTCGAACGAAATTTCAGTTGCAATCTGATGATTGGCAAATCAAGCGCATTCAAAAACTTGGTCGGATAGTTGGTTGCCTCGTTTTGATTGGTCACAGAGTCAACGGGCATGTAACAATGCATTTCCCCAGTGATTTCGTTTTGAAGCAAGCAATTCCTTGTGCCAACCGTGATTCATATAATTTCACCGCATGTCCGGAAGCACTTTCGTGATAAGAAAGTCTCTTACTTTGACGTCGGTGTATATTACAGAATATTGTTGAGACGATCATTATGCACGAGACCACAAATGTCCTGCACAGGGTCGTAATTGTGATAAATGTCAGAGGAGTGGACATTTTGCAAAATCGTAGAGTCGATAAAAGCACAGGATGGAGGAGAAATAGAAAGGCTAAAAGGTGTAGAATTACAACTTCAGATTGATAGTAGCATTTCAGTAGTAGTTCAGTCCACTAGTTCTTGGCACGGTTCTAATCCAGGAGGACAAGAAGCGCAAGACCGTGTAATTGCGTTTGCATCAAACAGATTATCAGAGACCGAAAAAAAATATTCACAAACGGAAAAGGAAGCTTTAGGGATAGTATGGGCCGTCGAAAGATTTAGAAGGTACGTATAACAGGAAAAAGATTTGATCTAATCTCCGATCATAAATCTTTGGAAGCCGACTTCAAGGTCTTGTGCCAGAATAGAACGGTGGGTGTTAAAATTGCAAAGCTTCGATATGAGAGTAATATTTAAACCGTGGAAACAAAATATAGCAGACCCGTTATCAAGACTAGTATAGAACCAGATGTGGAAACATATGATGTTAAAGACGAAAGGGATATCGAGGAAATACTGCAAATACCCAAATTGATGGAAGTTAGGTTAGAGGAAATCAGTGAAGCAACGGAAACAGATGAGAAGCTGAGGTGTTTAAATCAAGCATTACGATCGGGCCGATGGGAAGGTGACATAAAGAAACAT
The DNA here is from genome assembly GCA_963556175.1 of Tipula confusa. Taxonomy (NCBI): domain Eukaryota; kingdom Metazoa; phylum Arthropoda; class Insecta; order Diptera; family Tipulidae; genus Tipula; species Tipula confusa. Next base: position 91,519,239 of record OY744477.1, read on the forward strand.
GCTCGCTTCGCGCATGAATTAAGTGAGGTTGATGAACTGGTTCTAAGACACAATCGAATAGTAATTCCTCAAATATTGCAGGAAAAAGTATTAAATTTAGCGCACGAAGGTCATCCGGGAGAAAGTTTAATGAAACGTCGTTTGGGAATAAAAGTATGGTGGTATAATATAGATAAAGATGCATGAAATTTTGTGAAGTGCTGTGAAGGATGTCAAATAATTTTAGCAAATGCAAGACCGGAACTTTTATACATTTCTCAACTACCAGAAACTTCGTGGAGTCAAACAAGAGCAGACTTTCTGTGACCACTACCGTCAGGTAAAAATTTGTTAGTAATAATTGATGAATATTCAAAGCGAAAAGGTTATTTTGTCAAAGGACAAAATAGATCAATATTAAAAAGATTAAAAATAGCACAAATACTAAAATCCGACTAGAGAAAAGAATTAAACGAATGGTTATACCTGTACAATAACTCGACAAATCCAACATAGGGATATTCACCAGCATTAATAATGTTTGGAAGGAATTTCAGATATAAAATACCGAACATTCAAATAATTCCAGAAGTTTATAATGAGGAGATCAGATATAACGATATGGAGGCAAAACTGAAGGAGAAAACTACACCGCAAAACTACACTGATGCTGAACAGTGCAAAATTACACTGATACTAAACGGAATGCAATTGAGTCTGACGTAATAGTTGGAGACATATAGTATTGAAACAAAACTAAAGATTGCAGAACAATTTATCTTCGAATTTTGATTTACTAAAATACCAGGTCCGTCAGATAGAACTGACAAAATGATAAAAATAGGAGATGGAGATGGTAGAATTTAAACCAAACGAAGTGATCAAGTTAAAAAGTTCTATAAACAAGAAACAGATCATCAGCAGATAAAGTCATCAGCAAGTAATGTGATCATTAAGCAGGGCGATGTACCAATTTTAGTAGAAGGAAGTACAAATACTGATGTAACATCAAAGAGCAATGTAGGAATGGAAATACGACAAAATAATGCTGTAAGTGAAAGCAACAAGCCAGTAGAAGTAACCAGCGATTTAAGACTCATCAAGAGAAAGAAAAAGTTCAGGGTATTTTAAGAATTTTGAAATGCGTTAATAAATTAATTAATTTAAAAAAAAATCAACGTCTCCTGGGTTGTGACATTAATGGGTATACCCTAGCGCCATCTCTTATTTATCTCGTTAACTCTTTTTATTTTATTTATTTTTTGAGATTTTTCATGCTTTGCTTTGATTTTTTATGCTTTATAACGTCCAAAATCATCAAAACATGCAAAAAATTCAATATTTCATAGAAAAAATAAATAAATTTTCCACTCAGATTTTCCAAATTTTTTCTTCTAAATACCAACCATTAGTTTTTGGAAAACACAAGCGTGGAGTCAACGGCATGACTATCTATGCCCTTTAACTATAAGGCCGATCGGCCGTGCTTGAAGAAATCAACTCGACCAATTATCCAAATATGGTAAACACTAACCTGATTAGCCCCTATCAAAATCTCAAATTAAAATTATGCAGGGCTACCCAAATTAAAATTATGCAGGGCTACCCTATAAGTACCATTTCTAGAGCTGATTCTTAATTGGACATATAAAAGTACTCTGCATGTAGGTGTGGAATTAGGACCTGATGACTCCAAAATAAAATGACTACAAAACGCTATTGCCACAAGTTTCAGATTTATTGCGGTTCGAACAACATGCGGTTCGAACTGGTGAGCCTACCATACTTCAATGGTACAGTATCGCACTGGGTAAATAAAACAAAGTATATCATTAGAACATTTCAGTTACCAACCGAGATTTTAATGCACATTAAACAATGTGCTGGAGTGAGGTTAGCTGTACCATCAGGAACTGACGTGAGTGGTGTGATGGACCAGGAATTTAAAATGGCTTCCACTTGTTTGCATAACGTGTTTAATTCTTCATATGTAAAGACTTCGTTGCCCATAACACGACGTAAGTGGAATTTCGAAGCCTTTGCGTACACCGAAATGCGGAGACCGTGGTGGTGCGAAAGTCCATTGATTTTGTCGTCTTGACACATATTCTGTATGCCTTGCTGCAAGTTGGAGTCTTGAAAAAGTTCGTACAACTGGTTTAGCTCAGAATTTGCTCCTACAAAGTGTGTCCCATTGTCAGAGAAAACTTTCTTACACAAACCTCTCGTAGCAGTAAAACGTCTGAATGCACCCAGGAAGGCTGTTGATGACAGATCTGCAGCAAGTTTCAAGTGTACGGCCTTTGTTGAGAAACAGACAAAGATGCAGAGGTATGTGTTGATCGGTGCTCGACTACGAATTCTTTGCGTTATGTAGAATGAACCACAAAAATCAATTCCAACGCAGTGGAATATTGGCGTTGCTTCAACTCGCTCCTTTGGTAAGCTTCCCATTTGTTGTACTATTGAAGCTGGATTGATTTGGCGACATCGGATACACTCTCAAAATACCTGAACCGTTGCCAATAATACTTGAGGACCAATGTAAAGATATTTTCTGTGAAAATGAGTAAAGAGCATTTTGGTAAATGGATAGGAGGAAGGAAGCAATACAGGGTGTTTCGTCGAGTATGGCAGTAAGGAGAATTGCAATCTGCCACCGACTCGTATAAGGCCACTTGCATCTAGAAAAAGAGACAGGCATCAGCCTCGCTTGCATCAGCGAACCCATGAAATTTAACATCGCCACTCGGAATACTATATCGTCAAACAGAAATCGTGGAATGGATAATTGATTCAAATCACATAGATTTGTTCGGAATGTCTGCCAATATGTCTGGTATATTGCATTGGCAGACTCTCGTCCCAATTCAACTTAAGCTGCCACAACTTCTGCATAAATATCTTACCCAAGACTACGACGGGAGATACTAATCCCAAAGGATCAAATAGCCGTGCAATTTCTTGATTGGAGATCCGCGTTTTACATCTGGTTGCCAAAACATCCCCAATGTCTTTATGTACTCGTTATTATGGAACTGCACTAATTCTTCACGATGTTTCAATGGAATATCACAGTAATATCTGGCGACTTGGCACACTATTTTCGTAGCTCCGTTCCGCACGTAGAAAGCACATTAATAATTGACGTTTTAACTTCATTGGCTGACTTTAAGGAGTTAGCCCCGGTTAATAGATCGTCGACATACACGTCGAATTGCATCGCTAGCAGCAGGAAATTTCTGTTGGCTGAAGTATTTCGCGGTACATCTTCGAAACGTCTGCACTAAATGCATATTTGTGTGACCTAAAACGATATAGCACATATACTAATTCATTTTGGACCACTGGTCCGACTATCAAAATATCGTTCAACGAATATCCACTGCAAGACTTTGTTGATCCGTCAAATACAACTCGCAACTTTGTCGTTGAACTATCTGGTTTGATTACACAGTGATGAGGAAGATAGTATAGTTAGATGCTGAAATTTCATCATTTGGTACTCGTTCTATATGCTCGAGTGTCAAGTATTCGTCGATAAAGGATTTGTAAGCAGCTTAAAGTTCGCGATCTCGACAAAGCCTCTTCTCGATGAATCGCCCAGCACTGTTGGTTTATGAGTAAAGGACAGTTTCACTATAAATCTACCCATTTGATCTAGTTTGACATGTTTGACAAAATGTTTATCGCCTGGGTGATCCCTTACAGTAATCACTTTGGAACCTTCGGTTATTGAATAAATTTTCTAGAATCTCTCAATGTCCTCTTCAATCGTCGTGGATGATGTTAACAATGAAACTTGTCATCTGGCAGCTGGTGTGTATGAAAAATGTCCTGATATAATCCAACCCAGGACAGTATTTTGAAAACATGGCAAATTGTCGCCTAATTTTAATTGACCGACTTTGAACAAATAGAACACAATTTCAGCTCCGGATCCATCGTTTGCAAGAGCTCAAAACATCGACCTTTTAGGTCGATGTTTTGAGCTCTTGCAAACGATGGATCCGCCAATCGTATATTTTCTGGAATGAACCAGCCATTTGTATTGATCGGTACGGATGGAGCAACGTTCGTGATTATAGATATAATCAATACCTCAAGATCAGTAGTTAAATTGGTTACCATTGATGCATCCGCTGCAGGAAGATTGTTTGGATGATGATCCAATTCCCCCAATTTCACGTTCCAGTGAAAGCCGTAGTTTAGATGCAAACGATTTACTCAACAAATTTATTTGAGACCCAGAATCCAATAATGCCCGCCCCACAATTGCTTGATTAAACTTGTCCAAGACTTGCACTAAAGCTGTTGCCAAGAACACGTGTGTAGGTTCATGTTTGTTTTTAACGGATATACTCGTAGTACCCGTGGACGGCATAGAAATGTTTTAAGAGAGTGCTGAAGATTAATCTTTACTTGATGTGGTATCTGCATTAGGAATTTTAGTGCTCATATGAAGTAACGTGTGGTGTTTAATCTGACAAACCTTGCATGAATCTGGCGATGAACAATTGTCTACCAGATGGCCAGGTTGTTGACAATTCACGCATAGCTCTCGAGAGTTCACCTGTTCACGTCGATCGTTAACTGACATCTTCAGGAATGCAAAGCAGTGCATAATGGAATGTGATTATTTATTGCACAGCACGCAATGGTAATTTTTTTTTGTATTGGCATGATATGAATTCGGAAACTTGTTAACCCGTTGTAGTTTGGATTGCATCTGATTTGGCGTATATGATGGAAGTTTCCCATGTGCAGAAAAACTTAAATGATTTAGCGGGTAGCAGCTCTAATTTCGCACATCGGCGTTTGATAAAATTGGAAATATCGTCGTAAGTTGCTATTCTGTCCACCGGAGACGCTTCACACCATTTCTCCTTTGTGTCAGTATCGAACTTGCTCGAGATCAAGAACGCAATTAAATCATCCCACTGTTCTGTTGGTCGATGCAGTGTTCGAAGAGACCGCCAGTGTGAATTGAAACCATCATGTAATACCATTAACCGGTGTGGGCAAGCTTTGTCCAACACCTTAGTTGTGAATAACCATTTAATATATGATGTTCACAGATGCGGTTTGGTTGATTGAATTTTGTTGAAATTTCAACTCGAATGGAGCTTGGCTTGATTTCATATTGATAGTTTCATTGGGTTAAGAGCACATACAAAACAAACATAAATGTTCATTGAAAGATAAAAGGTTTCGCTCTGCCACTCCATTTAAGCCCAGTTCCAAGGTGAGCTCAGCATTCATTTCGACTGTTAATTTTATTCAAACGGAACACTGTTTCCATCAGTTAGCCAATAGGTAGGATATTTCTGATAATCAAACTATTCTATAGCCAAGAGTTATACGAGGACTACCTGTACAAAGAAATTTGTTATTATGAAACTTTTGTTTTGTTTCATCCTTTTGCTGGTTTCTTTTGCGTGCGTGTGTATGTATGTGTTTGTGTGTCGGATTTTGTTTCTTTGCTTTTCCGGTTTTCGAAAAAAATTACAAAAAGAAAAAAATTTTATGATTTTCCATAAAAACGGAAATCTTTCTGTATTTTCCAGGGTATAAAGTGCATGATAGTCTATTTTTCCTTTTTAAACTATAAACAGAAATTTTTCTTTTTATGTTGATGATCTTTTCTTTATTTCGTACATAATGTACTTGCGTAATAATAGAAATATGTATGTAATCCAATGTTTATGAAATATTTATTTTAAAGCAAACTTGAAACGAAGAAAAATGAAAAGTTTATGGTCTTCAATGAAAACTTATTACTATTATTATTATGATTTTCACAAAGTGTTCATGTTAAAAATTTAGGTTCTTAAATAATATATACATACACACCCACATACATACACTGATGTACTACATACACATATTGAGTTGCGGAAAAGGTTTCTTAGTTCCCAATAGAAATTTTTAGTATTAACTCGTCAAAAACCCGAGTTGAGTGTTTTTATAGGTATTTTCTAATGAAATGTATTAGGTCACTCATAATATAAATACATATAGTACTACCATCATAAGAAAAAAACAGTTACCCGTTGATGTTCCAGATGTCAGATCGATAGAATATCGTCAACATTTAGTATAAATATATGACATTTAGGCGATTATACATATACAAATATTTTGATTATTTTAAAACGATACCAGTAGCGACATCTAGCACGTCAATGGGCTAACATACCATGGTAGTATTATGTGTATTAATACTAAGGTTTACTCCACTAAGATTTTTCCGGCACAGAATAATATTTTATTAAGTTGATTAGACCTTCCCTAGTTTAAATTCTGATGTATTAAGTAGATGGAAAAGCGTGATTGGTGGAAGGCTATAGTCTTTCGAGTTCACACAACTTCTCTAAAGGAGTCACCGGACAGCACCATACCTTCAGATCTAGGTCCATTGCTATTTGGGAATCGATGAAAAATGCACACTGGCCAAGCAGAATTTAAAAATAAATCATTTCCTTGTGATACAGGGAAGAGTGATACTGTTATCTTTAAGAAGAGAGCCACCATTTGGTAGGCACTATTGCTTAAGTCACTGCTCATGTTTATGGCTCCTCGGGGTAGAAAACGATCAGCATAGTCAACATGTCTCTCACCGAAATCGTGATGTGCAAGCGCAAACAGTTTCCATTGATGTCCACATGCGTAATTATACTATCCAAGTCTCATAGTAGCACATTTAACGAAATTGTTTATAAATACTCGAGTCAGCATTCGCAGCAGCACGAACTTTTTTTCCAACCCAATATACCAACAGTATAAAATTTATGCTTTGGTAATGATTTCCTTGGTGACATATGGCTCTTTTTTCAATTTTTATTAACACAAATCACTCAGAACATGGGTTAATGTCAATATTTAGGCTTTATGTCCACATATACGTATACAATTTTGTATAGACCAAACTGTTTGAATTTTTTACAACCGAAAACATTGTTTTGTTCTTAGAATGTGTTCAAAATCAACGATGAACCTCATCTCGACGACGTGCTCAAGAAATTATGCTTATAATACAACAGTAGAAAATTATGCATTAAGACTTATATGGATTCGTGTTTTGAGTAAGACTACTTTACATATGATAGAGAAGAAGCTACTTCTCACATGGTTAAATGATTTACTGAGAGAACTGTTTCCTTAACAAATTATCAATATACGGTGAGTCTGGACTTCTTATCGTGTAGGTATCTAAAGATCAAGGTGTATGCCAACAAACCATAGGTTAAAAAGTCCCACTTAAGGTTGGCCTATAACATGTAAGCGCTTTAATTTGAGGCCTAGTATCCAGCTCTTACACGGATACATGACAACGGATGTATTCAACACTTTGTACAACTTCAGCTGGTCGCCATCAATTAAATTAGGACTAATACTTATTTTAGTCTAGATAATTAGAAGTGTTTAAAGTAGCGGCGACGGATGAAACGAGTTTTTAGTGGAAACAAATTCAGTTGGTTTCCAAACAAATTAACCTCAAAAAGAGAAAAACAAAAGTGTTGTGTCAGTTTAACGATTATTTCATTTCATTTTGGTGTTAAATCATTTTTTTAATCAGTAATTCATAAAAATTTTAGAATTTTGGTGGTATTAGAATTTTGTGACGTGTTTTGAAAGTGTTGGTGGGTCATTTTACTGTTTTTTTTTTAACTTTAAGGTGATACCTAAATTTAATTTATTACAGCAATATGTTTGATTTAAAGTAAATTTTTAGATAACGAGTAGAGCTCAGTTTAAATACCCTGGTACTATTGGAAAGTGGCTGTTGCAGATATTTTAGATATTAGTTGTCTTGTGCCGTATGATCGTCAAAGTGTCGGTAAAGAGTCGTTCTATCCCTATAGGTGTATTTATGATTATTCTTGTATGTGTGTGAATAAGTGCGTGTCCGGAAGTCTGCATACAAATAGATATATTTACATAATACTTTTGTATTCGTTGCCTTTTGTGTTATGTAAAATAGCTGTAGGACTAGGCTCTATGAAAAAAATTTTAAATTCTGTTTTCTTTTGTCAAAACAACAGCCTGATCGCATCGAAAAGTTAATTGTCTACGACCGAGAAAAAAGCATCTTCGACCTTTCGTATGCGAGATACCAGAGTATCTTTTTAGTAAAAGCCAAAATCCTACTAGACACGACAAAGATCGAGTTCTCTGCAGAAGAAGTCGCAAATCGACTGTCAGAAATTTGCTAACAAACCAATTATTCGACAGAAGAATTCGTGTTTGATGCTGCGCGAAGACGACAAGAGCAACGCGGTTAGACTAACGCGCAAATGCGTAAAATTGACATGCTAGATGTTCATTTAATGCAAAGTGAAACTGACGATAATCCTGCAACAGCGCCAACGTTGAATATTAATGCAATGGCCAAGCACGTATGGCGACTGTCGAAAGTGAAAAACCATAGTAGGAGGGTAAAAAGCAAGCTGTGTCCATTATAGAGACTGCTCTTTCAGTAAGAAGACCTGCATGTAATAGCGTTGTTCGTAAAAGCGAGAGCGATGTTTGCAGCAGCTCTAACATCTGTAGACAACCCCAAATAAACAGACGAAATGAATTACATCGTCGAAGCAACAAAATCAGCACGATCCAACAAAACTCGACAAAAAAATGTATCACTGCAACCGTTCAAGAAACTAGAGTTAAGCTACATGTGCCACCATATTTCGAAGCAGCTAATAGATGAACTACATGACGTTCACCTGTGCGCCGCGTGGATAAAATCGAGCAACTGGCGTACTGGTTAAAACTACAGTGTTTGGATCGGGAGGTACCGAGTTTGAATCCCAACGTTTAAGGGATGTAAAGTGATTTTTTTTTGCCTTGATTGTGATCTGTGATGACGATGAAAACAACTATGATCAAGCTGGAGCAATACAACGTGTAGATCCTGTATTCATGTGAAAGATTGGGGAGAGCTTCGGCCACAGAACAGATGGCATGGATTGAAACATAACATAAAAAAAATGTCTGGCACAGACATGCAAGATACCTGTTGTAAGAGTGCAAGATACCTGTTGTATCTTGCACTGTATTGGGATCATTGAAAGGATCGGACGTGTTTTTTTATTAAGTGTATTTTTTTTTGGTTTGAGCAGTGTTGTGTGTGTGTGCGTGTTTGTGTTACAAAGTGGATTGTGAACTCTGTCAAATTTTTAGAGTACAGATACCAATCAAAGCCAACTCAGGTGTGCAAATACGAGTCATGAAGGCTCGCCAAGACCGGCATAGTTCGTGTTTCAGCGAGTTGTGAAGGCTCGCTGAAACACGCATTTTATTAAATAATTTTACTATACTCATTTTACATACTGCATAAATACTAGTACTGTAAAACTCCATATAAAAGAAGAAAAAATAAAAAAAAACAGTGCATTCAAAACCTTCTTTATTACAAGCCGTCTTCTAACTTTCATTGACACAGACAAACACAGACAAAAAATAATCCATAAAAAAAAATTAAGTTTATACTTTCGCACTGTACCATTCGCAACCAAACAGCCCGGGGGAACTATTCACCAGTCTGCTTAAATGGTTTTAAAAAACTCGAGGGCGAAAACAATACCAAACAGAAGTTGTGTTAATTTTAACGAGACTGTCTCAGCTCATCCGTGTATGTCAGGAATGACTGAAAAACAGACATTACGTTTGAGCGAAGAAAGAAGGGAATTGACTCCTATAGAACTGATTTATCGCAAATGTTTTATTGCTCTGACAATCTGCTATACACACAAAACAACGACAAGCTACAAGTAAGCGTTAGAGTAGGATTTTAACTGATGAACACAGAAGATAATAGACCCAAAGTGATACTACACTATGAAAGCCTACATTTAGGCGAAAATCACATTTCCTCACTGTTAAACGACTAAAACATTTTTGAACTATACGTTAACACAAGCTAACGACGACCATTAAATATCGAATGTATTTTGACCCATTTCGATTCGATTTTAATCGATTTAAAAATAATTCACAATATATCCTCTATATGCAATCACATAAATCGTATTTTAAACGATTTTTGCAACAACGCGAGAACATCGAAAAAAAGCTCGTTTTTTTTGTGTAAAGCGCACATCTTAACAATAAAAAGTCGTTGTCGAGGATACACATCATCATAATTTACGCTTTTAAACAAAAATTAAAAAAATATATAAAAAAAAAGTTTTGTGCTTTTAACATTCAGCGAGAAAATGTTATTATTCTTGTGTGGTGAAAAATTCGAAAAGAGTGTACAACGACGTCGACGACGACGAAGAAGAAACTCTTTAATCTAAGAAAAATTACAATTTATGAACGGATTATATAATAAAAATATCATAAATCATAAACTATTGTTATACTATAGTTTGGTGTTTTAGTGTTATTTTTAGTGGCAATATGTGGTGGCGCGGTGGTTTATAAACACTGTGTTGGAGTGGTGATGAGGTGTTTATATTTCGTTTTATTATATTTCGATTGTTGGTTGTACGAGGATCGAGCGATAAGTAAATAGACTCGTTATAACGTGAACACACCCGTAATCAAGGAAATACGGTACTAAGATAATTATGTAATAGAATAAAAAGAACTATCTTATTGTTGGACAGCTCGGACAAGGCGATCAGAAATGTTATTGATCGATCCAATAATTTTGTCATCAGCATACAGAATACATTGTGCAAAATTAAAGAACTCAATCTTACCACGTCGATTTCTGCGCTATATTCAATATTGCTAAGTAAGAGCACGCAGAAAAATAATAGGTTTGTAACTACCGACCTTCATAAAAAAAAGTCCATGTTGAACAGGTGAAATATAATTGTAGGCTTACCTCAAACAAAAATGAAAATTAATGCTTCATAAAAAATACAAATTGCAATAGGAATATGATATATACTCAAACATCATGGCCATCTCCTAAAATATTTCGCTAGATGAAAAACGAGACCTAGAAATGTTCCTTGTGGATATTGCAAACATGGTTCAACCGTATAGTTGCAATGCTAGCAAAATAATTCGTAATTGTTGAAGCCCGACTGTTAAAGTAATGTTCGAGGTTTATTCTTTTGGGAATATAAGCAGCGACTAGCGACGGAAACTCGATCGCGAACAGCAATGATGTCAATTTACTTATGTGTTTCGGACAATAATGACGAGCTAAATATGCTGAGCTGTCTCGATTAAAAGACGATTTTAAAATATTCAAAGAGAGGTGAGAATTGTTGTTTGTTGTAAAGAATATCTTGTTGCGGCTGATATAATTCACTCCGGATTTAATCACGCCCAACATAACTACGTATATAACGCCACCAATGCTTAGCATTAGCTACACGAGTCGACATCTAGGCGATATGCCAGTATTTGCGAAAGAGTGCAAATTTTATAATTATGAAAGAAAATATAAATTTTGTATGACCTGGGTTATAAAATTTTATTAAAAATCAAAAAAAATTTCGAGCTGGAGTCGTAAACATATGTTTTGAAACATGTCGTCATATTGAATTAAATTTAAACAAAACTGTATTTTTTAAATAAGACTAATTGTATTTGTTAACGCATTTGTTGGAATTAATATTTTTGGACTATGTGCTATTAGTGCACCAACTTGAATTTTGGAATATTACGAATGCGTTAATTTCAATTACACATACAAAGGTAACGAACCAAGTAACAGGATAAAATATTACTATTCCCAAAAATATATGATAAGTTCGAGTGGAAAAAGATCATTCAAGTGTACGATTCGACAGAGTAATCATTACAAGTTTTAAGTTAAATACATTTAGACAAACTACTAAAATAATTACTATCAGTATATAGTAAATAAAATTTATGCATATTTTTAAAATCAAATTAAATATTTAATTATAATTAAAAAGTGAATTAAATAAATTTAAATATAAAATTAAAATAGTGCAGTTTCACTACAAAAAATAATTCTTCGATTTCACTATAAAAGTAATTCTTCGAGTGAGTTCACACATTGAGGCTAAAACAAATTTAAAAGCCAGCAGAGTAAACATTTTGGTCCTTCGAGCCGGAAGGTTGAAAGCACGCGGCAGCCTATACAGTTAACATTTAATCAATACGACAGTTAATCAAACATCACAGCAAAGCTAAATGATTCATCGTAATTTGAGTTAAATATCAAACACGTGTTATATTGTATCACGCCATCAATTACAGCTGTGTATTCACCATCTAACAAACATCATACACAATAATTATATCGGCATCCACGTCCAGTACGATAACTACAACGGTACCAGTTTTGTAACATCTAGAACATATAGTGTGTTTATCCTGACCTTCATAATAATATTTTGGAAATATTATTTTTCTTCGGTATATATTACATATATAAAACAAAATTTAAACAGTATAATTCAGCGTACAGCTACTATAAACCAATTGGAATAATTCTGCAACATCCAGTCATCATTTGGAAATTATCAAAATCGAGTCACCAGCACATGGCACAAAGAGGAAACTGATAAGTATATACGTATAAGTTAGTTGTAGCACGCAGTTTTAATATAAATCAATTAACATGGCGTCTACACAGCTCGAACTTGAACAATTGGAACTGCTTGAAAAACAGCGAAGTTCTTATAAAGGGCAATTAACATTGTTTAAAAGGTCATATAGCAGTGTAGATACTTTGTCAATAGGTTCATGTGAATCTATACTGCATAGGATACGCACGGTTTATGAAAAATATAGCGAAATCCAGTCCAAAATTGAACTTCTGGATGTAGCTGCGCAAAGTGATAGAGAGGTTTTTGAAGATGATTATGGTAGTTTTGAGAGTCTTCTTTTGAACCAGTCATATGACTTGAAAAAACCTGAATCTTCGAATAACGTGTCACTTCGAAATAGTTCTGCAGTCGATATTGCAAATGAATCGGCACCATCAATAGAAATGCGATTACCAGAGATTAAATTACCGTCTTTTAGTGGTAAAGACATTGATTGGCTTCGATTCCGCGATCTCTATCAAGAATTAGTTCATAAGAAGAATATTGACAATTCCATAAAATTTCACTATTTAATTTCACATATAAGTAATGGTACAGCGTATTCGTTAATTGAAGGTATACCAGTAACATCTAATAACTATGAATTAGCCTGGACAACCATTTATAACAAGTATAACAACGAGATAGTAATACAACAAATGTACTTGAAACAACTTTATGACATCACACCAACTGTACCACAATCATCGGAATCATTGCAAGCATTTATAGATCACGCCGTAAAATACTACAATTCATTAAAAGCTCTTCAAGTTCCAGTTGATAGCTGGAATCTAATTTTAGTACATCACCTTTCGCAAAGGCTAGATAATTTTTGTCGCACAGATGTAAATAAAGGTTCTAGTGATAATACCTTGACAACAATAGAAATCCTACTGCATTGATTTCTAGCATACAAAATCGTTACTTCTGTCGTGGTAACCACGCGATTGATAAATGTCCAGATTTTTGTGATGATACACGTACTCCAAATATGAGATTTCAATTCATTAAAAATAAACGTCTTTGCACAAATTGCTTGTCATCCTCACATAATGTCCGTAACTGTATTAGTACTGGTTGTAACAAGTGTCAATTAAAGCATCACACCCTTTTGCATTTTGAGTTTAATCGTAAGCCACAACCATCATATACTACTAATTCAGAGAAACCATTCAAGTCTCTTAATATTATTAAACATGATTCGCCAAACCATATCGAAGGAAGTCAAACAAAAAATCAAAGTGTAACTTCAGGTTCAACATTGAATGAGCAAGTCATGTTAAAAAAACAAATAATGTTAGGAACATCAGTAGTCAAAGCCATTGCAAACAATGGAAACCATCTCTTCGCCAGAGTTTTGCTCGATAGTGGATCACATATTAACTTCGTCACTCATAAAATGTGTCGGTTATTAAATTTAAAATTGCATTCGACGTCTAAACATGTATCTGGGATGGGGAGTAAAATTACTTCGCTCAGTTATAAGGTTTACTTATCATTATCATCGCGAATCTCCAATTACAATATCTGAATAAAATGTTATGTGGTTCAAAAGATTACAGGTGATCTACCATTAATCCCTATTAGCTTCGAAAGAAATTTAATACCTACAAATATTGAACTAGCGGATCCTTACTTCAATATTCCAGATCGCATCGATATTCTGATTGGGGCAGAATTCTATCATGAATTGTTCACGGGAAAGTCATTAAGTTTAGTACAAGAACTTCCATTATTTTATGATAGTGTATTCGGTTACATTATCAGTGGTAAAATAAATGATGAAAGATCTTCTAAACCTTCCATAAAGCATCAAACTTCATTATGCTCTATTGAATTGCTTGAATCACACGTCAAAAAGTTTTGGGAATTGGAAACCATTGTTGCTAATACAAACTATTCAATTGAACAAAAATTATGTGAGGAACATTTTTGGAATAATCACAAAAGATTGAATTCTGGGAGATATACAGTTGCATTGCCAATCAACTCTAAAATACAAGAGCTAGGCTATTCAAGTGAATGCGCACGTCGTCAATTTCTTAATGTTGAAAGACAATTATGCAAACAGCCTATGATATATATTAGCAATATAAAGAATTTATGGACGATACCTTCTAATATCTTCAATTAACTAATATCTAATATTGACTAATATCTTCAATTAAATCATATGGAAGTTATAGATAATCCGAATGTATTTGACAATCAATACAATAAGACATATTATCTTCCACACCATTTTGTGTTGAAAGAATCTAGTCAAACCACCAAACTGCGCATTGTATTTAACACATCCTGTAAAACATCTTTACAAGTCTCATTAAATGATTGTATCTACCATCATACAATGATCCTGTTGTGTCCCAATGATCCTGTTGTGTCCTGATGTTCAATCAGATTGTTGTTCAATCATGTCCTGTTGTTCAATCAGATTTATTTTCAATCGTTCTTCGGTTTCGGAAATACAAAATTGCATTTTCAGCCGATATAGCTAAAATGTATCGCCAAATATTAATTAATAATAACCAGCAAGATCTTCAACGCATTTGGTGGCGAAACTCACAATTTGAGCCGTTGAGATGCTATAAGCTTCGAACCGTAACTTATGGTACGGCCAGTGCACCTTATCTTGCAACCAGGACATTAAATCAATTGGCTGTTGATGAAAAAATATTTCCTAAAGCATCCACAGTATTAACTGATGACTTCTATGTCGATGACGTTTTAACCGGCTCTGATGACATCATAGAAGCGCAACAACTAAAGGGAGAATTGATCAGTTAACTAAAACTAGGTGGCTTTGACCTTAGAAAATTTTCTTCAAATGTTCCGGAACTTGCCGATAACGATTCAAACAACCATTTATCTCTGATATTGGGGCTTCTGTGGAATACAGAAACCGATAGCCTTGAGATGGTATTTGAAAAACTAAACATTGATACAGTGTCCACATTAAAAAGAAGTATACTGTCAGAAATATGTCAGTTATTTGACCCACTAGGCCTGTGTGCACCTTTAATATTGACGGCCAAATTATTTATGCAGGATCGATGCATCATTAACCATCCTTATTCGTCTATTGAACTACATGGGTTTGGGGATGCGAGTGAAACCGGTTTTGGGTGTGCATTTTATATCAGAACAACCAATCACCTCGGAGAACATCAAGTTAGTTTGGTTTGCACTAAATCGCGAGTTGCCCCTTTGAAAAAACAAACAATCCCCAGACTAATTAGCCATAAATTGATTTCTATTCTCAAGATTAATTTTGATTTTATTTATTTGTGGTCTGATTCAGAAATTACTCTTCTACGAATAAAATCCGAACCACATCTTTATGCCAATTTTGTTCCTAATAGAATTACGCAAATCCAAGAAATCACTTCAACTAATAGTTGGTTTAACGTACCCACCGCTGACAATCCTGCAGATTATGTTTCTAGGGGACTATTACCTAATGATTTTATAAATGCTACGATCTGGTGGAACGGACCGGAATTTTTATGGAAAGGCAAGACTGACTGGCCCAAGAGTCAAAATAAGTCATTAACTTCGGAACTTATTAATTAAGATCTTCGAAACCCAAGGCAGACTTGCACTGTAGCTAAAAGGTTATTTAAAAGGTTTTCTTCGTATAAAAAATTAATTAACGTGACTGCTTACCTATTCCGATTTTTTAATAATTGTAGAATAAAGGAGTGTCAAAACCGATGCTTCGGCGAGTTAACAACGTCAGAAACTAGCATCTCTCTTAAAGCCCTTCTGAAAATAGTGCAATATCAACAATTAATCCATTTTAGACGGTGGTCGCTTATATTAGGACGAAAAGTATCAACCATAGGTCCAACCAGTAATTTTTTGACGGCTTTTGGAGGTATATGAACTAATAATTTGGACATAATAACAAGAAGACCTAACTAAAATCTGTTCGCATTGGATTCACTGTGGAATAAATTAGAGCCAATATACCTTTTATCCCAAAAGCCGCGATTCCCAATGTGGAATTAGTTTAAGGTTTCATTAATACCACGCACATTCCATGTGCCAAAACATACCGATGGAATAAGTGTTAAGCGAAATGTGATGAGAGTATAGATGGCGATACATCAAAGGGTGTGTATGGATTGTTGGATGTATGAAGAGCACGATGAACATTATCAGTGATATTATGAACTATATTATAATCAACTTTTTTTTGTTATAACTAGTTATAGATTAGGTGTCTGTAACCGGGTTGAGTCTGTCATAACTAACATTACTATTCCAAAGAAAATTATATAGTTGACCATCAAGGGGGATTTTGTCCAAATCGGTCAGCCAAAAATCAAGTTTGGACTATAAAAATATACGACCAAGACCCAAATACGACACTGATTGTATTATTAGATATTTAATAACTTTATAGTGTGTCGTTTTATATACGAGTTGATATTGTTAACCATCTGTAAACATTCTTCATATTATTTAGAATCTAAATGTCGTGACACCATATAACGTTTCTGTTCGTATATAGATAGTTATATTATACTTTTGGAATTTAAACGGAAATCCAAAAAATGCATTTCAATTCAGGTACTGGTGCTGCACAAAATGCAATCAAATTATTTCACCATATGTGGTCCATATACTATATGTATATAAAACTAGAAAAATTTATTGCTCTGTTATATTTAATGTTTGAAATATATTATTTATTTTTATATTTATAATAAATAAAATTTATTTATTATAAATATTTGAGCATATATCCTTTTTTATATAGACGTTACCAAGTATGTATTATTTACTATAGCGAGTGAGCAGCAAAAATCGATTTATTACTTTAGATGTATACACACACACACATATTCAGCCACCGTAACATATTCAACCTATAGAAAGGTTTCCTATTTGAGTTTTATTATTGGAAGGATAACAACAAAATCATTACAGGATATAATTTTTTTAAAAACGATTGGTGTTAAATCGACAACCGATTTTATAAAGTGCAAATGTGTATGATATTGACAGACGATGACTTCTTATTTATTTATTTTTGGCATTGACATTATGGGAATATTTAAAAGTATATTTAAAAGTATAAAGGAATGCTTTTTATTTTAAAATACGTTTATTCTTCTTTGCTTATTTCACGAGATTGACAAAAGTACAAAGTAATTCAATTTACAAAGTAAAAAAGCCTTTTCAAAAAAGTATTGAAGTTGAATATATATCGACGTCTTCGATTTACAGGATGACACCACAATACTCCGCCCTTAGTGGAAACGTCCGGGTATGTAAACTTTCCTACCCACCTTTGTAGTTTTCACTGGAGCTAATTCATTAATTCTTAATGGACATTGTAATGGTGGACGTACGCTGTGTTTCCTCACAAATACGTGTGTGCAACTTTTTAAATCTTTTTGCATGCAAATTTTTGTGTTATCGCGATGAACGGACGTCGTAGGTCGCAAGGTGGAAATAAGTCTTCGAAACTCCTTTACGAATTCAGATTCACAGAATGCGAAGGGTTTGCCCAAAAACAAGTTCTGCCGGTGATGCTTTGATGTCGTCCTTGCACCCAACTCGTAATCCTAATAGAATCAGTGTCATTAGATTGGTCAATCATTGTTTTCATGACACTTGATTGAAGTTTTTAACGTTCTGTGCCACCGTTCGATAATCCCATTTGCTTGAGTGTGATATGGCGTAGTTTTTAAATGTTTAACCCCCAATGTTTGATTAATTTCTCTGAATATTTGTGACTCAAATTGACGTCCCAAATCAGATGAGATCTTAATGGGAACCCCAAAATACTGTATCCAGCCCAAGATAAGGCGTCTCGCAACTTTTTTGGCTGTGATATCCTCCATAGGAACCGATGGACGATGGTCAAACAATACCTGTTCCCAGCTGAAGGTGGCATATGGGTCCTATTATGTCGATGTTAATATGCTCGAACCTGGAATTTGGCTGAACGTAGTTCGATATCGCTAATTTGTTTTGTCGAGGAGTTTTCGACGTATACGAGAGAAAATGCATACATTGTGCAATCCAGGTGCAATCCTTATTTATCGCCGGCCAAACGAATCGATCCAAATCAATCTTTGGGTACCACGAACGCCTGGGTGGGTTAGTTCGTGTAATTTTTTGATGATTGGTTGGTGATATTCCATCGGGACGAACGGGCTAATACGGTTTTGTGAAGAATCACAATAAATTTGTATATTTGTATCCGGCATGGTAAAGCGGCTTATTCGTAAGGATATCTTGTTTGAATTCCCGTCCAGTATTGATTTTAATTATGGATCATGGTGTTGCGCTGTTGCCAATTTCTCAAAATTGACTTCGCCCGTTAAATTTACCACGTTAATTCTTGACAGTAAATCAGCCACACTGTTATTATTAGCTTCTGCTAATTTGTTTGAATAGAAAAAATTTACCATGGCCAGAAAACGTTTTAACCCAGCCGCGGTTGTTGGGCGTTCAAATTCTTTGATTGCTTCAATTTTTCTGGTAAGGGTTTTAAACCATTTGCTGTGATTTAGTGCCCGAGGAATTTTACTTCGGCTCTTCCAAATACACATTTTGTCACGTTGATGCTCAACCCATATTGTCGCAATCTTTCGAATACGATGGAGAGGTGTTTCCGATGTTCCTCTATGTTTTCTGATGCGACAGAAAACATAGAGGAACATCGACCCGTTGCTGGGTTGTGCGGCGTTGCAGAGTCCGAACGGTGTATGAAGGAATTCAAATAATACGAACGGTGTTGTTATAGCAGTTTTTGGTATATCTGCAGGTTCCACCGGGATTTGATGATATGCTCGTTGAAAGTCAATTTTAGAAAATATTTTGCAACCATTTAGAATGTTTTCAAAATCCTGTGTAAATGGTATAGGCTAACGATCCGGTACCGTAATTGTATTCAAACGGTGGTAATCGCCACAAGGGCGCCACTCTTCATTTTGTTTTATACCATGTGTAATGGGGAAGCCCAATTGCTTTTAAACTGACGGCAGATTCCTGTCCGTACTAGGTCTTCGAATTCGCTGCGAGCACAATAAGATTGAATGATTTTGTTGCATAGCATAATTGCAATATTGTTGAAGTTGTTGTTATTTTTGTTTAAGGTAATATAATCTCTATAGGATTAAGATCGAGTATTTATGGTGACCAGTCTATAGTTACTTGACCCAAATCTTTAAGAAATTTAGTTAAAAATTTCGTTTTGTAGATTGGAGCATTATTTTGCTGTAATTAGAAGTCTGTTCTTATCAATTTTCACCCGGAAACCATTGTATATTTATTAAGGGCCTCCAAATATGTACTTAAAGTAACTTTTCAGTATTGTGAGATCTCCTATGCCATTATAGCTAAAATACCCCAAACCATTACTTCACCTTCTCCGCTTCTTGAGGTGTAGAATAAAAATATTTTTTACGTAGCTTCCATCTAAAGAAAAGAACAATTCGTTGTTTAATAATATTATCCGCCAAAACTCGGCAGGTTTTGCTAAATAGGTACGAGCAAAGTTTATTTGGTTTTTTATTCTTTTAGCTTATCAATGGCGTCTTTTTACATTCGCTTCACAAAGCCTTCCGAGTAAAGTTTTGAGACTAACTTTTATCACTTAGAACAGATTTTCCTGTACTCAGAGGGTCTCTTTGCACAAGCGTAGTCTTCCTTAGGCATTGTATTTCGTTTACGCTCCCTTCCTTTAGGCACTTTAGGATTTTGGATTTTCAAATTTGGTACATCACTAAATTTTTGTGGCAGTTTGTATCTGTATTATTACAACTATATTATTATATTATTTTCTTATTATATTATAGTGTATATTTATATTTATAAGGTATATAAATTAGATTTTCGGTGATTATATGACGTATTTGTCGTAAAATTAATTGGTTAAATCAATTGGTTTTTAATGTTTAATCAAATCTTATAAAATCTAATTTATATTATTACAGCGGCTTGCAGAAATTATATCATTATATTATGAATTAATTAATTAATAGTTTTAAAGTAATTAGCAATTTTCGGGCAAAAACTACCATAATTTATTACAGCATATGGCTTGTAGAAATTATATTATAGTATAATTACGTTATAATATTAATAATTAATTAATTTGTGATTTCAGATTAAAAATTAATTCTATTTCTTACAGACTATGGCTAAGAGCAATTAGTTCATTAGAAAATTTTGTTTTCAGGAAACCTCTGCAGATTACAGATGAATGGTGGCACACTGGAGTTACTGATAAGAGATGGCAGAATGCAGAGCACTACAACAAAAATGTGATTGTCTTACACTAACAGTAGTAATATTGAATATTGGCTATCGGGAAATCGGACCAATTATGTCATAACTAACATACTTTTCCTTTCCCGAACCCACAAAAATTTACTAACTATTGGCCGCCAAGGTGTCTGTAACCGGGTCGATCTCAATAATTTAACTAGTATCCTTCCATATCTTTCCAAGTATATGTAAAAACGGGTGTACTGTGGGCCAGCGCTTTCCGGAATATCCTGCTTAATGCTTGGCAGTACATACAAAATCAATCAATCAATCAATCAGATTTAAAGAATGGGTTTTATCCTATAGATTTAGAAGAGACCTCGAAGAAGTATACAGCTTTCATGACGCAAGCTACCATTTGAATTTGCTAATGTACCAGCGGCATTTATAAGGTACTATTAATAGATTATTAGGAAATTTTGCATAAGGTAGTATTGAATAAACTTTTAGGCTTGTTGGCAAATAATAAGATGAAATTGCAGTTTAAGAAATATAGTTGGATGCGGACACAAGTTGTTTTTTTGGGATATAAAGTAAATAAGGAAAGTATCAAGCCGGGGGAACACTACATCGCAGCAATAAAGGGATATCCAAGACCAAAATATGTTAAAGAGTTACAGAGGTTTGTAAAATTGAGAGAATAGCGCCCCTTTAGTATGGGAAAAAGATCAAGAAAGGGCGTTTTGTACACCGAGAGGCAAATTAGTTGGGAAGCCAGTGTTAAGAATGTTTTCGCCTGAAGCGAAAACAGAGTTGCCTACAGACGCATCAGCAGGCGGGCCAGATTTTAGTACTATACAGATGACTCTAGCTAATAGGGGTATTTGTCCAAAGATAGAGAATTGGGCATTATGGTGGAATGAGTTGAACTTTGAAATGAGATGAAGTAGTAATAAAGTAGAATACGTCGATTTGGAACAGGAACAAGAGAAAAGGAGAGATTGATGGTAACTCGAAGAAAGCAAGAGATTGCAGTTAGTGATACCGGAGGATATGATTATGAGTTTGTTATTTCAGATGCATGACGGGATGGGAAAAAATTAGTAAAGGATCAAATAGGAAGATATATATCATGTTTAAGATTCAATGAGAAATCGGGGCATAAAGAACAAAGGTTGTATATATAACATGAAAGGTTGACGGTACCTTTTGATACAGTCCATATAGACCACTTAGGTCCGTTACAAAAGACTAGAAAAGAGCATCACCATTTATTGTTCGTGGTAGATGCGTTTACGAAATATGTAAGATTATATAGAAGCAACAAAGGTAATGGAAGAATATAGTAAGACGTATGGATATCCCAGAAGAGTGGCTTCAGATAGGGCGCAGCTTTTTTCTTAGATGATTTTAAGAAGTTGAGAGAAAAGAATGAAGTAATACATGTAAAAGTAGCGGTAGCATGTCCAACAGCAAATCGGCCAGTATAAAGATTCAATAGGGATAAGAAAGATATGGGCTAGATTAGAGACTTGAGCAAATAAAGAGTTTTATGATAAAGGAGATGTTAGGGAAAGAAAATTTAAAGAAGGAGATATAATACTTTTAAAGGGGCGTGATGTGGTAGGTAGACGGATTACATAGTACGCCAAAGTTAAAAGGACCATACATGGTTAAGAAAGTTTCATAAAAGAATAAGTAGTGTATCAGAAATAAAGGGAATGCAGGTAGGGCGACTACCCTATTCAGGAGTAATCCATACAGAAATGATGAAGTTATACGGGTAGAAATGAGGGAAATATGATTAATGATAATAATGAGGGTAATTATTGCAGGATGGTGATCAAGACAGAACAGGATGACGTTAAGGCTAAAATGCGGAAGTATGATACAATTTTGTGTAGAAAATTTTTGGTTATCTATTCTTTTGAAAGATGTGCTGTATCTTGTGTAAATTTCAGGATTGGAGAATTTTCTTGCTTCGAAACTTTTATCATTTGGTGTTCTTTTAATATGGTATATGATTGAAATTTGTTGTGAATTTTAAATGAATCCAATGCTGTCTAAATATGTGAAGGCTTCAGGTCCTGGAATATTATTGATTTTGATGTTCTGTTGAATAATTTTGGTATCGGTGTAGTGTGGGCCGAAAACTAATGAATTTTCGAAATGGTTTGTGGTTCTTGAAATGTGGTTTCGTATTAATTTTATTATAAATAGATCGATTCGGTCCGTTTCGAAATTTTCGTATTGGTTTTGATTAGAATTATATTGTAGATAACCAGTTTCGGCTTTATTTAACCGACCGTTACAATGTCGTATGCAACATTTTTCAAATTTTCGATTTTTCTCCATGTAGCTCGCGCTACATTTGAATCAGATTGGGCATCCGTACGTGATGATTGGTCGAATAATGGTTTGGTAACAAATTCTTTCTACTTTTGAATCCAAAAATCTTGAGTAAAATATTTTTGAGTGTGCCATAAGACTTCTTTACGCTTTTTTAATTTGATTGTTGATGTGGTCGTTTATATAGCATGATTGATCTAGGTGAATGCCGAGATATTTAACTGAGGTTTTTTGATTGATGATATGATCATTTATTAATATATCCAAAGATTTCCAGTTGCGTTTGGTATCATTTCTCGCAAGTTGATTGGTCTTCTGAACAGAATTGTTTCGCATTTCGTTTCGTTGATTTGGATTTGCCATTTTTTTAAGTAATTTATTGTAAAATTGACCCCACATTGTAAATTTTTTTGTATTTCTTTAATTTTTGAATCTGAACTGTAGATAAGTCATCGGCACATGCGATGGTTTGATTTTTTTCTGAATTTAGAATTTTGTGTGTCAGCAAATCTCTAGTGTAAATGTTGAATAGAATTGATGCTGTAATTGTGCCTTGTTGTAAACCATTGTGAATTTTGAAAATATTTTTGGAGGTTTCTATCCCTGATGTTGTGATGAAATTTCTGTCGAATAACATGTCGATTAAAATTTGGATGATGTCCAAGTCAATATTTAAATTTTTTAATTTGATTATCAAGCCATCCAGCCAAACTGATTCAAATGCTTTTGCCATGTCTAGCATCATCGCTCCAGTGCACTTATTTTTATTGAGATTCCGACAAATATCCGAAGTTAATTTTGTTACTGTATGAATCGTAGAGTGGCCATGTCTAAAACCGAATTGATTGTCTGGCATGATGTTATGTTTCTTAATGTGATCTTCGATTTCGTTGTAGATTATTATTTCGTAAATTTTGCTTAAGTTTGATACTAGACTGATTGGCCTGTAATTTTGCGGTTTTTTCTGATCTTTATTTTTTTTAGGATTGGAAAAATCCTGGTAGTTTTCCAACACGCCGGAAAAGATCTATTGTTTAAAAGGTTGTTAAAGATTGTGCATAAGTCTTCAATAATTTTGTTTGGTAGATATTTTAACACGATATTAGGAATTTTGTCGATACCATAAGATTTTTTTTGTGTTACAGCTTTCTAATATATATCTTAATTCAGATATTGAAAAAAGTTTCTGATGTTGAATTTAATATGGAATTTGCTCGATGTAGATGATCGAAATTGAATTTAGTTGTGTTGTTTTGTTTTTTCAGCGTGGTCAGTTTGGTTGATTTGATAAGCGAGTCGTTCAACTATTGTTTCATGATGTGTTTTTTCCGAATTTCTTGCTGGTTTGGTTTGATATTCAATAAAGTGTCCTATAATTTTAAAATTTTCTTGGGTGTTGTGGCTTGGAATTATATTGTTTGAGCATTAGAGGTGATTCCAATCAATATTTAGATTGGTTATAGCTGTGGCTTCATTTTTATCAATTTCCAAATGTTCTAAATTTTTATTAGTTTTTGATTTTCTGATTTGGTTAATGGAAGAGAACATTTTTGCGCCTGGTTTTATGGTTTCAAATTTATTTTGCCAATATTTATTTACTTTTAATTTAATATTTTGATTTCCGATCGAAATGTGATAATTTGGTTTGAATTTGCCCGCCTTGTCTTTATAATTGTTTGATTTTTGTTACCAAAAAGCTTTTATGTTTGTATAATTTTTCAATTATATTGTTTGTGTAGCACTCCATGTTGTTTTTACGTCTAATTTTTGGTTGCGTCATGTTGATATTTTTTAATATTAATTTTGTGATAGTTTCAATATAATTATTAATTTCGTCGTTTTTAATATTTTTATAATTTGGCACGATATTTTCTTCAAGATGGTTTTGTTTTAAATATTTTTGATAAAGATTGTTCAGTTTTTTGGTCCAAATTGTTCAGTTGGTGTTTGAAAATTGGTAAATTTTTTGAGACAAATTTTGAACTAAATGTTCTTCGCTACTTTGTTGAATTTGTTCACAATTAATCACGATTCCTCTGTGGTTGCAACTTGGATGTTTGGCATTGTAGCCACCAGCTATTATGTAGTAATTTTGTTGGTTGGAAAAGTTTTAATTTATCGAATAACCATTCTATTTTAAAATTTGATACCGCCTTATTGCTTGGACAATAAATTGATATTATATAAATTTAATAATAGTATTTTCGATGTCTTGAAAATTTGGGAATTTGTTGATTTTGATATGTTCAGATTTGATTTTTTGTTTGATTAGTATGGCGGTACCACCACCACATTTTAAATTTCGACGATCTTGTCTAATGATGTTGTAATTTTTAAATTCCAAATGATGCCGAAAATTTAATTTAGTTTCACTGATCATTAATACGCCTGGTTGGTGTATTTCCAAAATTTTTAATAAATTTAAACGTATGACGGTACCTTCTATGCGATGACTTTTAAATTGTTTATAATTTGTTTATTATTTGTAGCAGTTGTGATATTTGCTCACTTTGTAGCTGAATAGTTTTGGTCATGATTTCTACTTTTAGTGCTAATGTTTTCAAAGTTGAATTTTCTTTTATTTTATTTTTACCTTTTAGTATATATCAGCGAAGGTTCCATTTTCGGTACTCACTGGTGTCGATTTAAATTGTCGTGGAGTATTGTTGGGTTGCCTCTTCTCTTTGATTTTTTGTTTTAGTTTTTCTAATGTTTGTTGGTATACTGGGCAACCTCTGTATAATGCAGGATGTCCGACTTTTTTGCCATTAATGCAGTATATTTCTGCGTTTGTTCTTGTTGAATTAATGGGACATTCACCTGGTTTGTGGTGGTTTACACATTAAACGCATCTATAATCCAAATTGCAGTTTGTCGCTGTGTGGTTGAACTTTGGCAATTTTTGCACTGGATCAGATTGCGAGTTTTTGCTAGCTGTTCCCAGGAAATTTTTTGATAATTTACTGCTTTTATGTTATAAATATTATTTAATTCCGTGTCTGAGTTAAATTGGATAATATATATGGGCAGTTTCTGATTTATATGGTCTGCACGTTTTGATTTGATTTGGGTGATGTTTGTTATTTTGATTTCGCCGATGGTTTCTAATTCCGTTTTGAGTTCTGGGATATTTTTGCTGTCCGATAATCCTTTTAGAACCAGTGTTTTTGGTTTCTCTTCTTTGGGTGTGTACGAAAAGTATTTGGTACTTACTTCGTTAAAAATGTTTTTGGTTTTGTGGTAATCGTCCATATTTTTGGGGTATACTGAATGTTTATGATTGTTGATTCTTTTGATTTCGAAATTTGTAATTTGTGATCGCTTGACGAGCGCTATGGTGTTTTTTGTTGATTAGTGTGAATATGTATTGGAGGCGGCTTAAATTTTTTGTGTCGATTTCGGTCTTTTTGAATTGTATCGTTGATCTTTTCATGGTTTCTTGTGTATTGGTGATCTTTGTTGATGATAAAATTATGTTTTGATGTAGTTTTATTGATTATTTTTATTTCATTTTTGACCGATTCAATATCGGCGTTTAATAACGTCGGTATTTCACTGTCATTAACCATGTTGTTTCCGATGTCACATTCATCGTCTAGTTGAGGAAGAGGTTTAAAATTGTTTGTATTGATAAAATTTTTAATTTGGAGTTTTGTCTATGTTTTTGTCTTGGCGATCCCCCATTGTTTACATGAAATTGCGTTGAGTGCTAGGCTCGCTCAATAAAAATAATAAAAAACACTAATACACAATCGTATTTTATTATATAATTGTTCACTTTATGATAAGGATGAAAATAAATTTAAATTAAAATTAAAATTATTTCAAAAGGAGAAAAAAATATTAAAATTTTCACAAAAATTGTTGACTTTTTTTTCGATGTTTACTAGTTCGCATTCAAAGTTCGAATGTCAGGAATGGATAATAGAATTTAACCTTGACGAATGATTATAATTCAACAACTTTGACAGCCAAAAAAATAGGCTATTCAGACTCTATAACAACCTGGCTTCTTCTGGTTATCCAGAACAATACCAAAAGCTGGTTTGGGATCAATCCTAATGGACCTGGATTGTTGATAAGTTGTATCAGAGACAAACTTGTTTATATTACTGAAGAAAACTCATTATAATTAGGTTAATGTTTCGTTGCGTTTTGCAGAACCATGTCAAGTCTCAAATAAAGGACAGTTTGAAAAGCAAGCTCTAAGTGTTTAACGATGCAATACATCTTTTGGTAGCTTACCTGATGGTAAAAATCGATAATATATCTGATACATTTTATTGATAAGTCACTTCCAGTTTGATCACTATTTTATTTGAATAATCACTGATGATCCACTAATACACTAAAAAACCGTTTTTTCTGTCGTTACGTTCCAAAATTAATCTGAGTTCATTCAGTGGACTATGCTCCACTGAGTAATACTATCCTCCGTCTTTGTACAGCGCTCATTACTTTAATTACACTTTTTGTTTAGAGCGTGGCACTTTCAATATCCGATGTATTAAATAATCATGTACGAAAATGATCTTCATACTTTTTTTTGGAATGCTAAAGTTCTTCCATATTGGTTTTAAACATCCTTGCTGGTGTTATTGCTTACAGTTGGGATTTGAAAGCAATTCGGTAGCACAATTTTTGCACACGCTAATATTCCGTCTTAAGGCGATACTTACAGATTCTAAGAAAATGTTCCGGATTGTTGGAATATTCTCGTCTGGAACCTTAGCTTTATTTAATTTCTAACGCAAGTCATTTTCTTGATTTTATAAACCTATTCCTGATATTCATAAAGTTGTCATCGATCATCTTTGTTTGGAACTCACATACATTTCGATTTAATCTTAAATCAACAACAGATGATTTTAAATATGTATACATTTTTATAGAATTTAATTATTCCAATTAATACAAAAACAAATTTGTACAATTTAAACTTAAATAGAGAAACCTACATGATATAAATTAAAACGCAAACTCTTTGAGGTACACTGCTCATCTGAGACTCTCGAACTATGTATATACTACTGATGTTGCCAAATTGCACAATTCATCGTAATTCGACTATTGCGTTCGACCCGAATATTTTCATCGAACACATTATCACAATTGTAAAATTTTTGTAATTCTTCGATCGCCTTCTCCTCGATTTGGGTCAACATTAACGATTTCGTTTTCATTTTGTAAAAATATTCCTTCTGTTTTTTTTCGTCCTTTTGAATTTCATAAATGTTGGTCAGAATCGACGATGATCCTGGTGATGGTAAACTTGATCCCATCGTGCTTGCCGATTTTGTGGGAATATTTATGGGTGGCGTTGATTTCCATACATTTGCCGTGATTGGCGGTGAAGATACTACCGATTTTGGAACAACGACAACCGATTTCGGTGGTGTAGTAACGCTTATTTGGCTCGATTCCGACGATAGTCGCTTTCGTTGCTTTTGTGATAATCTCTCACGTTTGATCGGTGTAAAATCAGACAAACTGATTAAATTTCGTCCAGGTGACGTGATAACATCGTGTGAAATGTCACTACTATTTGGACTGATGGCGTTGCTAGTATTTTTAATGATTAGCTTCAAATTGACCAATTTATTTTCATCTTTTTTCTCACTCTTCAGAATTTCGTTAGCTTTGAGCAATTTTTTTACTTTGTACGTACTATCATTTTTCTTATCAGAAACTGTGGTCCAAATATTTTTATTTTTTTCCTTATCAATGATGTCGGGACTGACTCCATTCGTTATCTCAACTTTGGTTGTGGTTACATACGGTAATTTTACTTCCAGATCACCTCTATTATTACTATCGTGCAAAACATTTTTCTCATACTTTACCGATTCTCTGGTCCGTTCATTCGATTGCCGATTTAATTTATTTTTATTTTTCTTACTCATTTTCAGCGTATTTTCATTGTCATTTTGATTCTCGGTCGACAACAAATTTATCTTGAAATCATTTACAAATGCATCGACAAAGGCGTCGTCAATTGTGTCCCAGTACGGCGTTATAACACGTTGCTCGATCGATTTAAAGAGATCAGCATATTTCCGATTAATTTTATTAAGCATTGCGACATCTAAATTATTTAACGAGCCCAGCTCGATAATCCGATCAATATTACAGCATATATAGTCAAGACATTTATCTTCGAGTTGAACACAATTATAGAAGTTCGACAGTTCGAGCATATAGCCACAATTTTTAATATTCAACCGTTCCAACAGCAACACTTCGTAGTGCAATTTTAGATCGTCGATAAAAAATTGATCGCACAACATAATCATTTGATAAATGAAATTTTCGGTATAATTTTGATTTTTAAAAATTAAATTAAAGTCGTGCGTATACAACCAATTAACGATCAGTTCCATATAATCGACCGAAATATTTGAAAGATTGACAACATCGTTTTCCGACCACGCATGGCCAAACATCATATTAAAGTATTCGAGTCGGCCGACCAAAATACATTTATGCGCTTTGATTATTTGATTGTTGAGACATTTCATCGTAACGTCATGATATTCGGGATACAATTTACGATCGAATTTCGGATAAATTTGTGTATTTTGTCCCGACAAAGTGTCGATGGTGTAATCGTTGATTTGGAATTTATCAAGAAATTGTCGAAAATTGTTTAACGCATCTTTTTTATCCGTGTTTGTCGGGTACAGCGCGAAAATTTCTGCGGAATAAAATTATTTGTCAATGTCGAAATAAACGTTTACGTCCGTAATTTTTCTCACCATTTACCGATAGACATCGGTTAGTGTAAATAAAATTTAGTATCGTTGCGAAAATGTTTCCCGACAATCGGTCAAAATTTAAATAAATATTTTTGTCGGAATACTGTTTAATGATGTCGCCTAAGCCAGGTGCCCGACAATGTACAATAAACTTATGAGCCACAAACTTTTGATAGTCCACCTAAAACGAATAATTTAAACCGTTATTTAACGTAAAACTATCGAATTCGTTAATTATCGTACATGAAAAATGACATCGTGTACCGCATCATAGTCGTTCGCCTCGTCGAGAAGCAGTTGAAAATTTGGTATAAATTCCTCAACTTTTGGTATATTCAAATAATTCGATGGATTCTCTTGTAGAACGATAAAATTGTCACCCGTCTCATCGATCATGACATCGAAGGCTCGCGATACATACGGTATGCGTTTCAATTCAAATTTTACTTTTGTTGTATCGCAAATGTCTTTTTTATTATATGTCTCTTGATAGGCGCCCAACTCAATTTTTTTATAATTAAATTTAATCGAATTGCCCATGTATAAGTCTCCGTTCGACATAAAAACGATACGTTTCGCACAACGAACCATACGATCGATCGAAAATTCGGCTACAGGAAATATACATTTAACATATTTTTGAATATCTTCGTGCCACATATACACCGATTGCGATACGGTCAGGATTAGTATACGGACATTTGTTTGGGTCGTTTGACTAGAGGACTCTTTATTTGTTATATCGTTGTCGAGGGCTAATATCTGAACGATCGACTCTAATTTTGGGGTTTTAAAACTTTTTGTTTTGTACTTGGAGAACACGTAAAAATATTTGTTGGCCGTGTAACACGCAATGACGGTATTGCTCGAATCAAATATTTCAATATTATTAATTGGCAGCTCTTGTAGAACCGATATTGGGTTCATTTCTTTTTTGATTCCAAATTGTCCGTTATTTGTGCCCCAAACAAAAATTTCATTGCTACTATACGCTAGAGAGTATGTGTCATGGGCCTTAACACCGCGCATTTTCTTCCCACTAAAATTAAATGTTTATTAGGAGTTAGGACCAATGGCCAACATCTAAACGGTGTTTGACTTACTTTAATTTAGTTAAATTGCTAATCTCTTTGAATTGTAGAAGACATTCGGGTGCCGATTTCACACCCAACTGACAATGATTGTTCATCCCGGTGGCATAAACCTTAAGAATATTTCGAATTAAATCGTTTTATATCGCGGACCAAGATTATATGTCAACTTACGTTATCACTGTCGGTTAGAATCAGGCTATGGTATCGGCCAGCGCTTATGGAAATTACCTTTTCCCCCGGATGTTTAAAAGTGATTTGTACTTTTTTCGGAGTAACTAGCGTATATTCGACTCCAATACCTAATCGACCACCTTTACCGTGCCCGACCACATACACCTCACCTTTATCAGTCAAGAAAATTGTATGATACAGTGAAATCGATACTTGAGCAATCGTCACATTATTTTTACGAAACTCTTCAATCTGTTGCGGTGTATTACGTTCCTGTTCGTCGCCAATTCCTAAATTATAATTTTTATTTCCACCCCATAGCACCATCTCTTTTTTTAACTGGCCATTTTTACGATATACTTGAGCATTGCACGTATATTGTAATGGAGTTTTAAAATCACCATCGACTACGTCCAATAGTGCACCTAATTTAAGTAGAAGCACAGCAACGCTTATATTACCATACCAAATGGCACGGTGCAATGGCGTTTGTAATGATTCTTCGTCTTTTAGATTAATGTTAGCCCCATTGTTGATTAACCACTCGGCAATTGTATAGCGATTAACAGATGCGGCTAAATGCAACGATGATCGTCCTTCATAGTCTAGGACATCGGTAAAATTGCGACATGTTTTGGCGATAAAGGCGGCCAATTTTGAATCGTCCACCGAACGTTTCGTTAACGCATACGTGATTGTTTTTCCATGTTCTAAACTTCTACATTTTTTTGTACAATCGTATTCATACGTATTTATTGTAAACATTGATATTAATCGATCGTTTAATGAAGATGTTTAGATCAATTTCGGTGCACAACAATAAATGAAAATTAAAAATTTTAAAAACTTTGCCAAATCTGAAGACGTGGAACGACCCAGGTTTTTCGTAATCTTTTTTAACGCACTGTAGCCGCGGATACGTAAAATAAACTCATTGATAAATAAAACTGATGATTATATAATATTGTGAAATTATTTTAAAACTTTTTAATCAAAATCTATTTTAACTTTTTGGATACAAAATTTAATGTTTGTTTGGGATTTGTGTATAAAATTGACAGTCTGACAGAATCAATAACTGCGACAGATAGTGACATTTGAATTCGGGAACGAAACAAAGATGTCGGTAAATATGTTTTTTTGTTCGTTTTAATGCTAAATGTGTCACGGGTTAAAGCAGTATTGCATCATTTTTCAAGGTTTAGCATTCGCTGTGTATTTGAACATCAGTTGATTGCTGTGCAATCCGCAATGTATGACTTTAAAACTTCAATTTAGCCAAATTCAAATTAAAAAATGAAAAATATTAGTTCAAAAACGAAACTGAGATGGCTCTAAATATAAGGGCTGCTTACCATTTAAAAGTGTACTAAAATTGTGTCACGGCTGATGAAATCGGTTTTATTTAAAGTTCGTCTGTTGTAAGGTATTGGAACTATTTACAAAATTAAAATCGTTATACCATGGTTTTCTTTTTATGTTTCAACAACTACAGTATGTTGTCAAAATACTGATACACAGTCTATCGTAAAAATATTACTATATACAATATGTTGTTAAATTGCATAGAACATAATTACTGTTGTAATTCGATAATTAAACATTGAGTTGCCACATTTCTCCGCCGCTAGACTGAAAGTCGATACAAAGTCTGTACGAACCATTATAAGTCTGCTAAAGTGCTGGACGAACTGCACCATCCCTGACAAAAACTTGCTTACTTCGAAACATCGTCTTATGAACAAAAATGTTTTCTTTGCAACGATGCGTAGTATTTTGAAATATTTAAGCTGCATTGTATAGGCCAAACGTCATGTACATCAACTCAAATAGTCTAAACAGTGTTACAATTACTGTAACATCAATGCACGTGATGGAACTGCGAACTACGGTTTTTGCTTTAGTTGCTTCTAAGGCTTTTCGAATCGACGTTCTAGAAACGACGTTTTGGTTTATTTAGCTTCCTGTTGATTTTAGCTCTTAGCATCTCAAAGTGGTTGACTAAACACGAATAGTAGTCTTTCGAAACCTCATACTAGCTCTAGATCTGTAGACTTCATACTAGATTTGTGTCATCCTTGTATCATGTGTTCCTTTAATGTCTAGTAAAGGTTTCACATCGTCCAATATTCTGTAACACAAACGAATTTTCACTTCTTGTGTTTTATATTTTCGTGCTATGTGGAGTTCGCCAATTGTATCTAATATCCGACTGGTACCATCCGGCTTTCATGACAAACATGGATCTTAAAATAAAAAATTAAGAGTTTGGCACTCTTAAAAAACCGGAAAATTCAAATAAAGAGAAACTTTGGTGCCATTGTTTTATAATACCATTTCCCACCGGATTTTGGTGAAAGTTGATTCGAATCGTGCGCCTGTATCTCTGGCCAGATAGCCTTTTTCCTGATTAGTTTTGCTGTGGCGCATATGCCTGAATGACAAAACGTTGTGGAAAGCTTTGTAAACCTGTCAACGAATTGGTTTGGGAATAAACGATCGTTGAGTGCCGGTTGAAACGTCGCATATGGTTTCTTTTGGTTATTCCGAATATTGGAAATTTTTTTAACTTTTAAGATGCATTTGTTCCCATGAGCACGAACGGGGTCGATTTTTGTAAATACTGGACATGACTCAAGTTAGTGCGTGAAATCCGACTAGAAGGGAATCAGGTAACGGTCTGTAGCCACGGCATAATCGCCAGTTACCGTGTTTTTTCATTGCCAAGTGCCCAATTACTTTTAGATGGTCGGCATAATTTACTTGTGCTGTCTAAGCTTCGATTTCGGCCGTATAGCTATTTTCATTTTGTCTGTGCTTAGAAGTCGTACTTTTGCGTGACAGGGTTGCCCGTTGTCTCAATGCAATGATTAACGTTATGCCTTGATGCATTTAAATTGGTCGATTCACATATTTGAATACTCGTAATAATTCCAATATCTCAGGTTGTAGTGTGTCAGACTTGATTGTAGTAATGCCATACGAAGGAATTTGGATTGACACACCTTTGACGTTGAGTTTCGTTATAGGATCGATGAGTTTTCTGTTTTAAATGTCAACTAGTAAACAAAATTGTGATTCCGAGTTTGGCCAAAACGAACTTCCACATGAAGGGCGGCAGCCTTATGTTGGGTGTGAGATTTTTGACCCGTACGTGCCGATAATTGTTGAATTTGCTGCGAACAATTTAAATTCAAATTGGTTGGATTTTAAAGCATAGTTTTATGCATTTTCTGGTGCGGATGCTGTATTGGTCATGGTACTAACAATTTGCGGGGTTCACGACCTGTTCTTTTGAACGTAAACTACTTTGTGGACGACATAAGTTAGCGATTTATTCGTCTGCAGATTTACTAAACCGACCGCCGTACGAACAGCTCCTCTACTCGTTGTGAAAGTATGCTGATTTGAGCCACTAAATATTTGTTTGATGAGTTTCCTTCGGTGTCGTTTGTCGAAGCGTTCAAGTAGTACATGTCGGCTGGTTTCTGCACATCGATTATTTGTTCTAAATGTTTCTATACTAAATACCCGTAATATTCATTTACACTAGATGTCACTTTCTGTGTTCAATCCAGTTTTATAATTATTACGACGTGTTACCATTTTTTAAATGAACTGTTCTAAAAATGTGTCACGGATTTATCGCATAAATTAAATTAAATACATATAAGTGCCATCTATTAATTAAATTACTAAAATAAAGTTGGAGAATTTATTTTAATTACAGTAAAAGGTTAGGTACAGTAAAAGGTTAACTATATCTAACAAACACATGCCTTCCAACAAACATATTTTTAAATTGGAAATATAAACGTACGAATTACATAATATAAGAAATATTCGTGGACATAATTTAGCAAGAACACAGAAATATCTATTTCGTAGTACAATTTATTAACACTTGGCTCATATGTCGCTGCAAAGTTAGCGGTGCCACCTTCTATTTATAGTTATTCAATGGTAATACCAAAATTTTTAGATTACATTGAACTTGAAAACGACAATAGGATATTTTAGAATAAGAACTACTCACATCTTTATACTTGACAAGCATCTGTAAAACCAATTTTGTTTAATACTCGGATTGGTTCTAAAGCAGCATTTAAGGCCTGTCATGTAATCTGGGATCGCATTTGTCGTGACCATTCGGTTGGATTTAATAAATATTACAATGTCGTAACCTCCGAGGAGCTTTTTAATTTCGAAATTTTCCTAATCCGATACTGGTCTTGGACCGTAGTCTCATAGATCGATCGTTTAGTAGGTTTTAAGCAGTAAGCATGCTATGTGCCTCTGATGGCTGTGAATCTAGGATAAACCTCTTTAGTAAGATTCCGGGCGTTGGCAAACCAATCTCTGGAGTTTCCTTTTATCTACTTTTCACAATGGTTTTCATACGATTCCAGTACAAGCGGGCTTGTCATTCTAAGTATTCTGTAACTGCCGTCTGGAAGCTATCCTGTGAATCAGGCTATTTTAGTACAACGACAATTAAGTGCACGGTTTTTGTTGCTTGTCTATAAAGGTTGATCACAAACTATAACAAGATAGACGCTGGCTTGTAATCTGCTTTACAAATAAATACCTCCATCTCGCAGAATTACCGGTGCTGTTGTTTGAACTGGCTCCATTGATCGAATTGATCAATGGTTCGCACAGATATCTAGGTATCTATATTATTCTCGAAAGCTTTACTGACAACCTCTTTCGAACTCTAACTGACGTTTGAATGCATTTACAAACCCACCAATTGTTATGATCTATTCATACAACTCAAGTGGATCATTGACTGGATTGTGTATCATGTCCATTCGCTTCAGAAATTGTATTTCAAACTTAAACTGATTTAGTCCTAAATGTTTCTAGACTAAAGACTATCCGTTTACAATATAGATGTCACTTTATTGTAACAAATGCGTCCAAATTATAACTTTATGGAAAATAGGACGGCAGATTTTTTTGCTAAGCACGGCCCAAACGTTTGCAGCGCCACTTTTTAGAAAAGCGGGAAAAATTACAACTAAAATGTGCGTCTTTGGTTAACTAAAACGCCATCTATTGGAAATATAAATAAATTCGCCTTTAAATAACAACACTGCCATCTACTATCAGTATTAGTTTTTTATGTGAAAAAATTATTCTAAATATATTCACAACGATTTTCGTTTTCTTTAAATTGTGTTTTTTTTAAATTAAGTTTGTAAATCGAATTCATTAAATCCATTAAATCCATCCACAAGTCTAAAAATATAACTAAATAAATTTTATACAATCATCCACTGTAAATTTGTAATAATCCATAAAAAATCAGTTATAATTCAAATTTAATTCAATACGATAAATAGATGGCATGTATGTAAGAAAAAATTTTCTAAATTTATTTTAATTTTGAACCAATCACAAAAAAATAATGTGGATTAATTTAGAAACATCGACAAAATAATGCGGAATAAATTATAAATATATACAAAATTTTAGTATTTAAAATATATATTAGATGGCTTTTTCGGGGTTTTAGTTAAATTTACTACCAGCTTTTACTATTTGGCGCTGTTTAGTGTCCAAGCTTAGCAAAAGAAATCTGCCGTCCGATACTACATCTTAGCCAACTTTATTACGGCGCGTTACCATTTTATTAGTAAACTGTCCTAAAATTGTTTAATGGATATTCCGAATAAAATTTAAATCGGCAGAGCCATCTATTAAAGTAAATTTGTTTTAATTACAGTAAAGCATCAATAATTGGATATTTTGGAATGAAAATCAATCATTTTTTTTTTATTATATTTGGAAACTCAAAACATATAATTTTACTTTTTATACATCAAAAATTATCCTTATCACAAATTATAACAATGAAATATGTAAAAAATAAAATAAAATCGAAATTTGTGTAATACTTGATTTTCCGCCCCCTCGTCGCAAATACACGAATATAAGGGACGAAAACTATATCGAGAGAGTCTGAGATTATATATGTATGAAGTAGAAAAAAAAAAACAATGGAAAATTATGTTTTAGTTTTAGGAAAGGTTTCGAAGGACCATCATCGCCAAAAATTTCTTCATTTATCATTTATATCGATATCATTATTGTAAACTTCCATAATTTTCTCAATAATGTCCCAATGTTTATCCTTTGTCAGGTCTTTTGTAAAAACATGATACCAAATTGTAGTTTCATCACTTTCATCGGTAAGTGGTACATGAACACCATAGGTTTGTAGTGCAAGCGATAAACATGCGATTGCAATATGAGATGGTTTGTAATTTAAAATTTCTGCACTGTGATGAAAATCCTAAAATGAAAAATAAACAAAAAATTAAAATTTAATCAACAGAGAAATATGATGATGCTGTACAAAACATCGAATGCGATAAGTAATAAAAAAAATGCAAAATATGCAAAAAAAAAAAAAAAATATGATCTCGTATACAACAACAATAACACAACATACTTGTAAAAATGCGGCCGCCGTTTTAGCAATCGGCAATGAATTCCATTCGTTTGGTCCAACCCATTCTTGTAACGATTTCATATAGTGTAACATGTATTTATGCGGATGCACAACATTAAAGTCAAATTTAAGCATACGGGTAATTAGTAATTCGGCTTGAACGATTCCATCGCGCATAGCCCAATATTCATCGCCTAAATCCAATGGATTGCTGCCCCGATTTATAGTGTTGTGTGCCACATTTATGACATCACGTATCTTGATGGGATCATCTTTAATTTTTCCAGCCAAATATAAAGACGATGACGCAATTAACTGAAAGAAAGTAAATTAGAAATTTCGTTTATTATCAATCAAAATCGTGTATCGCACGAGGTCATGGTCGCATACTTTTTAATCATCTGGGACGAAAATGTGTACAGTCAATTTGTCAAAATATAAAAGTCTAAAATACGCCATGATAACCAATCTAGGTCATCAACAAATTAATTTATTCAAATCGCATCGAAGCGATAAAACCAAATTTATTCAAAACGATCATGAACGCGTAGCAAGACAACAAAAACTATTTACCGTCTTCTTCCAGCTTATAAACAAGCTAAAGTATTTACGCATAACAACAAAATTATTAATCAATGCTGCGATCGTCTTATCTAACGTATAACAAAGTAAATTTGTTACTAAGTGGCTAAGGAAATGTATTTCCGTTACATCAACATTGTTTTCGGTGCTTATTGAAAAGTGATAAGTATTGCAACAACGACTACCGTAGTCTGGGGTACTCGCATGTCTCATAGATACTTCAACCATAAAAGAATATTGTTTGAAAATCGTTGCTTTCCCAGAAATTCGATGGCCAAAAAGTAAAGACCATGTGTCCGGTCAGAAACCATATAAATCGGTAATCAAATGCGTAGGCTGTGTTCATTAATTGATCTCAAGTCAGGAAAGTATACCTGCGTTTTAGCTGTAAAGGTATGATAAACTAGGATAAGAAAACGCATTACCAAACTCTTGTTAACAGTAACATTGTCGAAACTAATCACTGATGATGAGAACCCTCTATAGCTGATATTGAAAATTTTGCACGATTCATCCTTTTTTTCTGTCGACAAATCGGTAGACAGCAAGACGATTAATTGCTGCTCTTTGCCTACAAATTTGGAAGCCGACCGATATAAAATCTCACAGCTTGGATGACGTTAAAGACCTTCCCCTAGAAATTAACAGATGGTCAATTTGACTTCAAGATGTCTTACGAGGGTAGGTTCATCTTTTCAAGTGAGATCGTGAGCGATCATAAATTACATCATTCTTTCCTCATTATCGGTCGCTCGATCGTGCCGGGAGAACGGACCTATGTTGTCATATAAGTCAGTTTGATTTGTGTCTGCTCTAGCATTAAAGTCACCAATCATTATTCTGACGTCGTGCTCCGGTATGGAACCCATCAGATCATCCAAATTGTTGTAAAGTGAGACTTTATCATTGGGTTGGCTTACATCAGTGGCCGCATGAACATAAATGAGTAACAAGTTGGCTAGTCGCATGCGTAAACGTAGCTTCCACATACGATAATTAACTGCTTTGAAATCCAGAACAGCCTTTTGCACCTGGGACCCAAGGAAGAAAACCAACACAAAGATGTCCGTTTGGCCATCGAGTTTCTTCGAGAGCAATGAGTTCCAAGCGATACTATTTCATGGTTTATATAGTGCCTAGCGCCATTACATGCGCCTGGTTTTCTAAGTGAAACTCTTTACGGATGCGTGTAGTCCAACCTTTGTTTAGTCAACTCCTACGATAAACCAAGGATATTGTGGTGGAATTCTAAGGATACCATGCTCGCTTAGGACCATAGGGACCATAACATTGGTTGACTATAATATATTCAAATTAGAGAAGTGTTTTTACTGGTTAAAATCACCTACTAGGAGTCGGAACGGGGCCGTGAAGCAGTGCTAAAAGCACCTTCACCTAAATCCGTAGAACAATTACATTCATTTTTGGGTTCAAAAAATTATTACAGTAAGTTCGTCCCCAATTTGGAAGTCCTCTTTATAGGTTATTAAAGGAAGATTAAAATTTCGTATGCTCAGAACAGTGCGCTAATGCATTGGACGCAGCTAAGAAAGAGATTGCATCTCAGAAATTTCTAACGTTTTTTTTACCCAAAGAATGCTAGTATGACCCCCCGTTGGAGTGCAGAGTCTATGGGCCGAACCATCGTTCATGTCAGTACAGGCTGGCTTGGAGCAATGCATTGCGCAGATGGGGATATTCAACAATCGCGAACCTGTATTCGTGCGTCCTCGATTTGGCCCTCGTTGGCGTAAAGTAAGGACGTTAAAATAACCGCGAAAGAGTTGGGTGAGCTTCGGCCCCAGAACAAGATTGTAGGGATTAAAAATTAAAAAAAAAAAAAAAAAAATGCTAGTATGCTAGTTCGTACCGTGTAGGAAAGAGAAAAGAATTTGAGGCGCATGGTTGGCCCGAATCACTTTCAACAACCTATGGAAAATACTACCGTGTGCTCGAAAAGCAACCTCTTGCGATGGGATTTTCTTATTTTATGTTGCCTTACGTCCACAGCTAAAGTCAAAATACCTTGCAAATGCCGACCAATTGAAGATGTACAAGGTGTTGTTCAGAGTTGGACCCTGACGGATGAGCAAAAGAGATGTTTAATGAGATTCGAGAAAAGGATCATGCACATGAAACATGGCCCCAAACGCGACGATAAAGACACTTATCGAGTTTTATTCAACCACGAGATCAGGAAATTTAAAAAAAATTCATGATCTCGTTCATGATTTAAAAGGACAGCGAATAAGCTGGCTCGGTCACGTTCTACGAGCTGATCCTAAACAGATAGTGCTGCGATCTTTGAGAGGAAAGCCGCCATTTGTCAAGCTTAGCTTTCGCTGTTGTCAACGACCTCGGAGTAGAGAAAGACTTGTCTCCATCGGATTGTCTAGAACAATATGAATAACAAGCTCGGGATCGAATCCGATGGGGCCAACATGTTGATTCGGTATGAACTGTCTTTAATGATTTTAAAGACTCAAATGATACTACAATGTTTGAAAAAATATTTCATAGCATCGAAGCGCTTAAAACACGGTTCGTTATACTAGAGAAAATCATTGAAGCTTTAAACGGGCGTCTAAATAGACAAGAAACAGTGGATGAAATAGCATCCATTTTATGTTAAACGAATATGGCAAATCAACTATTAAGAATTGTAATTTGGAATGCAAATGGAGTAATCTAACATATTCCAGAATCAAAACCTTTTTAAATACTGAAAAAATTGGCTTATGTCTTCAAAAAGTCATCTTACTAAAATCTCATATGCCAAAATACGTAGTTACATTTCATATCACGCTTTTCATCCGGCTGAACAGTATTTGTCAAATAAAACATTAAACAAGGAGTAAAAATTGAAGAAGAACGTATGCAAGTAGCAACTATCAACATTCAGTCAAACATAAGAAGGAATTCAATGTCTCTTCAGTTTCATCTGTTCACTCACCTGTCATCATGACTGTGTTAGTTCAAAATAGACTAATAAACTATAAAACCAATTTATGGGACTTATTTAGAAAATTGGTAAAAGACAACGCCGATCTTAAAGATCCATACTAACCGGTAATGTAGGTTGTCTCTTAACCAGAAAACTTGTAAGTAACTAGACTAAAAAGTGACTCATCAGTTCATGTTAGCTTTACTAAAGAAACGGGTTTTCGGGATTGCGAACAACTCGCCTTGTTCAAGTTATCTGATTGATACGGTAAAAACTGTTTATTCTGTTCGAATTATGCAAAATGAAATCAGAAATTTAAAAATTATGTCAGCATAATAAAAATAAAAAAACAGGTCGGTCAACTATATCGTCAATTTGGCACTTATGCCATAACATAACTACCTACATTGTATATGCATACTTACAAAGCTATCGTATTCCTCGTGGTTCACTTCATTGAAGAATTTATGAAAAATGATTGCGGCCATTGCTGATGTTAACGGTTTCAAATTTAATTTGATGGCACATTCGAACAAGAATCGAGATGAAACCGTTTTTCCAATTTTCTTTTTATAATCGATTGGTACTGGTTTGCTGGTTTTGAGTGTATCACGCTGGGTTTGTTGTTGCAATGCCAATACATCGATAAAATCTTTCATTTTGCTGCTGTTGCTGTTGCTATTATCGTTATATAACTTATGAGTTTTGTTTATCTTACTAATATTAGTCAGTCAATTTAGTTTTGTTGCTATTGTTGCTTGGTGCAGTTTTGGTGGGCTCGAGTTAATTAATCTGAAAAATAAAAAAATTAGAAAGTTGTTAATTTAGAAATTTAACGTCAATCGATAGGTTCAACGCCTTTATGAGAAAATTCACTTGATTAATGGATTGAAAGCTCAGTCAATATCCTTTGAGCTCAGGTCAATAAATAAGAATGGGTTATATTCTGCTACAACTCCGAAGGACCCACAGGATGTTCAACAAGTGTCAAATGCTGTATTTGAAAGTTGTCAAATACACCCAGGGCCCATCCTACGAGAATTCATACTAGCCATGCAGACCCTAAAAAGAAACTGTTCCCCTGGATTGAATACGTTAATTCTGACCTCTTGATATTCGGAAGGGATACAATTGTGGAACTATCTTTACGACCTTATTCGATTCGTATGGCAAAACAAAGTTATGCCTGATGAATGAATGGAAGATGCCCTTGTTGTGATCCATCATTAAAAAAGCAGATTGCTCAAAATAAAAAAAACTATCATGGAATAGC
The DNA here is from genome assembly GCA_963556175.1 of Tipula confusa. Classification (NCBI taxonomy): domain Eukaryota; kingdom Metazoa; phylum Arthropoda; class Insecta; order Diptera; family Tipulidae; genus Tipula; species Tipula confusa. The sequence goes on from OY744477.1 coordinate 91,561,602, forward strand.
TCTCCATTGCACAGATTACTGTTTTACTTAATATTGGAGAGAATCACTCCCCTGGCGAAGGAAATTGTTGGTGACTCCTACATGGACATTGATGATGACGAAATTTACAGAGTTCTATTCATTAAATAAGAGGACTGCGAGTACGTTGGCTCGGTAACGTTCTGCGAGCCGATCCTAATCGGATGGTGCAGAGCGATCTCTGCGAGGAGAGACATCATTTGGCAGACGTAGAGGTCGCCGTTGGCGACGATGGTTCGTTGGGGTGTAAAACGACTACAGACTCGATGGAGCAACTACTAAATTGCCATAATTTTGCCAAAAGTTACTGTGAGTATTTGCATTGTTTTACATCTATGTTTACCATCTTTGCGGTTTTCTACGGCTGAGAACAACCCAATTTTTCCCATTCCACTTTGAAGCTATTTGCTAGTTGCTATTTGAAATGTTTGAGAAAAACAGAAGAAGACAGGTCAATCTATATTTTAATTTTATTCATCTTTGAAGGAGCGATACGCATTCTAACCACTATCTTCGCTGTCCTTTTACTTTATAAATGATATTAGGAATTTTCTTATGTTGTTATTATCCCGGTAATTCCTGTCAGCGGTGCGTTTAATCATATGTAGCTGAAGCAACAGGGCGTGATAGTAGAGATGATAGCCGTCATAAATCGCCACCAACAAGTTTCATAGTTCCATCAATTCGTTTGATAGTTCGACAACAGATAGATGTTTGCCAAGTTTATGTCAAATCCGTAGAAGAGATGATCAGTGACATTCGATAGAATAATAATGCAGGTGATAGAGATTTACTGGTATGGTTTTCGTTGTGATTCTGAAAAAAGGTTCAATGATATCTGAGAGGCGTTATCAAACTCTGAAATCGTATGTAGCTCATCGCAATTTAATATAAATGAATATAAAAGACCGCGCTTAATTAAGAAATGGCAACAGTGTTTTAGGATTTCGGCCTGACCACACAAGTTGCCTTGATGCGTACATAAATGTTAACTAGATAAGGGAACAGTATAAATGTGGAAGTATCTTAAGAAGTCGATCGGTAAAAATTGAGGAATACAAATCAGCGTTGATTCTTTAAAAGTGCCTAAGACCGAGAACCAGCAAGTTCTAAAATTGATTTTGGCCAAATTGATTGCAAGCCAAACGCCGTTCATACTCAAGGGCTTAACACTCATCCATGACTCATAAATATTTTCTATCCGTTACATCAATTAGTTGTTCTAACGTTCTTCGTAGGTAGCACGATTTGAAATATTGAGTACCTCTTGATAAATGGGCTGGGGTAAAAATAAAAAATTTAACTTTTCGCAACTATGATCCGAATAAAGAGAATGAGCTGAGGTATTATCTAGCAGTATTAAAATTTAGTTCCAGAATTGCGCACTGTAGCCCTCGATCTTTAAACAAAACAAAAGTTTTCGATCCTTTCTTATTAGATCTCCAAGATAGAGAGTCAGCTGGGCTGATTACTCGTATCCTTAAAAAACTTCACTGTTAAAAAAAAATCAACAAAACAAAATATGGATACCGCCAAAATTTAACTTAGTCTCCACTTATGTTAACATTCAGTCGCTATGAAAACCAGGCGCGTTTGTCTGCATTACATCAGCCATGAAAGGGTATCGCTTGGAACTCGTTGCTCTCCAAGAAAATCGATAGCTAAAAAAAGAAGACCATATGTCTTACGGCTATATATTACAGTGGAGATGACCTCGGTAATCTTGGTGTTGGTTTTCTTGTTGAGCCCCTGGGAAAAAAGCTGTTTTGGATTTCAAATCAGTTGATAATCGTATGGGTAAGCTACGTTTACGCATGCGACTAGCCATCCTACCATTTGTGTTAATGCGCCCACTAATGTCAGCCAACCCAAAGATAAAGAATCCTTTTACAACAATTATTGTTGTAAAAACAATGTTTTTAACAAATGTACTTGGCAATCACGCATGACTTCATTGTGGCTAGCACCTTCTTTCCTCATACAAATATCCACTTTGAAACATGGACACATCCTCGTAGTACGTCCCGCAGTCAAATTGACCATGTGTTAATTTCTAAGGGAAGGTTTCGGGTCATCCAAGATGTGAGATCATCTCGGTCGGCTGCCAAATTCATAAGCAGTGATTATTAATTGGTCACTGCAAAGCTAAGATGGCAGTTTTAGTTCAAGTCAGGGATCACAGGGAAACGAAACTTACGTTTCAACTGTGAAGGTCTGAAAAACAAAGATGAGAAAGCACAGTATCAGAATCTTGTTAGCAGGAGCATTATGAAAACCAACCACCATTCTATGGGAGGTATTGAAAACTTCGGTTGTCGGTACTGCCCAGCAAATTTGTAGACGAAAAAAAGGTAAATTGTGGAAGGCTAAAGACAAAAACGGCGTAAAAAAACTACTGGATACACTTATACGATTTTCGGGTCCTGTTGATCTCAAAATCAAGCTGTTCTTGGTAATCATGGTAAGGAACTTGTCTTTCAATACCAGATCAAGATGTAGATAAAATCGGAAACTATATAACTGAACTATGTGTAACTGGTTTCATTTCCCGAAAAGAAAATTTTTGACTCGATCTAGTGTTACAGCATAGTAACACATTTCTAGTGCACGCGAGTTTCGATATAGTAACCCCATACTGATCTGAAAACAGATAATAGAGATCAACGAGTAGCACCACGCAATTATGCCGTATCCAAAGTTTGTATATGAACAGCTGTTGTACGACGCATTAAAATGTCATAACACACCTAAACGTCTATATCGAATTATTCAATTAAAATCGAATGCAAATTAAAATGTCGAAACACAATAAGACCGGTTTCGGTCGTGTTTACGTCTCTCGTTTTTTCTTAAATTTTCTTTATGATATTCACAATTCACATTAGAAAGTTTCAATTGTATCGGCAAGACCATCGTCATTTTTATTACAACTAGCAACAACAACAACCAAAGAAAAAAGCCAAACTTAAATTCAAAAGATAAACCAAAAAGAAAAACTCCAAAAAAATGAGAGAACATATCATGCTTGCCGAATTTAGTTAAGATTAAATTACACGTCTGGCCAAAAACTCACCTTATTTAATGGAATTTACTATAAATTGCAGAGGTTATGGCAAAATATACTATCACAAAAACACAAAAATGTCCAAAACTTTTTAAATCACACTGTACAATATTTAATCACTTAAAATCAATTGATATTGACGTAATTCAATTTAATATACACTTAATTAGTTTTAATTGATAATATTACAATTTAATATAGTATCAATTTGAACGCGTTCACTTCACAAATAAAAACTCAACCAACACAAGACATTAACCACGCAGTGTTTATTGTGATAAAAGAAATGTTGACAGCAAATTTCGCGTTTATATAGAAAATTTCGATGCTATCGAGAAAAAAATGTACTCACAATAATGAGTGCGTTTAAAGTTGACCTAACATAACATAAAACTTATCGATATCGATAAAAAATATCGAAACGAATGTGTTAAACCGTGACATCGTCCCTACACATCTACAAATCAAAATATTTTTAAATTGATTTTGATTGACGTATTTACACGTAAAAATTAATAAAAATATTAGAAATTTAATTAAAATAGCATATCGTAGTGTTTTGTAATTAATTAAGTGGAACACAGTAATAGAAAAAACATATGAGAAAATTTACGTAAGTAGGATTTTTTCTAATTTGTGACGTAAAATGCCAAAGTTTGCGAGAATCACGATAAAACAGGCATATTTATTCTGATTTGTTGATGAAATTCGAAGATATGTAGTTAATTAATTAAAAATTTACGAGTTATCTGTTTTATAATTATAGTAAAACTAAAATTGTGTGAACATAATTTTTTTTATTAGCCTAAATGATGACATGTCAAACACAGATAAGATACAGTGGTGTAACGATAATTGATATAAATTTGCAAAGCTGATATATGCTAGGTTGGTTGAGTCGGTTTTATTTTTCGTTTTAACGTGTAAACCAGAACTGACTGAAATTAAAATTAAATGAAAGAAAATGTCCGAGTTAAACAATAACATTTTTTATTGAAGCGGTAAACTTCATTTGAATGTTGTTGATATAAGCAATAATTAACAATGTTGTTCTTGACAAATTATTATTTTAAAATGTTTAGTTCGTATTACAAAATTATGTTTTATTGTAATTTAATAATAAAAGTCATTTCGGTCATAAAATTAGAAATACATGTAACACGCGACCGAATTTTTTTTTCGGTTATAATTTTAGTTCATGACTTAGTCGGTCACGTTTCGGTTCAACATGTAACTTCGGTAATAGTTTCGGTTAAGCAGCGATAAACATAAAAAGATGAATTATTTAGAGCATTTGCGTATGCTGGTATTTCATAGATGACTCTAGGCGTAAACTCTCATCCATAAAATGCTATTGTTACTGGTTACCAAAAATCAACAAGAGAAAAATAGATACTGTCAAAGTTTTAGAGGATTCCACTCATGTATCGGATACGCCGTTCAGAACTAGCACGAAGCGACAGTATCGTTTAAAACTCGTTGGTCTCCATGAAATTCGATGGCCAAAAAGTGGAGACCATTAGTGCGATTCCTTTTCGATGATATGATAATGAAAAAAATAATAATTAACATTAAGTTTTCATTTACTTTTATCATTTTATTTTATCATCAACATCGAAAACTTTAAAAAATAACATTAGTTCAGAATATTTACGCATGATATCCGGGCAAATATATTGTTAAGATTTTTCTAAAGTTAAACCTAGAGACATCTATTAAGTATCATTAGTACTAGTGAAAATTGAGAAAATAAAATGGAGTAGTGGCATCTCGAATAAAAGTAGAATGAAATACTAGAAATATAGAATATTCGAGATTCAGGTAATTTTTGTATATAAGCGACATGTTGTGAGTTGAGATTAGTTATACTATGTGTCATAGCCCCCACCAGTGACAAGCGGTTAATCTAGTGAAATTAAAAGTGTTATAAGAAGTGAATTAGTGTATACAATAAATAATCGTAACAATAATCGTTTTATTGGGTACTGGGTATGCCAGTACTAGTGCTGTACATAACTGTCTTTTTATTTATATGAATGCGCTTTCCTATAGTCTTCAGTCCGCTTGAGTGCCTGGTCTTTTGTAGTCAGCTCATGCAAACTACTGGCAACATTAGCAAATCTTGGTACGTATCGCCAGTAATATAAGTAGAAGAAAGTCCAATAAAACTCTTCAACTCGTGTAAATTCTGTGGTCTAGGCCAGTCTTTCACCGCTGAAATCTTTTCCTCATTCGTGTGTTTTACGTGGGTTATTACTTTGTGTGCTAAACATTTGTTACTTTGTGTGCTAAACATTTGTCACGGAACAATGTACACTTCTTCGGAATTAGCCTTAGTACTCATTAAAGTCTTAGCCTATTACTATATTATCATTCAGTTACACTATCAATCGTTCAAAAGTTGCAGGCGCGTTACATTAGCTAAAGGGTTGATATGAAATTGCCATACCCTAATTGCCTACACTGATCGCTGTCTTTTCTTTATCCTCATCTGCGACTTCCACCTGCCAATATCCACTCTGCAAAATAAGTATCGAGAATATACGAGCTCCTGCTAGTGTATCCAATGTGTCGTCGATCCTTGTTAAGGGATAACTGTCCTTCTTCATTATGGTGTTGAGCTTTCTATAATTGACGCAGAAGCTTAGACTGCCATCCTTTTGTTCCACGAGACCCACTGGCGAGCTTCAAGGACTGCTTGATTGCGCGAAATGGACATGTATTTATCCAGTAACGCTTTTGCTGCCTGTTTTTGTTTCGGTGTTACGTATTCTGCCAATTTCTACATCAGATCTTCAACTGTTTTCCGCTGCCGTTGTTCCTTGACCTTTATACTCGGATTCAATTTGTCACACTTTAATAATGTGGATACTTCCTCACTTTTTGCGATGATAGTTCCCCTTTTGATGGTTTATGTCTAATCCGTTAAATTAAGAGCTCGTATAGGATATCTTAAGTTTCTATCTGGTTATACTAGGTCATTTCCAATGATAAATTCTTTAATTTTGTCCTCTTCATCGCTTACTTCCCTAACCCACAACTTTTGTGACAACTAAAACCTCCTTCTAATCTTCCCACACAGCATACCTCGACTAACATCCGAAACAAATCCGTTCATGAAAGCCACGCGTATCTCATCTACAATATCGGCTATCAACACTTCATGGTGAAAGTTCCTGTTCCCTATCCATAACCAAACTCCTTTGTTTCCTTTGATTATCGCACTTTCACCAGTATACGTTTGTAACCTTAATCTTCGAACTAGCGGACCCCCGGTTGCTATTATGTCGCACAATTATTCTTATTGCACCTGTATCCAGCGAGATAATGTCTCCTTTATAGTGGTTAAACTACCTCCACCTCTTGTCAATCTTGAAATATGGATATAGATTTTTTACTCCTCGAAACTGACTTGATTTAGTATAACGACTTCGTAGTTGCCTGCCCCTCTTTCGTGGCCCATTACTCAACTTCTTCCCTGGGTCTGCGATACATCGGTGATGGTCTTGATCGTTTTTTTCGCCACTCTATACAATCTTATAAGATGTGGCCCGTTTTGTCACAACCCCATCATCTGATCTTTCAGTTAACATCTTTAAATTTCATTGATGGGTTTTGTATCTATTTATTGCTGGTTCATCTATCTCAATTTTCCGTATCTTTATAGCCGGCTTGCTGGTGATATATGCCATCACGTTGGTTAATGCACAGGCGTTGGTCTCTGCGAACGTTGCTTTTGGAGACAACACTCTTCTAGTCTCAACATCTTAAACACCGTCAATGACTGCATCGTTCTTAATTCTCTCCGTGTAGTCTGGTGCCATGTTGGATTGTGAACGATGTACCAATTTCTCGATATCTGCCTCATATTCTTGATGTGATTTTCCACTCTTTTGATAGCGGGTTGTTAGCTCCATTCTGTAGAGTTCTCTAAAGCAACCACCACGCTCATTTTCTGGAACGATTTGTAAGATCTCAGCTGCAGTTCCTTTTAATGCTACAATCAACCATGCGGCGCAACCTTTTTTACACCAACCACTTCTGGTGGATGCTGTTTCAAATTGTAGCAATCAAAGGTTGAATGCTTTAATTTAACTGCACTCGCTTGAGTTATTATTTGCGTTGAAGTATTCTTGGTTTTTGTATGCAATATTTCTTTTTCGAGGTGTTGAAAGTGATAATTGGTTTGCCCGATCCAAACCTTCAGTCATCATGGTTTTGCGGAGTCTTATTTGTAATTGAAATTTATTACCGCTGGTCGGTAAACTATGGGGAGCTAACTCCTCCTCAATCATTTATTCGTTAGCTTGTCTATAATCATTTTTAAATACTCACAATCCCACCGCTGTCACCAATTGTTACGTTTTGGCTTTGTATCACTATATTGTGAACAAATTTTACCAATATTTATTTTTCACAAATAAATACCCAACACAATAAGATAAGGAAGTTTCTTCCTTGATCCGCATTAATCTCCATTGGTACTCCAAATATGCTAATTTGTTTGTTAACAACTGTATCAGCTAACGTAGTATGCCCTTAATTTAGAATTGGATCCATCTCTAGTCACTTGTTGAAATAGGCTATGACCACCATGAGTGCAGAATCCATAAGCCGAACCATCGTCCATGCCAGATAAGCTGGCTGGAGCAAAGCAATGTGCAAATGGATCTTTAGAACAACCTTGTATTCGTGCGTCCTCGATATGACTGGCGACGGCGTAAAAGTAGGACGGTAAAATTAACCGCGAAAGAGTTGGAAGAGCTTCGGCCTTCTATGTCGATCTGTTTTGCCCCAAAAATTCGATTTTTAATATGCCGCAAAGCATCACATTTACTGCGGTAAAGGTTATTGCATGAATTGCATTCATAGAGCAGACGCTCCTACATACCATAGTTGCCATTGAGCCAAAGTTCGAAGTTTTATTGGAAATGACGATCATTTTTCGCATAGCTGGTTAATTTCGCTAAAGGAGCATGTTGTATAAGTGTTAGCTGTATGGATGTATTAGTTTGGAGTTACTAAATTTTCATTTGACAGGTCGTGCATACCTTCTTGTCGTTAGCTTGGCCAGGAAATTTCAGATTTTTTTAGAAATGCAAGGGACTTCAAACCACAGAGAATTATTAATCAGCTTATCCGGCATTATTCCCCTTGCGACCATGTCTGCCGGATTCATTTCTGAAGGAATATGGTCCCAGCTATTTCTAAGTATATAATCGAGTATGAATGAGGTCCTGTTACCGATAAATGTTTTCCATCATCTCGACACAGCTGATATACACGATTAGACGATGGTTGAATCTGTCCATTCAAATAATTGTAGATTGGAAATATCCAGTGGCGTTTATATTTTGCCTAAAAGTTTGACCAACAACACAGCTTCACATAATTCAAGCCGATGCATACTTGTTTAAGTGGAGCTACGTTGGTTTTTGATGCCACGGTTAAAGTATTATCAGGTCCGATAGTACGTAGATAAACAACGGTGGAATATGCTGCTTTTGAGGCGTCCGAAAAACATGTAACTCGGTTCCCTTCGCCAGCTTCGGTACTTTCAAAAATCGTGGTATTTTAATTTTCTCAAACTTAATGAAATTTGAGTATAATTTTTTCCATGTCACAACTAACTTTGGTATGAACGAATTAAAGACTCATGCCCCAATAAAATATATTCTCTCATGAATTTTAACCAGTCAACCTTTAATGCTGGATATTTATCAAAACGCCTTTCCATAGCAAATAGTCTTCGAGTTGCTGTTGTAAGTGAGTCTTCAAGCTTAGGGGAGTTTGATTTAAACAGTAATTTGATGATATGTTGCCTCTTTCATCGTTATATGTATGTTCGTTGCAATGCAATTAGCAGTCACTATCACCTTTATTTTCTGATGTTTCGATATCTTTAACCTCTCAGAAACTTTGTCTTATGTCATGAATATGAAAATGGCGGTATATAAGGCATGCCTATACTAGCATGGACGATGGTTTGGTCCACGGATTCTGCACGACAACAGGGAGTCATAGTTGTGTTCATCTTCATCACCAATCGCAATCAAGAGATTAAAAACCCCTTTGCATCCCTTTGTTGGAATTCGAACCCGGTACCTTCCGACCCAAACATTATATAGATACAATTTTCAATTGAACTGAGCCCTTTGTCCTTCCTACGTTTACGGAACTCAAGCCTCTGATGTTAATACAAGCATAATTGCGTGATAATTTAAATGATAGAGCAATGATTGGTTAACGGTTTTTGATCTACAGTTGATTGTGACTTTCTCATATAGAGAATTGTGACTGTCTATTGATGGAAGCAGGCTTCAAAATTGTTTCTATTGTTAACTGTTGGTTTTGTTAATTGATTAAACCAACATCAGTATTCGATGCTTGCGGCACAACCGTTGATTCTTGGCCGTTGACTGGATGATCTCCGTCAGATGATCTGATAATTGTATGCAAAGTGTCTACAGCTTAGTTACCTTTTTTGCATTTGCATTGTGCGATTTAGTAATTTGTAGTAGGTTATGATGATACTTATGACGGGTACTTATGACAAGTAGAATTGGATAAGCATTCCTATCTCGCATGATAATTTGTAAGACAGTTTGCGCAGATACCCGCATTATCCTACATTTTTATTCGTTACGATATACTTAATCCTTTGAATCGAAAGCTTTTGTGGAATGAAAGTGGATGATTAATTTTTAAACAACTGTGCGGGGTGACAGTTGCACCAGATGCAGCTTTGAATTCTTGGATGATAAGCAGGCTTCTAAGACATCACATCTTTTATGAATAAATTTAAGGAATTTATCAAAGCTCAGGAATTCGATGTCACACTGAGAATTGAGCTCAAGCCTATTTTGTTTTTATATGCATCTTTTCTATATTATTGAATGAATGAGCTAAGCATCTCTTCGTTCCCCAAATATTAGCCTAAACACTTGAGCTCCTGTATTACCCCATCGGAAACGATAATGACTCGGTTTTCGCTCCATGAACTTCTCAATCAGTGAATTACCGAGTTGAAAGTCCGAATAGCGATGTTTAAGACGATAAATGGAAATCGTCTTACCGTGTCGTACGTAAAATTTTTTTGAGTATAGTCGATAACCAATTACGGTTCATTATAATTTCGTCGAAGTGTCGCTTAATATTCGTTACAAAGTCAGACAGTAAAATTTCATCATTCGTATAGTATCCGAAAAGGTATACGGAACTAGAGTCGGACATCCGAATAAGAACACTAGTCCAATCCGTTTGGTCGCAGCATATTAAATAGCAGACTTAATTTTCAACATTTTCAACATTTTGGATTGTAACTAGTTTTTCTCTTTCTCTCAAAACCGAGTATATTAGCCAGGTTGTTAAAAGGTTGTCATTCGAATTGCATGCCTTGATCCGTGACAATGTACTCTGATACACCAGAGCAAGGTATCCAATGCAAGCAGATAGCGAAAGCCGAAGTTACATCAGAAACTGGAATTGCACCAGGCCAGAATGTAGTAGTATCGCAAAAAATAAGATTTTTTGATTTTTCTCTTAAGATTTCTCTTAAGTTTTTCATCATTGGAATGAGCATCTGCGATGACAGCATAAGTAATACTTTCTGCGATAGAAATTTGATTAAAGCATGAGAGAACATCAGCGACGATATTATCTATGCCAGAGGTGTGGTGGATATCAGCGGCGAGGTGATCAATGAAATCTAGGTGTCTAAATTGTCGAGGTGATGTTTTTTTTCAGATTTTGGTTAAAAACATAGACCAGTTGTTTTGGATCGGTGTAGAGAGTGAACGTACGACCTTCAAGAAGATGTCAGAAACGAAACCGAGTGCTTGGGATGGTAATATACTTTGTCCAGAAACCAAGTAGCTTAAAGAGGGCCTTTCAGCTTTTGCAAAAAAATGTTTCTACGTTTATGACTTGTTCTTCTAATTTGCGAAGATGCTTTTTATGTGTTGGAGATGTTCCGAAGTCAACTTGATAGAAGTCAACTTCTTGTAAAACTGTATGCTTAAGACGTTAGACCATCTGCGCTGCATTTCTAATCCGAACATCCGTTGGTTCTATATGAATACGATGGTTGACCTTGATAAGGTTTATCATGTGAAAATTTTGCAGCTTTCGAAACGCTGAGTCATGGAGATGTAGAATCAAATAACGATTTAGAATTATGACTTGACTGCTTAGACTTAAACCAAGGACTGCTATTCAAATCACGAGTTTCCACCGAGCAACTCCGTGTTTCTTAAAGATTCTGGCAAAGTTCAGACTGACTTATATGAAAATGTAGTTCCGTAATCCCGACACAAACTTGCAATTGGTAATGGAGAAAGGATGATGTACATACTTGGTGAATGGTGATCACACTATCTCATTGTGGCTAGCACATTCTACATAAAAACCTTCACTTGAAAACATGGTCGTAAGACGCCTCCAAGTCAAATTAACAATTTATATTTACAAAGCTGGACCATGAAATGCTGAGCGAAAATCCTGGAGATGTGGAATCAGATACTGATCTGGAATCATGACTTTATTAAGTGCCCGGAAATTTTCGCATGGTCTCTACTCTTCGTTCTTTTTTGCAGAAGATGTATAGGGCTGGACCAAGGGCTGCTGCTAGGTTGGTTAAATCCCGAGATGCAATTTCAAACAGGTGTTCCTGATAAATTCTGCGCTGAACAAAACATAACAAAATGTCAGCAACTATAAACTTTCAGGAGAATTCCAGTATTAAAATTTTAGAACCTAAAGCCTTTATCAAAGAGCAGTTCGCTGCAAAAAACCTAAACGATGGGTTAACCCTTGGGTTTCAGGCGAAACGGGCTGGCAAATCTAAGAAATCTGCGCCTTTATCTATCATGAATCTTGAAAATTAAAAAACGGGTGGGTTTGGATAAGTAATTGCATGTCACCAATTGCGTATGACTTACTGCTTTTTTGAAACCCTCAGACAATTTTTTTGAGAATAAACTGACAGATTTAAATCTAAAAGTTTTGGGACCGAAAAGTTGATGATAATAACAAGTAAAATTATTTACAGCCACCAACATTTTCATTCTTTTCATTTTGTCTAGATTTATTGAACCTTGTGATGACGTTGAGAACTTGAATTTATGCTATAGCGAGAGTTAGTCCGGTTGGATCTCATCAGATCATCCAAATTGTCATTAGTGAGCGCATGAATACAAATGAATTTTGTAAAACACCGTATAGCCTATGGGCACATAGCGTTCATTTTATGGCCATTGTTTGTTTTTAGATAGCATCGAGTTCAAAACGGTACCCTTTCATGGTGGATATATTACTATCAAGAACCGCTCAGAACTGGACATTTTAAAACTGGATATTTCAAAATAGGATTTGACAAAACCAGATAAGGTACAAAACTGGATATTTCAAAACGAGACAAGGTACAAAACGAGATATGGTACAAAACTGGATATTTCGACATGTGATTTAAACTTCAAATGATTTTTTAGGAAAGTTCTGGAATATGGCCAATTAGGGAGGAACTCGGCGAGTTCTTATCCGATTTTGATGAAATTCGATACGTAGGAAGAAAATTATAAAATTATTTTTTGGGAAAGTTCTGGAATATGACCAATTAGGAAGGAACTCGGCCAGTTCTTAACCGATTATGTTGAAATTCAATATGTAGGATGAAAATGGGATTTTAAAATGATTTTTTGGGAAAGTTCTGGAATATGGCCAGTTAGGAAGGAACTCGGCGAGTTCTTAACCGATTATGATGAAATTCAATATGTAGGATGGAAATAGGATTTTAAAATGATTTGTTGGGAAAGTTCTAGAATAAGGCCAGTAAGGTTCCATACTTGAATATTTCTAAGGAGAGAAATAGAATTTTCCTTCACTTAATATTTTTTTTCTTTAATTGTATAATTAAATTTGATTTTAAAACCTTTTTTGGGAAAACCTCTGGAATATGGCCAGTAAGGTTTCATACTTGAATAATTTTAAGCAGAGAGATAGAATTTTCTTCACTTAATGGTTTTTTTTAATTGCTGCTTTTCTCATATTATTAAAATAATCATTTACTTGAAAAAATCATTTTAAAATCACATTTTCATCCTACATATCGAATTTCATCATAATCGATTAAGAACTCGCCGAGTTCCTTCCTTATTGGCCATATTCCACAACTTTCCCAAAAATCATTTTAAAATCTCATTCCTATCCTACATATAGAATTTCATCATAATCGGTTAAGGACTCACCAAGTTCCTTCCTAATTGACCATATTCCAGAACTTACCCAAAAAATCATTTTAAAATCACATTCCCATCATACATATTGAATTTCATCATAATCGTTAAGAACTTACTGAGTTCCTCCCTAATTGGCCAAAGTTTCCAGAACTTTCCCAAAAAATCATTTTAAAATTCCATTTTCATCCTACGTATCGAATTTCATCATAATCGGTTAAGAGCTCGCCGAGTTCCTTCCTAATTGGTCATATCCCAGAACTTCCCTAAAAAATAATTTTAAGTTTAAATCACATGTCGAAATATCCTGTTTTGAAATATCCAGTTTTGTACCATATCTTTTGTTTTGTACCTTATCTCGTTTTGAAATATCCAGTTTTGAATTATCCAGTTTTGTACCATATCTCGATTTGTACCTTATCTCGTATTGAAATATCCAGTTTTGAATTATCCTGTTTCGTCAAATCCAGTTGTAAAATATCCAGTTTCCACCGGTACCCATTACTATCATATGCAAATAATTTTCTTAGTTACAGCACGTTGCATATGACGAACCTAAACCGCGTTTCGTTTAACGTTAGCGGGTTCTGGTTAAATTTTTACGGTACTCATTTTTTTTTGATACTTTTTAACAAATGTGTGTTTAAGGATGCGGGTAGTCAGCCCAGCGATTTATTTTGTCATCTCCTGACAACCCAATGAAACTGTAGTGGAGTTTTAAGAATAGCATGCTCGTTTAGAAGTCTCCTACGAGGCTTGTGAGTGCCCTCCAACCTCGGGAGTCAAACCCTTTACAATTTAAAAATGGTGGCCAAATCACAACTCTTACTTCACGAATACCTTTTGCCTTGAACTTGTACACATATGTATGAATAACTTATTCAAAACACGATACCGTATAGTCTTGCGTTATTCGATCGCTTCTCAGATACAATCCCGCTTCTTTTTTAATCAAATTATTCGGAAAAGTAATTTTCTACCGCGATCATAACGAACTTCGTATTCATTTTACAACAATAATTTACGCTTTAGTACAATTAAAATTTTCATTTCATTTTCTTATATTGTCATAATTTGATTGCAACGTAAAATTTTCTTTTCTTATTTATTTTGTTTATTAATTTAATTTAATTTTTTTTTTGTTTCGTTTTAAATTTAATTTAGTCTTTCTTGGTCGCTTGACTAATTCGAATATGAATTTCGAGTTTTTTTTGTTTTGTTATTATTTTTAAAAATTAAAATTAGAATACAAAAATATTATTTTAATTTTAATTTAATAAACGAAATTAAATGTAATAATAATTAATTAAATTATAACGAAAGTAAAAAATTAAAATTTAGTTTTATAGTGATCGTTTTTTATGTAGCTAGTGATTTTGTGTGTGAAAATATTTTGAAGCTGAAAGTTGCGTAATTTTCAAAAAGTGAAAATTTGCGGATATAATATTTTCATCAATCACGATTATAAAATTTTAAATGATTTTTTTTTGGTTTTATTAAAATTATGTGATCTTGACATACAAAATTACAAATATATAATATAATAATTTTTTTTTAAATTTTGTGAAAAAATCGAAAAAAAATTTTGTGAAAAAATATTTATAAATTTTTTAATTTTATGAAATAAAAAAAGAAAATTAAAAATATATCGTTTTTGGCTCAATTCTAAAAATAATTTTATTTTTTTATTTTTTAAGATTAAAATAAGAATTAACGTAATTTATGCTAATTTTTTTTGTTGTTTTTTTCGTTCGTTTTAAATTTACCAAATATTAAGGTGACATTTTACACAAAGGTGAGAAATTTAAACTAAAATTAAAAGTTAAGAATGTGCGTATGTAAAGGGCTAGTGCAATCGCAAAATGAAAAATAGGGTCAAGTACGGCGAACAAATTAAGTTGTCGAATTTTGGATGATGCGCTCTTAAATGATGATATATTTTGTAAATTAAGTGGGCATTAGTGTGTGCGTGTGTGCAATCTGGTTCTCGTGTCGATAAATGTTTCAATTTCGACACAATTTTTAAGTGTTTTAGATTTAGTATTTAGTTGAGAGGAGCATTTTCAAGCGGTTTTTGGAACATTTAGTTTCATAATTTTGTTGAATTTAGTTTTGAAACTATTTGTACTTAGTTATAGTAGGAGCCTCTGTAGTCGGTGCATTCTCATGTCTGCTAAAACACATATAAACAAGCATGTTATCTTTCGAATTCTACCACAGCATGCTTGGCTTGTCGTATGAGGTGACTACACTTGGTTTGCTGGGCTGAGTACCTGTATGATTTAAAAGTTAGTTTGGTAAAAATATTAACAACAGTAAAAATGTATACCGCCAAAATATTATCAGACCCCGCTTATGTACTTGCAGTCACTAAAAAAAAAGCGAATTTGTTCCTTTCCAAGAAACTCGATGCCAAAAAGTGGAGACCCCGTGTTCTAATGCTATAAGTTTCTCCATATAGTTGAGATGGCCTGGGCAATTTTGGTGTTTGATTTCTTCGTGGGCCCCAGGTGGAAAAGGCTGTTTTGAATTAAAAGTAGTCGAGCATCGTATGTGTAAGCTACGATTACGCATGCGACTAGCCACCTGTCTTTTGTTTGAATTCACTCGACCACTGGTATTAGCCATCCGAAATATAAATATTTACATTCATTTTTACAAAAATTTGGATAGTTTTATTAGATCTTGACCGGAGCACGAAGCTAGTATATTCTTTCATGATAAAAATATCCACTGATAATTTCAAAGGATTATTTTGGGTCATCCAAAATGTGAGATTATATCGGTTAGCTGCTAAATTCGTAGGCAGTAATTTTCAATTGGTTACTGCAAAGCACAGATGGCAGTTTTTAATAGCATTGTGAAAACTAATCACCGTCCATATGATCTGAAAGCTCTGTAGGAGGTATTGAAAACTTCGGTTTCCAATGCCACCTAGGCGACTCTAGCTATGGTAAAAATAAACTGAGAAATGAGGAGTGCCATCTTGCTGCCGAGCAACTATATAGGGTACGTTTTACATTGAATGGCACAACAAAGCGATCCTTGCTAGAAGAACCGCTAAGCCGATTTGAAGACCTATAAAAACGCGAATGGTTTAGAGTATAACAATTCAGCAATGAGTGCAGTTCACGTAACTTATTTAAAAAAAAAGTCCCCGAACTGCATCATACCTTCAGAACTAGTTCTGTTATTGTTTGGGACCAGGAAGGTCAAATACTCTTCTATCTGAAAGTTGTCAAATACATACTGTAGACATGTGCAGTTGTGCACATAGAATACATCATATGAAGAATACAATAACTGGCCATGCAAAAACTAAAAAAAACGTTTCCCTGATAGAGTGGTTAGTGTGGTAAAGCAAAGTGTCTGATGTCTCTGAAAATTGCAAAGAAGCCGCGTTATGACCTATCTTTAAGAAAAGGGGTCACCCAAAATGCCAAAATTATCGTGATGTACAGCGGGTGTTTTGAGTTTCCAGCAAGCTTTTAACTCAATCGACTGGAAGCTTGTTTTGTGATGTCTAGGAATAACTAAAAAGATGTGCGTCTGTGTAAAATAACAGTAACGCTGTCACAAAGCTGTGTCAAATTTGAGAACAAGCTATAAGGAACTTTTGCAATTCACTCTGGTGTACGGCAATCAGATGCTCTGTCTCGATATTCTTTAATCTCATTATAAAATGTATTATTCGGAAAAGTAAAACTCATCAGGATAACATCTTGTACCCTCAGTTCAATTAGGTGATCCTATAGGCATCTGCAGATAATATCCGTTTGATTAAGCTGAGTTTAAATACCTTGCAAATGTCGACAAGCTAAAATTGTACAAGATGTTGATTAGACTCATTATCATTGTGACAGCCGGATCCCGACGGATAAGTATGAGAGATGGCTGATGACATTTGACAAACGAGTCATGCTTTTGATACCTGTTTGGCTTCAAATGCAACGAAGACGATACTTATCGAGTTCTTTTAACCACAAGATCAGAAATTTGATGAAACTTCCTGAAATCGTTCATGAAGTAAAAGAGTGGCTTTATTAGGCAGAGAAAAAGAAGAGCTAGGTCGGGATCGAAACCAATGAAGCCAGATTGTTTAAAAATGTACAGGCCAGCAAAAGGCTATAAAACCACTTATTTTTTTTTTTAATAGTTTAAAAACATTTCTAAAAACTCTCAGAACAGCAATATTTCAAGACAATAAATATTTTAAAATTCTAAAAATTCCAATACCACTGAACACAGTTTAAACAAAATCTCGATGTCCTCCAAACCGAATAATCATTCTTTCAAAAGTCTGTCAAACTCCCTACAATTTTTTGCACTCATAATATTTAATGGAAGTTTTGAAGCGGTGTATGATTAGAATTTCTTAAAATTTTCTGTGTTATGTTGGGATACTTTTATTCTAATTCTGTTGCGGCACATGTACGGCTCATTATTGGAATTACTAAGCATCTGATTACCGCCCATAATAAAAAAATACTTTAACTAATTCAAAAACGTATAAGCACCGTATGGGAAGTATTTTATGTTCCAGAAACAAAGGCCTGAATGGCGTGTTTCTAAGCAAGTAGTTCATTATTTTTAGTACAATTTTTTAAGTGGTTTTAAGTTTGATTAGTAAATACCTTCCCAACATGTTAAACCGTATTGCAGATGAGAATCAAATAGAGCGTAGAAAAGACATTTAAAAAAATCTGATATACAAATCGAACGGAGGTAGAAAAAAGATCGTATAATGCCAGGTACAATTTTTTTTTAAAATAAGCAACATGATCCTTAAAGTTAAGGTGGCTGTCCAAAGTTAAACCTATATAGATACTTTTCATCACTGTAAATTTCATTAGAACAAACCCGTTGTATTCGATTTTGTACAATTGATTTAAATAGCTTCAGCACAACTCCTCTTACACCGATGTGAGCTAGTTTAGCTAGTCCAAGTTGTGATTTACGGTATCGATAAATTTAATAAATTTTTCACAAACCCAAACTGTCTCTTATCAAGAAAATTAATATTATTTAGATAATTCTGAAATTGTGTTCAGAATATTGATTGGTTGATGATTGGTCTATACGTCTAGACCCACGTGAATCATTTTTATACAAAGGTTTTTCAACATTTTTCAGACCATTTTAAAGTTTGTCGCGAACACACCTTTTGAAACACATAAATTGAAAATAACAAGGTTTCAAGTCAATTAAGGCAATTTCAGATTTGCAGGTAGGGTAAAAACAAAAACTGTTATTTACGTATCGAGATAGAATCAAATTATCCGAAGGTACGAGTATATTAAAAAAGTGGTCATTAAACCTATTGGGAATCTTTAGATGATCCGTTTCTTCCAAGCCATTTCTAACCTCGATTCAATTTATAACATTTGTGCTACCACTTTATATTTGGCCTTTAAATCAAAATCTATATTTTTCCTTTATCTAATTTATTTTTTACCAAATTTGTTTACTTAGAACACCTTAACTTGTCAAGAAATATTAAATAAGCAGTATTGGGATCATCACTCACATCACTTCAATCAGTCGTGAACAGAGCGTCAGCTAAGCCAGGAAATTTTTGTTTTTTACACATCATTGTATTTGTGGCCTACACTTAGAAAAAAACATATTAAAAAAAATCAAAACAAGTTAATTTATTGGGCGCATCTAGCACACGTAGAGTCTACCGAAAATACGTAGACTCTATACAAGTCTACATGTGCTGGATGCAAAAACTCTCAGTAAAAATATGTAGACTCTACGAGTTTTAGTGAGACTAAAAATTGTAGTCTACATTTATATGTAGATTATTTTGGTTTGAAACTTGGATTTTTTTTTGACATTTGTATTACTACAGTTCATATTTATAAACCAAAAAAAAAAACATGGAGGATGACACGCAATTTAAATATCCTTATATTTACGATAGTGATGGAAGTAAATATAGATGTGAAATGTCAATTTAATATATTACGTAATTTCAACAAGTTATCCAAGACAAAAACCAAAATGGATATGTAAAAATTTACATTCAGCACACGTGGAATCTACAAATGAAATTAGTCTACATTATAGACTATCTCAAATGTAGACTCTACGTGTGCTAGATGCGCCCGTTTATTCCAATGTAAATCCTCTTCTGAGAGTTGGCAGAACCGCTCTCTTTTTTTGTTTTTGAATAACTATCCGGAGCAACTTCAGTAAGCTCACTATTGGCCAATCTATCAAAAACAGCCCTCCCATTCA
This sequence comes from Tipula confusa, assembly GCA_963556175.1. NCBI lineage: Eukaryota > Metazoa > Arthropoda > Insecta > Diptera > Tipulidae > Tipula > Tipula confusa. The sequence goes on from OY744477.1 coordinate 91,581,159, forward strand.
ATTTTTGAATGCTCCAATTAGCAGGGTTGTCACCTTTTAAAAATACATTAATATCCCTATTATGGTTCTCACCTCACCGTACAGTTCACCTCACCTCACCTCACCTAAAAGATTCACCTAACTCATAATTTGGTATTATGATTCTCACCTAATTTTTAGTGAGCAGTTGTATGCGGCGCTGTGCGTATTTTTTTTTTTATGTTGGAACAAGTAAATTTTAAAATGTTTGACATTTCATGTTGAGAATTTGTTTGTTTACAAATAGTTTTTCGGTGATAAAAATTAAATAAAATATATATATATATATATATATATATATATATATATATATATATATATATATATATATATATATATATATATATATATAATTATATATATATATAAATATATATACATAAATAAATATAAATAAAAAAATTTACCCGCTTTTGCCTTCCATTATTTTATTTTTAAACCAATCACCAAGATATTGTAGGTGAACAGATTTGACACTTTGTTCACCTCACCTCACCGCGTGAACGATAATACCAAAATATTGATGTGATTACTTCACCTCACATTTTTGTGGTATGGTGAGGTGAGGTGAGAACCATAATAGGGGCATAAGATGACACTACGGATGATCGAAACAGAAAATAATCCATAACGCAAAATACCGTTTTAGCATAAGCGGAACTACTCAAAAAAATTAGATAAAATTAAACAAATTTAGAAAATAGATATCAGATGTAACCAAGTACATTCGACATAATAAAAAGAACGATGGCAGTTAATTTGTCTAAAATCATTGTAGTTTAAAATTTCTAACTGTGTGAAAGTAATAAACAGCATGTTGTGTAATATACAATATTGGTCTCAATGATTCATTCGAGTTTGGGCCGGTTGAAGAAGAATTAGATGAAGAAGCAAACCAAGGATCTGTTACAAAGATTTTGGCCAAAATCTATGTTTGATACTGAAATCTTATATAATGAGAAGCCCCTCTGAGTCCAGACTCTATGATAATTAAACAAAAAATTAACAGCATTACACAGGCCAAAGTTGACCCTTTATTGAGATCTTAAACAGAATCGTTCAAACCAGATATTTTTACAATTGGTGATTGTTGTAAGTAGTCAGCCCATACCGAACGATTTTACACATAATTGATCTTGGCATTGTTGTAAGGCTGGGGGACCGAATTCAAGACTGCGGTGTGTTTAAACTTGGTAAATAAACTTTGCTTTAAATTTTTACTTTAGCTGATACAATACGGAGCTCGATTGCTTTACTCCGCAAAAAAAAAAGTTAGAAATAAGTTAAACTTAAAATGACACTAAAAATTTGACGATAACGTTATATCGTTCGCTACTTGATTTTTTAAACCTTTCGATTTTGTTACTTTTGAACGTTCTGTAAAAAAATATCCGTGAGAAAACCAAGGGTCTGGAAGATATAGACCAACAAATATAGAAGGTTTACCGCTGAGATTCACTTATTGTCACTGATGCGTATGCAAGATGATATAAAATAATAAAAATATTAATACCGTTAAAATATAAGAAATTTAAAATCCCGTGAAACGTGCAATTTACGAATTATCGATTAGAATTCATTCGTCTCCAAGAAAATCGTTATCTCCGGTTTACAAGAACAAAATTACTACGTGATGAAGTCAGGATGAATATCAGTGCATGTGAATTTATATATATTGACATGAATGACACGTATATATTTGATTTTTGCTTTCGAAATAAAAATATACATTTTCATATAAAAACAATTGGAATTTTTCCGCTATAAAGGTAACCCTGGAAGTCAATTTCCATTATTCCAAAACACGAATATCGAGATCCCTTTTTACATTTTTTTATTTATTTTTATAGATTCACCCTTCTTTTACAAACACGAAGATGAACACGAACAATTTCGGCAGACAATTTCGCGCAGCTCAACGTGAAAAAATCATGAAAAATATATAGTTTGTCGGATTGTATAATAGATGCTACTACTATGAAATATCCAATATTTTCGCGGTAATTTATCTGCATGGTAAATTAAAGAATGCGAAATTACATTTCATTATGGTTTTGTTCTACGCATACATGTATATTGTGTATTTGTGCATTGCATTGGGGGGAAAAAAATGTCTATGCAATTGTTGTTGTAAATTGAAAAAATTTACAAAACCAATACACTTATGGTTTGCTATTTTTTTAAAATACGACAATATATTTGAGCTAAAATGGAGTATGGATGTGTCGAAATTGGTGATTTCGATAATGTACCTGATTTCGGGTTACAGCTAAGTACTCAGTTCAAATTGACATGAAATTTTAAAGCCGTCTCCAAATATCTATTTATTTTCGTGTGAAATAGTAACGAATTTTTTTTTGAGAATTTTTTTTTTTTTGACATTTAAACACCAACAAAAAAAGGGTGTTCCATTTTATGTAACATTCTCTAATGAAAACTTTTATGTTGTCTTTCAAAGGGGAAGGAACTTTTAATGTCCTTTTTGAATTGGTTCTCGCTTTTATGGCTCTGTCAGCCTCTTCGTTTCCGTCGATGTTATTAGCATGGCTACAAAGCCATATGATTTTTAGTTTGATGTTGCACCGGTCTACCGCTTGGATGATTAGGTTTTCAAAGCATCCCATATTTTGCTTGTTCCTGTTATTTTTTAATGACATTATCGTGCTGAGTGAGACTGTGAATATGTTGATTTGGTCGATTTTGATACTTATTGCTGAATCGGTAGCTACCAGGATCGCGAGGGTTTCTAGTGATTTTATAAATAATTCTTCTTCAATATGATTATTTTTGTATTTATTGTATATTTCTACGCCCCATTTCTGGTTGGTAATTGAACCATCAGTATAACAAGTGACCCATTAAATGTAGATGTTTGTTACTGATTGGGTTTGTGTTGAGTTTTTGTTACATTCTTTGATTCTATGTGTTAGATTAATGTCTGTGAGAATAATACTTTCACTACTTCTGCTGCTTTCGCCTTTTACGATTTTTATGGTTGTTGTATTGTAATATACATTTTTAGTAATATAAATGTAAACGATCTCCTGCTTCCGCATTAACTGCTGTGATCGGTGTACTGTTAACGAGTCCTAAACAGGTTCTTAAGCCGAAGTTTTTTTTTTTTGGGGAGTTGCTTTATTGTTAATGTTGTTTGCTATCGAGTGACTAAATCTAATCGTTTCTTCGATGAGGCTTTTATGGATGTTCACTAGAGATCTAAGATGAGCACCACCGCGAGGTGAGCACACCTCGCAAACATTTTTAAAATGTTGGTGGCCGAGACGCAATTAGTTTTGTTGGACGAAGTGTTTTTTGAAGTTTAGATTTTTATCAGCCAAATATTCCATTGATTTGATGTTGACTTCGTCGATATCCTCATTATTGATGTTAATGTTGTGAGTGATTCTTTTGTTGTTAAGCCACATAAATAACGTTTTGCTTGGATTGATTTGAAGGTCTATTTTTCTTAAAAGGTTGTCAAATTGATGTATCACTTAGTTTGCACGGGCTCCTGTAGATGTAATTTCGTTTCCCGAAATAATTAGCAGGACATCATCTGCATGTTGCAATTTGGTGTTGTTATCGTTAATAGTGTGTAGCTGTATATATATATATATATATATATATATATATATATATATATATATATATATATATATATATATAATAGCCCCGGACTCAACGGTTCCCCCTGGCAGATACCTTTACTTGTGGTAGCTCTCACTGAATGAAATCCATTTGAGAAAGTTATGTCTGATATTCTCTTTTCTAATATATTTATCAATTTTTGTATATTTACTCTATTAAAAGCTATATATTCGTAGTTATCAAATGGAAGCGAGTTTATTATTCTTGTTTTTTCCATTATTTTTATGAAATTATTGATGTAATCTATTGGTGATTTGTTCTTTCTAAACCCGTAAGAAGTCTCTGGAATTAGCTTTTCATCTTCAAAAATTATTGTGAGTCTGTTTTTAATCATTTTATTTGTAACTTTCGCTAATGTTGAGTACATATTAATTCCTATGTAGTTTTGTATGATGCTATTGTTTTTATTGGGTTTGGCAACTGCAATGATTTTAACCTCTTTTCAACATTTTTATTTTCAAAATCAGATATGTCAAAATTTCGCACGAAAATAATGGGTTGATACATTAATTTCGTGCGAAAAAAGATTGGAGAGTTTATTCGCGCCATCTCTGAAACATTCCATGTACTTGAATACATTTTGATTTTTCGCTCGTGATCTGGGACCCTATTCTTGAATTTTGATCGAAAAAATCCACCGGTGAATATCTGTCAAATTACGTCATTTCGGTCGAAAATTTATTTTGCTGTATTCTTGAAATTCGTCGTCGAAAAATTTCGCTCAAAAAGTGAACGAATTTTTTCGTCTAGTATAAAACCTGTGAATTTGATTTTCGCGTACGTTTATCTGTCATTCTTTCAAATATATTCAAAGTGTTTATGTTCTGTGTTTTTACCGTGTAAATTAAAAACGTTATTTAATTTAATAATAGTTTTAATAGTATCCAAAATTAAAAATAATCATAAATAATTAATAAAAATACTATTGTTTACGTCTTATATAATTTTCATTTTATTGTATTGATAATTATTTTTTATATTTTTTTCATAATAAACATATTAGAAATTAAATTTCCATCATTAGTATTTTTTTACTTAACTCGTTTCATAAACGATTATTTTAGTAGAGATCTCGATGTTTTAATTCGTAAAATATCGACTCACAATGTTTTGTTGTATCCTTCTACCTGAATTCAAAAGAGAATTCTTCGTTGTAGTACTGCTGGTTAATTTGTAGTGTCCATTTTCGTCATAAGTAAATATTCTGTCCAACAAACCATCATTTTGTTCAGATGAAACGTTGTCTACTCCATTTTCAATGCACATGTTATGTAATGCGCTAAATCCACTAACATGACCAGTATTTATGACGTCATTTATACTGTCCTGACTGATAGTAGACTGATACATTAAAATTTAGTCCTACGTCCTGTTGGTAGCTCTCAACAGTAAAAAATCTTAAAGATGAGATTACCTATTTTATTTGGTAAGTGATTTTCAAAATAAGTTTGATTTTTCTTTTGAGTTTTCTTAGAGCATAGACTTAGTTTTTCCTTCATACTTAAAGCACTGGTTCTCAAACAATCTGGTAAATGAGGTTCTATTGAATTAATTAGCCCATCAACCATACTTTTATTTAATCTAAATTTAATCTTTAAAAACTTTTTATCTTACAACTCAAAGCAATTTAGGCGTCCTTTTATAAACCGTCTAATTTATTTCTTTTGCTTGTTGTATATAGCAGAACAAGATAAAACTATTCCGAGTTCAATTAATTAATTAAATTTAATTAATAGTATTCACTAACAAAAACCAAAACACTATTTTTCTCAATTTATGAAAATAAACTTAAACAAAACATAAATTTTGTTGTAAATTTATTTGAATTTTGATATAAATTTATTTACCACTGTGTGATGTTAGTAAGAATTGGAGAAAGGGGAATATAAAATTCACCTGAATTCAAGAATACGTCTTTGCATGTGCGTGAAATTTTCAGTGGATTTTTTAGACGAAAAAATTCACGGGTGAATTTTTTCGATCAAAATTCAAGAATACGGCCCCTGAGTACTCAAAAACGAAATCTCAAGTGAAATTTTTCGTTTCTGATTTCGCTTTGTTAAAAACGTATAAAGATTTCACTCGAAATCGATCTAAGTACTACCTTTCAAAAATATTTCTAGGAAAGGTATTGTAATTTGGATCATTATTAGGCTGGAATATACATTAAGAAGAAATTTTTTGTTATCTTCTAGACCACCATCTTAGGAAAAATGCTAACCATGCCATAACCGAACCAATTATTTTAAATTTTCCGCCTTTCACTTTCTAATGTGGCTGCCACTTTTCTCTGTTTCTACTTTTCCAGTTTCGTTTCAGTCCTAGTTCTCAAAATTTATACTGGAGAACAAATTATACCGGAAATAGAATATCCAATAATGCTTCTGATAACTTGACCTTTTATTCTTTATCCAAAGAATTTGTTGAAATTGAGAACTATAAAACTATATCAAAATGAATAACAGCTTCAGCTTCCTCAACTCAAGCTTCCTAACAAAACTTGGTAATGAGCTGGCAATACCTTTGTAAATATTATTTAATGGTTCACTTTCGTTGGGAGTCTTTCTAGAAAATCGTCACATATTGTTCTAATCTGCAAATTTGGCAATAAGAACAATGCCTCTAACTAAAGGGGTATTTATATACTCTCAGCAATTCCAAAATTTGAAGTCATTTATAGTTGACGAGAAAACCGGATTTTTCCATGGAAGATCTACCGTGTCCAACTTAATGGAATTTTCAAAACGTGCTAAAAAGGTGATTGAGGCGAATGCTCAACTTGACGTCATTTATACTGACGTTTGCAAGGCTATCGATTCAATTAACCACGTTATTTTATTAGAAAAATTAAAATCATTTGGCATTACCTCATTGAATGCGAGCAGTGAGTAAAAATAAATGATTGTTTAATATGGTAAAGGTGATTTGCGATGTGCCGTAGGGCTTCGTTCTTGAACCCCTTCTCTTCGTTTTAATCTTAAACGAAATCACCAATGTGTCAAATTTGTGAGAAAATATTAAAGTCCTCTTTCCGTATGTAAGTTATGTTGAGAGGTGTAAATCTCTAAAAATCGAACCACTTGAGATCCGCCGACAGCAAGCTGATGCTATTTTTATAACTGATTTGTTAAATGGTATAATTGTTAGTATTTATTATTGTGCTTTAATTTAAATGCCCCTGCAAGGAATCTACGAACTCGAACTGTTCTGAAATTTTTTCATAGAACAAATTATGGTTGTGACGAACCGTTGAATTCCATGTTTCCACGTTGATATTTTTATGAGAAAAGATAGCAAATTTTTTCGTCATAAAAATATCCACTTGGAAACATGGAGGCACTCAAATGGGATACGCAATGGGGTCTGATTTATTTTCGCATAAGTCAGTCTGATTTTTGCCATCTCTAGCATTAAAGTCACCAATTACCATTCTAACATTGTGCTCCGGTACGGATTCTACCAGATCATCTTAATTATTGTCAAATGATTCTTTATCTTTGGGTTGGCTAATATTCGTGAGTGCATGAATACAAATTATTGACAATTTGTCTAATCGCATGCGTAAACGTTACACAAACGGTTATCGACAGCTTTGGAAATGAAAACAGCCTTGTTTATTTGTGGCACTAGAAGCAATCCAACACCAAGATTGGCAAGGTCGTATCCACTGTAAAGCAACTTTTTGCCCTAAGAGCGACAACTTCCAAACGATACGTGTGAATTCAATTGATCCTATATGACCGTCTTGTAGAAAATCTAGAACAGTTAAAAAGCTGGCCAAAATAATCTTAAAACACAACATATTTTTTTTTGTTCGGAACTAGGTTCAAAACTAAATTATTCTAATAGTCTATTGTGATATTGGCTTTGCTGACTTCGAACACAAATAAAAAACCATTACAGTGTTATTGAAGTATTTTTATTTTTTAATTTTGTTTTTTCAATTTTGGCTCATTCCCAAAAAATTTTTAGCAATTTTTACCTCTGTACTGATCGTTCACACATTATCAAAATAATGTATCTGATTCAGACGTACAACTTACGTTTTTCGTACTAATCTACTCGTATATTCATTATGCAGGCCGGTTGAGCTGTACGACGTACATATTTTTTTCAAAAAAATATGATGGTGGAAAATTGATAAAAATATAAACATGTCATAAAAAAATCTGTTCATAGTTATTAATAAAAACCGATTTAAAACTATTTGACATTTATAATTTATATATAGTACGGTCAATATATGTAATATATTTGCTATTTATAATACTGCCCAAATAACCCAAATATTCGGTTCGAGAATATTGGTTTACTTCAATGTTCATCAACGCAAAAATTTATTATGTACTTTCTTTATTTATTTGAATTGTTACTTTGTATATAGTTTCCAGTAAGCTATCTACAGGGTGAATAATTTAAATTGATACAGTTACATATAACAGTAAATAAAAGTAGAAGTTCCTAAAACAATTATTTAAATTAATTGTTATTTTCGATCAAATATTTTACTACTTAATTAGACTATATAGATTAATCGAAGAGTAGCGTAATTCGCAAATTAGTAATCCATTGTTACCAAAACTAAGACGAATTATCGTATTTTGACGTCTGTTCGTCTAAAGCTTAAAACTTGTATAAACTATGGATTATTTTTCAAAGTGAAGTAAATCGAGCCGGCACGAATGTACTCCAGCTCTTATCTTCGAGATGGTAAACAAAAAGTTAGTAAACAAGTCGAAAATAATAGAAAGAAGTAATATACATTTTCTAATAGATGGCGGTAATAAATGTGTGAAGGTTGCAAAGTACCATATTAGTATTTATTTTGGTTATCTTGACTGACTAAATATTTTGCTGGCGGAAAAACGAGATTTGACGTAAAATCGCAACCAATGAAACACGACAAAATTGTGGACATTTATGACGCGTCCCAAATGTCCACAAAATGATGCGAGCTGGGCGGGATAAAGTGCTACGGGATTTTGCCACGGGGAAGTTTGATTATTATTACAAAACTCTTTCTGTATTCGTGCCATTATCGCTATGCATCTCGCGATTGAAACCTTGACGAGCAATAAATCTGTTTAGAGCTCCAATAAATGCGTCACTTGATAGCAAACAAATAAACATATAACGGGTTTTTCAATAAGAGGTTTCATTTTGATATTAAATTTCTATATAAAGAGGAAGTTATGCCATTAACATTTGAAAACGATACAGCCAAAAGGCCGCCACTTCTACGCTTGCAGCATCCTATCATTTTCATGAAATTTTCCATGACCAATTCGCACATTTGCGGCTGTATGTCCTCGAAAACTTCGCGAATTCCATCTTTGGGGCCACGTGAAAGACCTTATCTTTCACGTGGCCCCAAAGAAAAAAGTCTAAAGGTGTTAAATCTCAAGATCTTGGTGGTCAATTGTGATCACCTTTTCGAGAAATAACACGATCAGGAAACTTTTCTTCGACCGGCTTCTTGTGTTAACTGAACTTTAAAAGCCTTAAGACCTAAGTCTTTATACAAAATACGGAGTAATGTCGTTTGTGAAATGTCTAATTCCAAAGATCGACGAGGAATCGACAAACCTGGGTTTTCTTCAACACTACGGGCTAAAGCAGCAATATCAGTTGTTGTTCTTGGGCGACGCACACGGTTTCGATTCTTTACATCACTAACTTGTCCCAACAGCTCAAAATTGTCCACCAGTTTTACTATTGCCGGCCGAGAAGGTGCTTCACGACGGCTAAAATGTGCTTTAGTTTTGCGAACTGTGACTGAAAAATTTTCACTCTTTTTGTAGTGAATTTTTTAAAATTTCAATGCGTTGTTAAAGCGTGTATCGTACCAGTTTTAGTAATGGCGTAGTTTTTACTTGTCAAATGTGGAAAGATTACAGCTTCAAAATTGACAGCTGCCCAAATAGCAGGCTATTCAAAATGAAACTTGTTATTGGTTAACCCTATATAAGCTTTGTGGGTATTTTGACCATTTGCTAGATGTATGGAGATATGATCGACATAATTATCACCCGTTTTTAGGAAGGGGCGTATTAGTTCGACTCGAGGGCTTGGTAAATTGTCAATTAACTGTTGCTGACACTGCACCCTAAATTTGCTTGTAGTGCGGCAATGTCTTCGTAGTGATACTTTCACTGTTCGCTGTAAGAAAGTTTCTGTAGAATGTGCAAGAGCTTTTCTCGTCGCAGGTAAACGACGCTGATTTGGGATTCCTTTGGTTTGGTGGCGTTTTCAACAAATCGGAATACATAACACAGCACACGTTGTAATCTCCTGAATGACGAGTACGCAAATCATTTGTTCATACCATTTATATTCTGTTGCTAAAATGATGAAGGTGATTGATTCTGTGTTATATGTTTGAGGTTAGTGCGGGTCACTGATTGAGTTGGCCAAGATTTGGCACTATTCTGTAGTCATGCGGGCCCATGCCACCACAAATTGAATGATTCGTGTAGTGCAATCAGCAGGATTTTCGGCGGAAGGCACATGACTCTAGCGTTTGCGAGGTAGAAATGATAAGATATCTGCCGTGTAGTTACTGACAAAAGTACTCCATCATTTAGGATAACTGTTCAACCAATTTAACATTATTTTGGAGTTTATCCAAGTATGTATGGTATTTATATTAGATAGGGTTTCCCGATGCCTTAATTAGGTTGTACAAAAGAGCGGTAGCGCGTGATCCCAGCTGAGGAAGCGTTTGTTGCTTAATTGGTGCAATATTGGTCTTAGATAAGACATTATTTTCAAACGTTTCTCCATTTGGTTGAGTGACCTTAAAATAGTAGGGCCCTGATCGTCCCAGTCTAGTTTATCAGTCCAAAGCATACGCATAAATATCTTTGTGTTTATCCAACGAAGCTATGTACGAACCAACTTCCGATAAAACAGCCCTTTTTGTGCATGGCGTCTATTAGATTTGAGGTGAGGACTATTTGTAAGGGCATTACTTTTAATTTGCTCACAATAAGATTCCCATTTCCTGAGCTGGAAACTATAGTCTCCGACTATTGAAACAACATTTGCTTGCACTTGCAATAGTTCCTTTCCAGTGTTAGTTCTGGTAATGATGTTATCAACGTACATAACCTATATAATGCCATTAGCAGCTACTGAAGACGATGATTGGTTGTCTTTTGCTGTTTGTTTGATGAAGACGCTAAGCGATAGGCTACCGAATTAAATTTAAAGCGACGAATTAGTTTGGAACGATCTATTAGTGGGAAATTCCACTGATATGCTTCAAGGGCTCTTACTCGATAAGAACATCGTGGCATAATTTTGGAAAATGCAAATCCCATTCACAACAACGCTTTACTCCTCTTAACCTCTGCTTAGCTTGATGCACAGAATTACCCAAGCTTGTAGATGCTTCTTTAAAAAATGCAGTACTACGAATCGCCCCTCTAAATCTCGCTTTAAGTGATCTTTAAAATGCCTTTCACAGAAAGCTTCTTTTGGAGACAGAATGGTATTCTGTTTATTGACGTATGAAGCTCTCAAAATTTTCTTAAGCTTTTCTCGATATAAATTAGTGTGCATAGCCGAAGGCTGATTTGAATTGATGTCATTCGATCTCCCGGAAACTATGCAACACAGGTTCTTGACGGTGGGCTTATACTGTTTAATGAAATGTCTTGTTTTACTCGTGCATAATTGCTCATCGACCGACAACTGGTTTTCTGGTGATATTTTTCTAAATGTCAATTAAAGAGTTTAACGACCTTATTTTTAAAATGCTGTCATGATCGGGATGTGTTTATGAGAGTGCATTTTCATTATTAAGTGCAAGTATATTGCTTGATTTTAATAAAATTTATCAGCGACATGCGTCAGCTTGAATAATTTCGTTTCCGAGATTTTTCGAAGTCGTGACGCTTTGATAGGAAATGAAACTGTTTCTTTTTCTACATCAGAATTAACGTTTTATAAAGTCTCCAGCAACAAGAGCTCATTTGCTTATTGGGTGATGGTAGTGTTCAGCAATATCAACTAGAAGATTTTGACTATCAAGTAATAGATCTATTGGCTCCTCAATTTTATGGACGATTGTATTTTCCATTGTAGATCTTATCAGTTTCCGGGCCCATATATGATCGTCTATTTTGACAGTGCGCATGTATCAAAGCCGTCTTTATTTTAATTTATTCGGAAACAACAAAATTTATGGTTTATTGGCATCCCAACCTAAATTATATTTTAGTATCAATACCAAACACTAGATAAATTCAAATGGAACATCATATAGAGGAAATAAAGTTAATGACTTTCACTGACTCTAATCTTTACAAGGTGTCCGCAATACATTAAAAGCGCTTTTATTGTGCAGTACTAAAGTTATTCAAATCCAAAGTACAAAATTCTTGTTAAGATTTGTTAAGATGCGTGACTTAAATTTTCAAACGTTTTGTGTTGCTTCTACCTCTAAATAACGTTTCCCAAGGTAGCCACGTTATTTTTTTTATACTTTTTTTTTTGATAATTACTAGCATTTCTGATTGAAGTAAATTGTAATGTGACTTAGCTTAGGTAAATTTATTGGTTTGTTCCTTCCAACAAATTGTTGGTGTAGCTAAATGTTAAATGTGTAACTGTAACTTTCTCGGATGAGTTTATATCAGACTAAGCATCGTCTTCTAAGGTTTTAAGTTAAATGGACGCTTTGAAGCTAAAAATATTGAAATATTCTTGAAAACATCACTAAACAATTATTCACCATGATGCAACAAATTCAATTGTTTCAACTTAAATCACTCACACCGTAAATTTAATTAGACACAACCAACCGTATGCTTTAATTATAATAAACCAATTCTAATTTTTTCTAATTTCTTTTTTTCATTCAACTCAGGTGTTTAATAAGACAACCGATATAAAGCAAAACAAAACTGACGGAAATTAAAATTATATACCACGTAATAATTAATCAATATTTAATTATGCAAAAATAGTGAAATTAATTAATTACAAAAATATTGTGATATACAAAATTTAATTTAAAAAAAAAAAAAATTTTAAATTGTGAAGTTTAATTAAAATTTATTAAAAAACGTGCATTAAATCAAAATGGCAACTGTAACGTCGGCGTTAGAACAAACCGGTATCGGACCACGGAAAACTCTATTTATAATGGTGACTGTGGTTGGATGTATAGCATTTTTATGGCCGAAAGTTTTTTATCCAATGATGTTTGGTGGCGGTGGTGTCGGTCCAGCTAAAAATTTAATTAAAGAACATCGAGGATCAGGTAAGATTTTAACTATTCTAACTATTTTTTTTACTTTTATTTTTTTTATTTAATTTTTATTTTATTTTTTAATTTAGGATGTTGTGATGTTGTTCTTGATCAAGAAGAAAGTTTTGGAAATGTATCACTTGGTTTTGGTGATAAAACATTTCGTAAAACTATATTGATTGTTGGCGACGAAGTGATAAGTAAATAAATATAGTTTTCATATTTGAAAAGATTAACACATTAATTAACAAAAAAATAATTTTAAAAAATGTGCATGATACTACTAATCAACAATTTTCGGTTATAGTACTAAACTACTTATGAAAATGTTATACAAGTTAACTATCAAATCGCGCATCCACAGAAGTTAATTAAACAAAAACCTTTAATGGGAAAATATTGAAAAACTGTCAAATTCAGACCACAGTAATTTTAATAGGTCTATTTCCTACAAGAAATTGGTTTTCCTACAAGGTAAGCCACTGCCATTGACCAAGTTATTTACTAAAAATAAAATCGGTATTTCACAGTCCAAAAAGACTTCTCGTCAATCGAGAAATTACAGTCAGCTACGTTGGTTGTTATGATTCTTCTGTGACAACGCAATAAACGCTTGTTTTCTGCAGCTTTCACAAAGTGTAGGCAAATTCTATCAGTTTCTTCTTAAAAAACATGACTCAATTAAATTTGGCCTCGACACTTTCATTTTATCATTAATCCGTTATTTAATTAATTGGCGTAGCTCTAACTAGGGGAACTGACGTATAGGTTAGGTGAGGTTAGAATGACTGTGGCCGTACAGTTAAACCTATTTCGGTCCATTATGATTGTGCAATGTTATTTCCCTAACACCCATCCTGAGCTACTGATGTATTGCAAAATGGACAACCTGTCAAATTGTGTGGATCTTGAAGTCCGCAAGATCTGAAAAGTTGTCCAGTACGTTTTTACCCAAGTTGTTATGTCTTCTTTGTGCCAAAGCTGGACATGAGCACAGGCAGTGAGCCGATGTGTCCTTCTCTTCTTCAATACAGCTTTTGTAGAGCTTAATGCCGTATAGAACCCAGCCTTCTCGCATGTTAACCAGACAGTGTCCTATGAGTACTCCTACGATTCTTCTTAATTCACTTCTGCACATAGAGAATAGTACCGCTTCATGTAAGAGTATTGATCCACCTCTATAATGTCAGAGCCCATTTCTTCAGCGTCACTCTAAACGCCGATTTTGACCTTCACACATCTTTTCTATGCGACTTCAGTTGGAGAATCGTACCTTTTCTAGCAAGTTCGTATGCCTCGCAGTTTTTTTTGACTGGCCCACTTTGTAATAATTAAGAGCGCTTTCTGAATGACCTCTTTAATCTTAGATTGGTGTTTATAACAGAGACTGTGATCGCCACGTCATCGGTGTACGCGATCACACCTAGACCTTTTCCCTCTAGCTCCAGAAGTAATCCATTGATCACCATATTCTACAGAAAGGGATACAGGATGCCTTATTGCGGAGTACCCCTATCCATCCGCCTTCTTATTGTGGACCCCCTAGCTCAGAGTTTCCAGTCGTATGACTAATCAACTTGATTATGAAGTATAATCCATCTCCAAAAATGTGAATCCTTCTATGATAGCTTTTATGATTGCGAGTGCATTAATCTCTCAATTGTTCATACTAGGGCGTGCAAAGCTGAGTCCACAGAATTTCCTTTACAGTACCAGCATTTCAAAGTTTTCAATAAAAAGGATGATAACATTATACGTCTTAGGTCCTTTGGGTAGTCAATCGAGGCTTTTCCCGCTTTCGGGATAGTAATTACCTTGATCTCCATCCGTTTCCTATGAATTGCTGTAAGCAGTCCATAAAGATCACGAATATAATATTCTCTCTTCTATATTCCACTGAGTTGACGAAGCTCCCTGGGAAGTTTCAGAAATACCCCAATAGAAATTATCTATGAACTATCAGGTTTAATTAAATAGATAATCCTTTGTGCCCTCCTCAAACCACTCTTGTATATTCTTAGATCCTTCTTTTACGATTCGCAGTCCTGACACTTCTTAGTTATTTAAACCCTATTGTCTCTAATCCTTTGAACGATCAGGCCTGATTTCTGCTTCCCTCTGGCTCTAGGCTTTATCGTAGGGCAAGCAGAATTAAGGGTTCCAAGCGTTTGTGATAGTTTACACCATGCAATCTAGATCATCAACTGGCTCTAGGCGTTTTGGAGCCCCCGACGTCAAAAGTCTGCGTAACTCTTCCTTAAATCAGCTCCTATTTGTTCTTATATAGAGTTGCTGAAAAGTTTCCCGGTAGGCAAATGTTAAGGCTGTAAAATTCATAAAGGTAAAATGGATTCCTCTTGATTTTTTTAGTGTTATCTCATACGGCCTGTGTGTGTCGTGGTCTAATTTTTTTCAAGAATTATAGATTACAATTTGATTCCAGGAATCCGTATCAATTCCTAAAATTGTATGATCGCGCATGTAAACATTTTTAATGTGGTTCTCT
The DNA here is from genome assembly GCA_963556175.1 of Tipula confusa. Lineage (NCBI taxonomy): Eukaryota > Metazoa > Arthropoda > Insecta > Diptera > Tipulidae > Tipula > Tipula confusa. Next base: position 91,596,587 of record OY744477.1, read on the forward strand.
TCTAGTGATTGCAGGTGGCTTAGGCAGGTAGCATATCTTATTGGTGGTATAGTTAGTGCTTGATTGTTGGGCACTAATTTTCTCTAGCATTTCATATTGTGGCAACTTAATTTCAGCTGGCTGGTGAACACCAACTTTGTGCTGCTTGATTGTTGTTATGACATTTGTTTGTATATGTTAAAGCAAGTTATTCAAACATTAACTCAATCTTACGCAAGTTCAAATCGCCAAAAATAAATATGACTTTGCATATACATCCCATCATCGATAATTCTGGCATTAGGTTCGGTAATTAATTGTTACGTCGCATTATTTATGGTTCTTAAGAAATTGTACATACTGATCGAACATACATAAATAACATATGTATGCTGTCCTTGTGCTCTTAAATAGTACACCAATCCGAAAATAATTATCGACCATAAAACCAAATTTTAACGTTAATTTACCGGTCCAGTGAACTTATTAAAAAAGTGGCATGCTTTTAACAAAATCGATGCTGCGAAATCATTACCATCTGCTATTTACAAATGATTACTAATCCTAAAAATATTTTTAATTTCGCGGTAAATGTTAATTAATTTTTGTTTTGTTTGTCTCATAAGGTATACGACAAGAACGACCGCCACATTTACGGCCTGATTCAATACATCCGGCTATGCGTGAACGTGGTCGTAATATACCACCATCGGCACATGTCATACCAATTGTTGAAAGGCCATCACAACCACCAGTACAACCGCGTGTCGTAGAAGGACGGGTAAGTTCTTTTTTTTTACCGAATCGTCTGATTTCATTTTTTTAATTATAAACAAGCAAAAAGTAAAAAAAAAATAAAAATTAATAATGAACGGCCAAATTTGAAACTATGCCAACAATTACGATCTATCAACATTGATGAACAACGTTTTGTTGTGGCATCATACAAATTTTTAAATTATTCGTATTCTAAAACTAAACATAAAATATTTTGTAAACGTGACCTTACAATAAAGGTATGTATTAAAATACAATTTTGCCGGCATAAATGTCATTATGTATTTCGTAAATTTCTTGAATCGCACAATCAAACCGTGGCAAATATTTGTTTGCCGTTTAAATTTTTACGTCGATTAAAAACTATGGAAAAAATTGTTATCTCCTTTGTAATAAAGATCGAATTGAAACGACATGAGGTGACACATTATTGTGTGGTTTAATGCGATAGTCGAAAGGAATATAAGTAAAGTAGAAATTTTTCACATGTGGTAACATTTATAAATAATCATAAAATGACGTTGATTAAATTTATTTATGCGTAAAATGAAGGGGTCACCAATATGAGTGATCTTCGGCGAACATTATTATTATGATGTGGCAATACTAAAGTGTATCAAAATGAATATAATCAAAATGTGTAGAAGTCAATATTTCTTACTAGCCAAAGTCAGTGCATCATCATTACATAATTTGCATTACAATTTGGATGTACATAAAATTCAGTAGACTCTTTATCGAACTTTATGAGGTGAATTAATTTGGGGAAAAAATCATATTTATATGCCATCGGATTTATTCACGTATCGGTGACTTTGTACTTTTCCAGATATCTAGAAAGAGCCATTTACTCCATGACTGACAAATTATATTAATCAGGCACCAATACTTATTATTCAATGGAGCTGGTAATTGTACAACCCAATGCAGTATAGTTCTGGACATAGTTGTTATTTAGTCTAATCGCGCTGTGATTCACTTTTTAGTGAAAACTAGGGTTTGACCGTCACCGGAACATGTGGACAACCATTATCATGTAGAAGAATAATTTTGTCGTGTCTAGATTAGTTGTGGGTGCGTTTTTCTTTGATTGATCGGCTCAATCTCATCAATTGTGTTCGGTAGAGAGCCCCAGTTATGATTTCGTTTGAATTTACTCATAGTACACAACACCAAGGCATAGTTCCATCATATATACACAACAGCAGTGGAAATACACGTAGTGGATCCATTTTTCATCCGCAGTAATTATACGATGCAAAAACCTCTTCCGTTTATGCCATGTGAGCAAGCAGCATTTCACAATGGAAAAAATCGGCGTTAATTTTTTCTCGGATTCAGTTGATATGGAACCTAATTTGTTTGCTTTTGGATCATTCCCAATGAATTAAACGAAGGGAAATTGCTTGTTGAAACACTTGAGTCAGCGTACCATTTCAGCCGTTGCACCATTATTTGTCTTCGACATAAAATAAACCGTTTCTAAACTTAAGTCTGCCTCAGTATATGCTTTTATTGCGCCTCTTCTGCATAATTTTCAAATTAAAGAACTAAATCAAAAGTTCTCGCATTTTATTCGGATCAAAGGTCGATATTTTCACATTTTCAGACATTTTCACGTTTGAAGACAAACATGTGTTGCATGGCAATGTGTCCAGTTTCTAACAGCGGACAAAAGAGACGTAAAATGTATCTCTTCTTAGCCACCTATAATAGTTTAGCTTTCAATATAGGACTTTCAATTTATATATGCGTCAATCCAAACTTTACATTATCACATAACAGCGGTCTTGAGCCAATTCGCTCCAAATAAGGATGACGCAAACCATGTGATGTTTCATGAACAAGAAATAAACATACGTCTTCTATACAGACAACTCGATAGCACCAACCATGAGTGGGAAACAAATGCTCTCTGAGTTACACGCTGTGATGAAGATTAAATATATTATTAAAGACATATCCGTGATTAATCAACAACACCGAGCCATTCTGATCCGGATTGATCAAAAGCAACAAATTTCAAGTTATTTTATGATCGATTAATATCTTGGTGGCAGAAGCCATGTTGCTCAAACGACACCAACTCTTAAGTAAAAAACCTTCGAAAGTCAAGAACCTTCGGTGGCAACCTGGAGTATACAGCTCCCTAGAATTGTGGTTTCCATTTTTGGTTACAGGCAAAGAGCATTCTGCAAATCAGGTACGATAACAAACGGTTATTGGCCTTCCTTATTGGAAGACGGTTGTCATTGATAGTCTGGAAAGGTAAAAACCCTTATCTCTCCGCGACAGGTTCTAAGATTGGATGATTGCATGCTTTTTTAATGCGAACGTTCCAGGCATCAGAAATATCAGTAGCAGCTGAACTATCCATGGTGGTCAGTTAAAACTCTAGGTCAAAGTAATTGTCTAGTGCACAAATCGAAAACTCTGTACAAGGAAAAGCCGTTGTGTACTATGTGAAAATGCAACTATAAATTGAGAGCTTTAATAGACCAGGGTTCTCAAGTCTCTCTGATGAAGCAGTTCAATGTCTCGGGTTACCATTACGCCAAAAGACAGTTAACATCTCCGAAATTGAGGCAAGCAACCTAAATCCAGCAACCCCTGTAGTGCAAGTAACTCGGAAACCCCATTTCGCGTCTCCTTACAAGATCGATCCAATGTTCGATATTCCCGCTCCCATGGCATTTTATTGGAGGTTGATGTGTTTGCGATTTTTTCAACAGTCAAATATTAAGGGAAATACAAGTGCCCTTAAGATTAGCTTTAGTTGGGTGTTTCAGGGTTGACCCAAGTAGAAACCACACCTCCATAAATCAAAACTCTTAGCAAATATGAAGATGGAAAAAAGTATAAACAGGTTTTGAGAATTAGAAGATGTCCAGGCAACCAATGTCAGTAAAATACATCGCGTGCGAGTTATTTTTCTGCAAAATCACATCACGGTATCTAGATGTATACATCCAGATGTACACATCACGGTATCCAGATATGTGGGTTTATAGAAACACAACTGGACCAATCAGAAAATTCAAAACAACGAGCTTTATAGCGTTTGAATAAAACTTGATACCAGTTTTTTCAATCAGCAGTCTCAACACAAATGGAAATGCTATCTACTCTTCCGCGACGGGAATAAGTTTCCAAGTAGCCGGAAGCGTCTTTTCCGCGGATATCGAGAAAATGTATCTACAAATTAAGATGCATGAGGAACAACAAAAGTACCAAACAATTCTATGGAAAGAGAACAAACATTACCACCTACACGAGTACCAAATTACCACCGTCACATATGAGACTTCAGCTGCACCGTATTTAGCCTTCTGAGCCTTGCATCAGTTAGCTGAAGATGAAATTACCAACCATGGTAATGCTACCCATTTTCTCAAAAATGATTTCGACATCTGGAGGTTCAACATCTGCAGTCTCAATTAATCCAGTTGCTGGGAGCAGTCAATTAAAATGCCAGGTAATCGACACAGCCTAATCGGATGCTACTTTTGAGTAGTTGAGGTTTACTTCATACCAGTCAACAATAACGAGATTACAAAGTGTATTAGATAACAAAAGTTGTGGAGTCTAGTCGGGACGACTTGCTACCAACAGAGTTCGCTGGCAAGTGGGATCTAATTAAGCTGAGGTCTACAGGTTAAATCAAGTTTATAGATTTTGCGCCAACAGGAACAACCTTAACTATTCTACGTCTGAAACTGTGTGGGGCATTATTGTTAAGCCGAGTAATTCAACGAATAATAGAAGCACTTGACGTCAACATCGACGGAATACTCGTATGGTGTGATCCTACAATCACACTCGCTTGGATACGAAAACCTGCGCATCAAATTAGAAATCCGACGTGGCACATCGAATGACCAAGATTCAAACCAATACTTTTGAAAGCACATCCGCATCAATTTTTCTCCACAATCTTGAGCCGCAATAACTCCTGAACTGCAGCTAATGCTCTTATAGATATACTCAGCTTCTGTGGTAGAAATAGCAACATTTTGTTGTTTTCTTGCATGCTATTACCCCTCCTATTGAATTCTGAACACGTATCCTGTTCTCCACTGTCTAACATCCAAGTCTCCTACCCAATTTAAATCAGCGTACCCTACAACTGATTAATCACCATGACTAAATTCCAGATAGGTATCTGCTGTTCCTTTCAGATATTTGAGGACACTTTTCTGTGACCCGAACAATACATTTGCCAACAACCTCTTCCTCTCGAACATCTCAAGCCTCATATCTTACCACTCGTCATCCGTCATCTATTTTGCTTTTAAAAACCCGTAGTTGCTGAATCTGTTAATTCCCACTTAACATTTTGAATTAGAGCATAATCTAATCTATCTCTTACATCGCGGATTTCGACATAATTTACATCTGACCTCGATAACGTCTTTTCAACTGTCATAGGATCATTCAATTCCACTCATTTTGATATGAACGATACAAAATCTTCGTTAACCATCGGTTTCGCAATTCTATTTGGTTTTCTTGAAAGCTCTTACAACCTGTCCATTTCAATTTGTGGAACATATTCCTCGTCGTCATCCAATACTATATTCTCACTGTCGCTATCACTGTTCGTTTTGAACCAGTTATCGCCGAAGTTTTTAATACTTCCAAAGGCTTCTTTACCAAGACTGTTATTGGTGATCAACATAACCAAGAGTGGTACTGCCATAGTCGTTATCGGAAGTCGCTCTTCCATGAACACAACATCTTAAGTCTTTTTATCTTCTTCTTAAAATGTTGATACAATCGGTAACCTTTAGAATCTTTATAATATCCAAGCATTATAAATTCTTCTGATTTAATGTCAAATTTCTTGCGTTTCTCTTTTAGAATATGCACCATATACCCTTATCAGCCTCAATTAACATGCAACGATCTTTTTAAATAATGGTTCTGTTTATCGTTTCCGGACCACCATTTTGTTCCGGTGTGTAAAGTACTTAGATTTCATTACGTAAATAAATACTTTACGAGAAATATCGTCTACGAGCACTAATAAATATAACGCATCGGCCGGCGAATCGATTTCAATGGGATCAGATACGTCCGAGTGAACTATGCTAAAGACGCCAATTACGGTCTTCGTAGCAATATCACTGTCAGCTGAATTAATCACCTTGCATCCATCATAATCAAAAATTATAACAGGTTTCCCATAACGTCAACATCTAATTTTCCATTGCTTGCCGTGACAACTTGTGTGATAGGTGGTGTCGAGACATTTTCTAGATTATATACACACTTCAAAAACAATCAAAACACTCGAATCAGAGATAAGAAACACCCGACTTTCCATGAAGTTCTTTAATTGATTTCCCTGAATTCCAAATGTCCATTTTTCAACTCATGATGAATGTAATTTTTTTGACTGACTGATTTTCAAATTTATTTTACTTCTCATTCATATATGTATATATTTTAGTAAACGGTCGGACAACCAAGGCCTAAGCTTATCTTCTTTTCTGCACCTATTGTAATATTTTTTGTGCATAGTTCGAGAAAATATAAAACTATAGCGACGGTTTAGATAAGATTTTCAAAGTAGCAACAATAAGTCAAAATAGCTTATATTCGTAGTTACAGATGTTCTTTAATATGATTGTATATAAGCATGCATATATCTATAAAATTTGATGCAGTTTTTTTTAAATATTGTGTGAACAACATGAAAATCACCTACGCAAATTTACAAAAAACAAAAATGATGTGCTCATCTCATAACACAATGTCAATGCCTGACTATCAAATGAAATGGTTATACGTCTATACCGCTGATTAAGTAGGTGGCTGAAATACACATAAAAATATTGATAAATAAACTTTAGAATTAAAAGTAAAAAAAAATTAAAATAAAAAAATATAAAAGAAAACATAAATAATTAAATAAATAAATAAAAACTCGATCAAATCTATTTTTACTTGAAATAATATTTGCCTCGTTTTAACACTGTACAGCTCCGGTACCAAAAGTTGGCTCGTACATACATATAATAAAACTGAACTTCATCGAATTTGATCATATGATAAAATTCCAAAAATTAAAAATAAATAAATTAAGAATTAAAATTGCCTCAGAAAATTAGTTGGCATAGTGTATCATTAATAGATAGACGCGATTTTGTAATCTCCGCACTAAGTGTTAAATTATTTGATAATTTTTATGTTTTTACTTTTTTTGGATACTTTCATTTTTTTTATCGTGTCAAGTGAATTTTATAACCGTGTTATGATTAAGTGGGTGTGAATTTAAAAAAAATATTTTAATGATACGTGATAAGTGTTTAAAATTGAATTAAACGATCTTAGTACATCTCAAAGATTTTAATATTGTAAAAGCATCTAAGGCAGAGGTCAACAATCAACACCTTTCTGTTAACCTTATGAAAAATAATATTTTTTTTGATCATATATTGATCCTACGCTAACCAAGTATGTGAAGTTATCCCAGAGTTTCATCACAAAAAAAATAAAAATCTCATCCCATCTCAGTTTTTTCTATATAAACATACAAAATTTAAGAAATTAAATTAACTTTTTTTTATCTCTGACCAAGTCTAAGCCAAGTCTATCTCAAAGAGCCGTTCTCCTAGGAATATGGTTTGCCGGAAATGAACTTTAATGTTTTGTATTAAGAATATTATGTACTATCTCTGACCAAGTCGTCAGTACTAGCCGTATGGTGCGATTCGTGCAATCGGCCAAGTTCTATAAGGGTCCATATAACGGCTCTTTTAGATTTTATTTTATATGGGCCCTTATAGAACTTGGCCGATTGCACGAATCGCCCCGAATTATTTTTTGAATTATTCAAATTAGTAACGTTAAGCCGCGTAACCCCTATAGAGTTTTTTACGTAGAGCTAGAGAAAACTCTCGCGTAGAGTAGTGTATACACCCTATAGAGCTCTACAGTAGAGCTCTAAACGCACTCTACGTGAGAGTTCTATTGCGTAAAAAACTCTACAGTGTACACGATATTGTTTTAGGTTTTATAGAGCTCTACATTAGCTCTACACTCTATCTAGCATGTTTGATAAAGTTTTTTGCTCTACAGTAGAGAAAGTAAATGTATAGGTCCACATAATTTAAATTTGAATTGGTCATTTCTTTCGAACGCATGTGTGCATTGCCAATTAAATATTTAATGACATTTCTATTTGCATTTCGATGGTCATTCGCTTTCAATATTGTTGAAATGTCTAAAATATTATGGTTGGGCACCAATTGAATTTATTGAAAACACACCTATACCTTATACCTATACCTATACCCAGGAGTGATATTCTAATTTTTTGACAACCGGTACGCTCAAAAAAATAACGATCACTTCTCCAACAATTTTCAAAGATAACATTGGTTTTGGTAAGATATAGTGAGTACTTGTTTTTTACACGTGTATCAGTTGCCAAGTGATGTCCTTATTTTAACCAGAATTTAACGTAAGGAAAAGTGTCAACTCCTTCCACATTTTTTTTTATTAAGTTAATTGCTTAATTTTTTTATTAAATAAATTTTATCATCTAATGTTCATTGCACTAAAACCTCGTTCAGCTTCGGCGGAATTAACAGCAATTGTATTCAAAATACTAGTTTATTTTTAAAGATGTTATACAAAACGTTTTGTATGATCGTTAACTCGTAATTTGTAATGGCCGATTCAACACGAATTAAACGAGACGACAGATAAAAAAATCATGTGTTTATATGAAAAGCCGAATTGTAGTCGAGTCGGAGCTCAAACATGTTTAACCCGCTGTAAATAATAATAAAATTCAATATTTAATAATGCCTTTAACAACCGGTGCAGCGATCTTTAAAAACTTTAACAACCGGTTCGGTCGTACCGGACCGTACCGGCTGAATATCACCACTGCCTATATACCTAACTTATACTTCTCCGGCTGGAATATATTTTCGTAAGTGCGTATTTTTCTTTCGAGGCGTTTGTAACGTTTACCTTAATTTCATTCATTGGTCCACGATAAAATCCGACATTTTGCTTCCTTTTCGCTATCCACTTGCGCTTATTTTTGCGATAACTCATTTTAAATTGATTTTTTTTTGTGTAACTTGTGTACACACTGTACGCATGAACGAAAACTAAAAATAAAATGTCTGAAAATAAAATATTATTAATCGAAAATAAAATATAGTAGTAGCCGAGCACTCTACCGTAGAGAAAAACAGGTCTACAGTGTACACAGTCTGTAGAGCGCTTGGTAGAGCTCTACTTAAAATTTATGTACAGCTACTCTACGCAAAAGCAGTAGAGTCGTAGAGACGCTCTATAGTGTACACACTGTTTGTAGAGACTCTACACTCTACACTCTACGCTCTGCCGAAAAAACTCTATAGTGGATACTTGGCTTTAGCAATATTAAAAATTTCATTTAGTGCGTATTTCATTTTGTACCTGTACCATTTTGTACCTGAACCATTTTTTTAGTATTAAAGTGAATTCTTATCATATATGAATTCATAACAGTATTTCGTTATATTGTACAAAAGTTAGCCGCGTGAAATTTTTATACGTACTGTTTTGTCCTCGCTTTCTAATAATTTATCTTCCAAAAGATTCGAAGTTCGCTCGGCTATGAATGGATTAACTCAATATATCTAATTTCTCCCCTTTTCCCGGTTCTTTAAGCTTTTCTAAATATCTTATTTTTTTAACCATTTGAAGATTTGTAACGGATCAAGGTGCGAGTCCCATTGGCGTCATTAAAACGACACCAGTAGGAGCCGCACCCCGATGGCGTTAACAGAATTCTTCCATTAGAGGCCTTGCTGCGGTGTAGTAGCCGGCTAGAGCTCAGGAGCAGATGGGGTGGTGTGTGCAAGGCATAATGGAACATATTTTTTTATTCCCCGAAATCACAAAATAAGAAAAATATTCACTGCGCTCACAATTTTTGTTTGTTTTTTTTATTTTTATTAACAATTTTACAATTTGTTTCTTTGGATTTTTATTATTATTTTTTTCTTTTAGATTACTTCTTAAGATCACAATTTATTATCATACATTAAAACCAAATTAAAGAAAATTATTTAAATTAAAATAAAAACTTATTATTTACTAAAAAACTAATGGCTGCTTGCTAACAAGTTCTGTTTTTTCATCCAAATTTCTGCTCAAACTCTCCCGACTAACACAAAACACGACTTTATATACCTACTCAATACCCGTTACTTAATTTGTAAACAAACATTGAAGAGGCAATGAGCAAGTATACAATATAAAAAAAATAAATATTAAAATAATTCTAACAAAAAAACCAGGGGTGGACACATAAATGTTTTGTCAAAGAAACGAGCACCAAAAAAAGGTGACTCGTTACAGATTTCTCTCCATACTTATTGTACGATTTTTTTAAATATACTATTTTATAACTTTAAATCCGCCCAGCGCGGGACAGTCCCGTTTAAATATTGAATATCCCGCTTCCCGCTTATCAATATCGGAATCTTACCAAAGTAAAAATGTTCGATCTCATAAATCATTTCATGCTTTGTAATGCCAACAATTTTATTAATACGATATTTTGTCCATTCCATGAACTACCTTTCCAATAACATGGAAATACTTCATAAAACGTTAATTAAATCCGAGTTGGTGAAATATGAGCGGCTGCAAGACACTTGCAATGAGAAAATAATGTGGTTTAACTCATGAAATCTCAAAAACGTTTAGCAAATATTAATCGACCAACCGGATCTTTGAAGGTTTCAAATTTTTTTTTCTAATAAGTTTAAAATTTTGAGGAAAAATTATTGCCTCAAAAACAACATTTTGCTACTAGTCTGTGATGCAGTGTTATATTTCAACTATTGTTGTGCAGGAACAGATTATAGTGGAATGTTTCCAGATAAAGCCGTTACGGCTTTAAATTATTATTAGGGGTAAAGTGCATCAAATAAAGTGAACATAATATCGTTTTCTTTAGTGGTATCCAAGAACGAAAATTGTTTTGCTCACGAATTTAGTAGCAGAGCTAATGGCCAAAGAAAGTTTCAAATTGAATTGCAAAGAGTTTCAAAAATATTTAAAGACTGAATATGCCGTTACTGAGATATTTATCCTTATATTAATTAGCAAACTATTATACAATCACTTCACTATGTCTTCCATCTTTAAGTCACGGTGCAGATCTTCATTTCGAATGTTCACAATATTTACAATATTCCGAAGTACTTTATTTTGGAGCGTCTGAATTATCTTAACGTTTGTTTTCTTAGTACAGCCCCAAAGCTGTACTCCGTAAGTCCACACAAGTTTCAGAGATTGCCGATATAGGAGTAATTTATTATGTATAGATAGTTCAGAGTCTCTACATATGATGTTTAATTCGTTCTTTTTCTTTCTGACATGTTCTTTCCATTTAAGTTTGGCATCTAGCGTCATCCCTAGATATTTTGCTGTATTTGCATAAGGAACTTGTTTAGAGTTTATTACGATTGGTATACTGTCATGGTTTGTTTTATTAGTAAAATTCACATGAACCGATTTTGTTTCATTGAGCTTAATTCGCCATTTCTTCATCCAGTTACTAACTGTATTAATCGATGTTTGTAATTTTTATGTAGCTTGCGTTACATTACTCCCAACTGCCAAAATTGCTGTGTCGTCAGCAAATGTAGCTATGGTTGTTTCTTTCATTAGTGGTATGTCTCGTGTGTACAGAAGGTATACGATGAGGCGCAAAACGCTTCCTTGCGGAACTCCTGCTGAAATATATGGCTTGAACATATCTTTTTCATTTCTAGAGTACGTTCTATAATATCTGTGATTCTGTGAACTTGCTGCTCTGAGGTTGCATGTTTTTATCTGAATCTAAACTGATTAGCAGGTATAAAATCATTATCCTCTATTATATATGGGAACCGCTCAGAACTGGAAATTTTAAAACTGGTTATTTCAAAATAGGATTTGACAAAACGAGATAAGGTACAAAACTGGATATTCCAAAATTAGATATTTCAATACGAGATAAGGGACAAAACGAGATATGGTACAATACTAGATATTTCAAAATTGGACATTTCAATACGAGATAAGGTACAAAACGAGATATGGTACAACACTGGATATTTCAAAACAGGATATTTCGACATGTAATTTAAACTTAAAATGATTTTTCGGAAAAGTTCTGGAATATGGCCAATTAGGAAGAAACTCGGTGATTTCTTAACCGATTTTGATGAAATTCGATATGTAAGATTAAAATAGGATTTTGTAATTTTTTTTTGTGGAAATTTCTGGAATAAGGCAAGGAAGGTTCCATACTTGAATATTTCTAAGGAGAGAAATAGAATTTTCCTTCACTTAATGTTTTTTTTTCTTGAATTGTATAATTAAATTTGATTTTAAAACCTTTTTTGGGAAAACCTCTGGAATATGGCCAGTAAGGTTTCATACTTGAATAATATTAAGCAGAGAGATACAATTTTCCTTCACTTAATGGTTTTTTTTATTGCTGCTTTTCTCATCTTATTAAAATAATCATTGACTTGATCGAGTTTACTGTCAGTAAAATGTATCTTCATCTATTTTTTATTCTTCTACTTAATATAACTTTTCTTCAATATAGAGAATCTATGTGAGAAAAATTAATTAATTTTCATCAACATTTTCATCCTACCTACATATCGAATTTTATCATAATCGGTTAAGAACTCGCCGAGTTCCTTCCTTACTGGCCATATTCCAGAACTTTCTCAAAAAATCATTTTAAAATCCCATTCCCATCCTATATATCGAATTTCATCAAAATCGGTTAAGAACTCACCGATTTTCTTCCAAATTGGCCATATTCCAAAACTTATCCAAAAAAATCATTTTAAAATCCCATTCCCATCCTACATATCAAATTTCATCATAATCGGTTAAGAACTCACCGAGTTCCTCCCTAATTGGCCATATTCCAGAACTTTTCCAAAAAATCATTTTAAAATCCCATTCCCACCCTACATATAGAATTTCATCATAATCGGTTAAGAACTCACCGAGTTCCTTCCTAATTGGCCATATTCCAGAACTTTTCCAAAAAATCATTTTAAAATCCCATTCCCACCCTACATATAGAATTTCATCATATTCGGTTAAGAACTCACCGAGTTCTTCCCTAATTGATATTCCAGAACATATTCCCATATTCCAGAACTTTCCTAAAAAATCATTTTAAGTTTAAATCACAAGTCGAAATATCCTGTTTTGAAATATCCAGTTTTGTACCATATCTCGTTTTGCACCTTATCTCGTTTTGAATTATCCAATTTTGAAATATCCAGTTTTGTACCATATCTCGTTTTGTACCTTATCTCGTTTTAAAATATCCAGTTTTGAATTATCGTGTTTCGTCAAAACCAGTTGTAAAATATCCAGTTTTGACCGGTACCCATTATACATAGGCTTTAGTCTCTTCATAAGTAGTTTTTCAAATATCTTCGATATAGTAGGAAGTAGAGATATTGGTCTAAATGACTTTTTATCGTTACTGTTTTTGTTTGGCATTAAAACCATGATCACTTCTGCTACCTTCCACTGCCTTAGAACGTATATTCATCTAAACACAGAATTGATTATTAAATAATATCCAGGAGCTTTTTTCGGATTTAAATTTTTTATTTCTTCTTTTTACTCACGGAGCGTTACAGTTTGTATTTCAAGCTCATTTAATCTGTGTACAAAATTAAAATTTTCATTCGCAGATGGTCTGGGTAGTGGTTGAAACGTTTCTTCGAGGTGTTTCGCAAACAGATCCGCTTTTTTGCTTACTACTACGAGCCCACGTACCGTTATCATTTCTAATAGGTGCTGTTGAATTTTTTGGTCTCTTGATCGATTTTGTTGCTTTCCATAGGGGGAGAATTCAGTGTCTTTTTGACCAGTAAGTGAAGCTAAATATGATTCTATTGTTTCATTTTTAACTTTCCTGAAAGTTATTAAGCTCGGTTTTATTAACCGCAGTTCGATTTATTTGCCATAACTTACGTGCTTTACATTTTTTAGCCTCCATTTCTCTTACTTTGAGTGGATAATTTGTACCTATAATGTTACTTGCAGGTTTGAGTGGAGTGCTCTGCCACACTGCTTGCTGTATATTTTCAATTAGTCTGGCAATTTCTTCCTCAACGTGCCTAGATCTTCTTATTGGCACTTACAGTTTGATATTTTCATTTAACAATTTACGAAAAAGGTTCCAATTGGTATTCCTGTTGTAAAATCTTGGTGATATTTATTTTTGAATAATAGTTTCGCTGAATGTCATGATACCAGGAGAGTGATCTGATGTAAGGTCTTCATTATTTTCCATTCGTATGTAGTTGTCAGATATTCCTTTTGTTACTTAGAAATCTATAAGATCAGGAGTTTTGTTTAGATCTGTTGGCCAGTAAGTAAGTGCGCCACCAGATTGAAAGTCGCATATTCATTTTTTTGCTGCTTTAAACAGTTCTCTTCCTTTTGCTGTTGTAATTCTGGAGCCCCAAAAATTGTTATTTGCGTTGAAGTCACCGCCAATAATGAAACATCGTCCCAAAGAGTGAAAAAGTTCTTCGTATTCTTCTTTTTTTAAGTTATAGCGTGGTGAACAGTATATAGCTGAGATACTTACATCTTTGTTCTTAGTTTGAATTGTGATTGTTATCACTTGCATGGACTCAGTTTCAACCTTCATTTCTTCATGGTGTTTTATATTATTTTTAATGAAAATGGCAGATCCACCTCTTGCCCTTTCTGCTGGATGAATAGCATGGTAGAAACTGTACCCGCGTATTTTGCAATATGAAGATCTATTAAAATGGCTTTCAGAGATTAAACATATGTCAATTTTTTGCATGTTTAGATATATTTATAACGACGGCGGATGTTGTCATTATTTTAATTATTCAGATGTAGATGGTGTGCAAAGCAAAGCTCAGTTTCGATCTTATGAGGAATTTAGTTAAAAATTAATTGTCATCTCATCAGGCCATGGCGACCGAGTGCTATGTGTAATAGCTATTTTACGCTCTATATATATTTATGTACAGTGTAGATGTAGTCAGCGAATTATATGAATGTGCACGAAATAATTGAATTATTTTTGTATTTGTGTAGCGATGGTCGCTACAATTTCTAGCTCAGGAATATGATGGATTAGCCCATTTGCATTCCATATTACTATTCTCAGCGTTTGTAAATTAATTTTAATTTTATTCATGTTGGAATACTGCGATGATAGAGTTAGGTGTAGCCCTCTAGCCATAACCTTAATTGGTCTAGCTTGCTTATCTTCATAAGTATACCACTGAAACTTGTCAGCGTTAAGCTTCATGGTAAGTGTACGATATGTTTCTGAGTCTGGTACATTTACCGTCCAGACATCCTTGTTTAATGCTATACTAGCTTGTAATCTTTATCAGTGATATTTTTCATCAAGGCATTGATAGTAGGGTAGACTTTGACACCAACTATATTAATAGGTGGTGGCTGAATTATTTTCTCTGGTTTAGGACCTTTATTGCTCTGAGTATTTGCATTACCCGATACAGATGCCCGGGTTACTTGCTCAATATTTTCTGATTGCTTTTGGTTTTCTTTCTGTTGAGTTTTATCATTACTCGTGTTGGGTGCAGCTTGCTCAATATATTCTGGCGATGATTTTGCTTTTCTTTTGTGGGCTTGCTTTTATTCAATGCATGTCAACCCGCTTGAATGATGCGTTTTAGGTCTTCATTTTCCTTTTTTAGTAAAATAACTTTGTTATTCAACTTTGACACCGTTTCGTCTAGAGTCTTCAGATTTGCATAAAGATTCCGGTTTTCACTCTTAATGTTTGAGGTAGTTTTATCTTCAATTTTTTTTTGATGGATATGGATTATTCTTTCTAATATCTCTTATTGAATTACATTTTTTAATTGTTGAGATCTCAAGATTCTGTTACCCCTCAGAAATGGGTTCTCGTTTTCCCTTGTAAAATTTACTGCAGCCAAGTTTGCCACAGCAGTAGCATTCAGTCATGCACTGATCATTTCCAGTTACGACGCCTGGGTTATTCCTTTTGAAATTTACCAATCAGGGCCTATCCTGCCGATCAATGGTTATACTTTTGGCGTTACTCAGGATGCAGCGCGAAGAGCTTGTACAACCGTCGCATCCCGACACCATTTTAATAATGACCCAACGACAAAACAATTGAGATAATTTATAGGCAGTCACCGGTTGTAGAATGATAGTTAAGGTGTTGGATAATTACATCGCGCGACCAATTTTGTGTAAAATCGTTGGTTTGGCTGATAACCTACAACGATCACCAATTGCAAACAAATATAGTCTAAAAGATCTTTCAAAAGACCTCAGGGCCAACTTAAGCTGGCCTGTAATGCGGTCGATCTAAAAAAAACATTTATAGACATTTCAAATTTATTAGTACCAAATGATATATGTATCTATTATAAAAAATCAATCGGCTCATTTAATTTATTACCCAAAGCAGGTGTTGAAATGTCCCCTTTGCTTCCTATTAAGCAAATTAAAACAAAAGCTTCAAAAGTCTCGACATCCGTGTATACAGAAAATTCTAAAACACCTTTCGCACCATGTTATTTGCATTAAGTTCTCGAAACTTAAACTTACTGTAAATATTAAATTATCCAAAAGCTTTTGCTCGTACGATAAATGTAGTAATATACATAAAATTACAGTATTAACTGTAAATGTTACATACTGTATTATGTACACTGTAAGACATATCCTCTTTTCCGTATAGTTCCTCAAACTCTCTGCCATTCTTTTAATACTTCCGAAGCACACGTATTATTCCTTAAAAAGTTTTTTGAGGGAAATAAAATGCGTATAGCGCGCAGTTTCTCATGTGAAACACTTTTAAATACTGCTATGTCTGTGTAACACAGGAGCATATCAAATGCAGTGACCCTTCAGTAGGCTTGCCACCTTTGAAAAATGCCAGAGGAGGACGCAGTTCAACTTTTGTTTTTTTATTTCAAATTTATTTTATTAATCGACATTTTTTTGCAAATAAGGACGTTTTACTATCTCACTATTTTAACCAATGCTAAAAAATAATTATAATATGACAAGAACGAAATTATTAGGAACTCAACGTGCCAATGACGCAACGACGGCTAAGGTTTAAAATTCGTATGAATCGTACTTTTGTTAACATAGGGTGCCGTGTCTGCTAAAATAGGCCACATGTCTTCTTTTTATACTGAAAGACTTGCAACAAAATTCCGCCTAACCTTTTCGATCAAGCATCGGTAACCACTTCATGTTCTAAATTGGGGTCGTATATTGCTAACGTTTTGCGATTCCCTTATTTAATTTTTATATATTCGCAAGCATTTTTGTTTGCTCGTCCAGCAATATAGACGGTACCGCTTTCAAAGTTTCGTAACAATATTAAAGATTTTCGTGAACTTTCAAAAGAATACCCGCCAATTCCACAAACTATCGTATTTTAGTTGGCACTTCATATTTCTTTGAATGTCTTTCTGACACTTTATATCCTAAAAATTTTACTTCACGCTTGAAGAAATTGCACTTTTCCAGGTGAAGCGACCGACCATTTCAGACTTTATTTCATCTTACAATCGCTCTTATTTTCCCATTCCCTCTAAGCGATCGTCTTACTTGGGATTTTTATGTCATCTATATTGTACCAACTATTTCCACGTTAGCCTCGTAAGTTTTCATATTCATTGCGATATTCATAATTTTCTAAAAAATAACTAGAGCATTGGCCAACCCATATGGCATTCTGAGAAACTCATAATATCCATCAGCAGTAACAAAAGCGGTTATGGGTATTGAATCGTGACTCATCGGTACCTATGGTTATATCCTGATGATAAATTCAAAACGGTGAAATAATTAGCCCCGAATAAACCTTAAAATAGATCTACCATAATCGATAACGGAGATCGGTCTTTCGCCGTTATAGCGTTTACCCCGTCGATAATCTACTAACATTCATTCCTCTCCTGTTTTCTTTTTTATTATTATTTGCTTTTTTTTTAAATAACCATTCGACCATCTTTACTCGTTCACATTCAACACCGGACTGTCGTTTTGTCCAGTCCATCTCTTTGTTATTTACGTTCCATGGTCGCACTCTACAAAATATACTATTTATTTTCTGGTTTAGGACATTTTTGTTCGTCTAGGATGGCCGAAATTTCTTACGAAAGAAGGACTGTCCTCCACAAAAGAGGACGGGTAGCAAGCCTACCCTACCCTAGTAATTCATTTCAGTTAAATTCCTTGGTTTCAACCAAAATTCCGATTTATTTGTTTGTTTTTTTAACGAAATAATTTTTTTCTTTGTCTAAGTAGGCACATCAACATCTGCTGCATTACTCCTAGCAGCACACAATGCATATATGTCCGTCATATTTTCTTAAAACTTTCTTTTCTTTCTTTTTTGTTAATGCTCCAGTCCGAAAGATCATTAGCAACAATTATTATATCAAGGCTAATCGTTTTGTTTAGGTCTTTGTAATACCAACTATCCGAAACATATCACTTTCATCTAAAACTGCTCTACCACTGAGACTTTCTTCAATATAATTTTACTATGGGGAAAATGGAAAATTTTGATTTTTTCGACTAGGACTACGAACTTTTCGATTGATAATTCGGATACTTAACATCATCTAAACCATCATATAAAACCATAAAACCGGGTGTAACCCCCCTAGCAACGGAGTAGCAGCCATTTAAAATTCGGCCCCTTCAAATTTTTTATTATAATTAAAATTAAATTTAAAATATTAAAAATCTATTTATTTAAAGTTTCAAATTGGCTTCCACTACTGAAAAAATACGACGTGAATGACAAATTGACAATTGTATGAATTAATACCAAAATTCATGCTTTTTCCGTCTAAGCAGTTTCCGTTCTAGCATAAACCGGTTTATTGTTCCGTGTGCTTGTGAAACGAATTAGCATTTCTCTATAGGCTTTATTCGTTTGCTCAAAAGGAAAAAGGTAGTCCTTACCAACCATCATTTGTAGGTTCAATTTTTTCCAAACCTATATAGTCCACTGAAGTGTTTAATACCTTTCAAAGAACGTACACGTCATAATATATAAATTCAGGGGCAAAAGTAAAGTAATTTGAATTTTATTAATGTTTTCCTGTTGTAATTTAATTTTTTTTATAGATTTATCGATAAATTTAATTAAAACATTTATATAATTCTTATTTTGAAAATCGGAAAATAAAATAATAAAACTATTGTTTACATTATTTAATTATTGTAAACTATAAGAGTATACAGATTAAAAATAAAAAGTTTAAAAAAATTCCGAAAAGCAAAATAGATTGCTTATGTGATAAATTGCTACGTAGAATAAATCCGGAATATGAATTCTTAAAATTGGCGGAATTCGCGAAGGTATGAGTCATTTTAATTTACTAACACTTTTCCGAACTGCACCACATGGATTTCTTTTTATATTGAAATAATTTGTTATGTGGGTTTTGATTTTCAATAATATTTGGAAAAAAACTGCGGGAATATTCCATAAAATTCCACCACATTATCTTTCGCTTATCGCAGATTGGCGATAATCTAAACGGTTCGATCACTGGGGTGATAACCCGCATCCGTCAAATAGCCTGACTGTTAAAAATAGCAACAAAGTTAAAAATAAATGCCACCAAAAATTAACCGGAAACCCGCTTACTATTATGGACATGCAATTTAGAATTGTCACGTAGGACGTGGTGTCGCTTAAATAACTAGATAACCGGTCTATCATTATTGTGATCGCATAGCCAACGAATTGAATTAATTTTGGAGAATATTATTGGACTAACTATAAAGAAACCAAAGAAAAATTTAAACTAAAAAATTTTGACGTTTCATTTGTTACCTTTAAACCAAAATATTTACCTAAAGTTTGGCACGACATGAAAGATAAATTAGTACTAAAATTATAATTTACCGAATTTTACGATTTGAGTATGGTACGCAGCCTTGGATGCTAAAGGGCTGACAAAAATATTTATTTTAAAATATAGGCATGTACTCCCGACACAAACTAAAGTAAAGTCTAAAAATATAGCAGAAATTTTGTTTCTCTTGAAATTCGGTTGAAAATACATAATGGTTATCCCATTAAAAATGTGAATTTGATATTTCAATTTCCAAAATTCCGAAAATACATGATCGTATAAGTTCATTAAAATTAAAGCCATTTTGTTCGTAAATCGAAAACTATTAATTTTCGAAAACTATTTGTAATCGATACAAAGATATGCTACCCAAATTTGTTGCCAGAAACTGATGAGTTAGGTTTAAAAGATTAATAGGTAACGAATAGGTGTCAAAACAACTTGTTCAGTTCTTTTGCTATATGATATTTTATTCTACTAAGAGGCCCCAACTTTGGTAGACTTTAGGGAACTGGTAAAATATTTATGAAAGTACACCTAAGAAAGCATTGAAATGGGCCACTTTCGAATTGAGAGGAGTAATTACCATTATTAGTTCAAATTGAAGGTCTTTTCTAAACTAGACATTAATTTAACTACCAGGTTTTTTTTATTTAGCCTATTTGCGGGGTAATTATTCCGTATTATTCCATGCTGTGCCTGTCACTTTGTATTTTGGATGAAGTTCGGTTTAGATGTATTTCGATCACAATTATTGGTAATTGCCAATCATACTATGATTGGCAGACGTCAGACACTCGGCCTGGCTGGGTTGCACCGATTTCCAAGATGGTCGAGCGGTCTAAGCGAATTATGAAGCAAATAATGGATTATTACGTGATTGGCCTTTTCAAAAATCAAACTTCCAGAAAGTTCTTCTGCAGAAAGCAGGTTCTGCACCTATGACCTGAAGAACTGATTCAACAAATGCAATATTATAAAGAGAAATGTTATATACCAAAAGTATGCTGGCGGGACGGATCTGAACTGTTGATATCTATAGACGTTCACTGTAGGAAACCTAAAAAAAATGATTTTTCGAAATGTCTGGGATGCAGCTGTTAAAGTCAATCTCAAGAAGATAGAAAATATCTAAGTACAGAGACATTACTCATTTCTATTGTAATCTCTAATGGTGAAGTGTTCAACTCCATATATTATGTGATGCTAGCGATCTTACTGCAGGTTCACGGATGACCAAAACAATAATTAAAGCCCTTTTCAGTGACTAACGAAAGGTAATATTATTTAATCAGCGACAGTATGGAGGTGGTTGATATCTATGGGCCATTTATGGTGGGCTACACAAATCGGTTCGCTAATGTCTGATTGGCTAAAAGTGAGATTTCATTTCGTAGACGTGAATGCAGGAGAGGTATTGGTGCTAAAATGAATTAGAGTGGTTGAACCTCGACATTAAGATTAAGATTCAATACGACAACGCAATTCATGAAGATCCGATTGTGATATAACCTACCAGGGGCGCCTTATAAGAGAAGCCAATACTTTTGCACCAACTGAAGTTATCAATTTATATACGACTGAAAAGTTAACAATTCAGAAACAGGAATAGCCAAACCCAGCTTGTAATATTACCAATAGTGCCATCTATGAATGACTAATACAAACTAATAAATGATTTAGAAAAGTCACCGATTTAAACAAATTTTTTTGGTTCGTGCTAAACACAGCATAAAAGTGACTTCGGCTCGAATATTAATATAATGGCTTTCTAACTGTCCAAAATCAGGTAGTATTCAATTTCGCAATGACTTACCTTAAACGTCTAGTAAGAGAAGAGCTTTGTTTTATGTGAATATCAGTCTTGAATAGATTGTAAAGAATATGTAGTTCATTGTGAGCACCGACAAAATTGATTTCATTGTCGCAGTGTAACTGGCTTGGTAGTCCACGTCGTTATATGAACCGTTTTAAAGCTGCGCTAAATGCTTGTCTCGTCATGTTACTTACTAGCTCTATATGGACGGCCTTTACTGACAAACTGATAAATAGAGCTATATGTATGCTTTAGTCACACGATATCTTCCTGGTCACTTTCGATCGATTAGGTATAACAGGCCTGCATAGTCGACTCCAGTATTTAAAAAAGGTCGCCCACTGCTCACTCGTTCGGCAGGTAGGTCAGCCATAAGCTGTTGATTTCGTTTTCTTTTTCGCATGAAGCATAACATACACCTTTGAACGTGCCATCTTGTCACCTTCCGACATCCAATTATCCAAAACTTCTGGCGAAGTAGACTAGTGAGTAAGGTTGGTCCTGGATGTATGTTGTCATGGTGATACCTTTCAACTATAAGGCCAGTATAAATGTGATTTTGTGGCAGGATGATTGGCTGTTTTGCATCAAAACTACAAGATGCGTTCGATATTCTTCCACCAACACGTAGAACTCCTTGCTCATCCGTGAAAGGTGCTAATGAAGATAGGATGTTTCTCCGTTTCACTTCGCCCAACTGTTTAATTTGTTGTATCGCGTCTGAAAACATCTCTGCTTGGACCCATTTAATGCAAACAGTTACAGAGAATATCATTTCATCGACTGTAGGTGGCAGTGGACTGGATTTTATTATCTTAAGTTCGTCATTGTTTACCTGTTTAGCTCTTAGATAAAATCTGAAAATATAGCTTAAGATTCTGTATATTTTGTTTAATGAGGAAAATTTAGTAAACAGTGATTGACAACGATGAGGCACACGTATGGTGCTGTGGTAGCTCTTCATGTAATTTTTGCATAGTTCAGTATTGTGATCTACTTGCGATGGACTGGATGATAGATTAGGCCAGAGGTGATCATCTTTTGATAACCAATCAGGTCTGTTCCACCAAAGATTATTCGAATTGAGCAATTGTGGCACCAGACCTCTAGATGCCAGATCAGCTGGATTTTGTTTCGATGGTATGTACCTCCAGTTATTTCTAGGTAGTTGTTCCAAAATATACGAAGTTCTGCTGCTAAATAAAACATTTCCAACGTCTTGGTATGTCTGACAACCATGCTAGAACGATTTGCGAGTCGGTCCAGGCATGGATCGAGTTGGTTTCCAGTTTGATGGAATTTTAAATATAAGTGATTAAACGGCATAAAAGTACGGCAGCAATCAGCTCTAGTCGCGGTATCGAAACCTTTTCCTTTATTGGACATACCTTGGTTTTACGGTAATTAGGTTGACAATATTGTTCTCCGGATTTTGAACGAGTATGTATACTGCTACACCATGCAGTTGTATATTCATGTTCTGGTGATTACGGGTAAATACAAATCATGGTATTTTAACATCTTGAAGATGATGTAACGATGATCTAAGTTTCATCCAACTTTCTTTGATGTTTTCCGGCAACTCGTCATCCCAGTTCAGTTTCTGTAACCACAGGTGTTGAAATAAAATTTTATTTAGTATTATGCTGGGAGACAACCATCCATTCTGACAATAATGTACGTTTTGTGATCTTTTTGATATGTTCTAATGTCACTCTAAAGTTAAAAGTATCATCTGACGGATTCCATAGTAGTCCAAGTGTCTTGATCAGTGATACACCCTCGAACTCCAAAAAATGTGAACGTTCTGATTCAGCTATACATGAAATTAATTCTTCGTTATTGTTTGTTTGTTTGTTTGTTTGTTTGTTTATTTCTATGCAATCTGTTTTGGGGCCGAAGCTCTCCCAACTCTTTCGCGGTTAATTAACGTCCTACTTTACGCCATTACTAGCCAAATCGAGGACGCGCGAATACAGGTCCGCGTTTTTTCAAATATCCATCTGCACATTGCATTGCTCCAGCCAGCCTGTACTGGCATGGACGATGGTTCGGCCCATGAATTCTGCACTCCAACGGGGGGTCATAGTTGTGTTCATCGTCATCACCGATCGTAATCAAGTGATGAAAAATCCCTTTTGCAACCCTCCCCCGTTGGGATTCGAACCCGGTACCTCCCGTCCCAAACACCGCAGCTTTAACCACTGCGCCAATTGCTCGGTATTCTTCGTTATTCGTCATCCATTTTTGCAATTTGTATCCTCCTGAATTTAGTAGTGATGTCATCTCATCATATATTTTACTGGCTTGATTAACGTCGTCGTAACCTGTTAACATATCGTTCACATAGAAATCAGATTTAAGACGATTCGCTGCATCTGGATATTTCTCATAACAGTCATTCGCAAGCTGATGTAAGTTACGGCAAGCCAGAAAGCCAGAAAAGGAGCACTTGATGTCCCGTATGTTACCGTAGTTAAATGAAATTGTTTAAGGCTTTGTTCAGGTGAGTGACGCAAGAAGATTCTCTGAAAATCGCGATCTGCTGGGTGGATAATTATCTGGCAGAGATAGCTTTTTTATGGGTTCGAAACCGTAAGAGGATTGTCATGATGTCATCCTGTATTGTTGGACCAGCTAGTCATTTAGCGAATGACCGGTTGTACTTTTTACAGGACCCATCAAAGACAATTCGTCATTTGGTAGTGCTACTTGATTCTTGTACTACACAATGGTGCGGTAGATGGTATAGCTCTGATGACATTGGTTTCCTCGATTGTACTCATTTTCAATTTTTACCATGTCGCCAAGGTTATCATATTCGGTCATAAATTGTGAATAGTCTTGTTGCATTTGAGTGTTATTCATGAATTTCTTTCTAGTCCAAAATATCTTTTCTTTGCGTGATGATATGTAGTTCCCAAATCTTGATGTAGTATCTTGAAAGGAAGTCTAACGATATATCTTCCATCTGTGTTTATTGCGGTGTGGCGGGTATTGTGGTCTTCACATTCTTCTTCAGCCGAACTTAGGTTTAAATTTGAACTGACATTAAATTCTTCGACTTCCCAACAACGTATGAGTAAGTCGACTCCATCTTTAGTGCTGGATACTGTTGTGTGATAGATGGCTGAGCTTGGTTGCATAACTGACCACCAAGCACCCAACCAAAGATATTTTCTTGAGCAAATAGATGATCCAAAATTTTCATTTTTTGTGGCAGCAGAATTTCATAAAAAACGTCATTCCCAAGGATAATGTCAACATTTCCAGGTATGTAATACGATGGATCCGCCAACTCTAATTTTTGTATACTCGGTCATTGGAAGTCATCTATAGTATTGGTCGGTAGATTTGATGTTAAAGTGGCAGGTATTAATGCTCGTGCGGATATATGATTTTCTGGTTTGTATCTGGAAACTATTTTTAGCTTCACTTCACCTCTTGTATAGTTTCAGCCTTTTGTGCACCTAATCAATTTATTTTGACATGTGATTTTGACAGGTTCTGTGAAGGACTATTTGTTTCACACAGTAATTACTTATTAGTGTTGTTTGAGAACCTGAATCAAGCAAGACCCTAACCTTATGTGCATTTCCAAATTCAACTAATATGTCAACAACTACTGTGGACAGCAATGCGTTTATTGTGTTTCCAGTATGTAAAGAGATACTCTTTATGTAACTTGTATCGTTTGAAGAGTCATTGTAAGTTGTTGGCGAATTTTGATAACTTTTTGAATTGTGATCTGGTGATTGCTGAGCGTTACTTGAGACTTGTTTGACAGATGTTGGCTTTTTAATTGTAGAAATGTTCGTTTTATTGATTGAAGATGGTTCGTTAATTGTTGAATCGTTGTCTTTTTAACGCATCACAATGATTTGCCAAGAACTCGAGCAAGCAGTTTATGCTGGGGACTGCAATCTCATTGGAATGTTTTGCCCATGCTTGTTGTGCTTGATAATCTAGTTTCTTTGTCATGGATCAACCATGGATCACGTGATTGCCACTCTTCTCCAAGAGCCTGTAAGCCTCGCAAAACTTCATCGGATGTATCGCATATTTTTCTGAGTTGTTTGTGTTCATTAGAATTAACCGTCGGTAAATTGAGGAACAATTCAATGAGCTCTTTAACAGAATATTTCTTTTTGTTTTATCGCTTTTTTAACCTGTCCCAAGCGAGTAAATCATTTGCATCAGTCAAAGCTATGTGACGAATTAAAGATGATGCTTCATTTTTTAACAAGCCGAAACTAAGATATTGAATATTTAAGATATTGAAACTTGTGTATATTGGATAAATGATCTTTTGAATGGATCGATGTTTCAAACTGATCTTCAAAGGATTGCCATTAGGCATAGTCTCCACTAAACGGTTCGATCATCACACGTGGTAATCGCACTTCGGAAGCTTGATTAAAAAAGCGATCCACTGTATTATCATTCAATAATCTATTTTCGTTTCGATTGGGAGTATTAAAAATACCGCTAGAGCAATGAGAGTTAAGCTAACGCTTTTATGTGGTTTTAATTTCAAAGAACCTATCTTCGAAATCTTCAGAATCAGATGCTTCAGTATCAATAAGCACAATTTGGTATTCAACCTCATGGAATTTTTTCCATGCTTCGTTTAATTTTTCAATCCGTGTTTCGATTTGTTCAGCGTTTATAGGTTGAGTTGGCTCGAACAGGAATTTATCTGCAAATGTCTTTATATTTGTCAAGGTAGCTTTATACATAACATGCTTGTTGATAAGAGTTTGTAACTCAGACATTTTATATTTAAGTTGAGAAACTGAAGATAATCTTAAGTCTACATTGACATAATAAAAATGTAACAATCTTCCATATCAATCTGCCTTACCAAATCTGCATTTTCGACGATTTGCTATCGTTACTTTCAATTAGGGCAATCCCCAAATTTATTATTTTTTGTATTAAAAATTGTTTTACGTGTTTTTAGGCGTAAACATTACCAGAAATGTAACTTTCAATCTATAAGATATACATTTTATAAAGGAACACATTAAGGAAATTGAACTCTTTACATAACGCACGGTATTTATCCTTGTCAAAACTATCCCGTGAACGCTTGAATTTCTTGAAAGCTCTAGACTTACGGTTGGCAATATTTTTTAAGCGATGCTCAGCATAATCATTTTCTAAATTTTTTTCGGAACAAATAATTCAAAACCACTTCGAACAGTTTTATAAAACGCCGCGACCGCTAACGAAACACTCAGATCTTGTAATAAAATTGTCCAATCAACAATTGTTGTTAAATGCGGGAACATCGGCTTTGCCGAAGTCATATTTAAAATCGTTCTTACCAAAATTAACAAAATTTATATTTTTTATTACTTTTATAAAATTAAATTTATAAATAGTTCAACGAATAATTTACATTCCAAAAAATTAGCAAAAGGGTTAGCAGGTTTAGGGGTTGTATTCAATACAACATGTTATAGAGGCCCGATTGTGATTATTGACATCTTAATCAAAAGCTATGGTACTCAGTATAAATACTGCTATAAAATATATAGAAGAATATGAAGAAACATTACTATAAGACTGAAATTCTTGAAACAATTCAGGTGTTCAAGCGCACACTAGTGATCAAACTTTTCATAAAATAGAGCTTCAAATTGTTGAAATGTTTGGTCCACTATAGTGGACACTTGGTTTTATATTGGATATTCTGGTTTTTTTCGGTGAAGGAGAAAAACTTCAAAGATCTTACAAGAGACCATCATAATCTTGCAAGTGTATCGGATTTTTACCAACCAAACCTTAACCAAAGCTGCGATCATTTTTATTAATTAGCGTTCCTTCCTACTCCTCTCTAAGTATCGTAATTTTCATAATTTTTACAGCCAAACTACATCCCATTCTCCACGTTCCCTCGGACTCCACCATACAGGCAATAATAATTGCTGGTGCTAGGTTGACTCCCACAGACCTATATATGTCAGATATTTCGTTGCCAAAGGGCGACCATTAAAAAAACTCGTGCTCTACATTCTCATGGTTGGACAACCATGTCCAGATTGGGCACTCACGTAGAAATCCTCCTCTCCATATATCCTATTCGTCTATATATTCACCAAAAGGAGTACATAATAAGTCCTTTCAGCAAACTGCCCAACGCACCTGCTCGTGGATATACTCGTCACATTTTCCACACAGTTCATATTATAATTATCGTTCTTGTTCCCATCCCTTCGGCAGGAATACATACTTAGACGCTCTTTAGCTATAATAATTCCACTGGTGGCATTCCCGCTATAAGCCATATAAACAGAAGCCACTTGCTACGGTTATATGTGAACTTTTCCATAGCACTCGCCCAAATAAGTGCGTCATACATCAGAATAGATAGTCTACGCTACTAAGTAAAAATCTGCGACTCTGGCAAGCACATCTTACATCTAAATGGTCTTTGAATGATAGTCTAGCATCGCGGTTATAACTCCCAGATACTCTTAATAAAAGGTTTAGCACAATCTGTTGTTTAGCCATTATCCTTTTCCTCCATCCTTTTCTTGCTGGAGATCGTAGCTATTTCCGTCTTCTTCACTGTCAACTAAAACTCCATAGACGATAACCAATCCTGAATGATTCTTACACTCCAGGTGCATATCTCTTTCAATTTCATCTCTATGTATTGCCACGACATCCACAAAGCCGACATTTTTTGCTTCTTGTATGATAATCTGTTGTTCCGGTTACCTCTTCACACAATTCTTGAAGCATTTTGGGCCTTGCACGTTGATATAAGCGTCTAGCACGGAGGCTTTTTTTACGGAAGTCGTTTGAGATACCTGATCATGTGCAGTTCCTGACAAACTATATCTTCCAACATGAAAATATAAAGATTTCCGTCAAACGTTTTATGTTTCCAGTTATTCAATTTCCATTCGTTTTATGGAAAGTTCCTTCGTTGTATTTCATCATGCAAGATGTAAGTGATCATTTTTTACTTACTTCTCAACTTAATACTTCAGTTAGGAGGCACTCACTAATCCATATGAGATCAACTATCAAGGTATAGCACTATACACCTAGAAAGTGTGGAGAAGTTAACAACATTCAGTATTACCACTGGAAGTAACGAAAATGCTTCGATTAGAGCTTTACCTCTATTATTATTAACTCGGTTCTCCATTCAACGGCATCCAACGAGATGAACATACCAGCTATAGATATGAAGATCATCAATTTTACATCTTACAAAACCAGATTCAGCACCGCTAACATTTTCTTGAAAGGGTGACTTTCCACAGGCCCATAGATAGGAGCAAGATTTGAGATATCTTCTAACCATAGTTTATTAACCAACTTCCTGTATTGTTCGCTTACAATAACAATGTCTACATCCAAATCTAAAGGCTAACCTCCAATAAGAAGCTCTTAGCGTTTTTATAGGGGATATAGACCTTTTGTTTCTCCAACCAGCAATTCAAGAGCTTGAAGTTCTTCGTCCTGTGTAGTTACTACAGCAATGTCCCTTATTTCTAAAAGGGCTTCCTGTGTCAAGGCTTTGACATCAGCTTCCTGAGCTGTACTTTTCTTCCATTAGGATTGAAAAACATCTCTTTCTGTATTGGTTCCCAGTGTTTTGGAACTCTAGCAAAATATCTGCTTTCGTAGTTTGGTGATTATGAATTAATTTTTACCCCAGACCAGTAAGTACTGAGCAGTTTAGCATTTTAGCTGTAATGCGTTTCTTTTTTCCCGACTAAAGATTAGTGTGGGCGGTGAAACTCTCTTCCTTTGGCAGTGTCTGCATTAGAAGCGCCAGGGTTTCGCTTATTTCTTTATCTTAATTACTCGAAATGGCTGATAGTTTCGCACTAACAAGCGGTCTCAAATCGCTGAGATGTCCTATCCCCGCTTTTACGTGTAGATTCGTAGCGGGTTGCCGACTTCACGATCCTACTTCAGAGCCACCTCGAATTTTGCAAATTTCCTACTGAGTTCTTCAAACTTCTTTTCCACTAGGAAAGTTTAATCAACCAAACCATCCTCCTCATTCACATATACGAACAGGTTGTTTATTTGATTTTTGACTGCAGATAATTACGAAATACTCGGACGTTCAAACTCATTTGTTTTACCTTCATTTACCTGGCCCTCAATTAGTTCAGAAGGTGAGACTGTCGCAGATATATGTGTTTCTGTAGGCGATCTCGTGAGCCTCTTACTTCTCTTGAATGATTCCACCCTCCAAGTAGGAGACCAATTCTTAAAACTTGACCCAAAATTTCGCTGTTCCTTGATTTTTTGCTTCGGCAGACAAGTTTCCCACCATTGGAACATAAAGCCACCGGTACTGGGGTTTCCAAATCACTGAACTGTAATGTTATCGTTGCTCCTTTTCATTCATGGTTTTTTATTGGGGTGCCTTCTCCTAGTATTTTATACCTACTACCAGGTTTTGATTCAGCCGCCTCTAACTTGACGAACATCCGCTGTTTAAACCCCGCAGTATGAACAGATACTTAATGGATGGTCCGCGAATGGTGTTTTATTTCCTACTTACTCGCTGGCACACCGGTTAGGGGATTCCTCTACACAGAAATCCTCTACACGGGATTTCTATATGGGATTGGATACTCTGTGGCGTGTTATCATAAACCAAACTGATGATTTGGGATTAGACTATTCCTTTTGATTATCGATTTCAACATTTTTACAAAAAAAAAAAAAAATTAAAGAGGAGCGGAATGGAAGGAGAAAATTTGTAGAATTTTTTCCCAAAAATTAGGAAGTTTTTAGGATATCACCACTTTTAATCAGTTTCGTTCTCTTATTCGCTTTACATTTTTTACAACACTTTATTGTCCTTGAAAAATGTGGGTATCATACGGGCATATCTTCCATTCGGTTGCTGTCTCCTTTGATTTTATTTTCAATTTTTGGGATATTCTCCCAGGCTGATTGTTGTATATCATTTATAAATATTTCCTAATTGCACCCTGTTTCTTATTCGCATTATTAACACTAGAATTTTCAATGTCATTCTAAGGTCAAATAATCTAATATACATTTTAATGGTACTTTTTACTTTTTCTATTAAATTTTTATTTTATTTCTATTTTTTGTTAGCCTGGTCCAATTCCTGGTATGAGACCACCGATGGGCGCTGGATCTGTACATCAAGCACAACCAAAAGCAAGTTCAATGGGCTTCCTAATGCCAATGTATACAATTGCGATTGTATCGTTTTTCGTCTACACGATTATGAAGGTAAAAAAAAATTTAAATTATTATAAAAATTAAACGTTTTAAAAAAATATTACATTTTACAGTTGATTTTCAAAAAGTCACAAAGTAATTTACCATATGGCACCGCACAGATACAATCTGATCCACATTTTCATAAACAAGTGTTCACTCAAGAGAAAGCTGGATATAAACGGCCTGATGAAGGTACAACAAAAATAGGTAAAATTTTAATTTTTATTTCTTTCGAGAACAACGTTTGCATATAGAACATATTGCGAAAATTTAAAATTAATTTTCCATATTTCCATTTTGCTCAAAAATAAAAAAAAAAACAAAAAGGATGGAAAGAACATGAAGCGAGTAAGATATCAGTGATTCCAATTTTATTATAAATCAAAAAAAAAAAAATACTCGATATATTAAATTTTTATAGAAAAAGTGTCCTTTTTTGAAAGTGATTGTGAACAACTTTGTGCGTATTTTTTTTTAAATTTTTTCAATGTGTTAATTTGGCCCGACCGCATTTAGTTTGTTTGAATTTGAAGAAAAAAAAAATTCGCTTGGCTGCTTTGAATTTTGTTTCGATTGTAGATGTTTTAATGGTTTACCAAGTCATGAAAATTATTAATTTCATTAATTTATTAAATTGTTAACTAATAATTTTGTAATGGTTATGCTCACGTTACGATAAAAATAAGTAACAATTCAATTTCCATTTGCAAAATTAATTTTCATACATCTATTTTGCGTTTTATTTATAGGTAGGTAAAGGTAAGTAAGCTAAAGGATAATTTGGTTACCATTAAAATCAATCGAAATATATATTCAAGCAGCATGAATCTTCGACAAAGAGTAATAATTTTCAAACGAACGTTTCCTTGAAAAGCTAATGATAGCTTCGTGCCTTTTACATTGTGTTTTTTTTGTTGTTTTACGTCATTGCCATTCGGCTTAAATAAATTAATTTTTAAACCAATAAATGAATAGATAAATAAAATATTGAGTAAAAGTAATTTGCATTAAAAAGTTTAGTCGACAAAATAGTATCGGCCAGTTTTAACGATCAATAATTTTTTATATATGTATGCATTCAGCATACACAGTCGCCTTAAGTAAGCAACTTTAAAGCGAAATGTGGCAAAAAAGGCATATTTAGTATATAAATTTTGATTTGAGAAATGTTTTCAAGGTTATTTCAAGGTCATTCTTTCGCAGTAATTTTAGATGATAAAAAATGGCTATCCTGTCAAAATTATTTTAATAATGGTTTAAGTAATGCATCGGCAAGGGACCCCCGATTTAATCCAAATTAGTTGGATAAATATTTAAATTATATTGAGATTATGTCCTAGTAAACTCCTTTTTTCCTTTGTACGGTGTTAGTCATTCTTTTACGCGAGTTACATTTTCACTGGGCGTGACTCGCAGGTTTTTTGATAAGTTACTCTCCAATTCGAGATCTAACTCTTCTCGTTGCGTACTGTGAGTCACATGATCCTAAATGCACTGCTCAAGATAAATAATTTTAATCCAAAATGTAACATGTTAATTTGCCTGCATTTGGGCTGCATCAGCTTTGGAAGACAACTTACTCGATCGTTATTTCTTTTCAATTAATGGCCTCTGCTATGTATGAAATACCATCAATCTTTATTAAAGCATGGTGACATTCAACCAAAAAGCAAACGATTTGTATGAGAAAGTTGGTTAAAGGCTCTTTATATATCACTTTAAGCAAAGTACCAAAGTTAAACTGAGTTGGAGTAGAAGTATTGAACTTGAATCCCATTGAACAGATAAAGTAGGCCACAGACATCGTAAGTTTAAGATATAAGCCAATCAATTTATGAAAAAAGGTATATTTGTTTTGTCTAGAGAGAAAATGGATACATTTATGTACATGTCTACATTTAGGGGTAACATGTTGCTAAAAACAGCAAGGAGAATGAATCCATTATTAAATTTCAGGAGTTTGTTAAAAAGGTTGTTTGTTCCTTTATCTCCAGTTTAGGGGCAATGCGCCGCTACTAGACTGGACTATCAACCCGTGTTAGGCGCTATTGGCTTAATTGTTTCACTTCTGCTACCATCGTTCTTTTCCATGTTAAAGGTGGTCGTCTGATTTTCCTCTTTCTTGTGGATTCCACTTCAGGACTCTTCTTGTGACATAATTTGGCGACTTTTTAGTATGTGGCTAATCCATCTCCTCTTAGCGTTTCCTAAATTTGGTCTCAATGACCGTTTGATTTGCCTTAGGAGCTCAACATTTTTAATTTTTGTGTAGCGTGTTTTACGTGGCTCTGGCTTTGTTCATCCGTTTAATGATGTCTTCATCGGTTCAACCCGCATTTGCTTGAGGATACGACGCCTTTAAATATTTAAGCTGATGTGTTGTCCCTTTAAGAGGCCTTGTTATTCTTCACTTTAGCAATGACACCGTTAATTTCACGCTCCAGTGATGGATAGGTGGTGCTTGGTTTGTTAATGGCGCCAATTGTTAATTCAAAACTTTGTGTATTGTTGGTGGTGTTCTCTCCAAAATATTCCTTCCATCTCTTCAATTGTGCTTCATTTGTTGTTAAGATTTGACCAGATTCATCCCATGTTGGTGAATTTTCCAGTGATCATCTTCTGTTGCATTGAAATTGTTTTCAGTATGCCGTCTATCACATGCCGTCTTGGTATTTCAGTTCGGACGTGTTTTGTTGGCACATTTGCAACTTGAGTTGTCGGCGTTCTTCAATTTTCGTCTAAGTATTATCACTGATCTAGGGTTTGCGTCTGTATTCTTGGTTCCTAATCGTATTAATAGCTGTTTCGATATAGACTTCTTTTACTTGTTTTCACTGTTGTTCTGCAATGATGGCTGCTTTATTGGCATTCAAACTGAACGTTGTCTTCTTCTCTTCGTTCATGCAGCTTTTGCAAAAGTCATTATTTTCCAGACTCACACTTCTCGCCATACTTATCGAACAGGCAGTATCCTGTGAGTATTCCTATGACTGTTCTTAACTTAATTTTTCGCAACGAGGTTAGTGTCCTGGAGCGTTCCAAGTCCAGCCTTGGCCACACTTGTCTGAATCGTTTAATTGTGAAGATAATCGCCTACTTCTCCATAATACCAAGGCTTATTTTTGTTTCAATAAGAAAATCATACCTTGCCTAGCAAATTTAGTATCGCAGAACGAAGTGGCTCCAACTTTATCATCCTGCTTGAAGCCACCCATGAAGAACTGCATATCTTCGGTTTCCAAAGCTGACCCATTTTCTTAAGACTATCTTGAAATGAACAAGGTTTAAAAAACTTTTTCGAAGCTTAATATACTGGTGTAGTATAATCAAAGTTCGTCTCTTTTTTCTTCAGTTAACTGATTATTATCGAGTGACCTGTCCAAATACATTTCCACTGAAACTTTTTAGTGAGTCAGATGGATGAATTAGCCGCCGTCTCTTTATCGAATATTGCCTAAGAGTACGGTCAGAAATGTTGCTCTCTTAGTAAAGGTCAGTCTCATGCCATTTACGGATTTTAAATTTCTTAGTAAAGAGTACCAGCTCTATCTAAGATGGGTTGATTTCCAGTTCACACTTGTTGTTCCACTTTGTAATAATTAGTAGCGCATTTTGCTTTGCCTTCTTAATTTTGAATATAGATGCTTATCAGGAACCTTAATCGCAAGGTCATTAGCGTACATGTTCACTTCTATACCTTTCGCTTTCAGTTCCAGGAGTAATCCATGTATCACCATGTTTATTCTACTTTAGGGGAGACAGTCTTCATTAGAAAGAATAATAGGTCTTAGGTACTTTGGGTAGTCATGCGAGTCTTTTTTCACTTTCGTGATAAAGACTTGCTTGTCGTCCATACTAAATAATTAAATAAAGCTTTAACCGTATCCCTTTAATATTATCTCTAGCCATGAAACGATAATATCCGTGTTGTTATGGATCCCTGCTGGTATAATCAGATGTGGTCGTCCCAAAATCAAAAGTCTACAGAGTTACTTTAAGCCTTTTTCAATTCCCCCGCTGTACAGTCTCAGATCCTCTTCATAAAATGCCTAGTCCCAACACTTCCGATTCTATTAGTTTTGTTAAAGACACGCCTACAATGCTTCTTGTGAGTTTCCAGCCCTTTATACCATATCTGGATTTCGCTTCCCTCTAAGCTCTATCGTAGGGAAAGTAGAATTAACAAATCAATTGCAAGCGTCGGCAAGCGACATTATCCACTTTCGAGTAGCAGTGCAAATGTTAAGGTCTAAGGTTGAATAACGGTGGTCGCAAAACGAGTGCACTTTCATCACACTACACTCCCCAACGATATGAAGAATACTTTTCGAAGTGAATGTAACATCAAGAACCTCAGTTCTGCTTTTTGTGAAAAATGGGGATTCTCGACCAATACTACAAATATAGTTGTTCGTTCGTAGCAAGCAATCAACAATGACCTATCACTCAATTTACTATCGATGCTTTTCCAACTTTTGTGATGTGCGTTGACGTATTATTTGATGTAACCTCTTTCTCCTAGTCCATATAGGATGCAATCAAACAGATTTTGAAGTCTGGAAAGAGCTGCCGAGGCTCCATACAATATTTCTAATTAATCAAGCACAACTTGCTTCGTTTAGCAATAAAAATAATTAGATTTTCACAATTAAAAAATATTTGACCTTGTAGTAACCTTAAAAAAGTTTATCAAATAAAAATAAGCCTTCAAATATTATTTCGTTTCGTGTAGTTAAAATATGACTTCTAAACTTTTTAATGCAAAATACAGTTTTACATAACCTAACATTTAAATTAAATTATAAAATAAATTAAATGATTGTTGTACTTTTTGTAGTATTCCAAGTGCGAGTATGAAAAACTGAATTTAATATTTAAAATTTTTTATTTTTTTTTTTAATTTTTGTTAAATTGAAAATTGCATGTTTTATCTGATTTGTATCTTTTTTCTCTTCTTTTTTTCCAAACCAATCAAACGAATGTTTAAATCTTAAAAAACCAAATCCATAAATCCAAAAAACCGAAACCACAAAAAAAAAATGTAATTTAAAAAAAAAATAATAATTGCGCCGAACAGGATTAAGTTATGGCTACGGTCATCATCATCATCATCATTGTATTCAAGAAAATGATGGTCATACGCATGATATTGGAAAACTAACATCATCTAATTGTAGTAGTAATAGAAATTATAATAATATTATTAATAGTCACGATGATCATGATGAAAATCAACCACATTGTAATAATAATAATAATCAGACAATTGCTTTGCGAACATATGCAGATGATGCTGCTCGTAAAGTTAACGATGGAAATGGACAGTTAATGGAATTATGTTTGTTGCGAACGAAATTACAAGAAACTGAAAATGCTATGGCTAAAATAATTGCTCAAATGGGAAAGGTACCTACGAAAGGCAAGGTTAGAAATTTACAACAAAATTTTAAAATTCGTGTATATATTGTTGATTAGGTTCAATAGATTTTTTTTTTAGAATCACTCACGCACAAGTTTGTTTTTTGGAATTTTTTTTTTGTCTATGTTGCACGTTGCATGCTACGTACGCACAATTTACTTAGGATATAATATATGAATATGTGTTTGGTCGTGCTATGTATATGTTAAATGTGAAGTTTATAGTTTAATGTGATTATGAATTTTGGTGCTTGGGTTAAATTTATATTTGTTACACTTGAGCACATTTAATTTAAGTATTGTATAACATATTATTTACAGAGAGGACAGCTAATAAAGGAGCTTTTTATAAAGAAGGTCCAATAATTCAGAATAATTGATGAATGTGAACCAATCTTGTTCTCGTCACTTGTATAGTCTCATCGGCTTATATAGTTAGAATGATAAATCTTCTAAATTTTTGAATATTTACGTTTTCAAATGTGCTACTTATTACTAAGTTGAGTAAAATACCCCATTAACTGTAGTTTTTATCTGTAGTAGTACCTTTCTTGTCATAATAATCGTTTTACAGTTACAATCAATAAAAAAAAGGTTAGGGCCAATCAAAAAAAAAACATCTTAGTCGATATCATAATTTACAACTTACTGTGTGTGATGTTTCAACGTCTTATAAGTGTAACCCCATATGTGCTGTAGGCTCAATTCCAAAATATTTCGGCAAAATGAAAAATTTTAAAGTTCTCAGAAATACATGATGGTTTGCCGATTAAATTTGTAAAATATTTTGGAAACATTAAAAAATTTTAATTACCAAATTAGCCTACAAAATTGGTGAAATATTTCAGAAAGCTAAACAGATTCCAAAATTCTTAAAAAATCATGATGGTTAGTTACCAAAATTGTGAAATATTTCGGTTTATTTTAAAGCTTTCAAAATTCTCAAAAACTTATTATGGTTAGTCTATTAAAGGTAGAAAATTAAGAAAATCCCATTTTTTTTTTCAAAAACACCTATCAAAATTCAAAATTAGAAAATATTTTGGCAAATTTTAAAGGTTTCAAAATTGTCAAAATTTTAGTTATCCTTTCGAATTTCTAAAATATTTCCGCAAATTTGAAAGGTTAAAATGTTAAAGATTTAAAATTTGGAACCACATTCCCAAAATACGTGATGATTTTTAGTTTATCAAAATAGTAAAATATTTCGGCAAATTTTAAAAATTTAAGAATTCTTAAAAATCTATTTTGGTTAGCCTACCGAAATCGTGAAATATTTCCGCAAATTTTTAAAGATACCAAAATTCTCAAAAACACATGATGGTTAACCTTTTAAAATTGTGAAACGTTTCGTGAAGTATTAAAGATTTCAAAAATCTCCCATGTTGGTTAGCCTACCAAAATTGTGAAATATTTCAGGAAATCAAAAATATTCCAAAATTGACAAAAACGAATGGTTTAAAGGCCTAGCACAATTGTGAAATATTTCAGTAAATTAAAAAAAATCCAAAATTCTCAAGAATACATGATGGTTAGGCTACCAAAATTGTAAAATATTCCGGGATATGAACAAAATTCATATTCTGTTGGTTAACCTACGAAAATTTTGAAATGTTGAAATATTCCGACAAATTTTAATGCTTCCTGAATTCGCAAAAGCACTTGACAGTTAGTTTAAAAAATTAGGAATATTTCGTCCAATTTTTAAGATTCCAAAATTTTTCGAAAGTTTTAAAGATTTCAAAATTCTCAAACACACTTATTAAAATTAACCTATCAAGATTGTAAAATATGTTGGGAAATTTTAAAGATTCCACAATTTGTTAAAACGTATTTTTGGATAGCCTATCCAACTTGTGAATTATTTTGGGAAATTTTAAAGATTCAAATGCTTTTAAAAACATATTTTGGGTTGCTTATCAAACTTTCGAAATATTACAGCAAATTTTAAAGATTCCAAAATTCTCAAATACACATGATGGTTAGAGTATCAAACTTTCGAATTATTTCGGCAAATTTTAACGATTCCAAAATTTTCAAAAACACATGATGATTAAACCTATGAAAATTGTGAAACGTTTCGTGAAATATTAAAGATTTCAAAATTCTCTAAAACACATGTTGGTTAGTCTACCAAAATTGTGAAATATTTCAGGAAATTAAAAATATTCCAAAATTGTCAAAAACGAATGGTTTAAAGGCCTAGCACAATTGTGAAATATTTCAGTAAATTGGAAAAAATCCAAAATTAAGAATAAATGATGGTTAGGCTACAAAAATTTGTTAAATAATCCGGAATATGAAAAAAATTCTAAAATTCGCAAAAACACTTGATGGTTAGTCTACCGAAATTGTGAAATATCTTGTCAATTTTATAGCTTCGTAAATTCTCAAAAAGCACATTAGTTTAAAGGTTCCTAAATTCTCAAAAACACTTAATGGTTAGCTTATCAAATTTGTAAAATATTTCGGCAAATTTTAAAGATCCCAAAATTCCCAACTACACATGATGCTATGTCTATAAAAATTGCGAAACATTTTGGGAAATTTTAAAGATTCCAAAATTTTAAAAAGCAAATGTTGGCTAGCCTCCTAAACTTTTGAAATGTTTCGGCAAATTTTAAATCTTCCAAAATTTCAAAAAAAAAAAAATAACGTTGCTTATACTATGTTTACACCACTACTTTAAAAGTAGCTACCAAAAAAGTACGAATGGTGTAAACGCAAAGTATAATACTTTAATACTTTAGTCCATACTTTTTTGCTACTTGAATAAAGTATGTATCAAAAAAGTATTGAGGTAATATTTTGTTGTTGTTTAAATGTCATGTATTAAGAATTGATTTTCTTTTGTATTTTGTTTTATATTTTGTTAATATTTTGGAAAGAATAATGAACAAATAATATTTATAATTATATTAATTGATTATATAATTACATTATATTAAAATATTAGATTAATAATAAATTAATTAAATTAGAATATCATCTGTCAAATCGATGAAGTATTATAATAAGGGTTTACACCACAAAATACCAAAATAATATTATGTGGTGTAAACTGAACGTGAAAAATACTTTAATAATATAATAGTATTATACTATTAAAGTATGTTTTAAAGTACTGGTGTAAACATAGTATTAGCCTACCAAAATTGTAATATTTCGTTGTGAAAGTTTTCTAAATTCCCAAAAACACATGATGGTTATACTATAAAAATTGTGGAATATTTCATCAAATATTAAAGCGACAAAACATATATCTTAAATTCGACAAAACATATATTGGTTAACCTACGAAAATGTTGAAACATTTCGGCAAATTTTAACGCTTCCTGAATTCGCAAAAGCACTTGACAGTTAGTTTAAAAAATTAGGAAATATTTCGTCCAATTTTTAAGATTCCAAAATTTTCAAATACACATGATGATTAGCCTATCAAAATTTCAAAATATTTAAAGATTCCAAAATTCTCAAACACACTTATCAAAATTAACCTATCAAGATTGTAAAATATTTTGGGAAATTTTAAAGATCCCACAATTTGTTAAAACGTATTTTTGGATAGCCTACCCAACTTGTGAATTATTTTGGGAAATTTTAAAGATTCCAAAATTTTTAAAAACATATTTTGGGTAGCTTATCAAACTTTCGAAATATTGCAGCAAATTTTAAAGATTCCAAAATTCTCAAATACACATGATAGCTTATCAAAATTTCGAATTATTTCGGCCAATTTTAAAAATTCCAAAATTCTCAAAACACTTGTTGGTTATCTTATCAAAATTATAAAATATTTTAGAAAATTTTAAAGTTTTTGGAAAGTTTTAAAAATGTCACTAGGTAATCTGAGTGGCCATTAATTAAGTCCGATGAGCTGAATTTAAGATCTTCTTTGTCGCATGCTCTTATAATCACAAAATAATAGATACTTCAGAGCCACATTTTTTGGTTCTACCACGAGCTCTAAGCGAAATTTTCAATATTTTATGGAACCGCTCTACCATACGATTCGTTGTGGAGGCTGTAGTCTGAATCGTGTGTAAACCTAAAATTTGTGTTAACTCAGTAAAGAGTTTAGACTCTTGGCTGCCGCTGGTCCATCGTTATTTCAAGGGGTACGCCAAACCTTGATATTCGAATATATGTAACTCAATAAATCTCTTAGCAACGGTTACAGGAACATATTTGGAATAGGGTTTAAATATATAGGTTAAACCGTCCAAGGTGGTTCATAAATACTTGTTGCCTTCTGATGGTGGAAGCAGCCCAGTAAATCCATGTGAACATGATAGAGGTGTGTTGCTGGAAGATTTGCCATGCTGTTATTTGGTATGTTAAATTATTTGTCGTTTTTGGCGTGATGAATAGTTTTTTATCCAATTTTTTACATCAAGAATCAAATTAAGCCAAAACTAACGCATATCAGCGTGAATTCCTGGATGGGAAATGCCATGTATTGAAACGAAAACTAAGTAATTGTTAGACGAGATTTTTTGATCAGATTTTTCAGTTGTGGTCCTTATGTTATAACTCTAATATCTTATGTAATTCAGGGAGTTTGTTTATTAAATCTATTTGTGGGTCACATGAAAGTGACAAGGTGTCTGCGACCACATTTTGCTTACTTGAAATGTGCCAGTTGTCAGTTGTAAACTCGGATTTAAATTTGAACGTGTCAATAATGTTGCATTAGCCAACTCGGTTTTGGTGGTGATTATTGCTTCTTGACATTTATCTGGCCAGCAGAAATTGTTTCCTGTGTTTTTTGATCTTTTCGAACGATTGCCAATTGTGCGTGAATTTGTTGTAGACATTTGGCTAAAAGTTAAATGAAGCTATGATCAAATGATTCACTATACCGGAAAACGTCTGAACATATATTTTATAGATGTAGGTTGAATGAACAGTGCTAGAAGTTGAGGAATTTTAAATGTGGAACGCTGAAAGCACATTTGTCTGTATACTTGCGGTAAATGACATTTGTGTTCAATCTTAGTTGCGTCCTTGCCACTAAAATATCATATAGACAAAAATAAAGTCAATAGCTTTTAGCACTTTATTCATAAAGTGTTGAAAGGTTTACGCAGCATTCCAAAAACTAAAAGGCATTCGATTGTATTTAAATACAATCGAATGTAGACTGTACTTTTGTCGTTGATTTTGCTGTCCTAGTTCTAACAGTTTCGTTCTTTGAAGACGTCATACAGATTTGATTTTGTACATTACACGGTGAATCTCAATTTTCCTTACTTCCTTGCTGACGTGAAAAATCGATTCGAGTCCTTTGGAGATTATTATTTCATTCGTACCTTCTTGGTGCATTTAAATCCCACGTAAAGGTAAAGTTTGGTTTGATTGTATTATTTCCACATCGAAGATCTTGGAACATCTCCAAAACTGAATGCCGTAGTTTCATATTGGGTTTAAAATTTCCCTATATAGCAGCAGTTTATTATGTAATGATAGCTCGGAGTTCTTTTATATAAAAGTAAGTATATTTTTCTGTATTTTATATTGCCTTTTTATTTTCGACATGCTCTTATTTCCACTTAAACTTTGTGTTAAGTGTCATACCTATAGGTATTTGGCCCTATTTTCATGTGAAACTTATACTGTAAGTTGGTCCCACGACATTGTAGTACTTCTGAGTA
Organism: Tipula confusa; assembly: GCA_963556175.1. Taxonomy (NCBI): domain Eukaryota; kingdom Metazoa; phylum Arthropoda; class Insecta; order Diptera; family Tipulidae; genus Tipula; species Tipula confusa. Next base: position 91,638,403 of record OY744477.1, read on the forward strand.
TGTTTTTCTACCTTTAATCGCGTTTGCTTGAGATTCACTTTTTTCTTAATTTATAGTATGCTTCCTTGTAACAGGTATTCTTCATTTTGCTGGACTGTTTTTTTTAAGAGACGTGTAGCTTTGGTATATTTTTTCTTAATGGTTTTATTTTAAACTTTAATAAGAATGGCCTTTATGTTGTATACAATTTCTGTTTTGTCTTTGCTATTGAATATTAGCATAAATTTAGGCTCCTATATAGTCATAATATTGTTTGGGAAGTAATTTTTGCCCCTTTGAATTTTTCTTCTTTGGATTATCGCAGTGGATCCATTTTTCGGGCAAAAAACTTTTTCGACCAAACTCGACAGTTTTGCAAAAAACATAATGTGATGCTGATACAAAATCACTAAAATTTTAAGGTTATGTTGTTAGCAGATCTATACTATGATCTAGTAGATCTATCTTAAGTGAAGCAATCCTCTATTCTTTATAAGTAACTGATTTTACTATTGTTTGCTAGGTGGCATAATCGAAAATTCTAATAAGAGTAATTGGGGGTGGCGCCATCTGCTCAGGTTTAACTGGTTGTTTATCCCCATTTTCGTTATCTTGTTTAAAAATACTTTCATTTGAAGATGTCAGTGATCTTGTAAGCTTAGAGATTATTGAAAATTGATTAACTTTAAGCAGCATAATATAACCCATTCCAGAATTATGTGGAGCGACTATCGAATAGGTTTGATTAGTCAGTATCTCTGCTGATAAAATTATTATTTTTTTGGTTTATTAATTGCTTAAATTCAGTGTCTCGGACCCAGAACCTTGTTAGGGGAAGTTGATATTTGAAATAGTATTAGACCCATTTTACCCCGTCTCTTACTTTCCTACAAATAATGTCACAAAAAAGTGGTAAATTTTCTTTTATTTACTTCACATAGTACATAGAGCATTTTGGTTGCATACTTGCATATACAAATCAAATTCTCTAGTATAGCGAATTTTTTTTACTAAAATTTTGCGCTACTACTATTAGAGAATCTTAGTAGAGTATGAAAAAAGCATTCTTTGGAAATTAAGTTAAATAAAATACGAATTCTGCAAATAAATATTCGAGGCGTTTCGAACAAAAAAAAAACAGTAAGTAGGGTGCTTACCATTTAATATATTTATCGCATGTGCTATGCTTATTAAATTATTTTTATTTTGTTAATGATATCTCTTCAAATTAGCGGCAGATGCTATTATTTAAAATTCAGTGTGTATATTACGATCTGAAATTTAGGAAATTTTCATTAAAATTCTAAACAGACAAATCATCTCAAAAAAGGGCATTTTATAAAGTTTTTCTTTTGTTTATTTTTGATTGATTTACTCATGAATTTTTTTTTTTAAACTTATTAATTAATTTATTTTTAATTAATTTATATATTTTAATTTTTGGTCATAATTTTTTGTTCATACCATAATATGTTTTTATATATTTATATATATATTTTGTTGTAGTCGTCACAGCTATTCAAGGTTTAATAGATGCTGCAGATGAACAATTTAAAAGAAAAGCAAATGCAACAAATTTAAGCAAGGTGACAATTTTCTAACATTTGTGTGTTAATTTTTAAATTTTTAATTTTTTTTTGTTTTTTCATTTTATTTTAATTTAACATTAAAAAAAAATCATAAATTACATCAAATCTATATATAATATATACATAAATTAAAAATGCATGATAGGGCTTTATTAGTTTATGCTTTGATATAAGCACAAGCTGTACAGTATTCGTCTTATTTATTTAATAATTTAGATATAATTTTAAAAAAAATATATATATAATTTATTTTTAAGAGATTTCCAAAACCTTTTAAACAAAAATTTAAAATCATAACCTATAAGTTAGGATTAAATTATTTTCACTCGCAATAATTGGATTGTTTATAAAATCGAAAATAATCGATCTTAAGGAGTTTAAATAATTCGAAGACAATTCATATCGATACATTAAAGCGCACAAGTGATAGTTGTAAATTTTTTTCTATATACATTTTTTTGTTTTCAATTTTGATCTTCTATCTACTCGAATCTATGACTTGTGTCTTGATTATTACGATTTAGTTTTTTGTTTCAATTAAAAAAACCGTTACTGCAAAAAGGTATATCACATAAAAATCACCATCGAAAAAATTATACAAAGGCTTGCTGATAATTCGTAAAAAGCTTATGTAGCTGTAATACTTATCGATGAGCTGGATAAAAAGTTTCATTAACGAAGCTTTAAGTCTTACTTCATTCAAAAATGGTACCAAAAGCCACAAAGGCACAAAATAATGAAACCCATAGTAAATAGGAAAGTAGTGCTATGAATTCAAATGATAAAAATGTAGTTTTTTACCCTGTCATATGTGGTGGGCAAATGTTTATGATGAATGGCCATAGCGCATGACAAAAAATTATTGGTCAAATAAAATAGTCTAGCTTTGCATAAAATGGTAACAAAGGGTTAAAGCTGTGATGCTGCGTTCGAGAGTTTTCGTATTTAATTTGTAGTGCTAAACCACTCATGCAAATGGCTAATAAAAGCGGATCAGTGCGTTAGGTTTAGACTATGCTACTTTGACGTACATTTTCAAGGTTCTTGCTATACAGGATTAGTATACTAGAGCTTAAAAACCCAGAAGTTTGATTTAAAAAAAAAACATTTGATTGGTAGATATACAGGATTTGCACCTCGAGTCTTTTGCAAAATTCTTTACCTACTAATGTGCCTAAACTTTTGCATTGACTTTTGACTTAACATTAGACCTAACATTTGACTTAATTTTGCCTTGACTTTTGGCTTAATTTATGACTTGATATTGGACTAATTACTTTATGAAAGCGGGGTTACCTGTACCTTATATGACTTTTGACTTGACTTTTCAGTTGACTTTTGACTTGACTTTTGGCTTGACTTTTGACTTGACTTTTGACTTGACCTTTGACTTTACTTTTGACTTGACTTTTGACTTGACTTTTGACTTGACTTTTGACTTGATTTTTCAGTTGACTTTTGACTTGACTTTTGACTTGACTTTTGACTTGACTTTTGACTTGGCTTTTGACTTGACTTTTGACTTGATTTTTGACTTGCTTTTTTAACTTGACTTTTGACTTGACTTTTGACTTAACATTTGACTTGACTTTTGACTTTACTTTTGACTTGACTCTTTACTTGACTTTTGACTTAACTTTTGACTTGACTTTTAACTTAACTTTTGACTTGACTTTTGACTTGACTTTTGACTTGATTTTTGACTTGACTTTTGATTTGACTTTTGACTTAACTTTTGACTTGAATTTTGACTTTACATTTGACTTGACTTTTGATTTGACTTTTGACTTGACTTTTGACTTGACTTTTGACTTAACTTTTGACTTAACTTGTGTCTTAACTTGTGTCTTAACTTTTGACTTGGCATTTTGACTTGACTTTTGTCTTGACTTTTGACTTGACTTTTGACTTGACTTTTGACTTGACTTTTGACTTGACTTTTGACTTGACTTTTGATTTGACTTTTGACTTAATTTTTGACTTGAATTTTGACTTTACATTTGACTTGACTTTTGACTTGACTTTTGACTTGACTTTTGACTTGACTTTTGACTTGACTTTTAACTTGACTTTTGATTTGACTTTTGACTTGACTTTTGATTTGACTTTTAACTTGACTTTTGACTTGACTTTTGACTTGACTTTTGACTTGACTTTTGACTTGACTTTTGACTTGACTTGTATTTACTATAATCGACACCATGTCTAATGATGATGAGAGCAAACTCCCGGAAGTGGATTAATGTTTCGACAACTGGCATTAGTCTGCAGATTTCTGAATTACTAATCCAGAATACTGGTTCAAAACGATCGAGACATTGCTTGACGCGAACAAAGCCACGAGAGATAAACAAAAGTTCACAACAAGCTATCAGTACCTTAAAAATATCCAGATCGAGTAAACAACGATTTTGGACAGAGAAAACTGGAACTTCTTTTGGATAAAATAGAGACGGGCGACCAACGCCCATCTGAAGTTTTACGATGCATTAAATCTCATGCCTCTGACCAATTTAATGTGCCTCTTATAACACAATATTGTGGATCAGAAAACTACCTGAATTTATTCAAATAGTTTTGATCATACAGCAGGATTAAGGGGCTGTCGAAATTTTCAGTATACTCGACCAGCTACACGAAGCCATGCCAGCAGCTGACGTGATAGGTGCTGTCCACTATGAGTCCTGGTCACGCGTCATAGATAAGTGTGACCACGAGTAGGGATCTAAATTCCCTAAACTAGTAGATTCGCTATGCAAACGTAAATCGCCTTATCGTTTGTACAGATTTTCTTAAGAAAAATGGCTTACTAATCGATCATAAAAACAGGAACCTAATGGATTCAGCCACCACACAGATATCAATCAATTCGAAGCTAATACATGCGAACACACCTTCGCATAACTTTTTGATAGGCAACACTTCTTTTGCAACTTCGCCGAGTTAGAACAAGCCCCCTTAATACAATATAGAAAATTGTTCTCCGACCTATTCCACTGCAACCACTGGACAACTCCAGCTATCCTACAAAAGATATAGAAAATCGGTTAGATTTACAATTTAAAAAAATTATAAAATGTGAACATGACACTTGTGTGCTTATTGGTCGATCGATATTGTCACTATGACATAACATTTTTTGTACATTTTATAATAATAATAATTTTCTTTAACCATTAAAAAATAAAGGAATCAAAAGAAACATCAAATGGCATTACATCATCATCATCATCATCAACAGCTGTTGCCCAACCAATCGAAAATGGACATCTTAAAACATCAAATGGCGAACCAAGTGACTCAATCACCAAAAAAACTACTGATTTTATTGAGAGTGAAAAAAATGAGATCACAAAACCACACGAAACGGGAGAAGTACGGGTAAGACGGTTAAATTTTTTATTTTTTAATTTTAAATGTACATACATTTTGATTATACTCATGGTCATATTTTAACCAATAAAACACATTAGATTCTTGGTTTAGAAATGACAGCTACGCGTGAAGATGGTCATAAATGGGGTCATCATCAAAATATGACTCCATCAAGTAGTAACAAACAAATAAATTCATTGAGTAAAAACTTTATGAATTTTAACGTAGCTAAAAATCGACCGAATGTAAGTTAAGACGTATAAATAAATGTGTTATGTGTAGATATTATATGGTCTGAAATGACACACTCTCCTGGTGTGTCTGAAAACAAAAAAACTGAAAGACACCAGGATAATTGAAAAACAAAATTCGAATGTGACTGAAAATCTGACAATTTTCTTAGAAATTTGTTTGCTAATCTTTCTAGTATTTAAGTTTGCTTTCATTTGGTTTGTGGTTTTAAACAGGAAATTTATCGATAATTAATTGTTGCCTGTGCATGAAGACTTACATTTAAGCATGATCGTAATCAGGTAATACTAATAATCAAAAATGTACAAGCCAATTGTACCACTAATTAGGTCTAATCCGAAATTATTACCTCGAAATAGTTCGTTGATTCTCAGTAAATGAGACACTGGTGTGGCATATGTTTCTAATTTAACCGTTGGAAAAATAATAAAAGGGTTATTACAATTTGATTAGGTTGTTAAAAGGATATTAGCTCATGACCTAAATCGTGTGGCATAAAATGTATGGTAAATGGGATATTATCCAGGTAGATTATGGAAGGAAAATTTTTGTATTTTTTTTTATTTTATTTTATTTTAAAATTTTTTTTACAAAGTAACTAGTCATTTTGGAATAACACCGTTTGAATCTGACAATATAATAATAAAGCCACTCCTATCCATTCTTTCCATAAAGTGTTGTTTTGGTTGATATTGCATTATGCGCACTACTCATGTAATTCAGAAGGTTTTAGTCTTTTGAGTCTTCTTATGATACCCTCTTGATGAGGTAGTCTTACAGCTCCTATGTGAGGGTGATGGTGGAGCCTCTCCTGGTGTTTTTAAGCACATTTCTTTATTTCACTTGCGACTGTGTCTATTCCGAGATCTCTATAAAGGTGACTATTTCGAGTGTTTTGGTGTATCCCCATAGTTGGATACCATATGTCTGAATGGATAACTAACAGTTTCTTCCAATTAACCTTTTTTTTCTATATTTTAACTGAAGCTTTTCTGCTTTCTTTTCCACGTGTACTTTTGACTTTAACTTTGCGTAAATTTGCATGTGGTACATGAATATTATTGAGAGTCCCGGGTAGTGGTTCTATTGACCTATTAGTGAAGTTAATATGAGTAGATTTTGATTCATTCACTTTAATTCTTAACTTAGTTAGCCAATCTTGTACATTATTTATGGCTATTTGTAGTTTGAATGTGACTTCACCGATTGTTTCACTAACAGCTAGAATTGCCATGTAATCTGCAAACAGAATGGCGGTCGTTATATTGCTCGTCTACAGTAAGTCGCTTGTAAACAGTACGAAAAGGAATGGCCCTAATGCACTCCCCTCTGGGACTCCTGCTTAAGCTTTTTTATTCTGGAGTAAGCTCCTTTCTATTTAACTCTAAAATATCTTTTCAGCTATGACTTTAGCAGTTCGTAATACGCAAATGGCAGAGTTTTCTCTAATTTAAATATTATAGCCAGACTTTGTCAAATGCCTGCGCTATATCCAAAAATTGGCTTAACAAATCTTTTTTTTCTATTAAATTTGTTAGTCTAATGGACTTGATCGATTGTGGAATGTTTCTCTTTAAATCCAAACCGGTGGGACGGAACAGCTCCTGATTTTACACTTTCTGGTTTAATTCGTATTAATAATAGTCTCTCAAAAAGTTATAACATAATCGGAGGAAGTGATATTGGCCTTTACGAGGTTGTTTCTCTTGGTGGCTTACTTGGTTTAGGTATCATTATCACTTCCGCAAATTTCCAAGGTAAGGGGACATAACGGAGTCTGAAGGAAGCATTAATCATGCTCAATATTTTTTAATAGCTTTATTAGGTAGTTGTTTAAGAATCTCTCCAGTTATCAAGTCATATCCTTGTGATATTTTAAGTACTACATGGTTCTTTAATTCTTGTTTAATTTCTTTAGTATTAGTTAATGGAATTTCCTGTCTCAGGATGGCACTTCTCTTCTGTATGACTAGTAATTTAATTTTCATTGGGTAGCATTTGCCAGCTATCTTTTTGTTTGTTATTAGTACTTTTCCACGCTGCTTGCTGTATATCTTTGACGAGCTTTTCCACCTCTTGTTCTAATGTTTCTTCCGATGAAAGTTGTGTGTTTAAAATGATGCTATTGTTTAGTTCGTTCCTAAAATTGTTCCAGTCAGTTGGCTGCTCATCATTTGTAATTATTGTATCACTTATTATCATTAAAATAGAGGAGTGCGGTCAGATGTGGAGTCAAATCCTTCCCGCACTTGTATATAATCAACTGGGATTTTTCTTGTTATAAAGAAGTTAATTAGGTCTGATGTTTTATTTTGATCGCTGGGCCAATAAGTTGGTTTTCCAGTAGAATAACAGTGGCAGTTGTGTTTGAATATTGCTTGATGAAGCTCCTTTCCTTTAATTGTTGTCAGTCTTGATCGCCAGTCTGTATGTTTAGCGTTGAAGTCACCCTCGACTGTAAATTTTTTTAATTTTAGATAAGTTTCAGATGAAACGGAAATGCTTTAACGTTGAAATATTAAAATCGATGAAAAAATGTAATACCACAGATAAGGATATACAGATATGGAAGTTCCATAGCCAATTATTACATAGGAATATTCAGCTATTAATATATCTTCAAACTCGAATCTAGCCAGTTTCGAAAAGGCCAATATAGTATAATTATATAATATTATATAATATATCTCTTCTATTTTACGTTTACGATGTAAATAATACAAAAAAATACGTTAAAATATATGAACTAATAATTTATTGTTTTGTGAATGTAAAAATAAATTAATAGCGACAAATCAACGATAATAAACTAAGGTTGACGAGTAATAACACATGGATATATCCTTATCTGTAGTAATGGAAATGGAATGAAAACCAATGTCGCTTTAATATGTCACTTGAATCTCCTTACTTACGCATTGGGTGGTAAGGAGATGTCCATATACGATTTACAGATTTGTCTCAAATTAAATTTTTTAATCTGTTGTTAAAAATTGAGGTACTCCAAATCGGCCCACATATTCATTTATAAACTTTCTGTTCTTTTCTATTCTCTATTTTTTTTTCATTCTGTTCTGAGATGGCTTATGCTTCTGACCACCTTGTAAATCGATCAACGATAGTAAGCATGTTTTGAAATTAATTTGATGATGGCAATGGTATATATACATGGTTAAACCGCCCTGTGGGAGGCGGGATGACAGTTTAAACTTTTTCGCCTGGTATACTGTACTGAAACATTTTTTAAGTAATCATTTTTTCGGAAAACTCTTACGCCCGAGTGCGTAGATAATATTGGGAATTGAAAATGGTTTTACCTGTTGATGTTTCACACTAAATTAATTTTACTGAGCTAGTAATAGGTCAGCTCTAACTTACATTTGAATTTCAACATTTCAACATAATGTATCAGTGACCACATTACTTTTACCTTTGATACGGTAAATATTTGAGATAAACTGTTAAATAAACTCTAAATGTCGAAATGGAGTGCGGTGATTTAATAAATGACGAAAATGCTTTAAATGCTACCAAATAGTTAGCCAGCAATTCGCGGCCGAAATATTTTGTTCCAGTCGCTTGTAGTTGCTTTAGAAAAAATGCTGTCCCATAATCTATGATTTAGCTGCTCGACCACTGGCCACATATGGTATATTCGAGGCGTCAGAAAAATTATTTTTCTTGATTGTGCGTTTTTGGTTCAAAAAATTGCCAGATGATTGTGAATGGGCCCAAGAGCATTTCCTAAGTGGCTGTCAATCTTGTTCCTACTACCACTACGTTTCTGGATATTTTGATTTTTGTGATTAGAAATTAAACATTCGTCGTAAATTATCTTGTACAGTTTTTTGTCATGCTTTCAACCACTGACTGCATTTAAGTTTAAGACTTTGACATCGTGTTTTTCACAATTTGTTTGACAGTTTTACTGGACGATCGAGAAAGCTTTTAAGCTTTGTCGGATCCTTGTACAAGCTTGTCACCGGCCTGGTCTTCTACAATATAAATTATCGCAATAACATATTTTGGGAGTGATCTCAACCAAAATATTTTAATTAACTTACTATACGTTTTACTTGACATTGAGCAGCCAGCTAACGAACTGTCTAGTTTTGACCAGAAGGTTTTTGGTCCTCCCTTGAGTTCGAGCTAAGAAATTGCTCAAATTTTCGATCGAAAAAGGCATTGCACGGCACATGAGTGTGAGTTTCCGAAATGCGCTACCTATCTCAGCAAATCGCTTGTTTGAGATGAACGACACTTTGGTTATTTTTAGTGCTAATCTTGAATAAATAGATCGCGGAACATTCTTTTCCAACCATTTTTGATTTACGCTTTATGTAATGGTGCAGAATTCTGTTAGAATATCTAGTGTTTGCAGCCGAAATAATAGCGTGTCCAAGTCTTAAGCACAGCTTCCAAAATAGTTTTGCGAGACACATTTTTATACCCCTCTGGCAAATAAATCGCTGCTCATTTTGTTTGTTTACATGTTGCTCAATGTGATGTGAAATCAAATCTCTTCGGACAAAAGACGAGATTTGGTAACAGGACACTTGCTTGCAAAAGAAAACAATTCCTTTGCACTATCCAGTCTATTCCTTCTGTGAATGGGTAAGATCGTATGCTTTTGTAACTTCAAAAGCTTCAATCTGCGCTCATTTTTCAGAATTTGTTGCATAATATCTAAGTATATGTTCAGCAGCCAATTTGTTACCACTAAAATGAGGATTTGTTGTGAATTTTGTTACAATTTTTTCGGCAGACCGGTACCATTTTTAACAGCTGAAGAAATATGGAATGCAAGCATAATTCCAAAGAATTTGAAAGAGGACTTAATCAAAGCATTCTCGAAAAACTGGCGAAGTATGTCTCTTCTTAATTGAAGTGATAAAAAAATCCTAGTAAGGCTATATCAGATTAGGCTCATGCAATCGGTCTCCATATAAATATTCGAATGACAAAAGCCATTCGTCTGAATACAAACATCAGCAATTGACTTCAACCATGAAATCATAAGGAAGTCGCTTAAGGCAACTCATCATAAATACGATACATGGTTAGTGATATTATTGCTAAATCAGGCTAATATTATAATGACTTGTGTTTAAATTTTGGTCCTTATTTTTGAACTAAGCTGCTGACCTATGTTATGGAAGAAATATTACATTTGAGATCGCACAGTCAAGGTTAGCAACTTTTTAGTTCGAACTTTATACACATAGCATTAGTACCACAGCAAGGTCAACTAACATCCAAAGAGTTCGCAAAAACTGCAGACAAACTGAGTGAAGCAATAGCAACTCATCCAAACACAATTTATGCTGTACATGTTTTTATACCAAACGACTGACATAACCAAAATCGCACTAGATCATTGTCGACACAAGACAACCAACACATTATACTAGTGGACTCAATGTCGAACAACGCCTGATAAGGTTAGAAAATTTGTTCAAAAATCTGAACCACCGATCTTGCAGTTGTTCACGAGACCGAAAATTGTCACAAGTTAGAAATCGCTTAAATTCACAACCACGCCAAAATAAAAATAATACAATTTGCTGGTCGAAAATACAGAAAATACGCTCAAAGATGCACAACACCATGCAACTTTCAAAACAAACCTATTGTTCAGACAACGGATACTGAACAAAATACCCCAAACCAATAAACCTGACGGTCGCGGCGGTGGACCATAAGACCATTCGTAGCACCAGTTGCCTATTTTTATATGACACCCATAACAAATTAACATTTTTTGTCGATACCGGCGCGGATATTCAATTGCAATATAAATCCAGATCTAGACTTATCGGCCGCTAATGGCACCAAAATAAATAACTATGACAGTTAACTGCTTCAGGTAAACATCGGACTAAGACGAAAATTCACTCATGCTTTCATCTTAGCAGCAGTGAATCGTCCTATTATTGGCGCCGATTTTTTAAGTAATTTTGGTCTTCTAGTCGATCTGAAACAAAAAATACTTCAATGGTTCGAGTTAACACAGCAACTCCAATCCATTTCACAATCGACAACAGGTACACTACGCTCATCAGGGAATATTCTTGACTGACAGCGGCAATATAACTGACCAATAAAACATAACGTGATTCATTAGATCGTCACTTCTAGTCATCTACCAGTGTCAAAGCTACGAAGACTAGATCCCTTACGTTACAAAACTGACTTTACAGAATTTCGACACATGGTGGAATTAGGTATATGCCGGCCAGTATCGTGCCCATTGCACATGGTAAAAAAGAAAGACCTAGATTGGAAATCATGTGGCGATTATCGTAGATTAAACGCAATCACAATTCCCGATCGTTATCCAATCCCACATATTCAAAATTTCTCTATTTAGTCAAATTGATCTTGTCAGAGCTTATATGATTCCTGTCGCATCCAAAGACGTTTACAAAACGGCAATCACCACCCCATTTGATCTATTCGAATTTACTCGGATGCCATTTGGCCTCAGTAACGCTGCTCAAACGTTTCAACGATTCATTAATGAAATCGTCGAACTAGACTTCGTTTGTGTCTACATTGACTATATACTTGTGGCATCACAAACTGAGGAACAATACAAACTGCACTTAGAACAACGGTTTCAAAATTTAACACAGTTTGATGTTAGCCTCAAGAGCTCAAAATGTATTTTCGGTGTAAGCACTCTTGATTTTCTCAGCTACAAAATTACTTCAAATGGTATTCTGCCGTCAGAAGAACGAATTAATGCCGTCACAGAATTCCCTACTCCTAGTTCAATCAAACGGATTCATCAATTTATCGGCATGGTGAACTACTACCACCGATTTACACCAAAGTTAGCAGAAGTACTAGCACCAATTCATTCACACTTGGCCACTGTACACAAATTGCCAAAATGCAGGAATGTCAAAATGCATTTACTCAATTAAAACATGAATTGGAACATAACACTTCTGGCCCATCCTCTGAATGGCACAAAATTCTGTATCACAACGTACGCATCAAACACGGTTGTAGGCGCCGTTCTGCAACAGTTTAGAGAACGATATTGGGAGCCACTAGGGCTTTTCTTAAAAGAATTATCGGATGCTCAATTAGCTATCTAACGTGCTATTAAAAAATTTCGATATCTTATTAAAGGTGGGGACTTTACAAATTATACCAACCATAAACCACTGACAAGAGCAATTCAATCAAAAACTGAAAGAAATCCACGACAATCACGTTATCTGGATTTCATATCTTAATTTACCACGGATATTAAACACGCATTCACGGCAAAGACAATGTTGTTGCTGATACACTAATACGAACCACCGACCATGTAAATGCCGCAGCCAAGACATACTTCGACTACAACACAATCTCTAAGTCACAAAATGCAGACCTAGAACTTCAGAAGTTACTTTCTGGTTCCGTATGTCACACTAGTTTCACCATGAAACTAGAACTTTTTAAATTACCTGCCTTAGAAATTTACTGGGAAACATCGACCGATATTGCAGAAGCATTACGTCGGACTGTCTTCGACACCCTACATAATCTTTCGCGTCCAGGAATCCGTGCTACACGTAAATTGATAACATCTCGATATTTTTGGCCTAATATAAATCAAGACGTAACCCGGTGGGCAAAATCTTGTGTATCCTGCCAAAAATGCAAAGTACAGGGACATACAACATCACTACATGGAAGATTTGATATTCCATCAGGTCGATTTGAACACATCCATAGGACAAAATTTTTTCTCAATTACATATCCAGATTGTGAAGATTCTTTATTTTTCATAACAATATATAAGTCGAAAAAAAAATCAACAGCATTACAGGCCAAAGTTGACTCTTTATTGAACTAGTCTTTACTAAGTTGCATATCTCTAATATTCGTGTAAAATATGCTTCTATACAGCACTGTCGTTTCTTTGCGTTATTGCATGCAAATTTTATCGCCTAATATTAAAATTGTCTTCCAATTTAAAAAAAATGCAAATTTAATTTCCTGTTTAAATCACAATTTTGTTGTATATTTTCTTAATAAATGAATGTTACCTGTAATATAACCAAATATAGACCCGTAACACTTATATACATCTAATTTTTAATTTTTTTCCATTACATTTCAGACACTTGAACAAATTCCAGTCGAACCTAAACCAATATATTTAGAAGGTGCACTATCGCACGATTCGCAAATTTTAGTTTCTGATTCAGAAATTTCGACAGAAAATGTATTATTGCACGACGACGATGATGATGATTCTGATGAACCAGCCGTTGTTTTAAGTAGTAAAATGACATTATCACTAATTAGTTTAGATCCTCCCAGCAGTAATGAAGTAAAATCATTAGTCGATGATCAGGCACCATCACAAAATAGAACAACTGAAAATGGTACAGTGGAACATGGTGAAAATTTGAAAAAAGTAGAAACGAATACTGAAGAAAATGAAGAGGAAGAAGAAGAAGAGGTAGAAGATGAAGAAGAAGAAGATGAGCCGATAGTCGATAAAGTGGTTATAGAAGAAGAGGAGTCCGCAGAAGAGGAGGAATACGAAGAGGAAGAAGAAGACGAGGAAAACGATCACAAAAAAGATGACAGTAAAAAATAAAATTTAAAAATTGTGTTAAGTTTTTATCATTAAGACTGTTTAATTTGTTTGATAAGAAAATTATAAAATACACGCGGTTTTATAAGAAAATATTGTGAAAATGTTCAGCACCTCGACCAATTTTTATATTTTTAGTAATTTTAATCCCATTAAAAAATGTGTCAAATATTATATTTTATTGCAAATTTTTATTTTTTTCTTGACATCTTGCTTAAATTTATTTCATTTCTTTAATTATAAACTTACACGATTTAATAATTCTAGTCATTTGAAATTTAGTCACACAAGTATATATTTTTTTTGTTTTTTTGCTAAGGAAACTCAAAATAATCGAGTAACTAAGATACAATTATTTATTAATTAATATAAATTATAATTATATTTTAGTAAAATAATAAAATAAATTTGAATTTAAAGTTGAGTTTACGATTTATTTTATTTAAAAAAAATAATTTTTCATTAAAATTAATCTAACGATATTTAATTAATACAATAATTATAAATATATACTATATAACTCTATATTTTATTAGAGACTAATAAGAAAATAATTAGATTACAACTTAAAGAAAGGCATAATAACTTTTATATAATATATTATTTAATTAATTCATGAATAAACAGAGAGTGTGAGAGAGAGAGAGAGAGAGAGAAATGGTAAGGCCAAATTTTGTATCAGAGTTGATAATTTATTATCGATTTAAATTTATTTGATCCTTTAATATTTAAAATCAAAATGGATGATTTATGTTATAATATTACTTACGTATAATCATAGATTAAGGTATAAAAAGATGATCCAATTAGAACCAAAAATAAAAGTAAGTGACGAGTACCCCCTATATGCCGACGGGTGCCACTAGATTGAGTAAAAATTTAAAACAAATTTTGGTCTACTGAACAAACAAAAACAAAAATATATTTTCAAACTACAAAAAAAGATTGCATTGTATAAAAGGGCTACTTGGTTTTATTTTTTCATCTTTCATTGTCGAATGCATGTTTTACAAACCTTCATTATACAGTAACCAAGGAAAATGGTTTCTTCTTTTTATTTTTATTTTCTCTATCTTTATTTTATCTTAATCTATAGTATAATGTATGTAATAAGCAAATTCTAAAATTATTATTAAAACAATTTTATTTATTAAATAAAATTATATGTGTTTTATGATGCAAAACTTGTTTAAATTTTAATCAATGATCCGATACTATGTTTTATGCTAAACGAAAGATAAAAACTCAAAGTCAACAGCATTAAGTGCAACTTCAAATGCTATGACTGAATTATGTTTCAATCCAGAAAGTGGTGTCTATTTTCAAACATATTTTAGCAGATACTAGATGATGCATCATAGCATGACTCCGAACGTGGTAAAATAGGACATAAGGTAGGTTTACTGCAATTGTTACGTTTCAAAGAAGCTGATGAGTACCAAAAAACAATTCCATACCCTAAAGGAATATATTAGCAAGATACATGGCGTAAAATTCGTGAGCTTGCTTTATTTAAAAATACACAACACATAGGTATCATATCTTCAGGTTAACCAATGGAACTTTTGGATCAATTCGATTGTTAGATAACCTTTAAAAACGATATCAAAGAAGGTCAGTACGTTGTAATATATTTCGCCAGATAAACGTTTTGAGAATCGACTGGATTGAAAAATATAATTTATGGAATGTTCCGACCAACTCAATTTATTTGCAAAATACAGCAATAGACTTAATCAAACACCAGAAAGTTACGAAAACATCTCCACCGTTTATACAAAAAAAATTATGCTTAAAATTTAAAGTAATAATATGGGAGGATTTCGATAGATTTTGAAAGCTATTGATAGAGATATTAATCAGTTCAATTGAACCGCAATTACAACTTTTAGAGTTTTCGTATAAAATCTACGATGAATTCATGAGGTTAAGCCAATCTATTGAGGGTGGAGTGAATTTTATGGTTGTACAGAGTAAAAAGCAACAGAAATAGATTTTCAATCAAAAAAACTTTGATTTTGCCGAAAATTATCCAAATGTATACAAGATCAAATTTTAATTTTTGTTCCAAATCACCAAAAATGTTTCACTCAAACCTTTAATAAGCGTCCAATCGGGATGGCCGATATACTTATCAAAAGCTTTCAAATTATGTAAAATTACTCCCATAAATCATTTGTTCATTTTCAAAAAAAAATTTAAAATCCAAAAATATGCAAATAAGGCTATAGCCTTTGATAATTTTTGTTTCAAACCCCAAAAAAAAAATTGACTCAAAATCGAAACTTTTAATAAGCATTCGATCGGGATGACCGATCAAAAGCTTTCAAATTATGTAAAAATACTCCCATAATTCATTTGTTCCTTTTTAAAAAAAAAATTAAAATCCAAAAATATGCAAAGGCTATATGTATCTATTTATTGTGGTCTTAATTTTTGGAAAATGTGTAAAAAACAAGAGGGTAAAGGTTGTACAGGTTAAGGAGAACCATTCAAAATAAATAACCACTCGAAAACAATTTTCTGATTTTTCCGAAAACTATCCAAATTTTACACAATCTATAGCTTATCAAAATTGGATAAAAAAAGTATGCTCGAAATTTATAAAAATAACATAGGAGTATTTCAAAAGATTTTGAGAGCTTTTGATAGCTTTTTAATATTTTACTTTTAGTCTAGGCTAGTTTTAAATTATCCTAGTTTTATAATCCGAATTTTTTGAATTGTAATTTTAACACTTGCTTCTGGTGATCGTTTATACGAAGCAAACACAGGGCTTGTCGATACAAAGTTAGCCACGAATCTGGAAGTGTTCAATGCCCCGCCATTGCCAATTTTTAAAGAAAATTACATATCACGTCATCAATTATTTGCAACACTAAATGTAACAAGTCCCAATAGTGTGAACTATTTACAAATAACTAAAATCAAAACTATAAATAATTAATTGTTTGTCTATTTACTGTTTACGTATATTTTAACTCCATCGTATAATTATGATTGATGTCAATCGGATAATAGATTTTTAATTTTTTTTTGTTTTTGTGGTAGTTTAGTTTGTCGCAATCGTTATATACGAGGGGTTTCAGTTACAAAAATGAATTTAAACCGTCAAAAACAATTAAACTACGATCGGTTTGTAAAATCATTGAAATTTTTTATAGTCATCGGCCGAATTTTCAATGTAATTCCGTACGTTTTATTTTATCCGACCAAATCGTTGAAGTTCGATAGTAGAAAAGTAGCGTTAAGCCTAAATGGTTTACAAATCGTATGGTCATCGGTAATAATTGGTGCGGTAATTATTGCGACCCACTACCAACATATACAGTTCGACACAAATATGGGATTTTTAACGCGTGTCCTTTATATGGGCGAATATTTTTTCGGTATTGTCAATATCATTCTGATTTTGTACGGATGCCACTATCAAAATCGTAACTATCATAATTTCATACGAAAATTCATTGAAATCGATATAAAATTTACAAAATTGAATGCAACCATCAACTATAGTTTTATAAAAAGTTATATCAAATTTTATATGATAGTTTATGTGATTTTTTTTGTGAACGTACTGATAACCGATCTTTTATATAATAACTGTTCGATACGAGATTTTTTGCGTAGTTCAACCGTTTACACGATTCCGAATATAATCAGTATACTCGCATTAACGCAGTACTCGCTCGTATGCTACGTCATTCGAATCAAGTATCAACAAATTAACGGAATATTGGCCAGCCTAATTAACGATAATTTAAATAAAATTAATTTCGTAGCTCTAATAAATTTGTATAAAATTCATAATGTAGCCGATTTTATAAATACGATACGAATTCTTCATCAAAATCTGTCGTATCTAATGATCGATCTCGTTAATTCATTTGGCATTTTAATTATTACCACATTGATTGGATCATTTCTAATCCTATCGATTCAGTTGTATGCAATTTATAAAACGATTGAAGGATACACGACCGATGATTTGTATCTAACGATTTATACGATAATGTGGATTGTGTTGCATGGTGGAAAAATCATAATAATACTGTTTGCAAGTGATGGTGTTAATCATCAGCGGAAAATAACGGGAAATATATTGTATAAAATTGAAAATTTTGCAAAAATCGACAAGGAGTTGCAGAATGTGGTAAGAAATATTTATCGAATGTAATTTAAAAAAGTGTTGGTATTGTTTATTTAAGAGATGAGTGCGCCTACCGTGGCTCGGACCTAGTCCACTAATTCTAAATAAATGTTTTAGTTATAAATGAGAAGCATTAGTTTTTATAGTTTTCTAACTTCTAATTCTTTATTAAGTTTTTATTATCTTATACAGGGTGGCTGATTTTATGAAAAACATGTTACTGCTCGATATGACCTCCTTTGGCTCTGATTATTTGATTCAGTCTTCCATAAAAAGCATTGCATGCTGACCGAACGTGGGCTTGCGGAATTTTATTCCATTCTCGAACAAGAGCTGACTTCAATGCATTAACACCTTCGTATTTTTTAGTGGACACCTTACTCTCCAAAATGGACCATATGGAGAAATCCATGGGATTCAAGTCTGGTGAATATGGTGGCCATTCTTTCGACGAAATCAGCCGCGGAACGCAATTTTGTAAAAATTGTTATGTCGCTCGAGCTTTGTGTGACGGTGCCGAGTCCTCTTGGAATGTCCAACGGTTCGTACCAAAGTGTTTACGTGCCCAAGGTAGCAAAGCATCGTTTAGGATCTTTTGGGCGGTACACCTCTTGGTTTACCTTGACTCCATGTTCGATGAAAACCAGAGGAGTGCGTCCATCTGCAGTAACTGCAGCCCAAACCATAACATAAGCTGGTAATTGCTTGCGCATACTGCAACTATTGTGT
Organism: Tipula confusa; assembly: GCA_963556175.1. NCBI lineage: Eukaryota > Metazoa > Arthropoda > Insecta > Diptera > Tipulidae > Tipula > Tipula confusa. The sequence continues at coordinate 91,657,083 of OY744477.1, forward strand.
CCAAATTATCGTTGGACTTGTGCTCTAACCAAACACGATCATTTTGTTTATTCACAAACTGTTGAATGGTGAAAATTTTCTCATCAGAAAAGACAATTTTTGGAATCTCATCACGTTCGGCCAAGGCCTTCAATGCTCGTATTCTTTCAAGCCTAACTTTTTTTTGTGCCTCCGTAAGATCTTGAACTTTTTGTATCTTGTAGGGCTTCAAGTGTAGTTCATTTTTCAATATGGTTTGAATGCTGTATCGTGAAACATGTAGACGTGCGGCTAATTGATTGGCACTTTGACGAGGATTTTGTTGGATTCTGTAACGAGCGACTTTGTTATGCTCGTTCTCCTGGAATAAAAATTGATATATGTTGTCCACACCAGTTTCGTTTTTTTATTTTATTTATTTTGTACGTTTGTGTTGTATACATACTCATTTCCCTTACATTAATTTTTTTTTAACGGGAAATGAGTAGGTATAAAAAGCCGTGTTTTGTGTTATTCGTGAGAATTTTTTTTGATTAAATCAAAAATGTGTTAGTTGAGGAGAGTTGTTTGACGTGCAGTGTTCGTAATGTTGTTAGCTTTTCTTGAATAAAATTACATAAAAAAAAAATTTCTATTTTATATAAATAAATAAAGAGATGTGGAACAAAGTATATAAAAAACAAATTCATTAAATTTGCTTAAATTTACAAAAAAAAAAAGTCTAGCGACTAGTGAATTGGATAGTTTTGATGGTAGAGCAGAACCAAAACATTGTTCGCGTTTAGTCAGTCAATTGAGACAAGGACATGATTGTGTACTTGCGATTACAACTCAAATAATGGACAAATTACATGTACACCACGTGCATTTTTTTTACACAATTTCGTAATTTAATTTAAGTTTTTATTCATTCATTTTTACAAAGTTCTCGAACAAGAAAAAAAAATTAATTATTTAATTCGAATTGTTCGTAAAGAGAACATAACTGTGATGTGATGGTTACAAGTCTGTTTGCGTGCCGGACTTGTTCAAGTGATCCCGCCTTCCTATCTTCTAATCCTTTCCTGCGGTTATTCCAGCTTCTAAGCATGCCTTGCAAACCCCACGCCCCACCCTGAGCTCTAGTCGGCTATCATACCGCAGCAAGGCCTCTGCTAGAATATTTCTGTTAACGCCATCGGAGTGCGGATCTCAATGGTGTCGTTTTATTAACATCAATTGGGACTCGCATCTTGATCCGTTACAATTCGTTTCTTCACCTTCCGTATCATTTCTTTTGATGTTGCTGTCTTTTTGGGACCGCCTCTGTTGCATTTAGCGATGCTACCAGTTTCGTTGTATCGAGTTATGGTTCGATACACAAACATTTTATTCACATTCAAATGCTGGAGCTGACGAACTATTGCTGTTTGTGAATTTCCACCCAAATACAGTCCAATTACACTATTACGTTTGAATTCCATTACGATTTTTTTATTAAGATATTCATTTAGAACAATTATTTGTTGACCACATGTAAACAACTAACCAAACTTCAATCTGTCAAAAAATTGACGCGCGAAAATGACAACTACACAAATGACAGCAGAGTGAAGTCAGTAACATTTGGTCTCAGCCACCCTGTATATTACATCGAACGATGAGAGGTTTTTATATAGTAAAATATATATATATATATATAATAAAAAATAAGGCACATAAATGCTGCATCAGCAAAACAGTGTGAAATTTTGTGAAATTAAAAATAAAAAATAAATGTGCCATATTGGCAAATTTAGGTTTTTATGTTGGAATCCTCGCTTACCGCATCACACTACTTTTCTAATTATTCTAATTACAAAAAATTTAATTCTTAAATTCGACTGCAATAAAATCATGAGCCAGTCATTGGTCGTTAGGTATTTTTTGTCACGGTCTGTCTTCAGCTAATTATTTTCGTGCCAAGCTGCGATTGGCAGATTTGTTAAAAACGCACGTTTACTTGTTGTGTACTCCATCGCAATTATTATTTATTTAGCTATGTTTTAAGTCCCAATATTTATAATTGGACGGCGCTACGTACATAGTAGATTAATTGAATCTACGTGAAACAGTCTGATGCAACAGGTGTACATAATTCTATCTAGTTTACGACTTAGATGTTTGAAGTTGCATTGTGTGGTGGTTAGTAATTTTTGTAACGAAATTCATTAACCGCCACAGTACCCCCCTCGCAGTTAAAGACTTCTTATGGAAGTGTGATGTATTGCGAGTAAAAACGGACAGCTTTATGTCTGGGTGTGTTATTTTCCACTGAGCAAAGGATTCCGAACGCTGGCTTGAGCCGATCAATCGATATAGATTGATGTTTTCCTCGAACGTCGATGGTAAATTGTTTTCGCAGCCGTCGGATAACTCTATGTGGACCTTCGTATGGGGGTTGTAAACTTGTACGAACTCTATCTATACGAACATATTGGCTTGTGTTGTTCGTGTAGGTGTAGGTGTGAGATTCGTTATCTATCACTGTGTCTTGTGTGGGTAAAGTAGAAAGAGGATGTTCGACAAAGAACTCGCCAAAAAGTTTAAGCGTTTGTCTGTAGACAAGCTCCGCTGGTGAGAACTTTAAATCTTCTTTACCTGTCGCTCGTATCCCGAGGAGAATGATTGAAACTCTCGAGCTCCAATTCATTGTGTTACCCCGGGCCATTAACACAGCCTTAAGTTGGCGGTGGAAACGTTCCACCATACCATTTGCTTGTGGGTAATATGCTGTAGTCCGGATTCTGTGTGAACCTAGGAGCTTAGTTAGCTCCGTGAAAAGTTTTGACTCGAATTGAGTTCCTTGATCAGTCGTGATGTACGAAGGAACTCCAAATCGTGAAATGTAATTGTGGACAAATTGGCGATGGTGACCGCAGACATGTCGGTCATGCAGTACGCCTCTGGCCATCGTGTAAAACGAGTGACACAGGTAAGGAGGTATGAGTATCCATTAGATGATGGAAGAGGTCCAACGATATCTATATGGATATGGTCGAATCGACCAGGTGGAATATTGAACTGTCCTATAGGAGATTTCGTATGTCACTGTATTTTGGATCGTTGGCAAGATAAACAAGATTTGGCCCACAGCGTAACATCTTTATTTATACTTGGACAAAAATACTTAGCTACTACCAACTTACGAGTTGCGCGGACACCTGGATGTGAAAGGTTATGTAGTGTATCGAACACTTTTCGTCGTAATATCTCTGCAATGTAAATGCGGTTATTGCCCGTTGACGTTTCGCAGTATATTTTAAAACCTGGGAATTTAAACAGCTGTAGTTGCATAGTAGAACCAGCATGACGTTCGGAACCAGAAAGTAATTTCTGAAGTTCTAAGTCATTTTGTTGGGCTTTGATAATTTTGTTATAATCGAGTGCGGTGACTCGTTATTGTGGTCGAGTGGTAATTCGACGGTAGAAGTTTCGTTGTCTACTGTGCGGGACAGTGGCGATGTAATCCAAGTGTCTCGACTGTCTTGGATTACGTTTTGTTTTCGACTGAATGGCTTTTGTCAGAGGTTTATGGTCGGTATAAATGGTGAAATCCCGACCTTCGACAAAGTATCTAAAGTGCTTTACCGCAAGATATATTGCGAGCAATTCCCGGTCGAATGCTGAATACTTTCGTTCAGCATCCGATAGCTTCTTCGAAAAGAATCCCAGTGGCTGCCAACAATCTTTATTATATTGTTGAAGAACTGTTTCGATGGCGGAGTTCGAGGCATACGTGGATATACTGGAGTTTTGGGTTTTCTAAGTAGAATCGCCAAGTGAGAATGAATTGGGGCTAATGTTTCGGCTAGTTTCGGTATAAACCACTTCGGTGGTTCGGTGGACCACTTAGTTTATAAATCGCTGAAAAGTTTGTGCGGCGTTGCGTAAACGAAATGGCATTCGTGTAAACTCATATAGTCCAAATGGTGTTATAAGTGCCGTCTTATGCACGTCTTCAGGTGCCACGGGAATAAGGTGGTACGCTCTGACAATATCGATTTTGGAGAAAATTATACAGCCATGCAAGTGCATGGAGAAACTCTGTATGTGGGGAATCGGATAACGATCCGGTATGGTTATCGCATTAAGACGGCGATAATCACCACATGGTCTCCAATCAGGGTCTTTCTTCTTTACCATATGTAAAGGGCTTGAGACCGGGGATGCAGATAGTCTGCAAATTCCTAATTCCACCATATGCTTGAATTCTTTGAACGCAGCCTTGTGTCGAACCGGATCTAGTCTACGTGGTCTCATTAACCACCACACCTCTGTTACCTACTGGATTGGTAACATATTCCCGGGCTCTAGTCGAATTGTCATGGTCCTGGAAGTGGATTGGCCGCAGCATATATAATGGCTGCCACGATCAGCAGTATTGCTATGATGGTGTACGATATTGTGTAATGATGAAAAGCATGCACGTTCATTTCTGTTGATGTTCTTAGATTCCTTTTGTGGTCACGAATTGACTCCTCAACGGCTTCAATAGCTAAGCCAAATTGCGGGCTTCGGTTTGCTCTAATGGTCGGGTCCATGTTCATTTTATCGCTCAAATTAAATTTTGGTATGAAAGAGTGTTCCAATTTACTGTTAAATGCCCTGAATCCTGTTAAAGTGACTGTATCCCCTTTTAACACATAAAGGTTGGATCTAGTGTTAGGACCCCTTCTCCTTCAATGAACATGGTTGTTGTTACGATTGTTCCACTGTCGCTTTCATGTCCATTTTGTGGATCTCATAACTATTTGGCACGTTACTAGTCTGTTGGAAAAGTTGCATCTCACAACTGCTTGAGTTTGAGTGATACGCATTCAGTGGTTGCTGTATATCACAGATATATTTGTCATTAAGGTTAGTATTCAGTTCATCCGAAGAGAGCCTTTCTGTACTAAAGAAAATTTGATCTCGAATATGACGGTTGCGTCAATTTTTATGGTTTTGACGGTGGCTGTTTTATAAATGGCGGCTATATCTTCTCTTCGGTATGGCATACTTGATTTAATTTTAAGTTGGGGATGATTTGATTGATCAATTCCTGAAGTTGGTGTGGAGTCCATGCATTGATGGACTTCTGTGATGGTGCTGATTATGGCGGTTTGAAAGTTTCTTAGCTTCATCATTTCTAGTAAAGTGTGTATGGCAAGATCTGTAAATTCTTCATGGCACAGGATGGTTGTTAGCATTTGGTGGTATGTCTCAAATTTCTGGGTTGTTTCTTCATGGGTGTGTTTCATGACGTTGATAGTTGACTCTAGTATCGACATTTGGTTTTGTAATAATTCCTTATGATGCTTCTGGTTCTATGCGTTCTCTGTAAGCTTTTCCTTCCCTTTGATCTAGAACTCCGAATAATTCGTTGGCAATCGTACCTACAAAATCGAAAGATGCTCTTCTTTTGCGGGTAATTTTGTTCCTGCCTAAAGTATTTAAGATTTCATTTTTTCCTTTAATTCTTTGTAAAGAGATTTTATCTGTAAAACAATACGTTCACAGTATCTAAAAGGATCAGTCTGTGCTGGTGTTGTAAGTGTTCCATTTGAAGATATGTTGCTTACTTGAACAACGTCCCCAAGGTAATCTAGCTCTCCTCAATAGGAAGTGAGATTATAGTGAGTTATTATCCTCCATTCTCCGTTGTTAGACTTCCTTGCCCAAGCTCTCCCTTTGCTATATTTGGTTCTTTTTTATCCCATTTACTTTGCTTCTGTAACAGTACTACGTATTTAATTAGCCAGATCTTCCAGAATTCTTGAGTTATTTTCTGCAAAAGTCTCCATCGTGTTAAATAGTTGATTTTTTGATTTAGATGGGTTGGTTCTGGTACAATTCGGAGTGGTTCTCCTATCAGAAAATCCGGGTCCTAGTGTTGAAAAGTCATTGGGGTCTGATGATAGTGGAAGAAGCGGTCACGAGTTTAGGCATGCTTCTATTGGATAAACAATTGTTGTCATCTCTTCAAATGTTAGATGTTGTTCTCCAATTATCCTGCGTAGATGATGCTTTACGGACTTAACTGCCGCTTTTCATAGTCCAACCTATGTGTGGTGCCCTTGGTGGTATATAATTCCTTTGCAAGCTGTTCCGCTAGGTTTTCGGGTAGTTGTTTCAATGCAGTGATCAGATTGTTCTTCATAATTTTCGAAGCTCCAATAAAGTTGAAACCACAGTCACTGTAGAGGTCAGAACAATAACCTCGACGTGCTACAAGGTGTTTAAACGCCGCTAGAAATGCCTCAGATGACAAGTTGCTTACTACTTCTAAGTGAACGGCCTTTATTGCGAAACAGACGAACACTGCCAAATAGCCTTTATAGCTTTTATTACCGCGTCCTGACAAATGTCGCAGGTGAAATGGCCCGGCGTAATCCACGCCAGTGTGTGTGAATGGTCTGGTTGGAGTAACTCTTGCTTATGGAAGATCTCCCATTAACTGTTTCATAGACCGTGCTTGTTGTTTATAGCAAATTACACATTTGTTGATGAAAGTTTTAACTGCTAACGGCCCTTTATTATCCAATACTTTTGGAGGATAAAAGCTAGCGTATAAAGGGATTTGCTTCCGTGTAGTGTCATCTTATGCGCGTAGTCTATTAAAAGTGTTGTAAAATGACCCTTATAGGGAATTATTATTAGATGCTGGATGTGGCAACTAACTCTGGCGTTAGACAGCCTTCCACCTACTCGCAGTAATCCATCGTTGTCTATTTTTGGATTAAGGGTTCGAAGTTTTAACTCGATTTGTTTTCCCAGCTGTTTGTCGAATGCTCCAAATGAAAACTGTTGTGTTACCTTTAAGGCTAACTTTAAGCTGTCCTGAAGTTCTCTGGTTGTAAGATTGGTAAATCTTAAAACGTAAGCAATACTCCTTAATGCTTTTGTGAATGATGAACACCGCTAGATTAAATTCAGTATGACGTTCTCATTTTCGTTTGTTCTTAGCTCTTCAGTGGTTTCTTCAATTTGTGGTTGTTGTGCTTATTCGAACGAGTCCCTGAGCCAGGCTGGTCCATTCCACCAGAGAATGTGATGGTTCAAGATGTTAGGATTCAAACCTCTCGATGCACAATCCGCAGGATTTTCTTCGGATCTTACGTAACCCCATTGTGATGAAGGTAATACGGATTGGATTTCAACAATTCTATTTGCTACGAAAGTTTTGAATCTGTTAGGTCTCCCTCGGATCCATACTAATGCTATCATTGAATTTGTCCATGCAAACGTTTTTATATTTGGTTCTTGTAATGCTTGCTTAGTTTTTTTGACTAATTTTGATAGTAGCCCAGTTGCACATAATTCCAACCTAGGGATGGTTAATTTGGATTTTAATGGTACGACCTTTGTTTTGGCAGTGACTATAATCACTTTATTTTGGTTGGTTACAGTGTTAGCTTTGTTGTAGATTACTACTGCGTATGCGTCTTCTGAAGCATTGCAAAACCCATGTAGTTCGCCGGTATTTTCTGTGTTGTGACGCATAACTTTGTAATTTTACCTTTTCCAATGCCTTCAACTGGTTAGCGTAGCAATTATGACAATTATGACTATTTCGATTGTATAATCATTCTCATTTCGATGCTCAGTATCTATGTTTTCTAATATTTTATGGCTGTTGCTGCTCCATTTTCTTAGATTGAAACCTCCTTGTCTTAAAAGCTTGCCTAAATGTTCTTGCATTGTGACAGTTTGGTTGATCTTGTCCGCTTCTGATAATATGTCGTCCACATAAAAATCTTCACTGACCGCTCTTTTCGCTGCTGGAAATGTATTGCCATCATCCAGAGATGAAGAACTGCAATTGATGTAGAACTCTTCTGGCTAGATATGTGGCTGAGGCAGTTCCGTATGTAACAGTTTTCAACTTATGCATACTTATTGTGCCTTTTCTGCACAAAATCAACTGATAACCTTGATCCTGTGGAGAAAAATCAACTGATAACCTTGATCCTTGTAGTTTTCGCTGAAGCATCAAAGACTACTCTCAATTTGGTTGTTGAACTGTCGTCTTTGATTACTGCATGATGTGTTAGAAAGTAGTTTCTACCTTTATCATCAAGTTGGTTTATTTCAATCATATGATCCAAATGGATGTATTCATCCATGAACTTTACATATTCATTTTTCATCTGGATGTTTTTATTTAGTTGTTTTTCTACTTGAAGAAGGCGTGCTGTGGCCTATTTTCTTGATTCACCTAATGTGAACTCATCGCCCTTAAATGGAAGCGCGACCAGGTATTCACCATTTTCCAATCTTTTGTAGTTATTTTTAAAGTGTTCCTCACACCTTTGTTCATCTATGGTTAATTCTCGTTCTAGGTTGACTTCTTCAATTTCCCAAAATTTGTTTAACTGATTCTCTAAGTCGATATATGATATCATGGTTTTTATATGGTGGTGTTGGGCACTTGAACTTTTGAATTTTCCAAACACGATAAATCCTAATTCCGTTTTTTGTGCCATTGGGTGTTCTGGGCTTCCTATTATAATGTCCCCTAACACGATCTTTGGATAATATTCCCGCTCCAAGCAACATATCTATGGGGTCTGGTGTTATAATTTGGATCTGCATGCTCTAGGTTGTTAATATGCTTCCAGCTTTCTGTTTATATCTGCTGTTCTGGTAGCAGTTTCGTGAGTTTTTGAAACACTAGAGCATCTAAGTGCAACTCGAATTTAGATGTTGTGATAGGTTGAATTTTGACCTCTCCAATGTTGTGATCTCCAACCTCAGCAATTTTGGTAAATAGTTTCTGCCCTTTCAGCTTCAGTTTTTGAACTGCTTCGTCGGTAATAACGTGGTACAGCTTCTCTTAACGTGGTACAGCTTCCATTTGAGTTAGTAGTTTTGGCCATTGCTGTTGCTAACAACACGTGTTCTTTATCACGATTTACGTTTGTAACCAGTTTCACGTTTTTTACTTCACATGTGCTTGTGGTTTGTGCTTTATTGTTTGCTGTATGCAGAATGGTGTGATGTATCCGATTACAAACTGCACATCGTTTATTTTTGATACAGCGGTGAGTTTGGTGTGTTGAGGACAAACATCTTCTGCATAGCTGGTGTAGTAGCGCTATTTGATTTTTATTTGCTGTTGACAACTGCTTAAACCTTGCACATTGGTCTAGTGTGTGGTTATTCTGGCAATAGACATAAATTTCTTTTAGGGGTGTGGCCGCAAACTTCTAAAGAATTGAAGCGCCGTTCAAGAAACTTCAAAAATTCATCGGTTTCTTGAAATTCAGCTGGGTTCTGAAAGGAACTTTCATACATTCATCTTGTTTCATTGTATCGTGCAAATTCCTAATTGCGGCTGACGATTCTGTATTAATTGATGGTTGGTTTAATAGCGTATTTAGGTAGGTTGTTATAATCAACCGTTTGTTGTTGTATCTATTATTTAAGATACGCCAGGCGGTGTTATAGTTATCAGCGTTTGATTCCAAGTGACATATCAGTTTGCCAACTGTTCCACTAAGATGACTTTTGAGATAGTTGCTTTTGTGCGTATTTGAGAGCCTTTGATTTTGGTCTATCAGCCGTTTGAATATTTCGGAGAAGCTACTCTATTTCATGTAGTCTCCATAAAACGTGGGTATCTCAATAGGTTTTAGCTTTATTTCGGATGTTACCTCATTGGTAGATGATGTTTCTTCTATCGCGGTGGACATTTGAATTGCCATTGATGTGTACTTCTCTTTTAATGCCTCATAATCTCCTCTGGCGAAATATTCTAGCCTCTCATGGTATTCGTCTGAGGCCTCGACACAAAGTTATTCGTGCCTGTCAATTATCTGATAGGCACAAATAACTGTATAGTGAATTGTATAGCTTGCTTGTCTCGTTTTCGTTCCAACACGTCTTTGGCCTTCGCTATGGCTCTATATTATTCTCTCATTTTGAAGTTTTGTCTTGTTGGTATTTTGCTTTTTCATCCGGAATTTTTATTGGACTCATATTCTTCTGAAGGTGCATAATTTTAGCGACGCGATGGTTACGGTGTTAATTTTAGCGACGCGATGGTTACGCGATGGTTACGGTGTGGCCCAGTGTTTAATAGCTGGCGCATTTCCTCTATAAGTTTTTATAGATCGTTGCCACCGTGGTTCTTTCTTTAGTGGATGGATGATTTTTGTTGATTGGTGGAACAAAGTTGTAAATGTGTTCATCTGTTTTTACGAACTCAGTATATAGCTCTTTCAGTTGCTCTATCTTCATTTCCAAATATCTTTTTGTCTTTCGGATTCTTCCATCTTTATTGTAATTGCTCTCGAATTGAACAATTTTGTCCTTAACTATGATTTGTTGAGCAATTAGTTCGTCCATTATGATCGGTTGTTTTTTGACCGTCGATACTGTGTTTCACTGGTTGTTGTATAGTTCTTGACTTTGGCTGAGAACTTCGATGGGTTAGGTTGTTTTAAACCGTTATGATGAAGATTAGATTGTCGATTTTGCCGATTGGAGTTTGGGTTTTTTTTAAAATAAATTATTATTATTTTTTACTGTCGCTGGTTGTTTTTGTTTCGAAGGACCATGTTTATTTAAGAGATTAGTGCGCCTACCGTGGCTCGGAGCTAGTCCACTAATTCTAAATAAATGTTTTAGTAACTTCTAATTCTTTATTAAGTTTTTATTATCTTATATAGTTACTAACATGGAAGTAACAACGAAAGATGAGAGGTTTTTATATAGTAAAATATATATATATATATATATATATATATATATATATATATATATATATATATATATATATATATATATAAATATAAAAAATAATAGCCGATTTACATTCAAAAAATTTTTCATCTTGAAAAAAACCGAGACACTAGATTGAAAAATTATGTAAGCCAAACCGAGAAAAAAGATGAAACCCGAGATCCAAACCCAAAAACTGTTATAAAAAAGATGATCTTGTTTTTTACAAGATGAAAATTTTTATCTTTTTGTAGCAAAACATATGAAAAGATGACAATACATGTATAAAACTAGTTAATTATACTATGTTTTGGTTACTAATACAAATAAAAACGAAATGTTATTGCAATTTTTGTTTTTATTTCAATTTTACTAAATTGATTTCAAGATCAACTTCTTCTTCAAAATTTGTTGAATGTAAATCGGCTATAAGGCACATAAATGCTGTATCAGCAAAACTGTGTGAAATTATGTGAAATTAAAAATAAAAGATAAATGTGCCATATTGGCAAATTTATCTTTTTATGTTGGAATCCTCTGTTAAGTACTGGAGTGGTAATAGGTATATTACAAATTCTTCTCTGGGGAAACTATCCGACGTTAGTTATTTCAAAATGGAAATAAACCTATAGCAAATTGTTTAATCGTTTAAGCGGATTGATCAGAGTTTCCTTCTGTTCTGGATTCTTTATCGGAGTATTACTTCTGTTGAATCCTTCTACATTTAATGGTTCATTTTTTCTTTGTTAGATTTGCTTTCGTATAGATTGATGATATTACGGATGACCTGGATTTCAAACGGTAACTTGACAACTTACTCTTGGTTGTTGTTTCGGAACAATTTCACTTTTCGGAGTTTTCAATTAATTTATGTGCCTTTTCAATTGGTACCCTGTATCAAGCTTTTCCACATAATGAAGCCTACCATGTTACGTGGAAGCGATAATTATTCTTTCTCCGTATAATGCTTGAACTTTTCTGTCCTCGTTAGCTTTGCAAGTTGTGTGATCTACTGGTAGAATTGCACCAAGTTTAATACAATGGTTCTCATTTAAAAAAAATTCTGCAGGACTTCTGTCATTATTCAAAAGTATGGCACCATATTTTAATAGAATTGGACGATATGGTCATAACTGGAACCACTTTTATTTTCTATAGATTTTAACTTATAAAAGTTTCAACATAAAAGCAATGAATTTGTTAAAAATTCGCCGTTCATTACAAAATTTATGAAGATGAAAGCATTATCCCAAATAATCACTTTGGGGCATCCATGATATGCAAAACTTTTAAAGTTTCTTCTAAGAAGACTACTGTTTACTTTTAAGGCTAATATTCAGTCCATTACAGGAACTATTAAACTTTTTTAAGTTTGCACTATATGACTACTAAATGAATAATGCTCATTAATAATTGAACATAACTTTCAGTTATTAAACACATTAATAAGAACGTATTGTTATGATTTCTCTAGAGTTAAACCTAGAGACATCTATTAAGTAGCATTAGTACTAGTCAAAAATTCACGACGTCGTGAGTTGAGATGAGTTATACCAAAGAAAATATACTTATCAGAAGAGAAGACACAATCAAAATAGTACGGGCAACGATATTGTTTCTGCGAAATCCATATTATTTAAATCCATCTAGTGAATAACTTTAATTTAATTTATGAAAAGTTACAATAAAGCACTCATCATATTCAAATAGCTTTTTTTTATGGAATTTGTTTTATTGTCATTCGTTTTTCTTCACAGTCACATGCATATAAAATATACTTTATTTTCTGTTGTTCTACGAATACATGTACATATGTAGTTAAATAATTTAACAAGAACAAAATATTATTTGTTCAATATAGATGATGCGCTTAAAATCGTTTCCTATGTATTGTTATTTAAATTCATATAGCAATTTTTTTATATTTCTTTAATTTGGAAATTGTGGCCCATAGCTATTTGATGATCGATATATTTTAATGTAGAGGAACAATTTTCTGATTCAAACACATAAGTTTATTTTACAGAAAAAAAATAATTTTTTCATTACACGGTGTAAAGTACAAAACTCTATTGCGTCTTGGTTTCTAAAACCAGTGATCATGTATTTTGTTTTGAACTCATTGATTTTGAGACCAACAGAAGCTGGGAATCGTACAAGCGAGTCCAGTAGTTCTTTGACACCGTTGCCATTCAGTTCAATTACACTGACAGTGGTTGGACCGACAGTCCAAAATGAGGAGAATCGGCAGAAAGGTTTATTTTGTTCATCGTCTCTGTTCGGTAAGCCTATTATAAGCCGAAATGAGTGGATCGGTGAAAATAAGTGGAAAGAAGCGATGGTCCATCTATCGTTTGCAATTTTAACTACCATGCATCCACAATAAGTATCAGCCGTAACGGATATGTCAATTGACCAACAAAAATTGGGTTGACAGAATACGGTACTGTAAAACCAGCCGTTGAAGGGATTTGAATGAAATTGTGTTCCAAACTTAATGGTATATATACTCTTTCTAATAAAACCGGTTTGGAAAATATTTATTCGTCTTTGAATTAAAACCAAATTAAATTGCAATCGTTAAATGGACAACCCTCATCAGCAAAATTGTCCAGCGCATGTTCCAACAAATCGGGTAATAAATTGAGTCAATTGGAGAGAAAACATTTTTTTTATTATATTTTCAGATAAAAACATTTTCGATTCAACTTCTTCACGAGACGAACATACATCATGCATGTGGAATAATCGAACTGGATTTATCATTATTGAGCACCATTGCGGGGGCATTAACCACATATTTGGTCATTTTAATTCAATTCGATTCCTCAACACGACCAAGTGCAACACGTTCTAGATCGACTACAACGACGACCACCACGACACCAACACCAATAAATATATCTGAGACAAATGCTTAAAATGTTCGTTGACGTATGATAGTATATTAAATATGCACGAATTACATAATTTACTGGTCGTAAAATTAAATGCAATCCAAAATTTTGTTTGTTTCGATCAGGAAATTAAACCAAATCAAAACGTGTAGGATTCTTAGAAAAAAAACAATCAAATGTGTGCAAGAGATTATATTGTGGCACTCTAGATTATTTAATGTTTTACAGTTTTATTATTAAATGAAAATTATATATATACCACGTTCATTCTGCAGTCTTCTACTAATGTACAGTTAGTTTATAAAAAAGAAAAACAAAGAATAAAATTGGTGTTACCGATGAGAGGAAATTCATATAATAATAACAAAATAAAATAAAGAGACATCTATGAACGGGTAGGGTTTTCGTTTTACATTTGTGTGTTTCTATGTTATAATTAAAATACTTATTATAATTAAAACAGTGGTTAGTGTTTAGTATTATTATGTTGGCCTTGAAACGAGGCTTTTATTTCAGCCCTACCTATACATCATATATAACATACGGTTGTGACGTGTGTCGTTATTTTAATTATCAGATTTGGATGTAATGCGGCAAAGCTCAGTTCCAATCTGATGAGGAATTTAGTTAAAAATTAATTGTCATGTCATCAGGCCATGTCGACCGAGTGCTATGTGTAATTGCTACTTTACGCTCTATATATATTTATGTAAAGTGTACATGTAGCGTTAGCGAATTATATGAATGTGCACGAAATATCTGAATATTTCAGTGTTTGTGTAGCGATGTCGCTACAGTACAAGTTCACCATGGCATTCGTGCTACGACCAAATGACTCGCCGATAGTTTCGTCTGGCCGAGACTTCAGAAGGATTTTTTTTTATCTGCTGCTTTACCATTTGACGGTTTTCGTTCTTGAGAATGTCTCGTAAGCTTAGTTTTTATACATTCTTGCGCCATCATGCTTTGTTTTTCATACTGTTCTTTGTATACTTAGCCAGGTTGATAACCTGTTATTATCCCTGCCACATGGAGGCTGTTACTTTCTATTACTTAGCCCTGTTGTTAGTAATTGTTCGTTTCGTCAAACAGTTCAAATCTCTGTTTCTCAAGCAGTTAAAATCTCGGAGAAGACATTGCCTTAAAATATTTAGCGATTGTGGAACAAATTTTGTAAGAGCTAGCAGACAACTGACGGCTCAAACTCACTAATAACAATAGTAAGCGGTCGAAAAAATTAGGGATCGGGGAAAATTGTATCTGCCTGGGAAGCCCTCACATCGGTGGTTTCGCAAACTCTAACATCGAAGTAACTCCATTCAATCATTCAACACAAATATGCTATAAAGACTTAGAGGTAGTAGCTATTAAATGGACCGAGTAATCTATTATAACTTGACCACCTATTGGGAAGAAATAAAGGCCTTTGAACAAGTGCAACTGGAGGGATTATTCTAGGAGACATATGTGGAATTCTAAACCAGCGCGAGCCAAGTCAGTAAGAATCTCAGTTTGAGAACATTAACCACAATGAGAAACATTTGGATGATCCAAAACATCAGAATGAGAAAATATTTTATTGTAAACACCAATCTGCAATACCAGGCTCAATTCCCTGAGCAGACCAAGATGCATAAGTCAATCTATCTTCAAATTTTCCATGATTGATGAAAAAATCAGATCATTTGACATTTGTTTTAATTATGTTGTCTTTTGTACTCCATGTTCGTTCGGTCCAAAATATGGAGCTGAACCTCTTCTTGTCAAAAAAAAAAATACAGAAGCAAAATACGCCATTTTCGGGTAACTTAATTGGATTAAAAAAAATTCAGAACGAACGAACAAATTAATACAACCAGCACCACTTTCAACAGTTCGAGCACATCAATAGTGCTTTAGTATAGAACTGTTGCCCCCATCGAAGAAATCCCAAGTTGCCGAAGAAATTCCCATGGAGAACATGACCGACGCATGAACGATTTCATCGGACGATAACTGCTGCTATAACATGTAGGTATAGGTAACACCCGTCGCTACATCATACTAAATACGTAATGAAGAGGTTCGACTACCACTGTCAGCCACGTAAGATGGGCCATAAATACTTCGTTCTGCAGGCAAATGGTTAAAAACCAATGATTCAGTGGAGAGTTACCACTGACCGAGCCCTTCAAAAACGGCCAAAGATATCAAATTTTGCCGTTCCATAGTTACTAAGCCCAAACGATTTAGAAGATGACTTCGGTCTGGTGGGGGGAGTAAAGTTGCAAATTGCTAGGTAAAGGAATGACTTCATCTGGCAGTGGCAAACACTACAAACTTGGTATAAATTCTCTGTCTGAATTTGTAAGCATGCCTTGGATTTACTAGGACAACTAATAGCAAACCCGTTGGTTTATACTATTCATATTAGCAATACGATTCTAGCGAATTTTGTTAAATGCCATTTAAATTGATTCCTACAAAAAAAAACATCTCGCCTACAGTACATTACAATTGTAAACTCGACTTAATACATAAAGTACTAAAAAGCTTTGTGTTAAGTAGCCCCATCTCAATATGAACACGTTCAACTACGATATTTTGTAGTAGTCGTAATTTTTATTATGTTGTTTTTTTATTTTCTTATCACTATAGAAACCTATAAACATCTGCGCATTATCGTCATATGTCTCATTTATTTTTTCGCTGCGCTCGAATACACATTCCAAGTGAATACACAGAGAGAGAGTTCTTTCTAATCTAATCAGAGTTTTAAAAATAAAAGTATTATTAAGTAATAATATTATCATCGATTATAGTTTAACATTTTTTTGTTTTATTATTTAAATTATTAAAAATAAAACTTAAGTTTTGTTATTTAAATTTTATAGAAATAAAATCGCCCAGGTGATTTACACAAATTACTGACGAGAAGATTCCACCACAGTGTGAACAGGAACTTTTTAAGGTAAACTACTTTATATATCTAAAATCGCAGTCAATAGTATGTTTTATAGTGTAATCGTTTGTTGAAATTTGATTTAATCTATAAAACAAAAAAAAGTACATAAAACAAATGGCTACTCTTTCGGTACGATGTGCGGGGACAATTGAATCAATTGGCGAAGTAGATGACGGCACAGTTATGTTTTTGCACATCGTTTCGTTATAATGATTAGAAACTTCTAAATTAATTACTAAATTTATCCTATAGACTGAATAAAAATATTACTACGAACGAAAAAATGACTACCGACACCGACAATAATGTTATCGGTGAAGAAAGTACGCCAAAAGCCTCACCATCGGCAACGCCAAAAAAGCAAAGGTCACGTTCAAAATCGCTACCACGTGGTAAATATACACTTGTTGGCATTGATGTAGATACAACAGGTCGACGACTAATTGACGAAATTGTACAGCTATCGGCATATACACCCACAGCGCAGTATTCACAATATATTATGCCTTATATGAATTTGAATCCGGCCGCACGACAACGGCATCAAATACGGGTTATAACAGTTGGATTTTTCCGCATGCTTAAAAGTATGCAAACTTATAAAGTGAGTATAATAACTGTGCGATCAAACGGTTTTGAAAAATATTTGAATTTTTTTCTTTTTTTTTTTCAAGATTGTTAAAACAAAAACCGAAGTTACTGCCCTTAATGAATTTCTCGACTGGATCGAAAAATTAAAAAAATCTGAAAATTCCAATGGAATCATTTTAATTTATCACGAGAGTCGAAAATTTATACCTTACATGATTTTGGAGGCATTCAAAAAATATAATTTACAATCTCGTCTATTATCGAGTGTCCGTTCATTTGTTAACGGTTATGAATTTGCCAAGGCCAAATGTGAAAATACAATGAAACAATTTAGTTTGCGTGAACTATCCAAGGTACTTTTGAATGTGGACCAAACAAATAAAAATAAAACGCAAAATATTGAAGCTAGTGCAGGAACGCGAGCCCGTTGTGCATTCGAAATTGCACAACATTTGGCCAAAGGTGAAATGAAAAATGTTACGTCGCTTGACAAAGAATTGGATATAATGTCGAATATAATTTATGAATATTCGCATCCCGTTTCGTACGAGATTTCCGAATTAAAGACTCAGCATTCCATGTTGGAAAAACAAAATTCATTGCGTCCAATATTTTTACAGTATTTTAAAACTACGTTATATTATCGTGTTAAAGGTGTAACATTCCGGCGCATATTGTCCGAGAGTGGACAAGATTTTGCAAGTTTAAATGCAGTGTGGAATGAAAAGAAACGCGACGGTATCGCTGCAATTATAGATAATTTGGATGAATTGCGTCCCGAGGCAAAAACCGAATTAATTGATTTGCTTGATTGTCATTTTGATCCGGAGAAAACACCAATTAAACCAGTTAGACGGCAATCGGTAAAACCAAGATCGCGATCACGTCGCAATTCAAGACGTGGAGGTGTTGGTAATAATAACAGTGGAACTAATACAGGTCCGCAAAATAAACAGTCGGCGAATAACAAGGAGAATGTTACACCGAACGATGGCAAAGGTGATAGACCACCACCAGATTCAATTGTTAAAACGCCAGTCAAAGGACAAAAGACAAAACAACGCAACGAGAATACCACTACCAATAATAATAATATTCAAACACAGCCGCCACAGAAAGTTATAATTTCAGCTTAAACCAAAAACCCGAAGTATTTTTTTTTTTAATTAATTTTAAGTGCCTTAACACGGTTCTTTACGATTTTGTTATTTTATCATATGAATTTTTTTTTCTGGTTCTTGGTTAATATTTTTGAATTTGAAAATTTGAATTTTCATTGAAACCAACAACAAAAAACTTAAATTGAGCTACACACATGTTACTCAATTTAATTTTTTTGTTTACCACTTCGAATTAACTATTTTCAATTTTTATTTTCTTTTAATAATTAAAAATTAATACAAATCTCCATTCATTATTATTATTATTAAAATATATTTATTTTTAATTAGATCATTCGTATGATTTAATTAAAAATTTGTTTTGGAAAAGTAAAATATGTCGGTTTTAAAAGCGGCATCAATTTTATTTCTCTTTTTTCACTTTATAAAATTATATTGAATTTTGTGATAATGTTATTTTGTTTTTTAACGAAAGAAATTATTTTTATTTAATTGGATTATTGAAATGTAACGAAAATAATATTATATATTTATAAATAAAATAATTGAAATGCTTTATTTACAATATGAAAATGAATTATTTTATTTTGAGCAATTTTTTTTTTATAATCACCACTCAATATTTTTATTCACCAAAAGATTGTTTTTTGCGGTCGTCGATGACAGCATTTTTTTATAACATCAAAATTTTTTAGTTCTATTTCAATAATCGTGTAGTTTGGATCAAAAAGCCAAAAAATTTATAAAAAAAAATAATTAAAATTATTTTATGTTTATATAAGTGTTTAGAATATATAATATATATTTTAGTGAATGTGATTGAAAATTAAAATAAAAAAAATAAATAAATAGAAAATGTCACGAGATAGTGAAAATCAAGCAATAACCCAAAATGACGAAAATACTGATGAAAAAACACAATCAATTAAATTACGAATATATTATGCAGCTAAAGATGGGCAATCATTAGCCATGTTGCTAAATTTAAATAATTTAGATTCGGATGAATTGAAAAATGAAGTTATTAATCAGGTACATAATCGCATCAAGATCGAAAAATGCGTAAATCTATTTTTTTTTTTTGTAAAATCAGCGAAATGTGTGTTGATTATTTTTTATAATGGACTGTACATTTATTTATATATTATTATGTTATTTAATTACGTCAATATTTTTCTTCGTTTCATTTATTATTCATTTTATATTGAAAATATTCGCTCATGAAAATTGGGAAAAATACAAATAAAAATTATTTGACGTTTCGTTATCATTTTGACGTAAATTCCAGCATGGCGTGATGCTACACAGTTTGTTGTCGCCGATTTTTTTATTTTTTAATGTGGGACGCGCATATGGTAAATTTATAATTTTAAATGAACGAAAATAGAAGCAAAAAAAAATTGTAACCAACCTGTTGACATATTAAAAATGTGATTTAGCAAAATTGAAATTCGGATATGATTGTATCGGGAAATTATCACAAACTATGGGACGCTTCAACTTTTATACTCATCTAGGAAAACGGGTCTAATCGACACCGTGAACAACATTAGCGTCTCGGAATTCGCGAGATTTAGATTTTAGTAATGAACGTAAGGTATGGCAATGGATTACCATCGACAAGACTCGCTTTATCACCGTCCATCCAATTATCGTGAGTGAGAAGGAATCTGATAGATCGGAAGCTGGTACTTCATTAATTTTGTGTGGACAACTTCTAAATTATATTGTGTCATAATCGGTTTTTCAAGCCATTGCTTGCCCGTACCAAATCAGCAATCCGGCTCAAACGGGTTAGGTCGCGAGCTTGCTCGTCTTGTTCGCCGTTATCGCTTGACAATAGCGAATCTCCTCATAAATTGCTGCATCTTTCGTTTAGGATACGATCGCAGAAAGTAACCGATCCAGCGTACTCGCTGTCATTTTACTTAATGAACGACATCAAATGTCTTAAGCCACATTTCATACTCAATCGTTAACGTTCAGCTCTCACAACAATTATCGTGAGTAACAAGAGATCCGAGGTATCGGAAACCCGCCTCTCTTTCAAATGTGTGGGCACCACTACTAAATTCCATTGCGTTTTGGTTTCTAAAACATGTGATCATATAACATTTTATTTTTTAAGACTAACGGAAGCCGAGAATCATAAAAGTGGATTTAGTAGTTCTTTGACACTGTTATCATTCAGTCTAATTTTACAGATATCTGTATATGCCTGATAAAATAAAGATAAATTCTAACATGAGATTAAAAATGCATTGCTAAAATTCCTGATTGATTGTTTTTCAATTTGACACACCATTGTGACTGAATTACTGTCATTTTATATAAACGCACATATTTATCAGATATTCCCAGACATCGCAATGCAACCCATAAGGTATCTCAATGGATTGAATTTATAGGCTTGCTAGAATTTCAAGATGTCACGATATGTTTCTTAATATTTAGAAATAATCATCTTCAGCGTAAAAACTTGATCAGTAACTGACCGATTCGAACGAAACCCTCACTGGTAGTCACCTACTATTCCACCCACCTACTTCTCTGCTTTGAAAAGGAAAACTATGCAACGAACTGTAGTTTTCAATATCTCCCATAAGACGTTCACATCAAGATGGTGCTTGGTTCCCACAATGCTATTGCAATCAAGATTTTGACACTTGACTTGTACGGCAACTGCCATCATAACTTTGCAGTGGCCAATTGTTAAATGAATTTGGTAGCCGACTTTTATGATATCACATCTCGGATAACCTGAGTCCTTCCCTTAGCAATTAACACATGGTCAGTTTGACTTTGGAAGTTCGGATCGATTTACGCTCATCTTAAAACGTTTATTCGTGATCGTAAGCGGGGGTCGTAATCCGGGAGTTAGCTCAGCGGTCCAATATTCGTTTAGTCGCCTCCTAAAACAAGGAAATGTCACTGTGAGGATATCCTAAGGATATCATGATCGTGTAAAATTGCTTTACAGGACGTGCCCCCACCCACAGGAAATGGGCCCAAATAGATAGATTTTATAATTTTTAGCCCAATTTTTTCATCTTAAAGAGAAGCTAAAAATCGTACAAGTGAATTGTTTCATTTTGCCGCGTTGCCATACAGTTCGATCATACAGATGTCACCTGCAGATTTTTTCTCTGGGTACAACGCCCAATCTCTTAACGTGCTTTTTCCATCTAAGCTTGCAATCGAGTGTCATGCAGCATTGAATTAAGATTTACTGGAATCACAACTTTTTTAAAAGAGTGACCAGACTGTACCATACCTTCAAGCCTAGGTCTATCGCTATTCGGGACCAGGATAGAAACCTCCAGGTTAACATTGATGCAGTGCTCGCACTTAGAAGGAGCATTATTCTGATTTACCAATGTTTAACAAGTTTTAAATGCTGTATATGAAAGCTGTCAAATACAGACTGTGGAGATGTGTATAGAGGAGCCATCCTACGAGGAGTTCATGCCGGCCATGAAGAGACTAAAAACAATCGTTTCCCTGGAGTTGATTGCATTAATTCCGACCTTTAGATATTTGTGGGCGATACTTTTTATGTATTTATTTTTTATTATTTTTATGGTATGGCAAGAGCGCTCAAAATTCAAGAACTATTCTGACATAGCTTTCCTTCGCACAGCATACAAATAACTATCTTATATAGCTTATGGTATGCTTTGCGATGTCTGGGAATATTTGACAAATATGTGCGTTTATGTTAAGTGAGTTGAGAACAACCTATCAGGAATTTTTGGAATCAGCTCTGGTGTATGGCAAGGAGATGTCCTGTCTCCGATACTCTTTAATCTCATGTTAGGATTTATCTATCGTAAAAGTAAAACATCTCAGGACAACATATTGTACCGCCAGTCCAACCAGATTCAGGCATATGCAGATAATAACTGTGTAATTGGACTAAATAGCAATCGTGTCACAGAACTACTGGATCCACTTGTACGATTCTCGACTTCCGTTGGCCCACATAATCAATAAGTCTAAAACAAAATAATATGATCACAGGTTTTAGAGACCTAGACGCAATGGACTTTAATAGTGATGACCACACATTTAAAGGAGTGACAAGTTTCGGATATCTCGGAAGGATACTCTCGTCCCTTGTCACTCATGATAACGGTGTGGGAAAGGATATTAAAGCGCGTCTTGTTGCTGGTAACTATGCTTTGAAAGCTCACTCCTAAAGTCAAAATACCTTGCAAATGCCGACAAGCTGAATTTGTATAAGGTGTTGATCAGACCCGTTATCAGGTACGGGTGTAAGAGTTGGACCCGGACGGATGAGGATGAGAGATGGTTAATGACATTCGAGAGAAGAATCATGCGCATGATATATTCCCCCAAACTCGACAGTAACGACAATTACCAAATTTTATTCAATCACGAGATCAGACATTTAATGAAAATTTTTGATCTCATTCATGAAATAAAAGGACAGCAATTACGGTGGCTTGGTCACGTTCTGCGAGCCGATATTAAATGGATGGTTCAGAGATCTCAGAGAGAAGAGAAATCTTTTGGCAGGTGTAGAGCTCGCTGTCGACGGAAATGACTCCTAGCGGTAAAAAACGACTTGTATTCTTCGGGTTGTCTTCAACAATATGAAGACCAAGCTTGGGATTGAAACCGATGGAGCCAGATTTTTGATTCGGTAAGGGCCAGCAATGGCCTGTAAAAATCGTTTTATTATTATTATGCGTATAATAATTGACAATGAAATGCCCACGAATATTCAAATTGAATCCTAGTGAACTAAAGTGTTAACTAAAATAATCTTTGTGTAGATTTAATCGTGAAGGGCAGTAGATAAAGGATATACTGTATTTATTATTAATACCAGTTACAAGTTAAAGGTTTGCATTCTCTTCGGAGTATTTTCGTAAATTGTCTTGGGATTTTGGCAAACATATTGGTGTATGTCTTATCAGCTTTCCAATAGAAGATAGAGTAGAAAAGCTTTAGCCACTTCAAGTTTGACGTTTTTTAAGTCGAGCATGCAATTCTTGTTTTCCCTACTATTTGGAAGATTTATGCGTTTTCTGATTCTTCCGAAATAATCACTTTCACAAGTTCAAGCTTTAAAATGGTTAAGTACCCGATTTTATCTTAGTGTCACTACCAGATTTATAACGTAAAACTTTTAGATACTTTTGAGACGTAAATCTTGGATGTGTTTGTTTCTGGAACTGAATTTGTAAAAACAAAATTAGTAGGTTCTATGACTTAGGCACAACTTAGCTTACTATCTATATCTCTAAATCAGATAGCAAATTTCAAAAAAATTAATTTGTTAGTTTTTCTAGTAATCAAAACTATAAATAGCCGCCGCACAAGCCAATTTTGCAATCAAATGTTGACTAAGTATATTTATTGCTATTTAATATTCCCACATTTTTCTAATTTTTTACAGCATTTGAAAATACTTAGTATATACTATTCTAACCATTGTCTATTTTTATTTTCAGTTTATTTATTTAGTTTTAAAATTTTTTTAAATTGGTTTATTTTGTTTGTAAAATTATAAACCCTTGACATTCAATGTTAGGTTTTATTCTTAAAGTAAATTACTGATTTGACACTTCTCAAAAAACCTAGATTGAGTGTCAAAAACTATAAATAATTGCTAAATTATATATTTATTTGTGCTAAAAAATTATTTTCTAAAGATCAAAAAAATATATAAATACTTTTGTACATACTCACCTTTTTTTCATCAGATCGCTTACCTATAATAAATAAGTAATACAGGCAAAAACCGAGCATGTTTTTCACTGCCAAGGTTTTTAAGCAGTGACTATGAAGTTTGTTCCTTAAATCACTAATAAAAAATATTGTAGGGCAATTAATTCATTCTAGCTTCAGGGTGATACGGTTGTGAAAAAATAGCAATTTGAAAAATAATAATTAGTCCAACTAAACTACAGTCGATATTTAAAAATTTTCTATAAATCAAACATATCAAAATTGTACGTCGTTAATTTCTTTAAAGTTCAACTGTCACTATAAGTAGTTTTAATGATTAAAAAATTAGATATGAGAGAAGGAACAAAACAAGTCCGATCTCTTGAAAAAAATACATTTGGTGAATCAATCAAAAAACAATCAATGAACACAAACAAAATTCTAAAATGTACAAAAATGACATATAAAAAAATTATTTAACGCTAAAATTAAATGAAATAACCGTTAAGCTGACAAAATACTTCTTCAGAATTGGAAGAAAATCTAATTGATATACATTTCATACCACACACAACTCAAATTTATTTAAAGTAGATTCAAAAATTATTTAACACTAAAACTAAATAAAATAACCGATAAACTGACTAAACTCCTCCTACTTAACTAATTACTGGCAAATATAATATTATTAACTTCAAAAACCCAAGTGACGAATTGAATTACGCACGTTTTAGATAGTAAGTCCAACGAAACTTTTTTAACACGAAATTCAGGAACCCGATGAAAGTTGTGTTATATTGTAGCCTATTGAGCTTAGTAACTCAGTATCACTGTTTGTTGTGGATGACTAAAAAGTGGCTCATAATAGTTTTCGTTCAAAAATGTGAAATTCTATGCTAATCAAGCAACTGGTAGATTTGCAATTTGATAATATGAAAATATTGCACATTTTTAGAATTTCCTGGGATAAATTTAAGATGACTAATGTTATTTAAAAAACACTATAAAGAACTATCTATATAGGTTGATTAACCAAATTTACATCACAGGAGCGCTACCAGACTTTACTTCGTAAAAAGCGTAGTAATAACCGTACCAAAGAAAGCCAATCTAGATCAATGCTCACAATACAGGACTTTATGCCATACGCTTCGAAAATATTAACAAAAATTATTCACAAAAGAATGGAACGGAAAATAGGGGATTACCTGAGTCAAAACCAGTATGGTTGTTAAGGTTTGATAGAGGGAAGAATACATATCTGGCTTTTGTAGATCTAGAAAAGGCATTCGACAGCCTGACCTCGAAAAAATTGTTTCTTATGTATTGAATTGATTTGATATGTATTGACCAAAAAGACAAACAGTTGATATTTAATATATACAGACTAGGGAAGCTGCAACCCAGATTAACAATATAAAACCCGCAGCCAAAATAAAAAGAGGTGTCAGACAGTGACGCACATTGTCCCCATCGTTATTTAATATCTATATAGAAGACCCATTTAAGGAACTGAAAGCTAAGTTGAAAAAGATGAAATCTTGCTGTCAGCAACTAGTAAGAGAGATCTGGATAAAGCCCTAGAAGATATGAACTGCGTATTTAAAAATTATCATCTAAAAATTAATAAAAACAAAACAAATGTCATGACCTTCAGTAAACGAAAGAAAGACTCATAGAGGGCTAACAAAGATTCTTTCTAATAAAGAATTGCACAGGCAATTCTAAAAATAAATTTTATTTTGGGACTATGAACAATTCCAAAACAACTTGGAATAATTAAAATAATGGCGTGTCATGTACGTCATTTAGCGTTTCATTACATTTTATCTGAGATCAGTAAGCTTACGGAATCTTTAAATGTTTTACCTTTTACCTTTACGACATTGGTTTTAATATTTTTGATAGCTATGCTTTTGTATTTGATTGTGTTGATTAACTAATGGTATTAAATGCAATTCGTGCAGTCAAGTCAGATTCAATAGTATATGACATGGTAAACCTCAAATTAATAAAATTATTTATTGATTTGTTTCTGCCACTTATCACCATTCATCAGGAACCACTGTTTGGTAACATCAATATTTTCTAATATGTTGAAAGAGGCTTCGATTATTTCCATACCCTAAAAGGAAGTAATTTACAATGTTTGTGACATTACCCAATTAGTATTTTGCCTGCATTATCTAAGGTGCATGGAAAAGGTACAAATTCTGGAGCACCTTATTAGATTTAAATTTCTTTGTAAATTCCAATCGGATTACAAAACTGCCCACAGTACTACTACTGCACTTGTGCATATTGTTTATGATTTATATGCTATCTTAGTGATTGCTGTGGTACCTCAAGGATTGCCTAGTTGACTTACGTATATATTTTGTTAAAACTTTGATTCGTTTTAGAACTGCTATTTTTATTTTCAAAATAATTAAATCAGGTGTACTATTATGAGAACTTACATAAGAAATTAATGTTTTCTATGTCGTTGCGCACATAAATTTATCTATTAACAGAAGTCAGAATCAATGTCAGAACTATTTAAATTGTTGGAAGTCATTAAAATTTCCTGGGTTTTATCATAGCACCTTTTTTTATTGAATTGTTTTAGTGTATATCCTCATGGCACTCGTAGGATCACTTTATCTTAATCTTGTCGTATATTATTGTGTGTCATTTATTTACAAGCACTGGTTCGAAACTGAATCTATTGCATTACACTACTTTCATCTTATTTATTTTTCACCACAAAAAATAATGTGGTATCCAACCATCAAGGTTTTTGAATGTCCCGAATTTTCAGCCCGGGGATCAGATGTGCATTATTTACATCTTAAATTTTTCAAGTATTTTTTTGTTCATTAAATTCTATCGTTTCCAAATAATTTAGATCAAGGGTTATCTTGCAGCTGTTCCATTGTGTTAGTTATTGATAAAATCCAATTTATAATTTAATGCATCTGTATACACCATTGCTGGTTCGAACGTTATCAACAATCCGGTTAGATAACCAGAAATTTTACTTCTACTTGCCGCTATCTGAGTATACATACTTCTTAGTCACAAACTTCGTGTTGGTCCTTCCCAGATGGTACCGCAGCTTCAAAGAATAGGAACCATTTAGTAGTCGCATGGTTATTTTGTATCCAGGGTCCCTTGAATACCTGTTACAATATAAAAAACTGAATTACGATTGAAACTGAAGTCTGATTGTGGCCTCTAAAGCAGATCTTTATCATTTTCCGCAGGTTCAACTGATTTGGAAATGATTCTATAGGTGAACTGTCTATTTTAATTTTTCTGTACAGCAAAGTGACTTTAGGCTCAGGCATAAACCAAATCTGTATATTTGCTAAATATTGAAAAAAATGGCATATTGCAAGGGTCACTTATAATTCCACACGTTTAGCAAAAATGAATACCACAACCTATTTTGCTTCATCGCCAGTGGACTTTTCATTACTGGCATGGTTTATAGAAATTTATAATAGTATCACAGGAAATTTGGATCATCGGTAACTTTAGCTACAACTTGTGGATTTTTAGAATTGTTTCTTTATTTATATTCTTTAGCTACAGATAAAGCTAATATTCCGAGTAACAAATTTTTTGCGTTGTTAAAATTAGAAATAACATTCATCATTATGAAGAGCTTACATATGATACAGTAAGAATGATCTTGTCAACTGGAAAACCAACCTACTGGCGTACAGATCAAAACAAAATACCAGACTTAATTGATTTCTTTATATCCAAAAATATATTTTTGAGCTATATACAAGTAGACGAAAGTCGAAACCTAAATTCGGACCATTCTCCAATACTTTTGACATTATGTGAAAAAATTATTCAAAAAGAAATCGAAGCCTAATAAATATACACACTAGTTCGGAATGCTTTAGGCAAACCTTAAATTAACCTAATGGTTACATTATAAAACAATGTCCAAATAGAAAATGAAGTTAAACAATTTGTAAATGATATACAGCAATCAGCCTGGCGAAGTCCCCAAAAATTAAATATAAAATAAAAAGAAACAACTATCCTAAAGAAATTAGAAAACGTTTGGCAGAAAAAAGAAGAGCGAGAAGAATGTGGCAAGAAACAAGAGCTCTTCAATATAAAACTAAGTTAAATAATCTTACTCAAGAGTTATGAAGGGAAATCCTAAAAGTAAAAAAGAGATAAAATAAAATAAATAAAAGCAGGTGTACGACCGGGCAGTGTATTAGGGCCGATTTTATATTTACTATGTGGCGACTTTTGCTGATGACACTGTCAGAATCAACACAAAAATTACAATCAGCTATCTCTGAAGTACATAAATGGTCTAAAAAATGGCAGATTAAGCTAAATAAAACTAAATCAGTTCACAAAATTTTTACCAAGCCGAGCAATTGGCTCAGTGGTTAAAGCTGCGGTGTTTGGGACGGGAGGTACCGGGTTCGAATCCCAACGGGCGAGTGTTGCAAAAGAGATTTTTCACCACCTGATTACGATCGGTGATGACGAAGAACACAACTATGACATCCTGTTGGAGTGCAGAATCCATGGGCCGAACCATCGTCCATGTCAGTATAGGCTGACGCAGTATTCGTACGTCCTCGATTTGGCTGGTGACGGCGTAAGGTAGTACATTAAAAATTAACCGCGAAAGAGTTGGGAGAGCTTCGACCGCAGAAAAGATTGCAGGGTTTAAACACAAAAAAAATAATTTACCAACAAACGAGTTGAACATACCGGTTTTAATAAATCGAGATATAATACGTCAGAAATAGTGACCTACATAGAGACATTAAAGTGGATATTGTTTAAATTGAAATCCAAAAATGCAAGGAGACACAAAGGAAGACTCTGGCAACATGTGAATAACGAGGCAATTAAGCTCTTAACCAACACCCATATTGTATACAGACTGAAAAAAACCAAACCCTTTGAGCTGGATTAATTGTTAGGACAAACAGAGGCTTGTAGATTTAAATCTACACTAACGACTTGGTATAAACAATAACTTACCAGAAACTGTGAAACGTCAATGTCATAGATACATTTACCTTGGTAAACTAAGTCAGAAACAAATTGTTAGTCCAGGCAGGAGGATACATTGCAATAAAATAAAAATAAAAACATTCGAACAACAAGGAAGAGATTCTTGATAAGATTTATAGCCAATTTATAGACGGCTTAAATGCTAAGAGTATAAAAATCCAACAATTAGAGCAGTTCCCAATACCTTCAAATCTAGGTCTATTGCCTTTGAAAAAGATGAAAATCTTCATGTTAACCTTAATGCCAGACTCGACATTTGTAAGGGAAATTTCTATAATTTACTCAATGTTCAAACTGTCAAAAGTTGAAGATACTACCTACTTGTCGAATAGCAACTTCCAGTAAAAACCGTTTACTATCATAATATAAAAGTATTTTATGCGCATTTCCTGCAAGCACAGAATTATAGAATTATACGACAATTACTTCCTGTTTCAGACAGTTAAGCTAAAGTTTTGTAATACGACAAATATTTGAAAACCGTAAGCGATGAATAGAATATTTCGCAAATTTACAACAGTCAATCGTTTCGTGTCACATTTTCATTTTACTTTAATATATGTGAGCAGTAATTTAAAATCAATAAGATTATCGTACGTATTATCGTACTAAATTTTTTGGCACTCGTTCGAGTTCAATTTCGAGCTTTAATTCTTGCTTCATCTATACCTACTTCTTACTATCTTACTTTCGTAATAATAAAAATGACAAACAAAGAATTCCTATTTGTATCATTTTTGGAAATAAAAACGCGCAAATTATTATTGTAGATATATAAAAGACACAAGATTCAATTTTACAATGAAAATTCATCTTTGTTTAAAGAAAATTGTTGTTATCTAAAAATAGTTTTTCTTTTCTTGGGTTTTATAAATTTGGAATTAAAATAATAATTTGTTTGAGTCAGTTACTTAAAGATATCGATTAGTATGATTATTACTAACCAGCAGATAGATGATCATCATAATATAAAACCCCTACATAAATATGTAATGGGGAAAAATAATTTTCACTTGAGTCACTTTTATTAATTTAGTAAATATTTTCGTGACAATTTCTTAATTTGTATTTTTCTTTTTCTTATAATTTAATAGCGCATCGACGTCTCACATCGTAAACGATATATATATTTTAAACGAAATCGGAAATGACCTTGCCTTAAGAAACATATGATCAGCAATCTTATTTATAAATGTTTACACTTTTGTTAGTTTTTTTTTTCAAGTTTCATTTCATTTTCATCATGAAAAACTTAGTACTAGAAATTTAATAAAAATTTCGGTAACATGTGTCATTGTACTGAGTACACTTGAAAATTATTCATAACGTTGTCTTTTTTGTTTGTTTCATATGACAATAGTGCAGAACAATACTTCTATATGCATTGGTCAAATGAGCAACAATAGATTTTTGATCTGGTTCCGAATACCAATTAAAAATAATTTTATCCGAACTACAGCCTCGCGTGTATAATTTAAAATTATTAATAATTGTGCATACACCACAAGATTAGATCGTTTTTAATACAAAGAAATATTTCGTATTTCGATTTTATTTTCTTGGCATTCGGCCATTGTTGATGTGAAAGGAAGCAAACGTTTTATTTTTTTGTATGGTTCATACTGTTCAAGAAAGAAGCTATAAACAAAGAAATATGTGTTTTGGTTTGTCGCAATTTATAAATTTTATAAATATGTAGATATAAATTAGGAAGTGTGAAACACCTGCGCTTAGAAAGTCCATGTGCTCTCATGTCATCTGTGGTCATCTGATGTAGTTTGCATATTGTAGTTATGGATTTTATCATCTGTGGTTGGGGGACACTCCTATCGGTACGTGGAACGTGCAGTCGTGAAAAAAACGAGGCGCATTTGATGGCACTATATCAGCCATTAAAGTTTATCGCATGGAACTCGTTGCTCCGCAAGAAACTCAATGGCCTAAAAGTGGAGGCCATGTGTTCCAAGGCTATTTATTGCATAATAGTAGTGATGTCCTCGGCAATCTTTGGCTCCAGGTGAAAGGCTCTTTTAGATTTCAAAGCAGTTAATTATCATATGTGTAAGGTACGTTTACGCATGCGACTAGCCAACCTGTCAATCATTTGTGTCCATGCGCCCAAATGAGGCTGATGTAAACCCAAAAATAAAGACATGACGGGATCCATACCGGAGCACGACGTCAAAATAGTAATTGGTGACTTTAATGCTAGAGCTGGCATGAATCAGACTGACTTATATGTAAACATCGGTCCGTATTCCCGACACGATCTAGCGACCGATAGTGGTTAAATTGATCATGTGTTAATTACTAAGGGAAGGTCTCGGGTCATCCAAGATGTAAGATCTTATCGGTCGGCTGCCAAATTTGAAGGCATTGATCATCAATTAGTAACTTCAAAGCTAAAATGACTGTTTTCGTACAAATCATGGACCACAGAAAAACGAAACGTACGTTTCAACTGTGAAGGTCTGATAAACGGAAGATGGGCAAGCACAATATCAAAACCTTGTAAGCAATATCATTATGGAAACCTACCACCGTTCTGATGATGTGAACGCTCTATTGGGTATTGAAAATTTGAGTTGCCAGTGCTGCCTAGGCGATACTCTAGGTATGGTAAAAATTAAGCCCATAAATGATTTGTTTGATGAAAAGTGTCGTCTTGCTATCAAGCAATATAACCTTTAAAGAAGCGCGAATACGTTTTACAATCGCACGGAAGAACAAAGTGGTTTTTTCTAGGGAAATCGCCAAGCGAATTTGTAGACGTAAATGGTGGAAGGCTTAAGAGTATAACAATGATCACAGCAATGACCACAGATGTCGTAACTTTTTTAAATGAGTCCCCATACTATATCATGCCTCCAGACCTAGGTCTATCGCCATTTGGGGCCAGGATGAAAACCTCCATTTTAACTTTGCTGCAGTGCTCGACACTTGGAAGGAGCATTTCTATGATTTACTCAATGTTCAACAAATGTCAAATACAGCATTTGAAAGTTGTCAAATACAGACTGCGGAGTTGTGCATAGAGGACACATCGTCTAGCCTCGGCCATGCAGAGACTTAAACCGTTCCATTGGGGCTTATTGCATTAATTCTCAGCTCTTGATATCCGGAGGGAATACTTTGTGGAACTATCTTTTCAACCTTATTTGATTAGTATGGCAATGCGAAGTTATGTCTGATCAAAGAGAGTTTTGTCCATCTATCGGAATAGCTTATGGTTTGCTTTGCGATGTCTGGGAATACTTGACAAATATGTGCATTTATGGTGTATATATGGTGTACGACAAGGACATGCTTTTTCCCCGATACTCTTTAATCTCATGTTAGAATTTAGCTATCGTAAAAATATGCAGATGATATCTACGTAATTGGACTGAATGGCAATGGTGTCCAAGAACTACTGGATCCACTTAGAACTTGGGTAGAGAATGAATTTTCTTTAACAGGTGGTCTAGAACAATACGAAAAACAAGCTCAGGATCGAACCCGATGGAGCCAGACTGTTGACTTGGAACGGGCCAGTTAGCGCCTCTAAAAGCCGTTTATTATTATTAAGCATCGACGACCGCCATCGAAACCAATAGTAAGAAATGAACACCGAACGAAAGCGATTTATTTCAATAGTAGAGACACAGTATTTTCTTTTGAACTGTATTAAGCAAAACCACAGCCAAAAACTGAACCGATGGCCATGCCCTGAAGGCCTCAGCCCAAAACCATCAACATATTTTCTAAAATTAGAACCATTTAAATTATTATTTTTTTATTATGTTAAATTACAGGAATTCTTTGAAGATGATGGCCAATGTTTTACACCACTTGTGGCAGCAGCACGATATGGTCATCTTAAAGTTGTTAAAACTTTACTATCAAATTTTAAACCGGACGTCGAAAAACGATGTGTCGTTAAATTTGATGGTCATATAGTGCCGGGAGCAACAGCGTTATGGTGTGCAGCTGGTTCTGGATATTTAAACGTCGTAAAGCTTTTGGTTCAACATGGTG
The DNA here is from genome assembly GCA_963556175.1 of Tipula confusa. NCBI lineage: Eukaryota > Metazoa > Arthropoda > Insecta > Diptera > Tipulidae > Tipula > Tipula confusa. Next base: position 91,690,100 of record OY744477.1, read on the forward strand.
CCGATGTTAATCAGCTCACCGATACACATTCAACACCATTGAGGGCCGCATGTTTTGATGGTCGTTTAGATATTGTCCAATATTTGGTAGCACATAGCGCCGATGTAAATATTGCGAATACCTATAATAATACATGTTTAATGATATCGTCGTATAAAGGCCACACCGATGTTGTTGAATTTTTATTAATGTCGGGCGCAAATCCCGACGAGGAAGCACATTGTGGAGCAACGGCATTACATTATGCTTCGGAATGTGGTCATGTCGAAATATGTGGTATACTTTTAGATTATGGGGCGACACTGAAACCAAATGAATTTGGCATGTCACCGGTAATTACAGCAGCCGAACGTACTCGAGAATTAGTTGTTGACTTCTTTATCGATCGTGAAGGATTGTTAACGAAAGAGGAACGAATCGATGCACTTGAATTGATGGGCGCATCGTTCGCAAACGATAAAGATAATTATAGTTTAAGTAAAGCATTTCATTATTTAACACTTGCAATGGAATTACGATTTGCTGATTCACTCAATGTAGTTAAAAAAATATTATGCCCTCCAATTCCGGCGTATGAAAATTGGATGGAAAGTCAATGTATGCCGGACTTGCAAGCGATACGCTATAATCACAATTCAATTCATATGGAATCATTGACGATACGAGAACGAATTTTAGGACGAAAATGTCCTGATGTTGCCCATCCGGTTGTGTTTCGCGGTGCAGTTTGTGCCGATAATGGACGATTTGATAGATGTGAAATATTATGGTTGCACGCGTTAAAACTCCGCCAGGATAATAGATTATCGGTGCAACGTGATTTATTACGTTTTGCTCAAGTTTTTTCTCAAATGTTGCATGTCGGCCTAGACTTACGATTTGAAAATGTTTTGACCGTTCTACAGTCGTGCATTCTCGAAATTGAATATAATAAAGATAAACTTGTAAAACCGGGACCAAAAGATGATATTCACGTTGTGATTGAAGAGTACGAATCTAATATTGTGACAGCTTTATATTTATTAACTATTTCAACAAAAATTTTAAAAACTAATGGCCAAAATGTAGCACCAGCCGAAATACGTAATTTATATAAATTAGTGTATGCCTTAAATAAAAAACCAATTAAATTGCGCGATGGTCAAACGTTACTACATTTGGCTGTGAATGGGGTCACGCCTGTTGATGATTTCCATACGAGCGATGTATGCCGATTTCCATGTGCCGATACCGTTAAACTATTAATTCATTGTGGTGCTAATACGTCGATGGTGGATTGTGATCGAAACACACCATTACATACACTAACGTCTACGGTACGTTCTAATACATTTATATTTTAGCTACAAATTGTTTTAATTAAAATTTTATTTAGGTGCAAATATTACGACCACTATCCCAAGAAGCGATGCACTTAGTCGAAGAAATTGTAAATTTATTTTTAACATCGGGCGTGCATTTAGATGCGGTCAATATTGATGGTTTGTCCGCCTCGCAAATTTGTACATCATGTATGTATATTACACTTTAATTCGAACTTTTGTTGTTTTTTTAATTGAAAATTATTTTTAAGTAGATATCATTGAGGCTCTAATACGTAAGTACGAGTCAAAGGAAACTACACTTAAATGTCTGGCGTCACGTTCCATAGCACAGCATAAGATCAAATATAAAGGACTCATACCAATACATTTAGAATCTTTTGTACAGCTTCATAGTTCAGAGAAGGAGATGTAACCTTAAATGTTGTTGTTTTTTTTTTCGTTTAAATTTTTTTACGTAATTTTATACAGCCTTCTCTGTAAATATATATGTATATATATTATACCAAATTCATAATGTGCTTCCAAATCTTTCATCTTTATCAAAAAAAGTTAAAAGAAATTATTATTTTTATATAAAAGAGAAAGAAAAACAAAATTTAAAATAAAAACATATATATATATACATTTTAAGATATTAAGATTAACTTTATGAGATTACACTATTATTATTTTTATAATATTTCTTTATCAAGAGAACTGAATTTAATTTATAAGAGTTATTTATAAATATGGAAAAAAATACATCCCTCTCCTCGATCGAATAATACTGTTCACGTTATAACGGCACGCTAGGGTATGTTCACGGATTCAGATAATTAAAAAGGTCAAACAAAAATTTGGTGACCTATCTCTTGACACAATTTGAGTCGATATAACACACCTTACTTGTTATTATTAATGTGATAAAATTATATACTCTATAGAACTTAACCTAGTCACCGTTTTTAGTTCTAATTTTTGTCCTAATCCATAACGATATTTATAAGTTAGAAAAAATTGTTGTACGATTTTTAAGCCTTGCTAAAATATTCTGACCATTACAATTACATATTATAAATCTGTGTCATGACTAAATTTAAAAACAAAATCAAAAGTTTCTATTTATTTTGTAAGAATAAACGAAATTATAAATAAATGAAATATATTCTAGTCAAATTTCGTTTTTAATATTGCATTATAATTTTTTTTTTGTTATTATATTATTTAAATAAACAATTTAAAATTTTTAATTAAATATAATATTTATTATTGTTTATTTTTTTTTTTTTTTTTGATTAATATTTTATTTTCCAGAATACATTTGAAATTTTTTAAGTAAGTTAAAATTAATCGAGAAGAAAAAATGTACTCTATGCTTTTTTGTGACTTATTTACATAGTTATGGTTAACTACTGTCTTCCACCGTAAAAAACGCCTAGGCGTTTTATTCGGGGGTAGCTAAAAATTATAAAATGTTACAAATTAGGTAAAATAATCAAATACAATGCCCTTTCAAAAAAAGCGCCTAAGCGCTCTATTGAAAAATTCAAGAACTAAATAAAAAATTAAATTAATTATTTGTTCCGATTATTATGGAGTCCACAAATAGTTGTGGAATCCAACTATTTTCAAATCTTACCATCTATGTCAAAATCTACGTAAAAAATTTATTTTAATGGAGCGTGCAGTTACTCGATGCCAAACGTAGTTTTGGTAGTTAAATCCCAACAGTAAAATGCCTTTTGAAAAGCTCCGATAAAAGATTATTGCAAAAATTGGTTACCAATTCGTTGGCGAGCTAATGCTGCGTCCCGCTTCTAGGAGTATTCGTTTTTGTGGTTGTTGTATTACGATATTTTTACATATCCATATGTATTATCAAATTCAGATAAATTCGCCAAAAAATTTATTATTTTAAATTTTTTAAACTTATATCATTTAACTTGAATTAAACGCCCTGGGCGTTATATTTGAACAAAACGCCTAGCGTACTATTCGTTTAAGGGTCTAGGCGTTTTTTACGGTGGAAGACTGTAGTATTGTACCTTGTTGTAAGCCGTCGAATTGTTGAAAATTACAACTTGTCCCATCAGAAATAAAAAATTGTCTCTTTTAACATTTCATAATAGTAATATAGAATATGTTTGTTAAATTTTAGTAGATTTAGTTTAAAAATTAATCCATATTGAATCAAAAGTTTTTTCCAAATCTATTAATATTGCTCCGGTTGCTTTACTATCATTAAATCCTCTAATTACATCCGAAATTAGTTTGTTAATTTCATGTACCGTCGAGTGATTGTACCGGAAACAAAACTGTATTTCTGGTAATAAATCTTTCTTTTGTGAATGTGTTAAAATATAATTATATATCACTATTTCAAGTACTTTGCTTATGTTTGTTTTTTTTAGTTACAAAGATAGATGGCGAAAGAATATTACAAAAAAATCCAAGATCTTTTACCCTGGGGCCTTACTACTAACCTGATGGTGCTCTAGTAGTTAGATTTGACTAAAAAAAATATTATTTTTCTCCGATCGTAGGAAAAAATATATCTTTCCGTTGTTTTTTCGAAACGAAAAGCTCATGATTGTACAATTAGTACAATTATTGAACATTGGTGGATTAGTAGTATCGCATCCCAGCATTGTTGTTGATATATTGCTATTAAAATCATTCCATTTTTTGGATCGGCTGTTTCATTATCCGTTGTATCGAAAATCTTATGAGCAACGTCATTTTTATTGATAATGGATTCATCGATGTACCCTTCAGCAACACTCAATGACTTCCATCCTCCAAATCTTTTTAAGCATGTTAAATCTGCGCCATTATCAACTAAAATTGTCGCAGATGAACGGCAGAAATAGTGCCCTGTGTATTGTTTTGCGTCTGGCAATTTTAAAAAAGTAGCAACAATTTGTGGCATTTTACCAAACTGATGTATGCCAACTGCTTGTTTGAAACCTTTACCATTTATGTATTTAAAAAAAAACGCAAAGAATTGAAACCTTTTGGACGCGAAGCTATATATTTTATGTAATATTCTAAATAAGTTTCGTTATTGCAGTGTGCAGTATATTGCAGTGTGAATTAAATTTTATCCGAAAACATATTTGAATTTAATGTGTAAATACAAATAATTATCGTTTTAAATACCTACATGCTTACGTTAGTAACTAGGAACGAATCATCTGAAGCTTCCAAAATGAATTGTTGAAAATATTCCAAGGTTAATATTTTAGATTTCTTCGCTTTATATCCGTCGGATTTGCGTTTCAAAAAGACACTTAATTTTTGGTATTTTGCAATATCCACATTATTTTTAACCACTATTTCAATTTTGTAGATAAATCAGCGAAATACGCCAGAATGACGTTTTCCGAAAATGATTTGATGTTTTTAGATTGACGATAATCCATAAAGCGTTTATAAGCATTTTCGTATTTTTCCTTCGATTTTTGCGGGAGTAAATCACATGTAGCTGAATTAGCTGCTTCCACTATATGCGGTGGGGTGCAAGATAAGGATAATTCGCTTTCACTGTCCATATCCCTTAAATTTTGTTCACATGTTTTTTATAAATCAAATAGGTACACAAACTTGACAACTTTTCAAAAACAGAAAAAAAACAAAATGTATTTATGTCTTATGATGTCGTGGCTAACTAAGCAATAATTTTATGTTATTTTCGATTTTTTACTTTGTTTTGATTTCTATGGGTCTGTCCCAATCACCGACTTATTTAATTAGTCAGACTTATTTAAATAAGCCTGCTAGCGAGGTGACTTATTTTCCGTCTCTTTGTTTCCTTATTTTATTGAATGTAAACATCGTATAAAATACTTATTTCGAATCAATATAATATAATCAATAATATAAATGTTCTTTGGTTGTCCATTTTAATTAACCAATTCATTAATTTTTTTAGTATTCAACTAGCAGATTGTAAAAATATTTGTATTTAAATAGAGCTGTCAAAATAAGTCAGCAAAATCAATTGGAACGGCTTGGTCGACTTATTCAATATGGCGTCAAATAAGTCAATAAGCCTGAAATAAGTCAATGATTGGGACACACCCTAATACTACTGTTGTGCGCCTCCTGATGTTTTTTTCCGTCTAAATTGTCGACTTTTCTAAATTGTTCATTAGTTCTGCTATTAAACACCATGTTTTTCCATTTAGCCTACTCGCGAGGTTGATTTTCGTTTTAGTTGTCATTTTTGTGTACACAGTTTCATGTGATAGTTATAAACCAAAATTATAAAATAAATTATAATATAATAATAAACTTATATAATATATAATAATAATAATAAAAAAATTATGTCTAAAAGAAAATATAGTAAAAATCTAATTGTTGTATTTTGTTTAAAAAATATTTTATTTAAATTTTTTTTTTTAAATTATTTCTCCTTAATAAATTATAGGGAGTTATGATGACACCAAAAAGTTTATTGAGGCTCGAATAAAACTAGATCATATATTTACAATCAAAAGTTTTGACTTAAGCAGTAGTTGGGAGTAAATAAAATTAGTATATTGTTTAGTTTACAATGAATTAATTTTTTTTTAAATAAATCAAAATTATGTACATTTTTTATTTATTGGATTTATGCGTTGCAGCTCTAGTTAGGCACTCGTTCTTATGTTAAATTTCCTCCGCTAATGCATTGCAAAATGCTAAAGCTGTTTCGCACTAATCATATTTGAATTTAACGTTGAATTATCTTTTGATTCAAATTCAGTCCCATCTTCTATTTCATCAACTACTCCGTCGTTTAAGCAAATATTGTGCATTACACAACATGCCACTATTGTTTTAACGCAATTCGATATTTTTAATTCAAAACTTTTCTGGAAAACAAATCTCCATCTTGTTTTCATACGCCCAAATGCGTTTTCTATAATGCTTCGAGCACGAGAGTGTAGCGTGTTGAATTTGTTTTTCTTTGTCGTAAGTGTTCGGTCGTGGTGAAATGGTGTTATAATCAGCACTGGATTTAATAACCACTATCACCTAGCAAGTAATAACCTGGTGGTGGAAAAGTGCCGGATTTGTACAAAGCGCTATTTCTTAAAGCTCTTTGGTCGTGCACTGAAACTATAGTCGAGCTTGCGATTAATATACTGATCATGTAGATGAACTGGTAGCATAATCTTTACATGATAGCCGCCTATAGCGCCAACGGCTTTAGAAAAAGATCACTTTTTGGCCGCAAATTAAATTGATGTCCAATAGTTTCATATTCTTCTGGTCTTGGCAGTTTTATTATTTTTTTTTTTGAAATATTGACGAATAAGTCCAGCATCTTATGCACTATTGTGCGTACAGAGTACCTTGATTTTTCAAAAGTGGAGTCTCTTGAATCTCGAATATCGAGTAACTCGATTCAACAATTTAGAATCGTGAATAGTCAGGCACAGGTTGTAATAGTATAACTAGTGCCATCTATAAATGACTGTTATAAACTAATCGACCATTTAGAAAAGTCGACGATTTAGACCAAAAAAAACACCATGAGGCACACAGCATTAAAACTAAATTAAACTATATTTATACAAAATCTTCATTATATGTGACTATCTTTGCAGCCCCAAATTTTTTTATGTTTTATTTGAATCTTGGGGTTGTGTTAGTGGTTAGAAGTTTGCATTATTTAGTGTGATTGGCATTTGTTTTTTTATAAGGAACAACGTGGCTCTTGCCTGACGGAAGAAAACTTTGAGTTTTGTGGTGAACTTTGCAATTCTTAAAAATGGTATAATGCTCTTCCCTGCAATATATGAATTTTGGTTTGTGACATATTGTTTCTCTTTTTAATTTTGATTTGAACATTTGGCACATTTTGTTTCTGCCTTACAATATGTTTTAGGTGTCCATAACCCAGGCAGTTTGAACTGAATTTCTGCTTTTGGTAAAAAAAATAATATTTTTTCAGGTAGAAAACTACTTAGCATTAATTTTTACTGAGCCCGTTTCCCTTAACACCCAACTTTGCCTATCCCTGGATTTTACTTTTTGGACTCATTATCGGTTTATCTGCTGAAATATTTTCCGAAATTTCTTTTAAATCAAACTCAATTCTTATTTCTTCGACCACCTCTACTACATGGGGTATAAAACGTTCGTCTTCACTACTCTCATTTTTCACAAGCATTTTCAAGGATGGCGGGTCTTTTAGTAATGTATTTCCCACTTTATTTAATTCAATTTTTTTTTTTGTTTCTGAACTCTGCAATCTGTTCTGGGGCCGAAGCTCTCCCAACTCTTTCGCAGTTAATTTTTAACGTCCTACCTTACGCCGTCACCAGCCAAATTGAGGACGCACGAATACAGGTTCGATTTTAAATCCATCTGCACATTGCATTGCTCCAGCCAGCCTGCACTGACATGGACGATGGTTCGGCCCATGGATTCTGCACTCCAACAGGGGGTCATAGTTACTGCGCCAATTGCTCGGTTTCAATTTTCTATTGTTATTCTATTTTTGTATAGTTTTTGTATTGGTACGCGGCTTCTTTGGCCCAAAAACACAGAGAATTCTCTTATAAACCTCATAAGTTTTAATCATTTTAACCGGAACACGGGCATGTAAGTATAGAAATAAGAAATATCGGAATTCCTTGGATGTAAAAATTGTGCCATTGTCCATTACTACTATTGGTGATAAACCTAAATGTGGAAAAATTTTGCGTACTGATATGTTAGCCACCTCTAACTATTTTGTTTCCGTATCCACACTACCACCATCACAACAGCATTACAGGCCAGAGTTGACCCTTTACTGACTTCTTTGAAAAGATCTTGCACCTCATATTTTTACCATTGGTCATCATTGTAGGTGGACTGCCCAACGAACGATTTTATACACAATTGGTCACGGCGTTGTGGTCAGCGGTGGGGATCGAACTCAAGACGGCGGTGTGTTTAAGTAATCACCTTAACCATCACTATACGAAAGGTGATCCGTAAGTGAATTTGCGTTCATAACAACAATTGAACATTTTTTAACAGCACTGTCGCTTCCTTATGAAGTTGTCTATAATTTTGCTCATTTCTTTATGGTGTTCGACGCGCATATGCAATTGGCCGTTCCTCAGTTAGTGTTTTATGCGGTAATATTGCAGAAATTCCCACAGGAAATTTTCTTTCGTCCGGCTTCAATACATATTCGCTTTGTAATTCCGCATTAATGTTCAAAACGTTTTTATTCCGAACATTAGTTTATGAAACGGATAAAGGCTTTACACGTGCTTCTTGATTAAAATTGAGCACATCAAACACGCAATAATATTTACCATTGGCCTACTTGTTCATCATGTCGTCGATTTTAGGAACTGTTCATTTGCCATCTATTATTGCCACAGTTCGAATTTTTAACCTTATGTATGGTTCCATATTTTGTCCAGCCATTTAGAATTTAGAACAATGGATATTTGACCATGGATACTATCGAATATTTTATCGACAATATATACATTTTCTCTCGTAGATTTACCGTGATGGGTAACTGATATCATTGCTACATCTACCGCTGGATTTTTCGTTGATTGTCGATATGGCAGATTCCGTGTCAAATTTGCCACCTCAGCCTAGCTAATGTCGATTTAGAAAAATTCTAGCCATACTTGGTTTATATTGTACTTAAATGCCCCGTAAAAACTGAGATCGCAAATGAAAGTCGGCTGTAAACCTCATGCAGGGTGTACATGTAAAATTACCGAAACCACTTAAGTGGTTTAAACTCCCAATTTCCTCGTTACCTGTCACTTGAAGTGACAGTTGTCACTCAACTTCGTATGGTGCCACCGATTCCCTTTGATCTGTTTTAAGCATAAATTTGCACTCTTTTGTAATTTCATTCGGGTTTGGGCACATATATGTTTCTCTAACATTGTAGTTTACTCCTCATATGATTTAATATTAGGCATGTCAGGTGCAGTAAAGCTACTAAGCTGTTCCGAATTGTAAATTTGTATCTCGATTGCCACTTTGTAATACTTGTAGCAATTATTTATGATTTATGACCCCAAAAAAGATGATGACGGCAGCTATGAAATAGTTTTTAGTTATGAAAAATCTTGTTCACGATTTCGTAGTTGCTGATTCTTTACGACGGACGTGCACAACTATTTCTCGTTAACAACTGAAATTTCTGTAATTATTTGGATTGGCTCAGCCAATGTTTGTTCATAGCATCCTTGCACTTCATGTCCCCCTTTTTCTATAAATAACTATAAATACATACATTCATGTATTAATAAACAAAAAAAAAATCCTAAAATTCTTGCCCCTTCTTGACCCACACTACAAATTTGTCGACAATAAATCCACTAACAAGTACGGAAATAAGGTGTTTATGCCATTCAAGGTAAAAAATCAATAAATAAATGATATGCGGGAGAAAAAACAGAAAACCGAACCACCCGTTCACGACTTGATGTGAAATATAAACACTATCGAATGTATATATTTTCATTACCCCACTTTAATAAACTGCCCCAACAGCATAACAAAATGGTAAAGGGGTATGAGGCTGAATGTAACTACTGGCTACAATATATTCCAATTATGGACAAACAAAACATTTAACATGAACTTTTTTTTTTTTTTTTTTTTTAAGGCGATACATTATTTAGTTGGCTTGTGTAATGTTGGGCTTTTACTACGCTTTAATTTTACTGGTTTGGATAATTTTGGTGCTTATTCTGAAATGGCGTAAAAATCGTGCAAAATTGGAACAACAAATGTTACAACAAAATGGTAAAAAAAAAAAAAAATTGACCGAATTTATGTTCAAAAAATTAACAAAATTTATTCTATGTTCACAGCTCGTCCACAAATTCATGTTATCCAAATTGGATCATCGCTGTACGATGTCATTCCGATATCGCCGAATCATCAAAACTATCGATGCGATTGTACCGAATATAATTTAAATATGGATGGCGATCAACATCAACATCATCATACTAATGTTGGATATATACTCGATGAAGATCAGACAATTGGGGGTGGTGGAGGAATTTTTCCAGACCATCATAATTTACCGGCACATAATGGGTTCACAACAATTAGTATTCAAAATGATCGTATAATTGGAGCAACACCACCACCATCGTACGATGATGTTATGCGTACAGGAACTAATAATCGGACGATTGGCGAAGGAATTGGCTATGAACCCAGCACAATGAATAATGATGAAAGTTTACCTAAATATGTCAATAGTAGTAGTTACAATATTGGCCAGGATATTAATAATCGTAATCGTTTCAATGTTTCGCACTCAATCGATCACAATTCGATTTAAAACGATCTGGTGGAATTGACGTAATTTTTCCCAGACAATTAATAATATGATTACAACCAGGCTGTTTCACGTAGAATAAGTAAATTAATTTTATAAATGTGTAATTGTTCTTGTAATTTTATTTATAGTGTCTTAAGATTATAAATCTAAGCGAACACTTAAATAAAAAATTTCACACAATCAGACAAAAGGATCCTAAATTAGTTATATATGACATCGATAATTGTCCGTGAACTCGTGGTATTATTAGAGTGAATTTAGTAGTTCAATGAACATAAGGTAACCTTCAGACCGTTATAGCTAAAACCGGTAAAAACTAAATTCTTTTGCGATTTTTCAAGAAAAGAGTAAACTAAATTATTCATAAAAAATTGATTTCAAAAAAATGTATATAGTTGTGTGGGGTGGAAATTACCAACCTTGGAAAGTGTAGTGGTGTTAAATTGTTTAAGAAGCTACGAAGTTTAAAGAATCTATCAATCGTGTTTACTAATTGAAATTGACGTAATAGAGTGTCCTTGAAAAATTTACCTATAGTTGTTTGTCACCGACAAGCGTAGCTTTTGCATATAATTTGTGTGCATATATATGAATGATTAACGGAAATGTGTCAGTATTTATAGAGCTTTTGATTAATGTATCAGTCATCGCATTCGACCACTATTACGAATTTTAATGATATTCATATTTGAGGACCTCTAGTTTAGGATATATAACTGATTGAAAAGTCGTAAAAACAACTTTATCGGAGGAGTATGCGCAATTAAAATATTTATCTGATCTCACTCAATATATTATGCAAGAGTTATGAGATGTTGGATTACAAAAAACTAACTTTCACTTTGTTTAGAGTATATTTCGTATACTTATGTATTTATTGACGACCTTGGTTAACCCTGCATTTATTTTAGCTGTTTACCGCTAACAACTAAACTAATTTGAATGGTTTATCCTTTTTGAATTTTCTTAGTTTTTCCTCAATTTTCGTGTAATTGGTTGACTTTAACCATTTGTATTCTTTTATTTCTTGCAAGAGCATAAGACACTCTTATACTTTTTTGCAGTCTTGCGTGTTCGGATAACCTTTTTAGGTCATTGTTGGATATCTTTAATGGGAAATATTTCAGCTTTGCTATGATTCGAGACTTTTGTCGCCTTAATTTTGCTTATCATGTTTCGAAATTCGCCTATAAGCTTGATGCAACGTATTTTTGGTATCCTCAAAAAAATTGTTTCGGTAGCCGTAAATTATGACCACCCATTATTTTCGCAAGTGTAAAATCGGTGTCTGGCTTATACATAGCTCGTAACCTTAGTAATACTATTGCCAGATATTTAGACGACTTTTGATGACACACTATGGTTGGTTGATTTAAGAGTTCTGTGTCACCTCTCGACTAAGCCATTTGATTGCTGGTTGTTTTCAGGTGGTAAATATTTGTCATATTTGGGATTAGATTTGCTTCCGGTTATCTTTAATAACGATCCATGATTGAAGTATGTATGGCTTTTGATTCAAAGATATTTCGTTGTAATCGATTACTGCAGAAATGCCTGTTTTATTAAAAAGAGATAAAAAAACTGCTGTAAAAATTACTTGCCCGGAAACATGTTTGATATCGGTTTAAAATAGCAAAGTAAAATCGAAGAGCCGTATTTGTCTCGGGGAAGCCATATTTGTCTCGGGGAAGCTTTTTTCAAATTTGGTTGGAAGGCATAAACGAACGGCGTATAATCTGTGTATCATCCAGCTTTTTAGAAAAGTTACCCAGATGTGGCTCAAATTGTTGATCTATAACTTGGTGTAAAACTACGCCTATAGCAGTAAATGAAGCATCCACGGATAGTGCTAATTGTGCATTAAGTGACGGATGACACATTAAATACAGTCTTGCCGTTAATAATATGACTACTGTCATTAAGGATATCGTTCTGGTTTTGCAATGGATTCAAGGCTCTAAAATCACCACAAGGTTCCCATAAACCATCTTTTTTAAACAAAAAGCGGTGACGACCAATTACTTTTCGGTGGTCTGCAAATCCACTGACGCATTAATTCTTCGAATTCCGTTTTTGATTTTTTTAATTTTTCAAAGAAAGGCGTCGTTGTTTAAAATAGACGGGATGCCCTCCTCTCTCAATTTGATGTTTAATTCTCATGTACCATATACAAGTGGTTCGATTATTTTTTAATCGAGTGAAGTCTTGAAACTCGAGGAAATGCGACGTGAATGGATCACAAACATTTTCTACTAATATGTCTTGATTAACAAACTGCTTACGTTGGTTGCGATACCTCGTGTTCCTAACGATGCAATACTGTCAATTAATTTGCCATTATCAACTTCGACCAGCAGATTGTAATAAGACAGAAAATCTACCTCACAAATATTTGCGCGAAACCTCGTATATCCCGACGTATGGTTATCTAAACGAGACAATTGACATGGGCGATAATGAACAAATGGAGAACAAAATGGCTGGTTACTACTACAAGAAATTGTCATTGGTCAATCAAATAGGGCTTCGGAATCAAATTCATATTTCTTTGATTTTTTTAAAAAATACCCCTGCCCAAACGGCTAGCACTGTGACCTAAGAGATCTTTTGTGCTATTGGGTTTATTAGTCCAAGAACTTCTCCATCTTCCTAATAAAGGCGAGAATGCTGTTTGCAGATGCTAATTTACATTTCTCCGGGGTCAAATACCTCTCTTCATAATGAAGCCACCTCAGTGTACACAGAGTAACACGCTCACATAGTATGTGCTCTGCGGTTTCTATCTGTTCCAGAAAGAGTCGGCACTCCGTCTCTGTGGACAGGTTCATTTTATTCAAATGATATCTCAAGTTACAGTGACCTGAAAGAAAACTCACTAGTTTCCTGATATTTCCTTTTCTGAAATTGACTGCCTACTAATGCTGTGCCTATGATACACATTAATAGCAAGCGTGACACCAATACACTTGGAGTGTGCCAAGTATATTCATTGGAATTATATGGGGTCTGGGCCGAGAACGTATGGCCTATTACATTGTACTGGATAAAGTGCAATCAATTTAATTGTTGGTTGGACATCAATTCAAAAACAGCGACGATATTTGAGTTGTTAGTAGCAGCAGCGGCTTGATGATTCCGAAAGTTGACAATGATTTCATGACATCAAGGATTAAGTGTACTATTTGGGCTAAAAATGCAATAGATATTCCAAATAAATTTTAGCTCATATAGCAATATATGTACTGTCAGCTAAAATATGAAGAAATTTGTATAGAAGGCGATATTAATAAAAGTGGTGAAGTGATCCGAAATGCGTTCCGAGTAAAGAGCAGATGTGGCCGATCGTAGAAAATGAAGAGCCTGTTCAAATCGATGAGATTTTAAACGAGTTCAAATTGAAGATGTTAGAATTTGAAGCGTTAGCGATCGTGGAAGTTCCAGCGATCGTGGACTTAGGAATTTCCGTATATACTTTCTGGGTAAAAAGTTTGAGATCAGAACTGATTGTAAGTTTCAAACTTCTGGCAAATAAACGCAATTAAAATTGCGTTTGCCCTAAGGAAAATCAATTTAGTAGTTGATGCGCTTAGCAGGAATCTAAGTGACGAACGTGGTGAGGTAGTTCTAAGGTTAGTGAGAAATCACAATACATAAATGTCGCCTGTATAAGGTAACTAAAGTAAGAGGATAATTTGCGTATTGAGAAGATGTACTCTATAGCTTTGAAAAAGCCTATTTTTTTATTACCCCTCGATTATAAACGAGTAAATTACTTTAAGTTTACGTTACACAAATTATGCGTGTAAAATGTATAGTAAATTGTTGTATTAGTAGACGATGCAGGGTTATTGAGATATTGCAAAAAATACCGTTTGTTGTTCATTTGTCTACGTGTACGATTGTTTTATTCCAATCGTTTTTGTAACAAAAAAACATTTGAACCGGTTTAGTAGACGATCAATTTTGTTTTAGAATCGACAGCCATTAAGTTGCATGATCCGTGTTTTCCTTGTAGTAATTTTAATAAAAAGTGGTGTGCCGCGCGTTTGAAAAGTTAGTTTGTTCGTGAAATTGTGTTTGTGCCTGTGTTTGTAGTATGTGTGATATTATTTAGTGATTTATTTAGTTTAATTTTGAAAACTATCAACAATAATAAAAAATGTAGCTGAGCATCAAATATTAATTTAGTAGTAAGTGCGCAGTAAATCACTACTGTAGTCAAATATGTCTTACCCAATATTTTTTTTTTTAGATACAATTACTATATCAGTGGTAAGTTTTTTAGACAATTTTTCCGATTAAAATTTTTCCGACATAAATTTATTTTTCGTGGTTTTAATGGTAAATGTCTGCTGCAATTATATACAGTGATTCCAAATAGCTATTGCATCGGGTATTTAGTTCAGTTGGTTCATTTGGCTGAAATCATTTTTACAGGAAATCCTCGCTGAATTATTTTATTTTTTAAATTTTTAAATGAAATTTTGGTTTTGAGTTTGGCGAGCATTTACCGGTATTCAGGACTACCGCGATACGATGCTAAATAGTTTACGGCCTTACAACTAATGCAAAATATTGCGTTTGCATTCCTTTGGATAGTGAATATTGGTACATTTGATACAACGGTGACACAATCTAAGTTACAATTTGCATAACATCATTTGTTTTCTGACACGTTGGGATTGTAGCATCAAATACATTGATGTTGATGGTGTTGATATATATAGGTTCCGTTTCGATAGTGTCAAGACAACTATCTAGTGTCTAGTGCTTGTGATGACATTGGTAGCGGTGGTGGTTATCGGGATCGGATACAGAACTGTTGATATGCGATGTAAACTGGATTACTTTTTTAGAATTCCAAATATACTAACTAGTGTTTGGAATTGAGCCGTTCGGAAATTTGTGGCAAATGTAAGATGGATTTACAATCTCTGTACTGCTGCCAAGTTTAGATTGTAATGTGTGAGAAGTAAATCAGACGAAAATTTCTTTGAGTTTGTTAATAGAATCTTGACATTCTATTGTTCAATTCTATTTAGCATTTGCTGTAAGCAATTTGCATCCACTTGTGGTTATGTTCTTCCATATTGTTATGCCTAAACCAACTAAATCATCAATAAATGCGCAAAGTCCTTCCATGCTTTCAACCATAGTGGCAGTGATCTGTTGAAAAGCACATGGTGCAGACCTTACACCAAAAGGCAGTCTATTCAAATTGAATACACAACGGTGAGTATTGATTGTAAGCAGTTTACGAGATTTACTTAGAGGTTTACATGGAAAAATTTATTTGAAGAAAATTTCAAGGACATATCACATTCACATTATTCTAAAAATTCCATAGAATTTTCCGATTCATCAAGTGGTTTGTTTCTTTTACTGGACTGCAGTTTCAGTTCACCAATTTGCATCCATGTAGCTTCGGATATGATTGCAATATCTGATGCACTATCCAGTTGTAACTTTGCATCAACACCATTAATAGAAATGTTGACATATTTCCTTTTTGTTGACGTCTGTTTGTTGACATCAGATGTGGAATAAATCTTTTTTACAGATTTTTAGAACTTTTTCTTGTTTGAATTGGTACTTATCTGATTTTGCTGCTGATTTTTGGCAAATCCGCTATTTTAGCCCTCTTTTTGCTCAACTTTGTTACACAATTGACAAAGATGACTGCTGTATGTACAATCCTTAGAGTAATGAATTAGAAGACATTCACATCCGCTATTCTGAGTTCTTGGTGTCTTGAATGATTGACCCTGTTCCGGTTGTGGGTTTGATTGTTTATTTTAAAAATGGTTTTGTAAGCTTCTTGATTTTTGACAGCGAGGATGGAACTTGAGTTTGTCAAGGTGACAACTTTCACAATGTCTATTGATTCTCCCAGCATGTGAGCCATGGCTCGAAAAACTAATATACCTTGTATACCAAGTGTTAGGTGACATACCTTAAATAATAAGAAGTGTATTATTATTATCCGGGCTCGATTGACAAATTTTTATGACAAACAATTTTATATTTATTTTATTATTTTATTTTATTTTAAACACGAGTATACACATCAACTTCTGAAATGGAATTAATAAAAACTGTATTTTTTTTAAGGAAAGCTAATTAATATAACAGTTATAAAAAAAATTAAACAAAAAACGAGAAAGAGAGAAGAGAAAAAGCAATCATTTTTGCCCCATACATCCATTAAATGGATTTTTTTTGTCGAATCCATAACATTCTCCTTCCCTGTAATTCACTCTGGTTAGTTGAATTACTCTCGTCGAACATTCAATCTGATCAATTTCATTACTGGTATTTTGAATACGCCTGTCCCTGTCTTGATGTCAACAATTCGAACCCGTCCATTTTTGGCGGGGTACACTTGAACGACAATTCCCTTTGGCCAACAATTTCGAGGATTTTCAGGATCCATTGCGATGAGAAGGTCAATGGTTCCGCATCGGATGAGTCCAATGGCACATTTGTTAATGGCCGGCTGTTCATAATATTTTGATCTCATAGAATAGTGTTCGAAGAACATATTCATGAGGATGTCTGCTGCCTTTCGACGTGATTCTAACTAGCAATTGCATCAACTGTTTCCCTTTCGGCTTCCCTGAAGTTCGTTCCGTTGTCTGAATACATCTTTTCAGGGTATCCTTGTCGACTGCCGAATTGTCAAAATACGAACAAGAAGGTGTCACTTGACATGTTGTATGCAATTTCCAGGTGCACTGTACGTGAGACCATGTAAGCGAAAATTACACCGTAACGTTTCACTTTGCTTCGCACAATAGTAACTCCAAAAGATTCCAAAATAATCAACACCGCATTTGATGAACGGCCTGGCGGTTGGTTCCAATCGACAAAAAGGCAGTTGTCCAATGGCTGGAATTTGTGGCATTGCCTTTTTGTTTTTGCAATGTTGACATTTACGGATGATTTTCGTTAGGGTATTTCTTAATCGAGAAATCCAAAACATTTGCCAGATACTACAGATATACTACAGATATTTTATCCGTATCCATTATACACTGAAGTTACCCCAAGGGGCTAAATTTCGAAATCGTCCTACCAGTCTTTAGTAGTTGAAATTCACGAGAATAGCTATCGGCTTGGATTCGTTGGAACAATAGTTTCTCAACCTTGGCATCGGGCTTCAGAGCGTATTTAACACCATGTGCATTTTGTTTTGTTTTGCATCTATCGATGAAAAGCAGCATCCAGGTTGTTGATCGTACAATTCCCCTATACATTCTAAATTTGTTGACATCAAAAATCGGAAGAATGGCAATGTCACCCGAGATGAGGTTGACATACTTGGTTTTCAATTCATCGAATTCCGCATCGTTAATTTCTGGTCAAATTTTATCTTGTTTGGGCCATGTTGTTTTAGGACCATAAAAAACGGTCCCTTCAACCATCTTAAATTGTCGTCGAGATCATGATAATTTTTTTCTTTGGTTGCGTCGTTTGCTACATTGTCGCCTGTCGGTACGTAATACCAGTCACATGCATTTGTCAATTCCTGAATTTCACCCACTCTTTGGGCGACGAACACCTTGAATCGTTTTGCGAGTGACTTGATCCAACGAACAACATTTTATGAACCGCTCCAAAAATATGATACTGGCGGGGGGTGATCCCATCGTCCCAATTGATAGCACTTTCCCATATTTTTTGCATGAGTATTTTCCCGCCTATCAGAATATTTCTTGACAGGTTGATGATGTCTGGTGGTATTTTATTGAAGTTTAAGGGATACACAAATTTTTCGGCTTTGAAGTCCCACCACATTCCTAAATTCTCTCCATTTGTCGGTTTTCGTTGAAATTTAGTTAATCAACGATGCTGGCACGCAAATTGCTGTCGATGTTTTCCAAAACAGCTGATGAATTGGAAACTCAATTGCAGATCGCAAAGTTGCATTTCTTATGAACGGCAATGACGTCTTGAATTGCCGTTTGTTCATCTGTTGCACCCCCCAAATAATGTCATTACATGCCTCTGGATATTCCGACATAAACTCTGTGGCGTTTCGATTTTTGACTTCTTGAGCTTTTTAGAACCGAAAAACTCCACCTGAATCTCAAAAACGTCAGGGTCTCGAGGTCGATCCATTCCTCTCCATATAATAATCGCTGGGTTGGTTGGTCTTCGCTCCGAACTTTGACTTGTAGAAACATTTCTTTGATGTCAGCGTCAAATGCGACTGGATGAATGCGGAAATTAATCAAGATATTTGGTAATGAATTATACAAGTCAGGTCCGGCAAACAAGAAATCATTTAGACATTTCCCATTAGATCCGCATTGTCTGGTTTGTCACTGGTTTGTCGGATTTATCACTCCGAAGTGAAGCAAATATCATGATTTTGGATTTGAATGGTTGATGATTTTCCTCAAATAGTCTTTGTCAATGCACTCGTTGATCTTTTAGGAATACACAACAGCATAATTTAAATGTCTGTCCATTTTGCGCTCCAAACAGTGTAAACTGGAAACCACTGCGGTTTTACTTTCTGGGAGATTGGATGATCGTCTTTCCATAAACGTTCACACTCGTATCTGTCACCATCTACACGTCGAATTGTATTTTAAAGGATCGTGGTGCATCGATTGTCATCCAGAGACAACGCTAGTTCTGTCTCTGTTTTTGTTCCACACGATTCGAACTTCCACTGTTTTTTTATCAACTCGTGTAAAACGTTGATGTCATCTCTATTTGTTTGGGTATTTCCGATCTGGAAAACATGACAAGTATAATTTTTGCTGTTGTCCAGATCATCAAAATTTCCATGGGCCACCCAACCCAATAATGTTTAACTGATGGCAGGACCATTCCAGAGACCATAGATAATTTTCGCAGGCCAATTATCCTGTCCAATTAAAATTGCTGGTTTCCCGTGGTTGAACGAAACTTTTGTGACGTTGGGCGAATATTTAAAATATTTCACAATTTTGTCGAATTTGATGATTTGTGTCGGCAACGAAAGGCCTTTCATCATCTTCACGTGTCGTAGGGTGTAAGGCTTCGCTTGGTCGTAATTTACACTAATTGTCACACTCACTGTTTTCGAATCATCCTGGTGCTTAACTTGGTTGTTTGTCCATTGTATTTTGAGTGTCTGAATAGGGCCATCCAATCCCAAGTCGTTTGCAATGTATTCATCGATTAGTGATGTCGAAGAGTCGTCCAACAACGCAAATGTCTCAATCGTCATGTTGGGACCTTTGAGTCTGACCGGTCATGAAGCAGCACTGGGTTTCGCAGATGGTCATCCTCTTGTAGAATTTTTAATTTCGAATTTAAACTTGTCAAAAAATCGTAGAAATCGACCATGGTTTCTGGCTTGCCTTCCTTGACAACCGGAAGATCTGCCAGTTTATCCAGCAAGTGGTTTACAATAAAATCGGACATTCTGAACCGATTTCGAAATACTGTTAATATCTCGTTGAGGCTTTCTGGTAAAATCATTAAATGTTCGACATCTTTGGCTTGGCCGTGAATACACATTCTCAGTCGGTCTTGATTTTCCGAATCCGAAAACTGACATTCACGCGTTGACTTGTTAAATTCCGCAATAAAGTGAGGCCACTGCAATGGCTCTCCACTAAATATTGATAAATCACTGACATGAGTTTTTTGGGTCGCATTTCTTCTACATCCAATTTTTTTTAGTTGTCGATGTCTATCTTGTATGTCGATTTCGGGCGGCTTGTTGTTTGAGGTATATCCGAAAATAATCCATTCAAGCTCTGTCTGTTGTTCGATTGGTTCTCCTTGATTTCCCTTTTCTACCTGGTTTATCAGAATACTTGGAAAGTAAGCGGGACCCAATAAGATGTCGATTTTACTTGGTTGATTATAATTCGGACCGGCCTACAATAGCTTTTTTAAATGATTCCACTTTCTACTGTCAAAATGCTGTTTCGGCAGAGACCATGTAATATTTGGTAATATAACTTCTTCCATTTTCATGGAAAAACTCGTCGAAAATCTGGCTATTATACGGAAATTGACCATTCTTGTAGCGGAAATAATTAAGTGTTTAGCTGAATCCTTTGGTTTTGGTTTATTCAGCACCCAGTTGGTTTTAGCTCTCAGTATCTCAAAGTGGTTGAGTTGACTAAAAACGAGTAGTAGTCTCCTCTGAAATAGGACATACTAACTTCATCTGCAGGATTGGCCTCCACTATAATATTTCTTCATGAAGCTGCTCGATTCGTGTTATCCTTGCATTGAGATGTTCCAGCTTATGTTGTAGTTGGTCGTGGCTGTTCAGCCGAATTGCTCACATTCTTCCACTGTTACCGGTGAAGTTGCGTTTTGATATGTGGATAAGGCACTTATTGCATTCCGCAAAGTAGCCTCCTTGTATTCGAATCTTGATTAAATTATGATATGATCTCACATCTTAGATAACCTGAGACCTAACACATATCCAATTTGACTTCGGAACGTCTTACGCGAATGCACTGTTGATTTTATTTTTTTTAATATTCTTGTTTTTAGGATGCGGTTATTCAGCCCAGAGATTCAATTTAAGTTGAGTCGCCTCCTACGACACGTAACAAATACTATGGTGGTATTTTAGTGATTTATTCCTCGGGTATAGATACTTTATCACCCAATGTATCCCACTTGCCATCCTTGACAACTGAAAGATCTTATAATCGGTTCGAAAACTGGCAAGCACACCTTAAATTTTTGAATTCCGCAACTAATTGAAGCCATTTCAGTGGTTTACCGTAAATATAGCAACTAGGCAAGTTGTTGTGGATTCCCGCCAAGCGATGAATTTGTCGAATTAATGCTTATTTACCTTTGTTCCTTGTTCAAATTAGCAAGAATTTACACCGTTTTCGTCGATAATCGATGATCTACGTGGTTGTTGTCTTGGGTAAATACCGTAGACACTATAGGCAGATAAAAAGTTGATAATCACTAATTCTTGTTTTTTAATGGATTAATGGCTGTAACTCTGGTAATCGTGAATTTAGGAGTTTATGTAGTAGTTTTATGTTGTAATTTTAAGCTTCGTCTTGCTCCATATTATTTATTTCGGATATCAAAGACACAAACCACAATAATAAAAAATAAAATAGTGTTATAATTTTTATAACAGTTTTATTATTACATATTATTATTTTTCGGTTAATATGGCACAAAATTGTTAAGTTCAAGAAATACAAATAATATAATTAAATTAATTAAAAAAATTATACAAATCGTGTTTGTGGGTGTGGGCGTGTGTGTGCTGTGTAACTACATATATACATAATACATAAATTTAAAATAATTATATTGTTATCACATTTTTGTTAATCTTAATTACATTTTTATATCGTAAGAAAGTAAAAAAAAATTTATAATTAAATTAAATCAAAATCAAAAACAAACGAAAAAATTAAATAAATAATTAAGAAATAATTTTACGAAACAAAACATTTATACAAGTAAATTATTTACAAACACGTGGTCGCTTGTAATTTTACATAACGATTACGACTTTCTAAATCGATCGGATGACCAATTCCATTTACATTATTACTTGTCGTCGCCGTATATAGCGTGGTTACGGGTGATCGTGGTGGACGATCACTTTTAAATTTCGTTGCCATAAAAATTAATATAAACAAACTGGTCAGGATTATGCCAAAACCGAGGCCGGGCAAAAAATTTTTCGATGTCGTAAAATTATTAAAAATTTCAATTGTATTTTTATCGGCCACTTGTCCATTTTCACCCGGTTTCAACGATATTTTCGAATAGTTGGTTTTACCAATAAATTGTTGTAAATCATTTGAATCGTAATCGAGTACGGGCGGACGATCATTATGATGCATTGTGATTTTATCCATTTGTACAATGTCCGTATATTTATCCGTGTACCGTTCCAATTTTGTGATATTCGAACAGCCAACGATTAAATTTGTTTGAATATTTCGTTCGTGCAGAAGTACCAAGCAAAATCGATAGCTGGAACAAAAAAAAATATACCAAAAATTAATATTTCGAAATAGTTTTTACGAATGTGTGCGAATATACCTTTCACCGGCGACCAATTCCGTAATATCTTCTAATGCGACTCGTACAATATTTTCGCCATCGATCACATTATTATCGCATTTAATGGGCGAATTGTCGAGTAAAATTTCGTGCATATTCTCCTCTTTGTACACGAATACGGCATCACAGGTGAATTCATTGATTTTTAAATTTATATTCCACCACAGTATCAACATATGGTCGACCGTGTATCGTAGCTCTTTCAATAAAATCACATCACTCGAATCTTTGATGTGCGACAAATTATTATTTTGCTTCGACATAGCCTCAAGTTGTTCAAGTAATGGTTGCCGGTCATCGATTTGTTCTTCGTAATTTGAATTCGTTTCGCATTTAAATGATTCGATCGGTATCTGTAATAATGGTGCACCCTCTAAATGTCGTGGTGTAGCACATACAGCACCTAATAAATCTTGTGATGATATTCGTGATGTACGAATCAACCATTCGGCAAACGATTGCAATGTACAATCGCATGACAATGGATTATCTTGGAGCGATAATGAATGTAGTTCGTTCGCATTATTCAATGCATTTTCAGCTACCATCGATATGTCATTACCGTCGAGACGTAATTCTTTTAACGATGGTAATGGATTTATGACGTCAGATGTTAAAGCTCTAGAAAATTATATAAAAAAAAAATATTTTAGTCGCATTCTATTAGGAATATGAGGGTGATGCCTACCTCAAGAAATTATGGGTCAAATCGAGTTCGACTAGACGCGGTAAATGTTGTAAAGATGCTCCAGAAACTGCAACAATTCCATTATAACCTAAATCCAATACTTGCAACGATGTTAGGCCCATAAACGCATGGTCTTGTAGTACATCGATTTGATTGTGTCGCAATGACAATGTCACCAATTTTGGAAAGCCTTCGAGAGCACCACTTTGTATACTGTTGAGTAAATTTCGATCCATATTCAGTGATTCTAGTCGAGATAATGGAGCCAATGTGTGATTCGTCAACGGGCCTCGAATGACATTCGCTTTTATATCCAATTCGCGTAGATTTAGACATAGTCCGACTGCTTTTAAGCTTGAATCGTAATCGCCCAATCGATTACCGTTTAGCTTGAGAGTAACTAATTTGGTCAGCTCAACAAAAGCACGAGGCTCAATCAAACTTATTTGATTCTCACTCAATTCGAGATACGTAAGATATTTAAGTGCTTTAAAATCGTTCGTTTGAAGTAATTTTATTCGATTATTTGATAAATCGAGACGATCGAGAGTCGGCAATTGAGCCAATGACGTTGACGGTACATTAATTAGTGCATTATTTGGAAGTCCTAATGCTTGTAGCTGTGTTTGAATACCGGCAAATGCCATACGATGTACACGTTTTATTTCACCCGACGAAATTACCAATCCGTGTAACGATATATTTTCAAAGATACGGGCATCACTTAAAAATGTTACATTTTTTAAGGTACAATCGAGTAGCGACACGGTATATTGTGATTTTCGTAGACCACTTGCAATTAATTCAAGGCCATGCAAATTTCCACTACATCGTAGCGTATGCGGTAAATCACAGCCGCATTCAACATTTTGATTACGACTTATGTTCGGGCATTTCCATTCAAGATTCGTATTAATCTCGATTATTTTTTTATCGGTACCACGTTTCTCTGGTTGTGGTTTGTTCACTAATTTGTTGCTGCCTAATTTTTTATTACTATTAGCACTATGATTAAAACTATTACTATTATTACTACTACTACTATTTGTATTACTACTTTGGTTTACACTCAATTCTATATTCGTATCATTACGACTGCTCGCATTTCTAATGTCTAATTGCAGCGTTTGATTGACTAGAATTATGATGATGCTGGCGGTGATTAATCTGGAAATAGAAAACAAAAGAAAAAAAATTAATAAACGTGAGCGACAAAATTTGCATGTTTCCTCTTTCGTGTTACGCGATCGCGACCCTCATCATCCGAAGTTTTTTTTATTTATGGAAATTCCACTGCATTTTAAAGTGTTTCGATGTTACGTCAAATACTAATATATTCGCGGGAGTAATGTTGTTAAGTGAGTAAATTATTAAATTGTTGATTATGTTGCGTGGGGAACAACTTTTGGGCGGATTAAATAAAATAAATATACTAGAAAATTAATGAAATATTGAAATGATATTCGATATCGCACTTTTATTTTGTTATTTATAGCTACTTTAAACAAATCACTAATTTATGCAAATTTTCTAATTATGTGTGAGCCCAGCATAATTTTATGTATAACGGGTCTTTACATTTCGTTAAAGAAAGCAGAGTGTAAATTTTACATGACAATGATATATTGAACGAGGGTAAGCCGGCCGTTTACAATAAAAAACGATTTAAAAGATTGATTATGTGTTTTTTTAATTTCCGGATCAAGCTATAATTAATTTCGGCTTAAGTCATACATATTTGTAGTTAAAGGTAAATTTGTAACATGTCTTTAAGCTCATCACTTAGAAAATCAAATGAAAATAAGTTAAACATTATGACTTAACTTTCGAAAACTTTATCTAACTCAGATTTTTTCATTATTTTAGGTTATGTAGCACAATCATTTATGGCTTAAGTTACATACTCGAGTACATGTAAAATAAGACTAAATTGATTCTTCCAATTAAGTAAAGTACTTAGGTTACAACTGTGTCTTTTTAATCAACATTTATGACTTAATTAAGTTAAAATTTTTGACTTAAGTCAATTAAATACATTATTATGATTCAATAATTACTGTGGCTTAAGTCACATATAGAAAAATATACTGAAGTTATAATTTTTATTTATTTACTTAATCCAACTTTTATTATCTTCGACTGTTTAAGATAAGATGAAAAAGAGCTTAAAACAGTTTATTTATAGTTAAGCCGTTGTTAAAAATCAATCTGAGCTATTGATTTAACTCAAAAATTGATTCGTTTCAATAAAAAAATTCGACTTAATTTAGACGAAATAGTTGGCTTAAGTTAAACATATTTGCAGTAAACTGTAATATTATTTAATAGTAGTTAAAATTGATCACTTTAAAAATGATTCAAAATATTGATGATATGTTTTTTTAATTTCTGGATCAAGTCGAAATTAATTGGCTTAAGTCAAACATATTTGTTGACGTTGCTTTTACCTGTAACATGTTTTCAAGCTTATCACTTGTTAAATCACTAGTTAGAGTAAAAAAAGATAATACTATGGAATGTGACATACTCGTATTGGATCGATGAAATACCGGTATTTCACTGTATTTTTGTCAATACAGATGACCTTCCTTTTGCGATAAAACCATTTTGTAATAAAAATACATCTAGACAATTTATTTCACACTACAAATTTTATTTGATCAAAACGACTTAATTTATATTCATAATGACGATTCGATTTAACGTTAGATGACCCTTTAGGTTTCACTTGATATAATTATATATTTTATTATGAAATGCGATAAGCTGATAAGCATTAATTTATCTACTAAAATTTCACTATACATAAATCCAATACACAATTTGATCTTTTATTGTTTTCTAATAACCGTGTGACTTTATTTGTAGATGAGTAGGTAACTATCTTCTAAAAAATTCATTGACCAAACTAAAGCATTTTCTACCTTCGATCAGTCAGCTCTGAAATACGCTTGAAAGTTAAAGAAAATAATAATTGGCTTAAGCCTAGTTATTAAAAGTTATGAAATGTTATACCAAATATGCAATAACTCAACGTCTGTCTTAATATTCAGTTAAAAAATGTGGTTTAGAACCGATTTTGGCTTAACTGAGTATAGCTTTGTTTAAATAAAATAAGCTTAAATTGATTTGTTTGATTAAAATTGTTATGTAAAATTAACAACTTCAAGCTTCGTAATTACTAACGCTAATTATGTGACTTAAGCTACAAAAATATAATTTTTAACATAAAATAAAATAAAAACCGACTTAATCTTAAATAAACCGTATCAAGTAAAACGAGCTTTCAAAATGTAACTTAAGTCAATGTAAAAACGGCAAATTAATGCAAAAACGTCTGACTAAGAAAAAAGTTTCGTCTAAAATTAAGTTAAGCGGCTTAAACTTAAATAAATGATTTTTAGAGATACAAGTTTTAATCTAGAGGCAGTTGAAGACAGTAAAATTTGACCAAAGTTTTGAGCCAAAATGAAATTAACTCACAATACTAAATTTAAAATTATGAATGGCTTTAACATTGATTTTTCGTAAAACAAATTATATGACTTAATTTGGAAAGATATATGTTTTAAAATAAATATAATGGCAGCTTAACGTTAAAAAAATGTTCCAATCTAAATTAGTTTTAAGGTGAGATAGTTGAAGATAATACAATAATTGTATACTCATGACAATTGATCAAATACATTACGTACATGAGAGATTTCCAAAATTGACTTAACCAATAACTCAAAGGTTTATTTTTTGATGGTCATGTCTCTTAAGTCGTAAAGACGTAAATTTTAAAATAATATTAATGACTAGTAATATTAATTTAAGTTTTGTTAAAGAAGATATTGAATCATAATACAGTGCTTAAATGTAAATAAGTTTTTAATCAAGTGTCGATTTTTAGCTGCTATAAAACAATTTATATTTTACGGTAAATCCGTCAAACTTAAGCCTTTTGAGTTGTCTAAATTAAGTCAAATTATTTAATTTAGTAAAATCAACAAGACAAATTTTTTATTTAAATAACACTAATTTTGTGGCTTATTTTATAACTTAAGTATCTGACTTAATACTAAAAGTTATAAAATAATTATAATGGCGGCATAAATTAAAATAAATATTTTCTTAATTAAAATTAAATTAAATTGAAGATAACAATTGTTGACTAAAGTCAATTTATAAAATACAAGACAAGAGGGTTTTTTAATTGTGACTTAAACTAAAACGTATATTGACCCATTATATTGTACTTAAATGTAGTTTTGACTAATATTTTAACCAATTAAGCTAAACGTGTCGGAATAAAATCATTTAATTTTTAAGTAAAATCAATTACTCATAGATTTACTTTTAGTAACACTAATCATGTGGCTTATAAATTAAAAAGGTATAAGTTTTAAAATAAATATAATAGCGGCTTACATTTAAATAAACAGTTCCAAGTAAAATTAATTTTAATAAAGGTGGGCTTATGTCAAAACGTAAAATCCATATTTTAAATGTATACTAAATGCGACTTAAGTCAAAACGAATTTTGAATCGTAATGCAACAATATTATATTTTACTTCCTACCAGTTAGGCTTAAGTCTTTTTAGTCGTCTAAATTAAGTCGAATTTTTCTAAGATTAAATAAGTAAAATATATCTATAAAAAAGTTAGCTTTCTGACTTAAGTCAGATACTTAAATTTAAATAGATAATTTCGAACTAAATCTTACATATAGTTGGAAATAATATTTGTTGACTTAAGTCAAATAATAAAATACTAGACATGAATGATTTTTAAATGTGACTTAAGCTAAAATGAATATTGACTCATAATATTGGCCTTAATTGTAATTTAACTGTAATACGTTTCATCTAAGCTTAATATTTCGTCTAAACAAAGATGAATTTTTTTTGAATGAAAAAAATTAATTTTAAAGTAAAATCAATAGCTCAAATATTAATTTTTAGTAACGCATTATGTAACTTAAGTCAGATTGAAGTTTTAAATTAATATTATTGGTGGCCTTAACTTAAATAATCATTTTCTGGCTAAATGAATTTTAATCTTAGATAGTTCAAGATAATAACGATCAGCTTAAGTAAATTTATAAAATACATATTTTAAGTCATTGATTACATGTAAGTTTGACAATTTTAAAGTGATCAATATATTAAACTTTATTACAGTTTACTGCAAATATGTTTAACTTAAGCCAATTAATTCATCTAATTCAATTTTTCAATTTTTAGTTTAAATCAGGAACTTAAACTTATTTGTAATAACATGAATTATGGGTCTTAATTATCAGAAAGATGTTTGTTTTAAAATAAAACGGCTTAAACCTAAATAAACTGCAACTTAGCTATGTTAATCTCATTATATATACGCATAAATATAAATCCATCATGACTACTTTCTGATTTAAAATTAGAAGCTTTAGAGAGTATATTCGAGATAATGTAATAACGACAAGAAGTAATATAACCTAAGTTTTAAGATTTTTTCTAAACAGGACTTAAGCCAAAGTAAAATTAAGTCATAATACCATGTTTTAAATCAAAAATGGCTTAAAAAACGATCCAAAATGTATACTAAATGAAATCGAATTTTTAATTGTAACAAATTAAATAATACTTAGATTGATTGTTAGTAAAACAAATTATATGTCTTAAGTTGGAAATATGTTTGTTTTAAAATAAATATATAAGCGGCTAATTTCAAAAACTTGTTTTCAGAATTGACTTAAGCCAAAGTGATTAATTTTTAAGTTTACATTTTTAATCAATAACTCAAAGATGTGTTTTTAGTATCGCCATTTATACGACTTAAGTCGTGCAGATCTAAGTTCTAAAGTAATATTAATAGCACCTTAAATGTGACTTAAGTCAAAAATAATATTGAATCATATGCAGTGTTTAAATTTAAATAAGTTTTTTTAGTGATAAATCTTAGCAGCTATGAAACAATGTTATATTGTACTGTTAATCCGTTATACTTAAGCCTTTTGTGTCGTCTAAATTAAGCCGTACTATTGGATTCAAATTAAGTAACGCTAATTTTATAACTTAAGTAAAATACTGAAGTTATAAAATAATTATAATGGCGGCTTAAATTTAAATAGACATGTGTGAAACTTAATCAAAATTGCAGATACAAATTGTTGGCTTAAGTCAGTTAATAAAATACAAGATATGAATGTTTTTTAAATGTGACTTAAGCTATATAATATATATATATATATATATATATATATATATATATATATATATATATATATATATATATATATATATATATACATCGCAAGGTGGGCTTAAGTCAATTAATAAAATATATAATTTGAATATTTTCTAAATGTTACTTAAGTCAAAGATAAGTCATATTATAATGTATGTTTACATGTAAATATATTTTTTTAAGTGATTAACCTTAGCAGGTATACAGCCATATTATATTTTGCTGACCTTAAACCTTGTTAGTTGTCTTAAATTAAGCCGAAATTTTTTGATTGAATTAAAAGTCTTAGATTGAATAAGTTAAATCAATAACACAAAAATGATTTTTAATTAAGCTAATTTTTTGGCTTAAGTCAGATAATTATGTTATAAAAAATATTAATTGGCGGCTTAGATGTAAATAAACAATTTCAAACTGAACCTTTGATATGTTTAGTTGAAAATAAGTTCTACTGACTTAAGGCAGTTAATACAATACAAGAAATGAATATTCTCACAACGTGACTTAAGCTGAAATAAATATTGACTGAAAGATTACATTTTCTGCAAATACGTTCCAATTAAGTTAATAGTTTCGACTAAATTAAGTTACATTTTTTAAAGTAGATTAATTTTATGGGACTGAAGTCAAATTGCAGTTTAAAATATTTTAATGGTGGCTTAAACTCAAACTTAAATACACAGTTTCAGACAAAATAAATTTTATTCTTAGATAGTTAAAGATAAAAATGATTGGTGGCTTAAGTCAATCAATAAAATTTATGTCTTGTGCTTAATTTAAGTTATTTCGTCTAAATTAAGTAAACATTTTTAATTTCGACTGATTCTTAACAAACACCACAAATAATGGTTCTTAATTCAAAAAGATGTACGTTTTAAAATATTGTTAACAGTTAATATCGGCTTAAAGCCTAATTTAACTATTTTAAGTAATAATTTTAGGTAATAATTGTTGGATTAAGTTAACGAATTGTGTCTAAAAATTGTGTTCAAAGTAAAAACTTAAAATGACTTAAGCCTAAATTATGTGATTTTAAGTGGAATCGAAAAACATGGGGTTTAAGCTTGTTCAAGCGTGGTTTAAGCTTAACGTATGTGACGTAGAGATACAATTAAACAGCAAATGTTTTGTGTACACAAAATTTGAAGGTTAAAGTGCTGCAGCAATTGAGTAAGTGTATACAAAATCTTTTATTTTAGGAAGCAAATTAAGACTTAATCTAGTTCAAGATTAAATTAAAATAAAAACCAGAATGTTAAGTTACTTTTTTTATACTATACAAACTATTTTTTAGACTTCCTACAAATCTTAAACAATTAAAGTTCCGCTTCACCAATACGTAATCAAATTCCAAGAATATTAAATTACCTTAATATACAAATTTTTATTATTTTTTTTATGACTAATGCCATGCGTACATACATATACCCTAAATAATAAATGATCGTGTATTATTTAATTATAGTGGTGATGTTAATTCGATCGCACAGAGGTTTATACTGTGATCGCGTAATCATAATCGGAAGTAATTTATTTAAAAAAAATATACATATATTTTGCCCAAATTCATAATTAATTGGCTTAAAGTCGACTGGATTCTAATGAAATTTGATAAGAGCGTTGATACTTAGATTAAGTTCTCTGAAATGATATTTTGTTTAAAACACCAATGCCTCGTATTGTGTTGGAGTGTTGCGACATTGATAGAAATATTTATTTCGGTGGAAGTGGCAAGTTTTTTGTTTTGGAATGTATCCACAGCGCAAATTGTAGTATTGGTGTACTATTAAAATCGGAGAGTCACGATATGATACTGTGAATGGATAATAAAAAACATTAAATATCGTAATTAAAAAAATTGTAAATATTTTGACGAAGGTATCTCCCAAATTTTTATTGTTTGGTTTATTTTTTAAACTGATAATATTTGTGCAATTTGTGAGATAAGAATGTTTACAACTATAGCAAGATTATCTGAGCAGCAAAATGAAATTTCGAAAGAATAATGCATCCAATTCAATGTTACATATTATGCATATTAAATATGTGGGGATTTTTTTTTTTGATTTTAAATCTAACTCCTCGATCGATTTTCAAGTATTATTTGTTTATACACCTACAACAACGTGATCATAATGAAATACTTTGTGTACAAACACAAAAAAAAAAATTCAACAAGTACTTCGCACACTATGAGTATGTGAACAGGTTGTGCGAGAGCAAAATAACACTGAATGTAAATTTAAAAACGATCGCGATCGTGTAATTAACATAACATTTAGTCAAAATTTTTAGAGGCGATCGAGTGTAAGTTAAAAAATAAAAACCGCAAACGTATTTTCCAATTTAACTTTAGTTCCTATACAAATATAATTGCACTCAGTTGTTAGTAAACATTCAGTTGGTGATTATTCGTTCAGTCGATCGTGTGCTAATTAATAAATTTAACTAAGAATTTAAATTAGTATTTTGTTTACTTCAAATAAAATTAAATTAGTTAATTAAATCTGTACAAATAGTGATAAGGTTTGTGACGTTTTATATATTATAACAAATATGTATGTATGTATGCGCGTGTATATACTCGTACAACTTTATTTTAATTATTGAACTTAAGTTATCGAAATTTGACGTTGAACTGATTCGGACATTTCCGATTGATATACAAATAAATTGTGATTAAAATTAAAGTAAACGCGATACGATCGTATCAAAAACATAATTAAATAAAAATTGCATACACTGTCATCTGTGTTTGAGTAGACGTACCAATTAAAAACTATAAATAATCTTTATGTTTCTAGACTAAAAAAACCAAAACAAAAAATACGATGGAATATTTAAAAATCGTAATATTATTAATATCGTGTGTGCTGCTACTAGTTAATGGCCGTATCGTGACAAGATGTGATCTGGCCAAGGCACTGGATCGAGAACAAGTTTCACGCACATTTATTTCGAATTGGGTATGCCTAGCCGAATTTGAAAGTGCACGTAACACATCGATCGTGATCGATTATCCAAGTTATTCGAGTTTTGGTATATTTCAA
Organism: Tipula confusa; assembly: GCA_963556175.1. NCBI lineage: Eukaryota > Metazoa > Arthropoda > Insecta > Diptera > Tipulidae > Tipula > Tipula confusa. The sequence continues at coordinate 91,722,750 of OY744477.1, forward strand.
GTTAAAAGTAAAGATGCATGTGGCAATGAGTATGTTGGTAAATTGTGTAATATTCGGTGTGCTGATTTACTAAAAGATGATCTAACGAATAGTATCAAATGTGCAAAGAAAATTTTTAACGAAAAAGGTTTTCAGTATTGGGATAAATGGATGAAAAATTGTAAATCAAGGCCATTGCCCGATATACGAGCATGTTTTGGAGGAGCATAATCGGCAACAATTTAATAAAAATATTTTTAAAATTTGAAAATTTGTTTCCATTTTATGATGTTTGTGTGTGTGTGTGTGTTTGTAGGTGGTATCAAATTTTATATGAATTTAGATTAAGTACAAATATAAAAATTATTTATACGTAAAGACATATAAGGGGGTGTTGATCTTAAGTTTAATGCTTAACCTCTTTTTTTAAATGTATTTTAGCTAGACATGCGAGGGAGAATTGTCTTTCATATACGTTTATGTAGCTCAAGTTAAATTGTCTATAAAATTCTTGGAATTTATAACGAGATTTCTACTGTTTTGAAAATAAGTGATTTGATAACCTTTTAACCTAGATTTCATATATCGGTTGCGTTCATCGGTACTTTGGTACCAAATAAATACAATAATTAAGCCGCTCACTACTTCTGTCATCTGCGACATGAATTTGTGGTTGGGATCTAACTGCTCAAAATACTGCACTTGACTGGATAGTTTCTGGGGAAAATTTAATTGGAAATCTGCGTAAATTCGAAGATCTCGAGAATGTTCCATTTGCCAGACAAATTACACTAGATCAACAGTTCTGTAAAGATTTTATCGAAAACTAGAGCATAAGTTGAAAAATTTACAATAAAATTGCCGTTCGCACTGAAGTTTACACCGTCTACAACAGGATGATTTCATGCCACATGAGCAATGTACAGCAGAACGTATAATGAATACTTCCTATTCATGATAAATACGCCTGAACCTCCTAGAAATTTTACAAAACCCCCGCTAGCAGATGCTTCTCAACTATTTGATCACTACACCTGGTGTGAGACGATGGGCTACCATCGAATGTAACTAAAAGAGATATACGAATCACTGATGACCAATGAAGAAGTTCGAATACCGCGACTCTTGGTTACTGAATTTTTATTTGTTTCTAGACACGAGTAAAGTAGAATATTCAGCAGTGGTGTATAGTCGTTAGAGAGATTTTACCATTTGATCACCTTTGGATGTTAATCTCATAGCCACGAAAATGCGAGTCGTTCATATTTCCAAACCATGGTTGATAATTGAAATTTCTGTAGCTCATCTTCTGGCTAAACTCATCAATGTGACCTCCCGTTCGGTTCATATTAAAAAATGCAGAAATTGTTTCTGAAAATTAGTTGATCAAGTTTCACTGCCCCCTACCAGTTTTTGCCGGAAATGGGACCACTCAAAACCTTTAAACAATTTTGAACGTTGTTTGGGGCCATGTTAAATTCGCAAATAATCCCGGCGATTGTTCCTCCAAAGGAGTTCTTCCAACTCAGGTTGACAATCATATGGAGCGCTCTCAAAACTGTCCTACTGGAATATAAAATCTAGAACCGTGGTGTATTCAATCATATCGGAGTTGAATTTGCCGGTCCGATCCAAATTGCAATGAAGAAGGTACGGGTTCCAGATGCAGCGATATATATTGATTTTCGTCTGTATGACAATAAAGGTAGTACATTTGGAGTTGGTAAATGACCTGTCCTGCAAAGTATTTCTCAGTACGTTCAAACGTTTCGTAAGCCGAAGGGGTGTGCCCACCGTCACGTATTCAGACAATGTCACCAATTTCTTTATTGATTATTGATGTGCTAGCTTACAGCACAGAGCTTAAGATAAAATTGACATTTCAATCCACCATCAAGTTCGTGGTTTGGTGGGCTCTGAGATAATATTATGTCACATCCATGAAGCATCGTTTAGATCGTGCAACAGGCAACTCTAACTTAACAAGTAAATAATTGAGTTCTAAATCTGAGATATATATATTTGTGTGTTACATTGAAAATTTAGAAAGCATTGACTGTTGAATGACAATGTTTGGCGATAATCACCTGCTTCGTAGATCTTGCATTGTTCGGTCTAATGCCACCAAAAACTTTTTATGTGCCATCGTATACTCATCCCAACCGATCAATTTGCTGGCTACAAAACATTGCCCGTTGCACTGTTCTTTGAAAGGTTGCAGGTTGGATTTTCATTGATTTGCATATTTAATGACAAATTGAGTGCTAAATTAGCTGTTCGACCGCTTTTCTACAATGCGATTCCTGCGATGGAGCAAGTGTAAGTGCAATTTTATTCTATGAGGGAGTCATTGCCAAAATCAATGTGGTCTAAAAAAAATCTTTCTGGTTCCACCGGGCGTTCGAAGTGATTGAATGCATGGCAATCAAATTATTTTTCATTTGGAAGCATCTGTTGTATTTCAAGATTTGTGTCATGAAATGTGTGGAATCTGTTCTTGTTCCAGACGCCAATGTCGCAGAGCCCTTGCGAGATTGGCTTCTGGAACAAACACAGATGCATATCATTTTCTTATCACTCTTTGCGTGGCTCTGCAGTTCGATTAGAACGAAATTCCGTTTAGATTGTAGCATTATGAATTTTGCGACCTTAATTGCTCCGTCTTATTGGCGACATTGCTTTATTATAAATTTAAGAGCACTCATATTGTTTTCAAGAAAACTTATATATGCTCCTGCATCCATGCAATTGTTTGATTTAGATGATTGTTTATATTGGTGAAATCGAATAGAGAAATGGGACGGTCCGGAAACTGTGTAATATCGTTAATGTATTGCCCTCCAACGCAATAAGTAAATATCATTTTGTTTGGATTATGTATCATGAGGTAACGAACAAATCAATAGAAACTGTTTTTCAAACCTTTTTACTCTCATTCAAAGTTAGCCACCATGTCACATATCCGGTCTAGGACACGAATTTAGTATAAAATTAAGTGCCATCTTGTTACGCAAATCAAAATTACTAAAATCACTGAACTAAATTATATATTGGAGTCCATAAAGATAATACATTTATTATGTGGCGATTTCCTTTATTCTCATCTCATCTCATTATGAATTCAAATTATAAAATTATAATTTTAAATTAATTTATTTTTAACATTTTCATTCAACGACAAGAAATATATAATAAAAAAAATAATGTAATCATTTACATGTGAGTAGGTAGTGAAATTGTTGTGTCTTATATATATTTTTTTGAAACACATTTTTATTTGCGCCCACCTCGTATCTCATTGATATCATGGGTATATAAGTTTTTTGTTTTTCTCTTTTCGAACATCAAAAGCCAAAAATGATGCATCTTACAAGCAAATGTATATATATCTACAGTATGATCTGTAGAACACGTTTTATTGGCTGGTGAAAAACTTTTCTTTATCCTTTTCCTCAAAATGTAAGTTACTGCAAGAGCATTTGAGAAAAACGATGCATTTTTTTAAATGATATTTCTTTTAAAAATAATTCTAGGTTGTGACCTATCTAATTAAAGGTAATTAACCGATATGCAAAATGATGTAAAAAGTTTTAAAATCTATTAAGGGGTTAAAGAATTATCAAAAACACTGTAGATTCATCAGAAACAAAAGATCATTTCTCTCGAATTATATGAGCAATTCAAGTGAATTTAATATGTACATTGTAAGTCATCAACCAAATAGACTGCAATCAAGCCTATAGTATCGATGACATACTACTTTGCTACAACGAAGAAAGCGAAAAATTAAAAAAATCGATAAACAAGGCTAAATGGTTATACAGGGAGATAACCTATTTTTATAGCAGTAACGACACAAGTTGACAAAATTAGGCGTTTTACTCAAAAAAATTCAACGACATTCCATTCAATACTAAATCAAATCTAATCAAATCTAATCAAATCTAATCAAATCTAATCAAATCTAATCAAATCTAATCAAATCTAATCAAATCTAATCAAATCTAATCAAATCTAATCAAATCTAATCAAATCTAATCAAATCTAATCAAATCTAATCAAATCTAATCAAATCTAATCAAATCTAATCATATCTAATTAAATCTAATCAAATCTAATCAAATCTAATCAAATCTAATCAAATCTAATCAAATCTAATCAAATCTAATCAAATCTAATCAAATCTAATCAAATCTAATCAAATCTAATCAAATCTAATCAAATCTAATCAAATCTAATCAAATCTAATCAAATCTAATCAAATCTAATCAAATCTAATCAAATCTAATCAAATCTAATCAAATCTAATCAAATCTAATCAAATCTAATCAAATCTAATCAAATCTAATCAAATCTAATCAAATCTAATCAAATCTAATCAAATCTAATCAAATCTAATCAAATCTAATCAAATCTAATCAAATCTAATCAAATCTAATCAAATCTAATCAAATCTAATCAAATCTAATCAAATCTAATCAAATCTAATCAAATCTAATCAAATCTAATCAAATCTAATCAAATCTAATCAAATCTAATCAAATCTAATCAAATCTAATCAAATCTAATCAAATCTAATCAAATCTAATCAAATCTAATCAAATCTAATCAAATCTAATCAAATCTAATCAAATCTAATCAAATCTAATCAAATCTAATCAAATCTAATCAAATCTAATCAAATCTAATCAAATCTAATCAAATCTAATCAAATCTAATCAAATCTAATCAAATCTAATCAAATCTAATCAAATCTAATCAAATCTAATCAAATCTAATCAAATCTAATCAAATCTAATCAAATCTAATCAAATCTAATCAAATCTAATCAAATCTAATCAAATCTAATCAAATCTAATCAAATCTAATCAAATCTAATCAAATCTAATCAAATCTAATCAAATCTAATCAAATCTAATCAAATCTAATCAAATCTAATCAAATCTAATCAAATCTTATCATATTTAATCAAATCTAATCAAATCTAATCAAATCTAATCAAATCTAATCAAATCTAATCAAATCTAATCAAATCTAATCAAATCTAATCAAATCTAATCAAATCTAATCAAATCTAATCAAATCTAATCAAATCTAATCAAATCTAATCAAATCTAATCAAATCTAATCAAATCTAATCAAATCTAATCAAATCTAATCAAATCTAATCAAATCTAATCAAATCTAATCAAATCTAATCAAATCTATTTAAATCTAATCAGATCTTATAAAATGAAACCTTATCACAGTTAAATTTAACAGTTATTTGAAAGATGAGACTTACATTTTAGCTGTCAGTCCACAGTTATGGCTAAATATTTAAATATTTAATCTACAAATTCTAGTTTAAAGTACTGCACCGAGCATTTATGTTACGTTTGCATAAGAGTGTATGCTATATATCAAATGAGTTATGGGTAGTTCTTTTCTGCAGTCGTACAAAATGGGCCCGGCTTTGGCAATAACAGCCAGTCGCTGATGAAGGAACGATTTTGCAAGTTATGTTATATCACTTTGTAGTGACAGTTGATATTCAAAAGAGTTATATGTTTAGATGAATAACTTAAGGCCAAAACGTCTGCACATGATGTGCATGGACTTCAGGTCGTTTTACGTGTTAAGTTAGAACTTAAATTTTCAAGTCGATTACCGTTATTCGATTTAAGGAAGCTGAAATGTTCAGTTTTACTAAACTATGGTCAAAAATATTCAGGAGCAGATTATTAAGACATCATCAAGAAAAAAACCCTTTATAGTAGATGAAAAAAGTATTCTATGGATCATACTGTATAACAAATTTTAAAATAATTTTGTTAATTCATTCATTTATTGCTTAATTTTTTTGTATACACATTCGATAGAGGTATATATTATATTATATAAAAGTGAGGTTATATGCTTCATGATCCTCCATTCTTTCATATGTGTATACATATATACCGAATATATGATATTTCCGGTGGAGGAGAAAACATTTTACTAAACATAAAACCAAAAATAAAGTTACCTGGAATTATATTACCAAAGTTTTTTTTTGTTTTAATTATTTTTTATAATCAATCAATGCTACCAACCACTTAAAAATCGAAATCGGCGCCAATTGACTCCCATGTAAATACGAAGTCAATTTTCAAGTATTAAATAAATATTACAAGAAATATATATAAATAAATATATATATATATATATATATATATATATATATATATATATATATATATATATATATATATATATATATATATATATATATATATATATATATATATATATATATATATACATATATGACCTGTTGCATATACCCAGCATGGAAGTATGATTTTAGAAAATTAAATTTAAATAAATTATAAGTATGTATGTGTGTATGTGTGTGTGGTCGACATAATGACAAATATTTAAATTACGAGTATTCTTTTCTTATAATATTGTTAAGAAACTAAACAATACATCCTACGACGAAGCTGGAGCTATATGCTATAAAATATTATGTACGTACATACGTACTACACATATCTACCTAACTTATAATAATTTATTATTTTATTATAAACATGAAAATAATATAAAAAATCATTTATTATCTTGCTATACAATAATATCGTATACATAACCTATAAAAATGTTTTTTGACATTTCATCGTGTGTGATAAATAATGCAACGGAAATACATGAACTTGTATCACAAACTAGTGTACTAAATTTAATAAAAAGATCAAATTAAGTGTATATTGGGATGCAGAGCGGTTATGCATCCTTTAGGAAGGTCTAAAATTGTTTCACAATATCATTAATGCCAACATTAAGAGCGTACGCAAAAGTACATAAAAAAAGAACCAAGATGTGTCAAATGTGCAGGAAATCATCATACGAGAGATTGCGTCCAACTTAAAAATGTGCAGCCTAATAGCGTTCAGTGTGGAGATAATCATTCAGCTATCTCAAAGCTTCTTGAAATAATGTTACTAAGGAATCTCAAGCAAATGTCATCTTGGTGGCTTACAAAAAATCATTAAAATCTTCAAAGCAATTGCAAAATCATCTGAATACAATTAAACACTGGCTAAGGACTTCTTTTTAGATTATAATTTAGTACTAATTTAGTACTCGGGTTCAAATAAATTATGGCTAACATTTTTATTGTTATAAAATCCTCGGCGTGCAACTCTCACAATTGAGATAAGAAACATAGCTTAATTATTATTTTATGCTGCGGACCAACCCAAAGGTAAATATCACTTTGAGCAAGTTTTTTGCAGTGTACTTACAAGGTAAATTCAAATGCTGTACTAAAATGTAGGGTAAAACATATAAACATTGAAATTAAATATAATTGGTCTCCTTCGGGAGTGGGGAGCTACCACCTACTCAACGGGAGCTATTTGAAGGGTTTCTTGATTACTGTCATTTTACTTCATAGATAATTGACCAAGTTGGTTCAACCCATTACACTAATACCAACTAAGCGGTTAAAAAGGTTTTGGTTATACTACCAGAAGCACTGAACCAAATTCATTACCAATATAATAAATAGAAAAAAGAAACCCTAGCCAATGTTTCGCCTGGAATATGAACTAGAGGCAGAAATATATCATATACATAGAAAAATCAACGTTGAGAAACCAGGGAAGAGAACTGGTCCCGCACATTACGTTAAATGCTAGAAATGTTTGTGTTATTTGCTGTAACTAGCAATTGAAATTGAAGACATAAGTCGCATGGTAGAGGCTGCCTAGACGCAAACAAAGAACTGAAAAATGAATGCAGAAACTCGACCGCAGAAGTAACATTTTTGAACATCGAATGTGAAACCGGAATGCAACTACAAACAATAGTGAACACAATAGTGGGGTCTCATATGGAAGAATTTTGAGATGAACAGTTCCAAAAGTGATAGCTAATGAAAACATAAACATATGCAGAGCTTTAAACAAATTGGCTGGTCTGATAAAGGTTCGGAAATTGGATAATTTCAGCAGTGTATTGCCCATCATATCACGCTTTCAAAAAACAGTATAGTTTATAGATTTCTTTAGACAGATAGGTAACAAATTCCTTTCGGGATGTGACTAAAACGCTAAACATATTTAAAGAGGTTCAAGTCTGGCACTTAAAACTCTAAGACATGCATTGAAGGAGGAAGGAAATCCAAAATTACTTTGTGTGTAAATTCAAGGCAAAATCAACATGGGATTCTTGAACAAGTACACATAATGGTAAATGCTATCAAACAAATCTTAGCAATGTTATTCTGCTGTTTTCTTGTATATCGCCTAAGCCTCTATCAAAGTTTGGCACGATGGTCTAAAATACAAAATTAAAGGCTAAGCTGCATCAATAGTGTAAAATGTGAGGGGAAGCATTAAACAAAAAAATGTGTGATACACAAAACCAAGCTGCAGAAGTTAATACAAGAAACGAAAGTCACTTTCTGGCCATAAAGAAAGTGATTACTCTTTATGGAAAGCTACAAAAGGACTAAAAAGATCAAAAGAGCAGGTGCCACCAATTAAAAAACCAGATATTATTTGGGCCAAAAGCACCAAAGTAAAAGCTGATCTTTTGGCTGAACATCTGGAAGAAACGTTTAAAATGAAAAACAAAAAGAAGACGAGCTAGACATACGACCAGTTACAATGAAAGAACTCAAAAATGAAATCAAACATAACCTAAATGCACAAAAAGCTCCTGGATACGATTTCATTACAGGAAAAGTTATTAAAAAGTTCCCAGAAAAATGTCTTAAGAAGTTGCTTTACATAATTGACGCAGCATTTAGAATCAAATATGTTTCTCAACAGTAGAAAATACTACTCCTCAAAAGGATGAGACCTCTGATTGAAGAAAGACACCTGTTACCATCTCACCAATTTGGTGACAAAACTATCCTAAATGAATTGTGTGACAAACTTAAGGCTAATGAGTGCTTAAGAAGTAAAAAATGAAAAAATATGGAAATCCCTTATAACTACAATCGACGGGAGATGGGATCTAGAAGGCAAAAAAAACTGATATATTTACTGTATGCACCTGAAAGAATCTTCCAGAATTTACGCAGACACACAGTTTATGAAAAGAGAAATATATTCAACCATAGAGCAAGTACATATAATTACTGAAATTATAGAGAAAAGAAAAAGTATGCTCTGGGATTCTTTTAAATGAAACGCTGGCAATCGATAAAGTGTGGTATTGCTCTTTAAAATTCACAGAGATTTATATTAAAATGTAATATTAAATTAAGAAAATGTCCAGGCTGCTGTAGAAAAACTCCAGATTGTCAGTACAAAAAAATTGTTATAGACTCACGGTGCGCAGTATGCTGAACACCACAGACGCAGTGAGGCTATAGGTTTGTACCAGAGATTAATTTGGAAGTAACAAAACCAAATCCTATATCTGTATACTTTAAACCATGCAAGCAAAATTTGAAACGTAAAAATCCCGATCATTGAACCATAATAATATTTTATCTGTTAAAAAAAATGTTCAATTGTATTACCAAATAAAGATTACAAGATCTCCGCTCAACAATTTATACGATCGCAGTTCTGTATTTTGTATAACCAGATGACAGAATAAGAAAATATAAGCATTGCTTCACGTCTTAAAACCAAAACATATATGTACTCAAAAACATATGAAAAAAAAAAAAACAATTGATTTGTTAAAATAAAAAAATGTTCAATGTACAAATGTGTCATCGATAAATGGTTATTTAATTTAAATATTCGATCGATCAACATTCAGCAGCCGGCCATTTTCTCGTTAATTAAATTTATTAGTGATTTCATTATGATCTTTTTTGGGATGTTTTTTTTTTGTTTTTTTTTTTATGTTATGATCATCATAAATCATATCACAAGAATGCGCTCGCGCGCACGGTACCTTGTTAAACAATTGAAAAACTTGTTGAAGAGACACATATCCTAGATTTTTTCGGGCGACTCAGTTTTTTTTTGTTTTACATTTTATGTTTTGGTATGTTATCTCGCAGTTAAGGGTTTGCAAAGTTATTTTTATCGTGAATTAATTCAATTTATTTTTTGTTTTATATAAAGAAATAAGGCAGAAATAAAAGAAAATGCGAATTGACTTAATTTATTTATTTCTGTTTTTAGTTTTAACAAAAAAAAAAAAAAAAAAAAAAACGATAAAAAAATAAAATAAAAAAATCCGATTGAATGATTGACGATTGAAAAGATTTTATTTGGTAAAGTCAAGAAAACCCATTATCGGGCGATACGATTCGTATTCATAGTATAATAAAATGTACACCGCACCATACCCGTCAATGGGGTAAATATTAGTGGACAGAGTTTTCCAATATGGTACTCAATTCAATAGAAAAATTGTTTAGGCATTTCCACATTTGCGACATTTCGATTACATTTGATCGTTCAGTGAGCAACTCTGAAATACTATCCGCGTATGCATCGGATGCAGATAACGAGAGCTATTATCCGAGAGCACTATTTGGTCACTTCTATACTGATTGGTAAGAATGAAGAGTCATTTAGCATTATATCAGTCTATTTCTAGAGATAAGAAATATCCATCCACTTCCCTCTATTTAACAATAATTAATGGGTCCTTTGCGAGGATTTAAATGCTATAGACATAATCTGTAGAGTTACCCAAAAGAAAACCTAAATGGTAAAATACTCTTCAAACTCTGCGAATCCGGTAACTTACAATTACATATCCTCAATCGGTGCGCACGTTGGGACGCTGTAATATACTTAGTAATTTCTAAAGGTATAACGCGACATAGCATTGTCTGTTCCGATCATTTGCCTATCTTAGTTAAAGCTTCTGGATATTATAACCTGTTCCAAGCAAGTCCATAACCTTCTTCGGAGAATTAAAAATATCACTCCTGGTTAAGACTCGAATTGAGCGATTATAAAACTTTTATTATCTGACATTCTACTAATAGCTCAAATAAACAATGAAATGCACTCCTATGCATATTTTCCAGAGAGCTGGAAGCTCTTAAAAGTTACAAAACCAACTAAAACAGGAACCTTCTCAGTAGTTTTTCCGGGCTAGATGTAATGGAGGCCTTGCTGAACAAATGGTCTTGTCTCTATTTAGTGTTTTTATTTAAGCATTGGGCTATGCCATTTGTTATGTTTCCTGAAGTTTGGAAAATATTAAAAGTCATTCCGAACTATAAAATAAAGCAGTGTGGTAACTGATTATCGCGCAATTACATTACTATCTTGTATTTCACCGGTATTTTATTGGTATTTATTGGTATTTTATACCAATAAATAACTGTTGCCAAGTTAGGGTGGCAGAAGTGGGTGTTGATTTTAGATCAAGATAGACTTTCGATATAAACATGTTTAAAGGCTTGACCGAGATTCTTACGGTGTTGAACTGACTCACATATCTATAAAAGTCGGTTAACCGGCAGGCTAACTACCTACCATTATACAAATCTTGATGTTGAAGGTTAATTCGCAATAATACATCCTAAAAGACGTAGGCGATTTCAATACTCAAATTGGTAGAAGTGCCGTAACAGCTTGCATAAAGTGAGTAACAAAAAAGGATATCGCGCCGTTGAGCAATACAGTCATCTCAAGCAGATTTTTCTCTCATAAAAGAATCCACAAAGTAAAGTGGAGATCGGATGATGGAAGAATTGCAAATCAAATCAATGCTTACATGTGCTGACAATGGCATTAATCACATATGGTTGTCATTTTCAAATATTTGGAAAATATTACCAATTTTTTTTAGACAAGCGAGAAAAGTCGTGTGCTGGAATGGCGATAAAACTTTTTGAAAATTTTGTACACGAGGTAGCAGATGCCTCTTCTTACAGGATTCTAGGTAATAACGATGATATCGGATACGAAAATAAAATCGCACCTTCCACATTGGATAACAAAGATCAGCAGAAGTTCGTCAAAACTCAAATGGCGAAAACAAAGAAGCTCAAACAAAATTTCAGCAAATGTTTCAGGGGATGTTTTGTCTTTTTTTTTGAATCGAGGTCAAGCAGTAAAATAAATCAGCCATCTCACACTATCGGAAGACGATTATATGATTGCATGGGGTACTCTTATCGCCAGATACGATGACAAGAGGTTACTAGCTAGCGCACGCACGTTAGTGTTATATATTGCTAGAATTAGCCAGCTTGACTGTCAAATCATTTCTTAGAAATCATGGCCCTCATGAAACTACCAATTGCAAGACATTTTAAAACCTATAAATTTTTCAGTGAAATTCAGCTTCCAGTGCAAAATCTCCATGCAGAAGCTATCTACAGAAGAACCATGTAAGACATTGACGAAGAAAATGTGCAATAACTTTGGAAACGGCTAATAAAGCTGCACAAGTTAGCGACTATCATGCCTAATACCTTATGCCTTATGCTTTATGCCTTATGCTTTATGCCATATGCCTTATGCCTTATGCCTTATGCCTTATGTCTTATACCTTACGCTTACGCCTTATGCCTTATGCCTATTATGCCTTAATCCTTATGTTTTATGCCTTATACCTTATGCCTTATGCCTTATGCCTTATGCCTTATGCTTTATGCCTTATGTCTTATACCTTACGCTTACGCCTTATGCCTATTATGCCTTATGCCTTATGCCTTATGCCTTATGCCTTATGCCTTATGCCTTATGCCTTATGCCTTATGCCTTATGCCTTATGCCTTATGCCTTATGCCTTATGCCTTATGCCTTATGCCTTATGCCTTATGCCATATGCCTTATGCCTTATGCCTTATGCCTTATGTCTTATACCTTACGCTTACGCCTTATGCCTTATGCCTATTATGCCTTAACCCTTATGTCTTATGCCTTATACCTTATGCCTTATGCCTTATGCCTTATGCCTTATGCTTTATGCCTTATGCCTTATGTCTTATACCTTACGCTTACGCCTTATGCCTATTATGCCTTATGCCTTATGCCTTATGCCTTATGCCTTATGCCTTATGCCTTATGCCTTATGCCTTATGCCTTATGCCTTATGCCTTATGCCTTATGCCTTATGCCTTATGCCTTATGCCTTATGCCTTATGCCTTATGCCTTATGCCTTATGCCTTATGCCTTATGCCTTATGCCTTATGCCTTATGCCTTATGCCTTATGCCTTATGCCTTATGCCATATTTATTTTTTTTTTCATGTGGGAAAGTGAGGAAAATATTTGAAAGACGAAGCTGTGATGATGGCAATCATCTCAGCAATAGTGATGAAATATACCATCTGAAAACCTTTCATCCACTTATCTATCCTCCATGCGGAACTATCGTTACATACTCCTTAAATGTTGCTCTGCTCTTGCACGCTCTAAGTGTCTCAGTTCCTTGAGTACCACCGCTGCCGTGTGGCTTACAGCATTCCACATTTCTTCCAAAACTAGCATTAATTGCAGTTCCCTCCGAGTTGTTTCAAACCGTGGACATTGGAAGAAAACATGTTTCACATCTTCTTGTGATCCTTTGCAAGCCGGACACTCTGGTGTGTTGGAATTCTTAAATCTGTAATGTTATGCATCAAAACTGCCATGTTCACTTAACAATTGTGTTAAGTTCGCCATGCCGCCTATTCTACCACTTTTCAATGGATGGTATGAGCCGATTGGAAGTATATTGATTGGAAGCATCCTAGCCGTAACGAGCAACGCATCATTGGATACTGTGCGGAAACCACATATAGTACTTGAGGCACTTAAGCGGTACACTGATGGGTCTATAAGTTTCAACGTTCATCGCATCACTCCAAACAGGTGATCCAGAGAGGATACTGGAGGTTACCGCGTTAGCCAGCAGCATGCTACGATACTGTCTTGCCCTGGCAGTGTTGGGCATAATGCGGGAGAGGACTGCAGCTATTTTAGCAACTTTTATACTCATTACCATTAGGTGCTCCTTAAAGTTTAAGCGCGCATCAATTTAAATACCCAGATAGCGTAATAAAGACTGCGAAGGTATTGAGCTTCTTTATATGTACACTGCGGTACTTGCAATACATGTATAGAGCATTGAGAATATGGCTCCATTTGGCCGCGTTGAACGCGTTTTTGACAACCAGGACGACCACGGTGCAGTATTTTTTAGAGCCCCCCCATCTTCTAGCAAAAGTAGCTTTTGGAAAAGTCTTGGCGATTTCAACCACGTGTCGAATGGCATCAATTGTTGATCTAGCCTTTCGAAATCCATACTGCTGCTCAAAGAGGTCTCGGAAAAATGGAAAAATTGAACATTGAAAAAGTTGGCATTGTTGGAGAAAGGATTCCAAATACATTTTTTTTAAATCAAACCAAAGTAATGAATTAAAATCGGTTGAACATCACATACAGCATCACAAGAAACGTTGAAGACGTTGAAAAGATGATTAAAAAAAAATAAAAATACGTTGTCTCTTGATTGTTTGGTACATCGACAAAAATGGATTATTTTTCTAAATTTTGTCGTTATGTATACGAGTAACAATAAATTATTTATAAGGACCCATATAGAGAGGATTATATGCATGTGTCCCTTCGCTGTTTCGTATTATACATATATAGAGTCGTGAAATTAGAACGGAAATCTATTCATAAAGCATCCGGCACCTGCATGATTTTTTTTACTGGTTACTTCACTTTATGCCTAAACAAAAGCAAAACCATTAAATTATAGAATTTTTAGATACGGATGCATGAGACGATGTAAACTTTATATGGATTTTATCTCAATCGTATATTGTAACGTGGTTTCGTTTAGTGTATGACACAAGCCTAATTGAAATGTACCATGTAACCAATGTCAGTTACTGTATCAATAAAATAGAAGTACTAAAGTAGTTCAGTGCCTGTAAATAAATGTAAAAACTGAATAAGGTATGATGATCGTCAATCGCAACCCACAATCCAATAAATTTTAAAACGTTAAAATGCAACCTACCACTTTTAAATTAAAAATACAAAATAAAAAAGAAAACTTGTATACTAAAAGAAATCCATTCGTAACCATCAACCACTTTGTCAGATGGCAGAAAAGTAAAACAGAAAATTGTCACATAATCGACATAAATACCGTATTAAATATCAACCGTTGAATGTTAGATTTTCCAATTTTTATTGTAGGTTGGTGCATGTATATATGTATGGGGGTGTTTCAATTGGAATGGCCATATTTTATTAAGATCGATTCGTTCGTATGGTTATAATATTGCCACCCATTCATGTGGCTCTATCTCATAGTAAAGGGTGGTTCTAAAGTAAAGGGGTCTACTTTTAAGCCTATCTCGCCAATAAAAGTCGCAATGTTATGTTTCAAAGGTGAAATTACCGGGATAACCCCTATTCTTACGAAGCCTCAATGGAAAATGTGGTAATCAAAAGCGTCCACATTCATAGCATCGGCTTCTCTACAATTATGGGTGGTTCTTCCAAAAACCCGGAAATTCTGCTTATTTACATAGCCCCCGAGGTGGAAATGCACTTCGTTTGAAAAGATGAGCTTTCGACAAAACTCGACGTCATTATCAAGCTGGTCTATAACCCAAGCAGAAAACGCATATCGAAAGGGATGGTTATTATCTTTTAACGCCTGAGTTATATGGACCTTGTCCATATATAATTCTTATATAGGTCTTTGTACAGTATTCTTCTCAGGCTCGGGGATTACTTTTGTTTTTAATAGCAGGCCATTCTCATGAACTTTCTTCAGCAATTTTACTACACCGGTTTTGCTTGGTGCTCTTTCACGACCCATAATTCTATTCATATTTCGCACGGTTTGGATTCCACATAACAAACATAACAAATAGCTACATAACAAATACCTTGGATAACCACACTGCCAATTATCCCATAAACGTGCTAAATTCTTGGAAAATACGAGTCATCAAAACAGATGACTAATGGATTCAATAAACTTATACGTTTAATTCATATACTCCTTTAAGGAATGCAGCCAACTTTTTTCTATTATAATGCACCTAAAAAGAACAAAGGTTAGACCTTTTTAATAAATCCACTCCAAATTGTTCAAAAGTTCTGCCACATTATCTGTATTATTATAAAGAGTAATGACTGTATCAAAAGGCACTCTGTTTCTCTTATTCCTTGCGACATCAATGGCATGTCGACAGCGAGTACAGATAGTAAGGGGCGACTCAACCTTGAAGTCAAAGAAGTGCTGGGATAACGCATTGTTTTCACAGTAGAGAAGGATATTCCAGCTAAATTATTATTAGGCGGAAGGCGTGATGAAAGGTCTGGATCCCTAATAAGTGTAGTAAACTTAAGTGGATTTATTTTTAATCCTACGATATCTAAACATTTTTCGGATCCGGACTGTACAGATGTTATACCGCACTTAATACTGGTGCGCTCCCAAAAACAGGTCTTGATTATACGATTGATCAACCAGAGGGGTATCTATTGCTGCGTGAGCATTCAGTTACAACATCTAACCTAACGGTATCAAAAACACTTGCCAAATCAATAGAAAAAATGAAAACACGATTTCCGGCACGCCTCTCTTCATCAAGTACTCGTCGGATGGCAAACATATAAATTAGGAATGGGTACTTGGATAGTATCAACCCACTCGGATGGAGGCTCATTCTGTATCCAAGCTGTCTTGAAAACTGAGTGAAACGCCTTGAGTATATTATCGGGAGCATTTTTAAATAGTCAATAGGTACCCCATCACATCCGGGAGCGTTTTTGGAACGAATATACTTGATAGCAAAATGAATTTCTTCCTTAATGGGAGGAGGTGCTAATGGAAAGTAATCACTCTAACAAGGCAGGCCAATCATGGGGATGTAGTGCGCAACTCTTTTACTGCTTAAAATGTTTAAAAAAGAAATAAGTCTTACGCATTCGTTCCGAGGGTCGAATGTTAGTCAAATTACAAAATGTTGACACTCTAATGATCTATGAGCGGAACTTGCATCACACAACCTTCTTCTAGCTCTTTTTAGGTTAGTGTTAGCAATGGGGTCATGAGAGTGGGAGTTCTTATAATATTGAGCATGTTTAAATAAAGCCAACGCACGCCTACTATTGGGTGTCAGTGGAGTTTTGACTGTTAAGGATTGAGGCAATCTTTATACTGTTAATGATCAATGACCAAAGATCTCCACTGTTAGTTTCTGAAACAGCTCTGTCATAGGTGGCTGCTAGAATATTCTAAAAGATAAGACAAATTGTCAAATAGAGTTGATGAACGAGTAAGTAATTTAAGAGTAACTCCATTCTCGTAAATGCGCGTTGAAATCACCAAAAAAGTAAGATAATATCGCGAGATGATGGGCAACGACCAATTATTGAGTTTGCCGCTGATTAAATTGAGACGCGTAGAGAGGAACATACACGGATATAAAAAGAATTTCACAGTCAGTTACTCTACCGAGAATCGTAATTCTTGCCCAAAATACTTTTTGAGGCGCTTGGATTGAATGGAAGCATGACACTTTATCAAAATGCCCACACCTTTTTTCTTGGTCTTAGGATCATTTGCGAGGTGCCAAACGTAATTCAAGGTAAAACAGGTTCCCATACCCATGTTTGTCTCTTGGATACCACATATAAAAATAACATCTTCACACAAAATTCGGTCAATGGTGTCTCGTAAATAGAGTTTGAGTGAATAGTTTGTGACTGAAACACCTCGTTCCTGCGAGTTGGAATGTCACGTTTGAAGGGCGGCTCAATATCATTGTTTATTAATACCATTGTGATTTTATTGGTAGTGGCTGTAATACACAGTCGCTGATTAGTGTGATGAACTTAGCGCATAATATATATAAATACACATAGTACTATACCATCATAAGAAAAACACAGTTTACCCATTGACGTTCCAGATGACGGGTTGAATATCGTCAAAATTTAGTATACATTTATGACATTATATGCGGCGATTATAGCCGGGACAATCCATTTACTGGTTGCAAATAGCTGGTTCTGTGAAAAACTTGACTAGAATCTTGAATACGTATGGTCCTCGTCCACGAAAGTTAACCATTTTTGTTCCCATCGATGACAAGGACAAAGCGTTGTTGTACAGGCAACTCATACTCAACTCTGAGGAATTGAAGATACTCGAAAATATTTCCAATCGCATTAACTGTTTTTTCTAATTTTGCTTTGTCTTTTAAGCAGCAATTGTTAAACTTTCCCTCTAAAGGATAATTTAGGATACACTTTAATTTTAACTAACTGGGTTGATGTAAGCTTAGATGAGTGCATGGTTCCATGATGTGCATCGTAAGCCAAATCAAGAAGCCCGAGCTGCGTGTTCTTTTCTCATATGTTTGATATTCCTGTAAATCTAACATCCCTATTCGTAGTTGATTCTCGTCCTCCATTGAATTATTAATAGATGAAATGGTGATGTTTGTGTTGTGTTTCTACAACTTCACGATATTATCAATTATAGATTGTTTGATTTTTTATTAGTGATAGAAATCGTCCTCGTTACGGTTGATCTTCGGTTTCACGCCACGTTTCGCGCATTTGTTTTCACTTGTTGTTTTCTAGTTTTTTACTTCTCCCAGGACCTACTCATGTTATATATACTGAGTACCAAGGTCTATTTCATTGTTATGATCTCTAGCTTGCCTAACCTTTCGAAGTATATGCCTGTCGACTGATTAAATAATTTTAAATCGATGTTGGTGCTACGAGTCCGAAAAGGTAGCAATTTGATAACATACCTACGGCAAGGTGGTTCCTACTTCCTATAGTTTTAGGTCGACGATATATGGTTGTGGTCTAGAAATTGGGTCATTAATATGGCTTACACATTGCTTACCGTTACATTACGATTAAATGCCGACTTTATCACAGGGGTCGAAGTGTTTATTTTGCACAAATCAACATCAAAGCTGCCGAGACTAAAAGCACTGAAGTCATTAACAGCCTCATCGCAAAGAATACAGCATTAACTCCGCAGCATTAATTAACTCTTGAGCAGGAAAAATATTGCTAGACATTTTTTCTAACTAATGACACTAGGGACTCTTCGGGTCGGTTTATTGTGAGACTCCCCTTTGCTTTAAACGCCAAACGATCAGGAACCTCACTCTGACAGGCTACTTCGCAATTTTCATCTTTGGAATCTAAACTGGCCACATCAGCCAGGAATCAAACTAAACAATAACACCAAACTTCGCGTGTGTTTCTATGGCTCTGCAGTTACATCATTTTTGATCTCGCCAATTTCGAAACTGTTATAGTAGGTCCCACGGTACAACCTAAATTACTTAGCATTCTGTCAATTTCCATTACTGCAGATATCAAAGGGATGATGTGCTGTCGCAACACCAGAGCATTGGGCCATTGCGTCCAAGCAATTACATTCTATTCCAGTACACCCGAAAAATTCAGATATTCCGCCGTTCTGCATTGAATAACTAGAATGGGTGAATACGAGACAGTTAAGCGAAGTGACAGCGCCATTAAATGAGGCAATAGGAAATAAAATGGAACAAGAGGGAGGTTAAAAAAAGACCACTAGGTTAAAACAGCTAAAAAATCCAGACATCTGTAACGCAGGACATTCGGAGAACTTCGGTGTGATTATTTACTCTACCAGTATAACTGTATGCCATTTGGGTTGTGTTTTTTTGAAGCTGATGAAACTGTTCCGATCAAAGTTGAATGATCCGAACATCACTATTGATTATAAGATGATGGACTGATCGCCACGGAAACCATTGAAAAAAATATGGAGATTTTAGGAAATTTATTTAGCAAAATGTGAAAAGCTTAGTTAACTGTAAATCTTTCTTCAAATCTGTAAATGATTTCTTAGGGCATACAATTTTACATCAGGGAGTAAGACCGCGGGACATGCAAAAATAGCATCTGAAGGACGATTTTAAAAAAACCTGAGACAATTAAAAAAGGAAGACAGTTTTTTGTGTTTACACAATTGTGGTTTGTGCGTGTTTACTTACGTCCATTCGCGTTTCTAGTTTCACCCTTGTATCATACTTTAGCAGCCCGACAAAAGAAGGGGTTCTAAAATATTACAGTAATGAGCTGGAATCACTAGCTATATGATATAAAATCTTGAAAGACTTAAACCCTATCTATTATACAAATAATTCAAAATTCTGACGGACATTGAGGCAGATCCATGAAAAAAATACGCAGAAAATTGAGTATGGAAGCCCGATGATTAAAGCTTTGGTGTAATCTTGTGGACCTAAATTTCAATAGAGATTAAGATATAGATAAACCTGAACCCCTACTGTTGTTGAGAAGTGATAGAATAATGTTAATTTATTTTTAAATTTTCAATGAATGTATATCAATTAGATTTTCTTGTAATTACTATGACGTGTTTTGTCAGTTAAACGGTTATTTCATTTGGTTTTGGTGCTAAGATTATATTTTTAGAATCTATACTTTCTATAAATTTTAAAGTTTTGCGTGGATTGTAATGTATGAATATCAAACGGTATTGGTCATAAAACGGTTAATTCAATTGATTTGTAATGTTTAATCAATTTCTATCACTTGAGTTGCTGATTAGAGATGACAGAATACAGAAAACAGAATGCAGAGCAGTTCAGTAAAATTGTGATAAGGAAAATTCCTCCTATCCTACTGTTTGGTAAATGTAAACAGGCTGTGGGAATCGATCCAGCGTTAACCGGAACACTTGACATGCGCTTGGTCTCACAGTCTCATCTATCAATCAATCATTGTACAAGGTAAATTTATCAAGTGATAAGTTGGCTAAATCTGATTAGCATATCCCTAGTCAGTCTGTGATTTAAATCAAACATTCGATGTTTTCGTATGAGGAAGACGATTTAAGATATCATTGAGATAAACACGTTAATAATTTGATTTGACACACCCGGTATATATTTTATGTGCACACAAGACATACACACACTTTAAAAAGTGTATACACTTTTCGAAAAGATAATTTTTACGATTAGTATTTATTTCAAACAAATATATACGACTTTTGTAATGTGTATATAGAGTTGTAGTAGGATAACTTGTATTTACCAATCACTCTACATATATGGTTGTCCTACACTTATATGACAACAATTACCCGTATGTCGTATATTACTACTTTATTTAGTTGTTGTTACGTTTTTTTTAAGGTATATAACGAACATAATTTTCGTAAATCAAAATGAAAATTAGTGTGAATCGACCTACTCGATGTGCACAGATAAACGAAGGAGTGCATCCACTTGTATATTGTAATATATGCGCGTGCGGTAAATACTTTCCATCCATCACATTTTATATAATGATGTCTTAGAGGCAATGTGCGCGCTCATCTAGAAATTCATAAAATTCAAGTTATTGTAATGTAAATTTGATGCAATTTTCACCTACGCTGTTTATTATTAATGCGTGGATATGATAATACCTTCGAACGAACTATATATCGAAATGCCTATATTATAAATTGTTTAGGTGATCATTTTTATAAAACCATGAGCCATGAAAGGGTTACTTAAGTGCAAAATTATGTGTGGGCGAAATGTATACATATCAAAATATGGTGAAACAACAGTTACATGAAACTAAATATATATTAACATACAGCCTTACATACAGACGTACAAACATTTATATTTCTCAATTGATTTATGATCAATTGGAAAATGTGATACGCGCGTAAAGATATATTTCTCCGATCATGGTTTTAGATCTTATTTTAATTATACATAACGTAGCAATACATTGTGATGATGATGATGGTGATAATCAGCATCATCATCATCTTGATAAAACAAATATACGAGTAGATTTAGCAGGTAGAAAAATACATTTCCATCTACCTAAATACCAACCATTGTTGCTTTGAAACCCAGCAACATCTTCGTATAATGTTGTTGTTAATTTAATTTTTTTTTAAGAAAAGCAAATATACCACCAACACAAGATTTCTTTTATTCATTCATAAATTTTCAAAGTTTCTTTTTTCGATGTTGTTGCGCGTTTGCGTTCATCGAGTCGTGTTGGTGTAACAAACTACATATTAACCCTAGACAAACAGAGGTAAAAGTTATCTGGATACATCGGTATAAATATATTATGCTTATACCTATATACCATATTAACACCTGCTGGGCTTAATCACAATGATTAAATGGAATAGTATTTCCTTTATAGGAATTCACAAAAACACAAATTTTTTTTTTTTTTACAAATTTAACAATTTAAACGTGACTTGGTATTTTAAGAATTACTTTTTTCTTTAAATATATGAACAAAAAGGTAAATACTACTTCCGTTACAACCGAATTGTGCATTAAATAATAATATTGCCGCTCAGTCGCGCACACAGAGGATGTGGAGTATAATAGAATTGTTTATTGTGTGTATACACAAAGAATTTATGGGTTTCCGACCAGACGCCAAAGACGTGGTCGGTATGTCGGTATTTTCTAAAACTCCTCCTCTACCAGTGTATTCACATATTTCAAATATTTCAATTTTGCAAGGTCATCGTTAAATGTCGGCATAACTTTGGCGAATGAACTAAATTACTGTTAAACCTAACAATTAAAATTATCGATTGAATTCAAGAACATTTACTAAATAATCATCATTCAAATTTGATTCAAACTGGTTATAATTTCCAATTCAAGATTTGAGAATCCTAAGCAAATTTAGCCTAAAACCATTTAATTTTTCATTCAAACAGTCATGGAACAATATCTGTCATCCTCAATCAAACTAGCTACTTTTCAAATCAATTTACTTTCAATCTCGTTTATATTTCGTTTTAAATTTAATTGTTTTTGGTTGAACCATAACACTATGTAATTATCATAATATTTACACCGAAAATCAATACCAATTAATATTCAATCTTACTTTTTCGTTTCAAACTTTAATTCGGCGAAAAAATGTTAGTTTCTAGTCATAATAAATGAAAACCAGTAAAATAATTTATGTTTGATCTCTCAAACTCATTCAAATTAACAAGATTTCAAATCAAATTACCAAAATCGTAATAATACACAACCATTAAATCTGAAATATTTTGAATTAATTTACTATCACTAAAATTTCTGAATGAAGTCAAATCCAATTTAAATCAAAACTCGTATCACTTTTCTATCAAACAATATCAAATTTCATTCAGTTTTGTTTGGTTGAACTCAAGTGACTTTTCAGATATAGAAACACAATCAAACTGTTTTTTCATATTTAGTGGAAATGTTATTACTGATGAAATAACATTTCAAATATGATTCAAATTTGTATCCATTTTCAATTAAAATGTCCACAATGCTAATCAAGCCTAACATAAACTTCATGCTTTTAATCCAATTACCGAGACAGGTGTCAATATTAACTTTGGTATATAGTAACAAGTTATTCATGGTTAGTTATAAATCAAGTTACCATCAAACTTGCTCAAATTTAATTTAACAATTTAAGTGAATCGATTGTGTTCAGGACGCTTTTTAGGTATTGTCGAATTAACTAAGCTTGTAACCTCATAAGTCGTATTATACAAATTTTAACAATAACTTCAATAATTATTTAAACTTGATTCAAATTTTTGAATCAATTTATTATCAAAACTTTTAAAGATTTCGGTATACCTTAGGACACTATTCAAAAATGATTCAGTTTTTAATCAAAAATAAATTAAAGGTAAATTGCTTCAACTTTATCAATTAAGATCCAGCTGAGAACGTTTGCCTGAACCACATTTCATTTACATGTTATATTATAGGCTTCAAACACTATTCAAGCTTGGTTTAGTTTTCAAGTCAATTTGTTATAATTTCCATCGATTACGATAAGACTCTTTTAGGTTCTTAAAATCAGAAACAATTTCAACTATCAAACTCATTCAAATTAAAATGTTATTTTATAACATGTAACTAAATTTACAGTTCCTTATCAAATTCGATTCAAATTTGTTTCCATTTTCGGTTGAAAATTTTATTCAATTCTTGACATAAATTTTGAAAGATTTTTTTTGCTCATTGATATTTTTAAATGATGTTCAATTCAATTCAAATCACAAGTAATTTTAAACTCGTTTCAATTTACTACCAAACTTAATCAAATTTCATTCAATTTTGTTTCAAACTCGATTCAAATATGCAAATTTTCAATTATATTCATAATGCTAACTATATTTAACATACATTTCACAATTTTAACCAATTAGTGAGACAGGTATTAATATTAACTTTGTTTTAACAAGTTATTCGCGGTTAGTTATAAATCCAATTACTATCAAACTATAATTAAATTTAATTTAAAAATGAATCGATTGTGTTGTGTTCAAGACATTTTTTAGTTTATGCCATTCGATTAGGCTTGTAAACACATTAATAGTATTATAAAAATCTTCACATTAATTTGAATAAGTAATCAAACTTAATTCAAACGGTTTTCAATTTTCAATTCATGATATAAATGTTTAATCAAGTTTAAGTTTAACTTTAAAATTTGTTAGTTTTCAGTTACAATAAATTGACGATATGGAATTAGCTTATCGTTAATCTTTCAAACTCATTCAAACTAACCAATTTTTAAAATCAAATTAGTAAATTTGTTATACAAAACCATTAATTTTTCTTAGAAGTTTTGAATTAATTTACTATCAAAACTTTTTAACTTTTCGGTATAGATAGCTCAAGACACTATTCAAACATGCAGAATTCAGCCTACATTTTTATAATTTGAATCAAATTCGAAATTTGATCAAAAATAAAATATAGAGTGATCAAACTTCTTTCATTTGAGATTCAGCTGAGAACGTTTGGCTGAACAATATTTCATCTATATGCAATCCGTTTCAAACATTAATCAAATTTGATTAAATTTTCAAGTCAAGTTTTTATAGTTCTAATTGACAAATTTAAACTATCAAACTCATTCAAGCTAAAATATTATTTGTTAACACGTTAGTCAATTCAAGTCTCAACTTTATTTCAAACTTTATTTCAAATTCGATTCAAATTTATTTTCATTTTCGTTTTGTTTGGTTAAACTCAGGAGCCTTTTATCTGAAATATCATTTCAAACTCGATTCAAATTTGTGTCCTTTTTTAATTAAAATTTCCATAATGAATCAAACTTAAAATTAAACTTTACACATTGAATCAAATATTGAGTCAGATTCCAATATAAATTTTGGCATATTAACAAGTTATTTGCAGTTAGTTATAAATCAAGTTACCATAAAACTTAATTCAAATTTAATTTAACAATAAAGTTTTTCGATTGTATTCAAGACACTTACTATGCTTGATATTAGTCTTATTATAAAAGCTAAAACAAAAACTTTAATCTTTATTCAAATTTGATTCAAAATGTCTTGAATTTTCAAATCATAATTTCGAAATCTAATTTAAGTTTAACTTTAATTTTAAAACTTGTTTGTTTCTACTCATAAAATCTCTCAAGCACATTCAAACTAACTAGATTTCAAATCAAACTACCAAATTCGTTATATAAAAACAATTTTTTTTCTAAGACATGTGGAATCAGTTTACAATCAAAACATTTAAACTTTTCGGAATAGTTTAAGACACTATTCAAACAAGCTTCAATTTTAATCAGTCTAATTAAATTTAACCTGCAACTTAATTTTTCTTGAATTGATAGTACATCAAAAATAAAATATAGAGTGATCAAATTTCATTCAAATCCATCAAATGAGATCCAGCTAAAAACGTTCAAATTAAAATGTTATTTGTTAATATTTAACTAAATTTACAGTTTCTATTCAAACTGCATTTTAAAATTAGATTGAAATTTGTTTCCAGTTTCGATTAAAATTTTAATTCAATTCTAATCAAACTTAACATAAATGTTAAAAGATTTTTTTTTTAAGATTTTCGCTCATTGAAATTTTAAATGATGTTCAATTCAACTCAAATCAAAAGTAAATTTAAATTTTAACCAAATTACTATCAACCTTGATCAATTTTGATTCTGTTTTATTTGGTTAAATTTAAGTGACTTTTTAGATAAACAAACTGTCTATTTATTTTTAGTGTAAATATTATTACTGTTCAAACTTCATTTCAAACTTGATTCAAATTTGTATCCATTTTGAATTAAAATTTTCGAATTGCTTGCCAAACTAAAAATAAATTTTAAAATTAATAAAATGTACAATGTTTTGAAATGAAATTAAATTTAAACTGTCAAACTCATTCAAACTAGTAAATATTTTGTACATATCCACAAATTCATCCAAATGTTTTTAGCGAGATTTGATTATTGTCGATATTCGTATTGGATTGTCCCAAATAACGATTGGTGAAATGTTAGTCGTTGGTCCACATTATGAGGCGTTAAAATTCAGCGAAACTCCATGATTTTGTTGATCACGTAGAAATGAGACATAACACGCGTATCACAGGCAATGATGGATAACTATTGTATGGTAGGTGATCAGTTGCGGACAATGGGTGATCTACAGTTGAGAAGGTCGAAAGGCAAGATGTTGATGTACCATATAGTTGCCGCTAATGTTTAAGGATAAGGTAGCAATATAGCTATTTTCGGTGTGACAAATGTAAACGATGACATATCTCAGTAACAGATATCGACGTACATCAGCAGCAACGAGGTGATTTGGCACATCTTTTACTCTGCGATCCACGAAAGATGCACCCTAAGCAGTTGTACATTTGACAGTGCATCTGGAAAATGGACAACGAAAGTATTTCAATCTAGAGAATGCAGTGAACAGAGCAGCATGGACATCGTGGACAACATTGACAAACTTTTTCTCGGTTTGTCAAGGAAGTGCGTTTGCTCACAGTTTGCTGTATGCTGAATGATAGTAGAAATGCACAATGTGGCATTGATCTTGATATAGAAGATATGTGTTTATTGATGGCGGAGGAAGGGTTATCGCATTTGGTCATGATATCACCTAGGCGTCCAATGCACGATGCATTCAACCACGAGTCACAAAAAGATCAACAATACGACACCGAAGCGTTACCCGAAGCAGTTCTTTCAAATGTTCCGCAATCGAATCACCAACAAAAGATTGCGTACAACTCTTTGATGGAAGTTCTAAACAGTGGAGCTGGTGGCGTTTACTTCCTGGATACTCCCGATTTTGTCGGTAGGCCATACATAAGTTCTTGTCAGTGCAGTTTAGAGGAAAATCACGCTGGTAAAGTTTAGATTGATAAAGAGTGCCAACTTACAATGTATATAGTGTGGGCTCATAGATCTGATGACATTTTATTCCGCATATCAAGTTCACCTTGAAACCAAGAAATTAAATTTTATTTATCATCTAGAACAATGCACATAGGTGGCTTGGGTTGGTGACCGATGGAACAGGACAAAAGCTTTATTATAAAAAAAAACGTTCAATCCAGCATACACCTATTATATAATAGTAAATTAGACAACTACGATTAGTCGCGGTTGGTTAGTTTGACCATATTTCACATTTAAACTGTGTATATCATCTTTTTATAGTTGTGCACACATACACAGCAACATATTGATACATGCATTTAGAAGCTACACAATAATCAACACACAAAAAAAAATGTTACAATCGGTAAGGTGTGGTACGAGTATATTGTTGACCAAACCAAAAACCCATTTGATATATAAAAGTTCCAAACAAATTGTCCACTTATCTCTATTTAGTTTTGTATACCTATATAACTATATGTTACCGTACAAACTGTGGATGCGGATGATATGCGTATATATGTATTATGGCATCAATTCATTATTTTTTTTTAAACACACATAACTTTTATTTAAAAAAAAAAAAAAACAAACTATCTGCGGTTTTAAAAAAGGTGGATTTTTAATTTTGTTGAATATAATTTATTCTATTTTGATGATGGTAATGAAGATGATGATGATGGTGTGCGATGATCACAAAATTCAAAATAAAAAAATTAATTTAAATATATAATAAAAAATATTTTATGTGGGTGTTATAATATGTATAGAAAATATACAGGTGACCCCATTATAACACAGTTCCGTTTTAACATAGAAAATAAATTGCAACTAATCTTCAAACTTTTTATTAAAAGGATTTTAAATGATTGCAAAGGTATAGTCACAGAATTGCTGCACCTCAAATAAGATTTAACTCACCATAGACATGAAAATTGTTGGTGTGAATAAACCTTTATCTGTCATAATAATGTGACGACGGCAAACGGTTTAAAGGCAAGGTTGGAAATTATTTTGTGGTTAGAGACGCAAAATTATCCGTACATCACAATCGTAAAATCAACGAAACAAGCGAAGAACGCTTTGTCAATGGCATTTAAAGATAGCGGCTTGTATAGACAAGTAACCTTGCTGAACGAATTAGCCGAATTGAAGCTATCTGATTTCGAATCAATGGAATCATATGTGAACTTAATACCAACGACGTCATTGGTTTAACGACATGTATCGGCTAGATTATATATTGCAAATACATATATTGTACCGCCATCTATTGTAATTTTTATGCGTAAGTACTATCGTTTGCTACACCATCGTATGAGCATGACGGTGCTTTAATGGTTGTGTTCGTTCATTCATTCGTTCGTTCGGAAAAATTATTTTGATATTTTATGGTTGATGAAAAATTCGCGGAACGATTTTGTTTTATATTTTTTTTGTGGTGAATAAAAAAAATATTTAAATGTTGCAAAGACCCTTAATAGAACAAATTATATTTGTTTGAACAAGTAGGCACGCATTTGAACAAAAAAAAAAGTCTAACATAAAATAACAAAAATAAACGAAGAATACGCCATTGTTGAGAATCGAATTCGAAACATTGTCCGGCCTGTTATTCAAAATTTTTACTTGTGAGTTTGCCTTTCAACTAATATTTATGTGTTTGTAATAATACTGTTTATAATTAGTCAGTTTTTAGTCAGTAATTGATTTTTTTACTCTCAAGCCAGCCTTGCAAGCTATATTAAACTAAAATAATAACGGCCCAATTAGTAATTTGTGTCAATGTGGTATTTGCTAAAAAAAGTTATGCAATTATGTTATGCAAATAAAAGTGAAATATCAATAAGTGAAATGGCAATGAGTGGCAGAATAGACAATAATTTGTGGCAGCAGCGGTTAGGACACATTTGTAACGAAAATTAAAGATAAAATCGTGCTGAACATTTGCTCGATTTGGTTCATTCTGACGTCTGTGGTCTGATGCAAGAGCGGTCAATTGGTTTCCGGTAAATTGGGCGAAAGCTTTTTCCAAGGCAGTATATTTGATAAACTGAATTCCACACAGAAACATGCGATCGACTACACCAGAAGAATTTTGGTGAAAAACTAAACCAGACATGACCGCGTCGCGAGTGTTGAATACAAAGCGATGGTACATGTTCAAAGGAAAAATGGCGGAAGCTCGAAACAGTCAACTGAATGTGTTATGCATGGGTCTAGCATTGAATTGGTTGCACAACATGGCAACTCAGTAATTTTGACCAGTGATGAAATTAGAGTTGACGCCAATGTCAATTCAGGTGGCATGAGTGATGCACAATCTTCCATTGTCAATGAAGGAAGATTCCATAAGGCGTCTGGGTTTGATTACTAAATTGAACCGTCTGACAAAGTCAATGTAATTAAGAATGTCAATGAAACCGAAGTAATGGCAATGAAACCGAAATAAGGGTTGAAAACAACGGAGTACCGCTAAAATGACACATCAAAACGTACTCGTACTATAAAACGTTTTCTCCCATTGTAAATTATACAACGATTCGGTTCCTTTTGGCGACTGAAGCGAAATGTGATCTGAATGTTCGTCAAATGGATGCAGTTGCTGTTTTTTTCAACAGCAAACAGAAGGAAAACACATACATGTTTCGACCTGAAGGATTTATCAATAATTTGAACAAAGTATGCAAGCTGCATAAATCGTTGTACGGATTGAAGCAATCAAGTCGTGTATCGAACGAGAAACTGAATGGCATGCTGGTAAAATTTGGTCTGAAGTGTTCGAATGCCGACCAACGCAGGTACTATATGGTGAATGCAGTAATTAGCATTTTGTACTTCTGCAATAATGATTAATGGTACAGCCCTTAACCGGGCGCCCACAGTTCAACAAGACCTTATAATTTGTATTATCAAACCCTTTGTCTTATAAACAATATCTAGTTGGCCGGTCGTAGTTTGTTCGTCCTAATTTGCCTCAAAATGATTCGCTCTAGACTTGGAGCTCTAAATTTGTTGTCCCATTAATCTGGGGATAAAAACCAATGTGACGATTACCGTCAATTATCACTTTTTTCAGTATTTTCCAAAATATTGGAGAAGGCTATTTCTAACTTCTTTAAAGAAGAACAAGCCCGTCACCGGGCTGCACGATTTCTTCATACCTAAATGACTTCCTTTGGTGTTAAAGTATAGGAAGGTAGTTTCATGCCCACTTTTACAATTCTAGGACAGATATACGATTACATTGGAAATTTGCTCTCAACTATTGATAACAATCCTCAGTTTCTACTGATCAATTATCACTTCGTTCAAACACCATGACAACCTTTAAACGAGATTTAAATGCAATGCTGACAGTCTTAATTATAATCTTGAAAATAGATTTAGTGGAGGAACAGATAATTTCCAAAGATTTATGTTAGTGCTTTCTTTGCTATAGTTGCTTTGATTTATGTTGTCCTAAGATGTTTCATTTTGACGAAAGATAAATTCTAACATGAGATTAAAGTTTATTAGGGACATAATACCTCCTTGTCATACACCCAAGCTAACTGCAAAAACTACCAGCAAAGCTGACAATAAGCTCACCTGATGGATTGAACACTTGATGGATGTCAAGAGATATTTTGTAATATTTAGAAAAAATCATCTTTATTAAAATAAACTTGATCAGTGGCTGACCGTTCCGGCCGAATCCAGTCACCTGCAATTTCTACTGCCAGAGAAGTGATTCTTTGCAATATTATATAATAAACTAATTTGTCGTATAAGGTGCAAATTTATTTTGATGAGTGATCAATATTGACTGAGATACAGTGCGTTATAGAAAATTAGTTTTGGAAGGTTCCTTTCCGCATATTTTTCTTAATAACTCCAAGGCTAGGTAGCCCAAGCTGGTTAGGGATTAGAATAACGTTTATTTTAATGTATTATGTAAGTACATAGCCTATTCCGTTATTTAAATGTCAGTATTTAAACTTTGATTTTTTTTTTTAAAATCTAGTGGCCTTTTTTTCGTCTTTTATTTTTGTTTAATTTTAAAACAATTGACTATCATTCTTTAGTTAGTAATCCATTCTAAGTTATGTAGTGTGTTCAATTCTCAATTATTTAAAAATAAACTAAACAAAATTATTATACTTTTAATTTATAATTAAGAACTAATAAAATGACAAATCATGCATATGCGGTTTGTGCAATGAAAGAGTAATTAGCATATTAGCAAGGAGTAGATATCAAATAAAAAATTTCCATTGTCGTTTACCAAATGCCCAAACATTTACCAACACATTTAAAAGATTGCGTGAAACTGGGAGTATGGCCAGTAATCGGGTGGATCCGGTACCATCCTAATCTGTTTAAAGCGTTGGTGCTTTTCTACGAGCATCCGACATTTGTCTTCCATTATGTCAAACTACGAAATTTGGAATATTCTTTTTGGCAACAATCTTCACCCATACAATTATCCAGAACCTTTTGCCAGTTGATTTTGAGAAATGCAGAGAATTTTGCAACTTTTAGAAAATGTAAAATTTTAGTAAATAAAAGTAGAAACTGAAAAGACTGCTCAAAGTCAATGCATTATAATAAGTCAATCTGGTAAGAAAAACTGAAAATACTTTCATAGGATTTAAAATCGAGCTAATAATACTAGCCTAAGATTCGAGCTGTAATGGGCTATTCAGTTTTTCAAAATTGACAATCGATTTCATTTGATCGGCCCTAAGAGTATTAACCACCATGAATTTATATTCATCAATTGGTCCTGAATTAGATAAAATATGAATGTTTTTATCATCTAGAATTAATACATTTTTGGATTTGACTTTACCAATACTATGGTCATAGATAATTTTACTAGATAAATATCTTGTATGGCTAAAGTTTACGCAAGTTAATGTAAACGAAATCTAACAAAAAAAAAAAATGAGAAAAGCATGAAAGCGTTTGGGTAGATTTCGGTTGCACTAATTTGCGAAGTGTTAATATACTTGTGTAAATTTTACCCATACAGGATGTTAATCTGGTATAATTATCTGTGGTCTGGTATTAACTTTATCTACAAAGTCACTCATATTTATTCGAAATGAAAGCTGTAAATACATGTTATAGATAAGCTAAATCTACCATACTACGATATCAGCCACCTTTTAAAAAGTAATTAGTATTGATTACTGCATTTTGACGCATGCTGTGAATGTTTTGATAGCATTTTGACGCATGCTGTGAAGTACCGGAATCCCAGTTTTATCATCACTGCTATTTTTACAAGAATTAAAAGTAGATTAAATGGAAGAACCGTCAGAAAAAGTTCAATTAGACTGCATCATAACAATTATAAAGCTTCAAGATCAGCTAAGCTTTTGGTGATCCTAACGCGTTCACAAATATTTATAGTTTTGTTTAAAAAAAATGTACTTAAATTAAAGTGGTCTTCTCCTATATGAGATAGAGTGCAAAAACATATTACATGGACCTGTCGGCGGCAGAACCGAACGTCATCATGCATAATAAATGGCGAAGATTTAAAGAGATGTACTCAACAATTTATTCCCGAAACATAAATTGGTGATGAAGGCTATCCCACGTACAAACGAAGGCCCCTTCGAGATGGAGGACAAACTACCACACTTAGAGTACGTATGTATAGGTATCATAAAGTTATAGGTTACTTTACTTATGAAACACGTATCTGTTTTCCAGAAGAACGCGTGGGCATAACGTTCAAGGACTGCAGGTTTTAAAAGGGATCTGATTCTCGGTAAAGTCTATATAATATTCACCCAAATGAAACCAAGTGCTGTTATTTAATGTTGCTGCATCACGCCTGAGGGTCAACTTCTTTTGAAAGATTAACCTCCGCCCCATTGGAGCTTGGAGCCCCATTTCGTAACAATTGGTGACAGAAGTGGGATTTTGTAAGAAATGAGTAACACTACTTGGACATCATAGGGGGTAAAAAGGCACTACAAGTGGTAGTAGTTGAGAAAAATAAACTTTTGAGGTCCTCTGAGCGCGCAGGCAGCATATAACAATATGACGGCGATAATCAACGCGTTAGTTAGCATTAACGCAAAGATTGACCAACAAAATTGGATCATATTTAAGAAATTCAAGACAAACCAATGCTAGAGTTCACAGAAAACATGAAAGCGTTTGTGGACAACGTAAAGGATCAGGTACAGGACCTTCTACTCTTTTGGAGTTAAATATTAAAGAAATTGAAATACGCTTCAAAAGTTATGCCAAAACATCAATCGTTCTTCAGAAAACTACGAGGAAAAACTAAACAACTGTAGAGAGTTACAAACCACATCCGCCATAGTAATGAGCTACAAAGGAATCATGAAGGAGATAAAGTTGATATGAGGGTGGAATTATGCAAAATTCTGCAAAGATAATCTTTCAGACCTGGAACGGGAGATCACAAAGTTAGTGTGACAAAAATTAGCGCATATTTAGCATATGCTAAAGTTCCCGTGGATGTTCAAAACGGCTAGACGGTGGATGTTTTCATTAATGCAGTGACAGACTACCTTGTTAAACTTCACCTAAGAACGGACGCCAAAAGAAAAAAAATGAATGAAATACTGGCATCAGCATTGGAATGTACGAAGGAACCAGAGCGAGTCTGTCTATACTTTTGAAAGGGTCTCGTATCAGAATGTTTTTAGGAAGGCGTCTGTATTTAGTGGTAACCAATATAGAGGAATATATGGAAGTGACCTCAGAATCAGATTCAAATTGCTTTAATGCTGTTAATACTATAATAGCATATTTTACAGTACATGAATTGAAATATAGATGTCAGTGCTAATCGGTCACATTCCTCAAACCATAATTTGTTGGGAATCCCCTTTTTTTATTTACCACAGAAAATGTAGTAGTATAGAATACGTCTCTCTTAAGTGTAATTTAAGGGCTACCTGTATATAAAATGAGATCCGATATAACAATACAACAATTGATTCAAAATTAAATTTCACTCGTTCACACGACGGGATCGAAGTCTCATCCACGATGTGTCGCATATATAAAAAGCTCAAACACCTTGTATAACACACATACACACACATAAGCACAAACGAGAGATAGATAATTTGGTTATAAAATTCGTATTTGTAATTCAGATTTTTTTACATGTAGGTTGATAGACATAATGACTGTAGGTTGGCCCACTATATACGTATACCAATACAGTACTGTACAATGCATTACGAACAAATGAAAATTTCTTGTAAATTTTAAACATATATATAGAATCGAACTACTCGTCCCTCGCACTTGGGAGAAATTTAAGAAGCGGATCAAATTTTATTGCACAGTACTGTTGTATTTATACATAATTCAACAGCAAACATTTATATATGTACAAAAACCATTTACAATACACATATAGTGCGATGAAATGCAGAAAAACTAAAGGATTCATGGTTTAACACTTTGCAGTTACACGGTGATCATTCAACTGTATCGATAAATTTATATACGATGACAACTATAGAGCGTGTATATATATAAACGACTGTTGTATGATAAGTAGCGTGTCTGTATACCTTAAAATGTTTAGTTTACGGTCGAAAGCCATTGGAGGCGAGAATAAAAATATTGGACCATTTTTAGTATAAAATTTGGACAGTTTTGTCATAACTTTCCAAATTGTAGATTTTAAAATCTATATACAATACGGACAGTTTCAAATTCTTAGATGATATTATCGGCCAACAAGGTCATGACCTTGAAATTTTAACACTGTTTCAAAAGAATTCGCGTCTGAACAAAAAACGTTTGAAGTTCGTCTTGGCCAGGTACTTATGATACAATCTTAGTATCGACAAAATTTTATAAATTCACTAATCGAGTTCTGACGGAAAACACGAAGTCCTTGAATTCTAATTAAATTTTATTTAAATGAGCCTAAAATTGATCATAATATAATAATAAAAAAAATTCGCCCACCCCCACAAAATTAATAAATTTTTATCCGGTTTTCGTGTGTGTATATACACCTATTATAAATATTTATATAAGAACATGATTTAATCTATAGAATTTACCTTATATTTAACATCTTTAAAAATGATATATAAACTTGTCACTTAAGTCACACGCACCTATATAACTTAAGCTATATATAAACTATAAATATATATTCTTGGACTAATATCCTTCTATAATTATTTTCACACTTATAAAGCACACTTCCGTTTGTTCCACAACACCAACAACAACAACAACAACAAAAAACTGTCAAATTTTAATTTTAAATTCCATTTTATCGATCGTTTTTTGTTTATGTTTATTTTTTTTTTGTTTTTGCTAAAATTTTTTCGATTCACATTTTAACTGAAAAATTTTAACTTTTTTGCACGATCACAAAACATTAAAAATAACAACAACACAAAAAATAATTAAAAAATCAGATTCAAATGACTTTAATGCATGAGTAAACAAGAAACCCTTTTTTATGTGTAGATATACGCGCGATCAAATAAAGTTAAATTTCTAAATCAATCCACAGAGACGACAATGGTACGCTACGATTGAATTTTGTTTCGAAACTGAATATGAAACACATGCGCGGACGACGAAAAATTTAAAAGAGACAAAAAAAAAAATAACAAAAAAAAATGTTTGTTTGTATATATTGCTATCGCATATATGTATCGAGATCGACCTACCTACGATCTCGATATTTTATTATATAT
This sequence comes from Tipula confusa, assembly GCA_963556175.1. Lineage (NCBI taxonomy): Eukaryota > Metazoa > Arthropoda > Insecta > Diptera > Tipulidae > Tipula > Tipula confusa. Next base: position 91,758,604 of record OY744477.1, read on the forward strand.
GAATACAATGACTTGACTGATTTGGGTAATATAAAAAAACAACGAAAAATGTAAGTGTACGATTTGTTGGTAAAATGGTGCATGATCGATGAAGATCATATAGGTATGGTAAGATACTTGATCGTATATGTTACTTTAATATAGTTAGTCGAATGTGCTAACATTTTTTTTTTGGTTTAAGAAAATGCAATAAGATAACGAATTTATTATACGGATCGAGTAAGCTATATATACAAACCGTCGTCGGATTGTTGTTTTTACCTTATTTAGGGAAGTATGTAGTTCGTTAAGAAAGAAATGTTTACTGTAAAAATTATTGTGATAGACTAAAATACAAAATGTTTTTTTATGTTTGTTTTGAAATCGTCTGGATTTTTGGTCAGTGCGGATATGTTGTTATTTTACAGATCTACGAAGAACGCCATCTGTTATAAAGTAGCGAAATTCAATAAATGTATTTAATATTTTAGCCGAGTTATCAATATTTTAATGTTTAATTATATACTGCATGATTGTGAAGTAATTTCAACCAATGCACTTAGATTTACGACCTAAGTGCAAAAATATAAAATTAGAAGTTTCGAAAACCAAAAATCCAATCAGTTGAACGGATTCGTCAACCAATATGAAACGTACCATGAAAAAATCAAAGCCAAAGCTACATTAGAGCTTTCACTGGGTTATTACATTGAACGAAAAAAATAAAATCTTCACCGTGCTTCTTACTGAGATGCGACCAAGTTTTAATGAAGCCCCAATAATGCCTTAATGTAGGCAGGCTCTTAGGCGTCTACAATTTTTAGTTTTCTTGGAAATAAAAAACAAGTCTTACTCTTGTCACACTCTAGTGGGAGTGATGTTTCGGATGAAATATCAATGGAAACGAGGAGACTCATAAAAAATGCAGACATAAAAATGATCCACAGTTGAACGGATTCGTCAACCAATATGAAACGTACCATGAAAAAATCAAAGCCAAAGCTACATTAGAGCTTTCACTGGGTTATTACATTGAACGAAAAAAATAAAATCTTCGCCGTGCTTCTTACTGAGATGCGACCAAGTTTTAATGAAGCCCCAATAATGCCTTATCGTAGGCAGGCTCTTAGGCGTCTACAATTTTTAGTTTTCTTGGAAATAAAAAACAAGTCTTACTCTTGTCACACTCTAGTGGGAGTGATGATTCGGATGAAATATCAATGGAAACGAGGAGACTCATAAAAAATGCAGACATAAAAATGATCCACATCCTGAAATTTAAGTGTTAATGAGAAACAACCTAGTTCGCGGTTGTCTCAGAAATTACAACAACTAGAGACTTCTTATCAACCGTGTCAATACACTGTTGAACCTGCCAAGCATTACTTTGAAGTCGGTAACTGCAGTAAAAAATCTTCATGACATGATGGTAGAACATCTTGAAGGGTAGTTTTAAAGAAATTGTAAAAGGGGGCCTATAATTTATATCACGTTAATCTAGAGAACGCTCGATATATATTAAACCTCTGAATATTTCCAGCAAGGGGATTTTAACTAAATATAGAATTCGTTCTGTTATTTCACAAATACCAAGAGGAATTTTTACACTAGAAAGTTACTATAGAGTAGTTACATTAAAATACAAACAGATGGTAGAAGCGTTCATTTTATCGAAACTGACTGAACGTCTGTCAACTGAACCAGTCAAAGATGCCAATAAAAACACGTGGAAAAACTAAAAAAAATACCACAACTTAAATAAATACATCCAACTAAGGTCCAAAAAAACCTAGACGATGGATACAATCATCCAAAAACAACATAATGCTATCTACTGCATCATGCAGTGGTTAAGCAATCCAGTGCGTAAACAACAAATATTTGGGTAGTAATTGATGCATCGATTAAAACATTAAAAGCCGTTGTTAAAGAACATCAATTTCAAAAGGGTACACAGCTCTGATATTTCGGTTCAATCCATTACATTAAATAATTTCCCTTTTTTGTTCAAAAGGTCATGTTTTCCGAAAGAGGCGCTACGATCAAAGTATATAGTACCAAACATTGCTGAAAGATTTTTTTGTTATATTATGATCTTTAAATCATTCGTGTCAAACGGAAAACCCAAAATATTACAAATCAACAAAAGAGCTCAAAATAACAGAGAAAAAAACTTTAAATCTAACATAAAAAAATATAACATTTTAAAGCAACAGATTGTTTGAATGAAAATGATAGTCAGCCATGATTTTTTTCTTATTTTAAATTTGTTGTTGTACGAGATAATTCCAACAGGAATTGTGTTCATTGTTTAGTGTAAATACATATAAATATATACAATTAGAATTATTCGGCATACAATATATTATTCATATTTTTGACTCTTTGACTGACATCTAGCGGCATAATTAGTGTACTAGGGTATTCGTGTAAAACATACCACTTTCCAAAAGATGGCAGCATTTTCGTTTGTAGTATAATCTTCACAGTCCGACATGATCTATAAGAAAAATACAGGTTCGAGTTTTTGAATATTCATCTGCGCAATACATTGCTCCATGCTAGCCTGTATTTTGCCCATGGATTCTGCACTACAACACGGGTTGTAGTGCAGAACATTTGGTACATTTTGTTACCTAAAACCTTTAGTAGTGCATCCGGCCATAAAAACTATCGAATCACTGGCAACTATAATGAAGCTATCAAACTATTGCAGAATCGTTATTAAAATAAAAAATTGATTTCTGAAGATCGCATATTCGCGAAATATTTTCTCTCAATCCAATCATCAAACGAACATCTGAAAATATTAGACATCTGCTTGATACTGTTAATTCTAATTGGCGTGCCCTGTCTAAACTTCAACGCCCTATATCAAAATGGGATAACCAAATTGTCCACTTGCTTTGTTCTAAGTTAGATTCCAATACTCGTTTGAACTGATCACATCATATGCACATCCCGATTTCTCTGCTTCAAATTTAATCAACAACATCAATGAGTGTCAATCAAAAGGAACACTCATTCTCAATTCACACGGTACAACAAATGCAATCGCAGTCTCAGCAACGGCATGGCCAAAAGCATCTTACAAAAGCGAAACAGATGATTCCGGAAAATCATATTGATACCATTCGAAATACACAACCACAATCGAGTACATCTGCTTCTGCCACAATCATTCCATCATCTTCTCAAGCTTCTCAGCCAAATATTTCGATAAATAACTCATACGTGTACCTATATACTGCATTGGCTAAAGTTTACGATAAAAATGGTGTACCCGTCATCGGCAAAGCTTTACTCGATTCAGCCTTTCAGACTCATATTATTACTGAATTACACACAAATGGAATCAGCTTGCGAAGCTGATTTTGCGGAGAATACTACCCGAGATAGTACCGGTCACTTCGTGGTATCTCTACCTTTGGTCCAATCACCTAATGTTGGAAATTCCCGAATCATATCTAAACGCAGATTTTTGAATTTGGAGAAACGCGTAAAAGTATCAAATATCTCACTGAAAATAAAAACTTAGGCCATATGGTTCCGGTTCTAGACTCCGAAATTGCAACCATCCATACTAGATAACTCCTCTTTGTGGTTCCATGGACCAGGTTTTTTGACTCACCCTGAAAGCACGTGGCAAATACTCACTCCACAGTTCATCGGAAAACATGGTTGCAGAATATGACACTTCAAAATTTGCTTTTTTTATTTTACGATTTTTGGCCAATCCGAAAACTACAACTAAGAATAGATGTTTGTTTCCTGAATTGTCACTGGTAGAAAGTGAACACGGGCTTTCTGCTATCGTGAAGAATCAACGAGAAGCATTTGCTGAAGAATACGCTTAACTCAAACAGCACAAACAAATCAACAATCGCTTTCGTCTAAAAATCTTGTAACCTTACTTTGGCGAAAGTGATATTATACGTGAGGCCACTTGTCCCATGCAATTCTTTCCTATACGATATCAAACACCCCATTTTCCGCCCATTTTTTCATCGATTCACATTATTATTACTCGGGCATTTACAAATTTGTACATGCAGGTCCTCAAGCTCTTTTATATCTATTACAAGCTATGAGGAAAAAGCCAAACAAAGCTTACCTGTGCATACTTGTCTGTTTTGCTACCAAAGCCGTATATTTTGACCATAAGACAGCGGCATTTATCGGAGCCTTGAAACGTTTTATGGCAACAAGAGGCATTTGTAAACATATATGGTCCGATAATGCTACAAATTTTGTTGGCGCCAACAATGAACTGCATTAACTGTTCGAGCTGCTCTCGAGCCAATGTCATAATCAAAAAATTCAAAATCATTGCGAGGAAGACAAAATCACCTGGCATTTTGCTCCGCCATATTGTCCGCGCTTTGGTGAGATCTATGAAGCCACGATGAAATCCGCAAATTACATTTTACGTCGAGTTATGGGAAGTGCTTTTCTGAATTTTAAAGAGTTAAATACATTGGTTAAACAAGCTGAACCAGTTTTGAACTCCTGACCCTTGCATCAGATGTCAATTGAGCTCAGTGACTTTTAAGTATTGACGCCTGGCCATTTTTTGGTTGTCCGACCATTAACCTCCATTCAGGTCACTACCTGCTTATTCTGAAGCGATTGAACAACACCTACACCAACACTTTTGGCAACGGAAATCATGGACGAACAAATCCACCATTTTGTTTTGTGGCAGTTTAGTTTTGTTAAAAGACGATAACTTGCCTCCTCTAAAGAGGCGAATGAGTCGTATACTCATCTTCACACGCAGGGAAAGACGGAATCACGAGAGTTCTAACTCTGAAGACGCAAAATGGTGAATTTAAAAGGGCTGTTACTCGCATCTGCCTTCTACTACGGGAAACTTTAAGTTGTATCAAAATTGTCAGCTTAGCGACGCAAAATTTTTCCGTCCAAAAAAGCTTGTACGGACGGCTTCAACAGCCGTAAAAATTACTGTAACTATAAATCTACTAAAGCAAATTTTCAAGGCCATGGAATAAACAAGTAATAAACTTGAAAAATTAAACTGCGAGTTCGTAAAGTGGTTGCAGATTTTCCTTTCAGGGCGTTTCCAATTTGTTCAATCTATGACTATAGAAGTGGCCAAATTTCGAAATTTATCCTTATCAGAAATTAGTTTTTAACGACTTTTATGGGACCATAAATCGATCGTAGCTCCTTCCTCTCGAATGCAAAACTAATTCTGAAGTCGTTGAAGTTCAGGGTCCAATTTTCGCTTCTTTAGGTTAGTACGAGTTGTATATTACTACTTTTTAAAGGGAGAGTTGGCATGAGCGAGATTGATTTTTTGAGCGTAGAAGTATCAGCGATACAGCGATAATGGCTGTCGCCAGACCTGAAGGTTTCCCAAAATAACCTTGTTGGAAATTACATTGAAAAAATTGCTCCTTGTTACCCACTTTTTCCCTCAATTTCTGTTTATTTGCAATTCTAAGATGACGCTGGTTATCCTAATACTCTTAACAAGCTATTGGTGGTCGTATTCCAATTGTCATTTGTGTTGTAGTTGTAAGGGTTAACTGTAATATTTGATATTGATCCTGGATATTAAATGGATTTTTAGGGCTAGTTTAAAATTCTAGGTAATTTGTAACAGCCATCTGTAAGCTTTATTATGTTCCTGTCATTTGCCAAAAATAATACGGGTCGTTTATTTTGCATATTAAACCAGGACCATTGATACAAAAATGCTTGATATAATTTTGAAACCAGTATCCGCAAACTGTCAGTGTTACATTTTCCGCCATTTTATATTCCACATCTAAATATATTACATAAACCATAACGTCGTTATTCATAGTTTACCTGTACAATTTATATTTTCTATTATTTTTCTAAATCATTTATTTTAAATTGTTAATTTCTAGATGGCGTTAGTATCGTACGAATTGGTGAATTTTAGTACAAGTCTAGTCAAGATTTAAACCATAACTTATTTTGTAAATAAAGCTTTTGTAAAAAAAAAGTTCACTGAAGTTTACGCTATTTTCCAGCAGTTAGAGCTAGATTTTATTTTTATTTACAGTTTTTTTTTAAAATTTAAAACAAATAAAAAACAATGTAAAAATCTGGTAAAATTTTTTATAAAGAGCGGGCAAATGGTGCATCCAGTTCAAACTCGAGTCAAGACACAATCCGAAATATTTAGCAAATTCAGCTTGAAGAATTTGTATCCCATTGAGGAATGCCAAAAAGCAAATGTTAAATACACTTATTTTAGTTTTTAATAGAGGAAGAAGATGTCTTATGCACCAAGTGTGGGACTCGCACCCACTTAAAACCTCCCCTTCAGAACTGTGCCGCTATAATCCTGTTTGGGCTCATATACAACCATGATGTCCACGATATAATCAGGTGTCAAGTCTTCGATCTTCTTCCCGTTCTTGTTTCCTTGCACAGTTAAATAATGATCTGCATCATCGTTTGCTGCATCTTTGCATAAATACACAAATAATCTTCCAGCTTCCTAATCCTGTGCACATATTTGCACAAATACCCATGATCCGTTAGGTCCTAAGTATCAGCTGTTGGATTTTTCATGCCATTGGGAATACACCATTACAAGACAACAGTTGTACATGTTTAGGAGTACCTGTGGTTAGGATAAAGCTTTCATCTTTGACGCATTAATAGGCACTGTCTGGAGCTAGTCATTGTCTGGAGCTGATGCTTTCTTGCTTCGCAGGAAGGCATCAGCTTGTTGGATCTCTTCTACCGAGAAAGCACTTTGCTGAGTACAGCGCTTTCTGGGGTTGACTATTTCACCAGTCCACCAATAGCTAGCTGACTTTCTATCGTCTAGGCCTCTTATGTTAGGCATCGATGCACCTCAACTTGGTTTTACTAGCCTTGTTGTGTTGCACTAGTCCAGAATATACTATCTCCTGGTGTCTGTGGAACTCATTACGCACTCTAGCACTTTTACATTAAAGTTAACGGCTATAACGAGGGCATAGTCAAACTCTCGCGTTTTATCTGCTAAGATGTCAACTTTCGCTTGGAAAGTGTCCATTGGCTCGTTGAAGGTAAATTGGCAACTGACATATATGCGCTATCCTTAATTTTCACCCATACATATCCCACTTCGGCTGCATAACTCACAGTTATGATTGGATGCAGGGCCCTGGTGGCGGCTATTTCTAGATTATCAGATAACTATTCATCTTCCACTCTATTCTTATATTGCTCACTAATGATAATCAGGTCTACGCCTATCTTTTCTCTCTGCTAATTTAGGAAGGCATCAGCTAGGTTTCCCTAAAGTTCCTTCATCTTATGTTTTATATCTGGCTTGCCCAATGAATTGCGGCTCAGTTTTGTTTTCTGCACATAGAAAGTACTTGGCCTTCGCTTTACATTCATTTTTGAAATGGCCTCACCCTCCGCACAGAGGAGACCTAGTTCACTTCGGTTGGCCATTACCGAACTAGTCATACCATCGGACTACTACAGTCTTGCGCTGAATTCCGCAATATAGCCAGCAATATTCCCTATTCCCTATTCAGCCTATTTGTATGCAACTATCTTGCACAGCTTAGATGCTTCTTGAGCGCCGATCTCCACAAAAGCCATTTGCTGCTCTCTCGAATTAGGTTTCGTAAGTGATATTTTCAATTCGTTATTAAACCTTTTAAAACTTTTGAGGATTGATGGTTTCTCTTTAGATAAGAGGCAATCTAAATCCCTTAGTTGCAGTATGGCCTTAGGTTGCAAGGTCCGTACCGTGGTTGCCTCTTCAAGGGCACATCTCAATGAGTTCACTTTGTTGGTCGTATTTGTATCGGAGTTTCAAAAGAACATCACCTATTCTGGCGCGACTTATGGACTAAATCTCCGTATTTGAAGCTGTAATCCACAAAAGTCTTCTAACTATTTAAATTTGATTGATTGTTCATCTGACGTAATACCAATCATTTAAACAAAATTTTAGAAATTTGGATATATATCGAAAGAACTATAAAAAATATTTTGTTGTGTGGGTCCAACCATTAATGCTGTGTGACTTAATCGACTAAACTAGCTAAACTAAATTATAGCGAGTTAGTTCAGGCTATTTCTAGATAGATGGAACTACACAAAAGTATACAAAAGGCGCTAACTGTGCCTCAACGTGAAACTAAACTAAACTATTAAGTATTATAGTTTATTTATAGTTTAAAATTATTATATTTATTTTATTCTTTTTGTGAAAAGTACTTTTCAGCTACCACCTATGAGGCAATAGCGCAAGCTTGAACAATTTGAAAAGTTTAGTTTGCAAAGTCGATTAAGGCACATAGCATAAACAATCATTACGTGAAGTTTGTGACAAAGTTTTAGGTTTTGAATGGAGTACTGTCTGCATCTGGTATCATATGACCATAGAAAAAGAACATAAGAATGATAAATTTCCTGTGTTTATATGGCATTCGAAATAAAAAAAATATATAATGTATTCTGGTTATTGCATTCCAGTACAAAGCGAAACAACAACATATTTTTAATTATATAGCTATCCTTGTTGCACATTATTTTACATTTAAAGAAATTTTTATTTCCAGTTTTGTTTTTCCTTTGTCATTACTACTGTAGAGGTAGACGAATGCGGTTGTGTCATGATTTTATTATGTTTTTAAACAAGAAAAAAAACACGAATTTAATTGATCATTAAATAAAACAAAATTTTGTAAATAATCAAATACATAATAGAACTACTCTTTGTTTAAGTTTGTTGCAATAACATATAATATTTAATATTTTATTATTAAATAAACACCAATTCTCAGATAATTCTGCATACAAAGCTAATCTCTAAATCTTTTAAACCCAAAGTTATAGCCATTTTAAGAATCTCAAAAATTCAAAAAAAAAATAATGAAATAATAAAACTAAAGTACCGTTATTTTTTTTCTTAAAAGTTGTGCTGAAGTATAGGGAACAATATTATATTAGTTAAAAGTTTATTGGAATTATTTACAAGTTTATATGGAGCCCTGTTTTTGTTTCCTGGATTATCGATATATTATATCATTGTGAGTATTGCATTCATGAAATGCTAACAAATTATATGAATTTTTACGAAATCTTTGATTTAAAACATAAAGAAACATGTGTACGTACGAATTTTTAAAAAACAAAAACACCAAAGCAAAAAAATCCATTTGGCTACTTAGATTCGCATTCGTCTTCCTCTAGCTATATAATTAAAAATATGTTGTTGTTTCGCTTTGTACTGGCATGCCAATATACATCATATATACTTTTTTTGTTTCGAATGCCAAAGTAATATACGAAATTTATCATTCTTATGTACTTTTTCTATGATATGACTGTAAAGGAAATATACTCCGACATAAACTCTCGAAGATGTTTTCATATAGCATTTCAACGAAGTAGTTGGGTTTCTAATGCGAAGAATGCAATATTTGCAATTGTTTGAGTTGGAAGTAGGCTTTTGATTTTGGTTCCTTGTGAAATATTCACTTTTTGAGATAAATAATGCGTTTACATTAAATACCATTCGTAAATGTTGAACTTTAAAGATTTCAGGGAATTATAATGCTTACAAACATGGCTGATGTATAATGGCGATGACGTTGATGAATTTTTTTGTGGAATTTAGCATTTTGGATATCAAAAATTTCCCTCATAAGGATTCTTTTTATATTGATATTTCATTGTTATATCGATCATAAATTAATTACCATGCAATGTCTTAGTTCTCTGCAGTAACAGGATCATTCCCAATTATATTATATACAGAACTTGAACGAATATATATTTGAACGAACATATCAATATATGAGACGTGATTACAATCGTAGTTGACTACGAGTTTTTTGGATCGGTTCTTTTATTTTTTTGATAATGTGGTTGGGTACTAGGGTAGCGATTTTTATTTTTTTTAGTAGTACGAAATAAGTTGCAAGAAGAAAAAGATCTAGTAAACGAAAAAAAAACAAAGAGAAAAGGGGAACATTGCACATTATTTTTTGTAATGCCGTAAAAAATGGTTGTTTTTTTTATTTCCTTTATAATATGTACGAAGTACATTTTGCCAGTGAATTAAAATAATAAAAAATATTAACAATAATTAACAAATAGTGTGAATTAGTTTTGTGTGCCCGTTTCGACTCAGCCTGTTGGCGATTGGAATCAAAAACTACATTTTACAATAAACAATTACGGTAAAATAAAATAAAAAGTGCGTTATGGAATATAATAAATCAACGGTAACCAAACATTAACCGGAAGTAACTTTACGAGTGGTACTTTCGATATAAAGAGCTGTGCAATATGTATAGAATTCGATGCAGAGGAAATGGACGCATGTGACAAACGTAATAGGTGGTCATCATTTAATTAGAACTCATTTAATTTGTGTAAGTGTCATAGTGAACATAAGCCAAGTAACGTTATGATCCTGTCCAACGAGTGAGTAGAAACAGTCTATTGAAGATCGAACGGCAAATACAACGGTATACAAAAGGTGAAAACACAATAACAAAGAGTTGTATTTACTTATGGTTCCTATATCACAAAATCTAGTGAGAAATCATCAAAAAAGAAGTTATCAGCACTATCCTGCGTTTAGCAGAACACCGAGCATTAGAAGAGTTGCGAACAAGTGAAGAAGCGGCCATTTTAGAAACAGCGTTAGAAACAAAAATGCTTAGATTACGTGAAAAAAAATTTCTAGAAATATCAAGCCAATCAAGTAGCTGCTCTAAAGAAAATAATTCGATACGAGTGCAACAATGGGTCAATAGCAGATGCTAGGACTATTCCACGAGAGAATCCAAAAAACCTCAAAGTCAGACCATATCGATTGGAACGAACAACAGGAACTAACAAGGAAACAGATGAGAATGAGACGAAACCCTAGAACTACTTAAGAAACGTTTGCGGGGAGATGCGAAAGATGTCGTTAAAGCGTATACCTATTTTTTCTAAATAATGTATCTCAGATTATAAAAACATTACGAATGCTTTATGGTCAGTCTGAGGTCATACTAGACTCGATGATAGAGCAGGTTGAATCAAGGCCACCAATCCACCCGGAAAATTTTAATGCAAGTACAACATCTTTGTACAACAGCCGTAGTGTGTCAAAACGAGGAACATTTAAACAATCCAACACTCTTACGATCACTCTTAGTTTTTCAAAACTACCATCATATTTAAAATTACAATGGGCCGAATGTGTGTTTAATTTTCAACCGACCAATCTATACATAAGTTTAATAATTGGTTGAGTTCAAAGGCTGAAATGGCAAGCGCTGTGGTAAAAATGTCTTCACCACAAGGACAAAAGTTTGAAAAACGACAAGAATACGAAAATAAAATGAATGATCCAATTAAATTCAACAAGGCGGCGGATCCTGACAACAAACATAGATTTAAGAAGATAGCGGATGCAGACAATGCATTTAAATTCCATAAGACAGCTGTTCACGTATTTGTAAAATGTCAGAAATTCAAAGATATGATGGACAACGAAAGATGGCAGGCAGTACTTGCGAACGGTCTCTGTCGAAAATGTTTCAGATAAGATCGTTTCTGGACTTGCAAATTTTGTATACAGTGTGAGATAGAAGGATGTAAAAGGAGCCACCACTCGCTGTTGCATATTCTAAAACTGCATCGAAGCAAAGTAATCATTTAGGAAATAAGACTACTGTAGAGGCAACGGGGGTCATTGAGATTCATCACCAACTACAAATGAGTACATTATTGTTCCGAATAGTACCAGTGGTACTATTTGGCCGAGAAAATAGTGTCTAAACATACGCCTTTCTAGATGAAGGGTCAAGTGTAACATTGCTGAATGAGGAAGTGGCAAATAATTTGAAGCTTGATAGACCACAAAGGAATCTAGAGCTGAAATGGACAGGCAAGACAATACGTAAGAAAAGCAAAGCCGTTTAATTGATCTCGATATTTAGGAGAATTTTGGTGTTAAGATTCCTGAAATAATAATCGAATCAAAACAAAATGAGCGTGCTCGAGAAATTATGGAGAGAACTATAAAGAAAGTTAGTAATTAATACGAGACAGGCTTAATATGGCGAAGCGATGGAGTGATCCTTCCAAACAGCTATCCTAGGGCCGTACGGCGACTAATCTATTTGTAAAGAAAACTAGAGAAAAATCAAGCGCTAAATGAAACATATAAAGGCATATTGAAGTACTATGGAAAAAAAGAGTCATGTTCTGGCGAGACCAAAACAAAGATCAACCATCGAACGTTTACTTAATGAGGGTAATGGCGTTCGGGGCATCATGCGCCCCGAGCTCATCACAGTATGTAAATAATTTGAATGAAATGTAGTATCAAAAAGAAAGTAATGGTCGGCATCAATCTGCCGTAATCATTATGTGGGCGATTGTAACGAATTGTACTCATCGGAAGAGGAAGCTATAACAATTGCAAGGCAGGTAATCCGAATTTTGTGTCCAATCCGAGGCGAGTAATACATGGTTGCGGTTTATTTTCAGCGGATTATGGTAAAAGAATGCTTTTCATTGTCTTCTAGTTTATTTTTTTCCATTATTGGTGCTGGATTCCTGCAAAAATGTTTATCCTCTTGGATTAGCCGTTGGCGCAGGGAAGAGCAAGAACTAATTTGGACACAGAATCAACAAAAGTTGGAACGTTTAGCTTTCCAAAAATCTATCTGCGGCGAATACAAAACTGCTGTTTACTGCTGTCGAACTGCCATAAAATGTAATCCAATAAAGAAATAAAGATATGTAACCTGAATAAATAATTATTTTTGTTCTATTATAAACATGTGGGTGAAATTTCACCCAAGGATCACAAGTGTAATATTTTTTGAGGGTCGTATAAGGGTTAAAGAACAAATTTAAATAATTAAAGAATAATACATTTTAAGAAATATCCTGTGTCCTCTATAAATAAAAAAAAATATATGCACGAGAAAAAAAATATAAACCAAAAACCACAAAAACTTCCTCTATACGCTCTTTCATTTGGTCCACTAAACAAGATATATCACTCCCCTGAGGTAAAAGAAAGAAAAGTTTGAGAAATATTCATATAAGGAGCAAACGTTAATCCTTGCAATCAACCTCGCAATTAACGTTCAAAAGCCAAACACATAGCAAAGTCTCACTTGTTTTGCTTATGACAAACATATAGGACATATTTTAGTCAGTAACCCAAAGGTCAAGAACTGGCATGACTATCCTCATGACCACAATACCACTCATGCAGACATAGAACTGCATTCATGCCTAAGCAGGATACCCCGTCCTAAAGTTCCAACAAGAAGAGCGGGTCCAAAAAACAAAACGTATTACTAAAAAAAAAAACCTATGGAAAAAATACCCAATAATTTGTGGTCGGGCCAGAAAAAAAATAACATCAAATTATGCTAAAATTAGAAAATTAGAAAATTGCAATAAATAGAAGTACTCATTTGAATGAAGTCATGAAGTGCCACTCGTTACAGGTCTTTGAGCAGTCATTTTTCCGATTTTGGTTCTCGGAAATGTAAACCTTCTGAAAAAGGCAATATTTATTTAAAAATAGGAGTTCGAAGTTTTATACATGTTTGATACGATGGAACGTTCGATTGTTTAAACGCTTTACGCGTATAAACAATTAGATTATACGGTTGGATGGGCTTAAAGATATTGAACTTTTAAACTAAACAATTTAAACTTTTATGATCCGTTTCCAGAACTTAATCCGGAACATTTCAAGATCTGGTTCCAGTTTCGGTTTTTGGTTTCAGTTAGATAACAACTTTTTGAGGAGTTTTCGAATTAAAAATTTTAATGTTTAACAACAGAGGCAGCTCTGAAAATCTCTTTTGTTCAAGAAACAACAAACGTTATCAAAATTAAAATATCACCATATGAATTAATAGAACTGCCACTTTGCCAGGTGTTCCATTATTCGCTTGTTTGGTTTTACTTTGGGATAGCAAATTCTGTTATTTTTAGTTATTTTAGAGCGATTTCAGTTATTGTTTAGTGCTTTTTTTAAAAATTGTTTGTCGAGGAAAAAGCTCATCATCGAGCCTGTTTTGCATCAAATTTAAGATTTTGTAACTTAAGTAAACACTGCGCAAATTTTGAGGTAAACCAAGGTTTGGTTTGTAAAAAATAAATGCTTTTGATTTTTTATGGTTTATTATGATATTTCTCTTCTTTATGTTATCGCTTCGAAGGTTGTCGCAAGAAGAACATAAAAATTAGTTGCAATTTACATATTGAGATTAATAATAATTGCAGCTATTCGAACGCATTTGTCGTCCCCAGGAAATAATTGTATGACTCGCCCCATCAGCCAGTGAGTTGGCGGTAAATTGTTGTCATGGATAAGAACAACATCGTCGAGCTGTAAATTTGGTTTATGCTTTTGCTATTTAGTTCTTGGTTGTAGTGTAGTTAAATACTCCAATTGCCATCGTTTCTAAAATTGGATATATATGCGCCGAACTATATCCCATTTCGTGTGGGGATTGAATTTTTCTTCGATTGTCACTTCAGGTATTAACTTGGTGGAATAAATTTCCAAATAATTTTATCCTTCGAAAGATTAGAAATAATGAAATTATTATTATTGGTTATGAAATGCTGAAGCATACAAAAATGCATAAGTATGCATACGTAAGCATAAGTAAGCATACAAAAATGCATAAGTATGCCTTAACTAGAATTGCTTCTGATCGTCGCACGGGAAGTACTTTAAAGGGACCGCAAATATCGAGCCCAACTGCACCGAATGTCACCGAGTATTGGACTCTATCTTTGGGTAGTTGCCCCATTATCTGTGTCATCAATTTAGGATTGTGTCTCCAACATTTAACACATTTACGAAACTTGACTTCCTTTGATCAACGAAAAATGTAACCGAACTAGACTCATTAAAAGATTTGTGCCAGGATGTTGCTTCTTCATATGCACATCATACGTGATTGATGTTGCTATAGGTGCCTTTGATGATATAATTGATGGATGTTTAGTATTGTAAGACAGCAGTGTTTTTTCTAACCTTCCCCCGACTCACATTATACCTTCGGAATCCAGGAATGGGTTTAGCTGTCGCAGACTGCTTCTTTCGATAATCCCTTTATTATTTTTAAGATGGTGATATTCTTCGGCAAAATCAGTAGTTTGCCAATATATGAGTATTTTCCGGTTAGCTATCTCAAGTTCTAAAGATGTTGGCACTCCATGTTGTCTTTGTTGCCTTTGTTATTATTAAAAAATCTCAATACGTATGCAATCCCTTTACTCAATTTAAAGAAGCTCGAAAATTTGTTACTCAGTATCCCTATAATGCTTTTTTCATCGTTCGCTTTGGATTCGGAGATAATTGTATTGTGTACCTCAATTTGGGTTTCCTCATTTGTCTCTGATATTTCGGATGGATCTGACCAGTACTTTTCTTCCTTTGCTAATTACGCTGGCCTATTCCACCAAAGATTGTTGTTCATAATTTCCTCGGATGTTTTACTTCGAGTTGCACAATCTGCTGGATTATGCCTGGTTCAGATGCCTTGTTGGCTACAAATGTCATCCACCGCCTGGGTTGGCTGGCCAATCCAAAACTATTTTCAAATCAGTCCACATCGTAACGGAATACACTTTTACTGTGAGGGTCTCTCTTACTTGGGTTACTAATCTGCTTAGAAGTACGGATCTCATCAGTTCAAGTCGAGGTATGCTAACTTGCTTCAGCGGTTCCATCTTGGTTTCTGCACATATTAGGCGTGTCGTGAATCCTTGGTTATTTTGTGATCGTATGTACACTGCTGCGGCATATGCCCACTTGCTCGCATCGCAAAATCCATGCATGGTTATGTTGAGCGACGTTGTTATACATCGGTAAATTCTCAGTGCAGGCATCTGACAAAGGTTATTTCGTAGCTTTACCCAGGCTGATCGTGTTTCTTCCGGTAATTCTTCGTCCCATCCAATTTTCTGTAACCATAAATTTTGGAATAGTATTTTAATTCGAATCATGATTGGTGACAAGAGCCCAAGCGAGTCGAATATTTTGCTTGCTTGAGATAGTCCGCTACGTTTAGTATGCTCCTCCTTATTTTCTAGAAGCGCTTGGAATATGAAGTCGTCAGTGCCGGCGTCCCAGGCCAATCCTAGTACCTTAATCGGATCGGGATGATCGGATAATACTTTTATATTATTTGAGTCTAGATCGCTGACAAGATTTCTCACCTGTGAATCATTTGACGACCTTTTTCCTAAATTGAACCCACCTTCGTTTAAGATAATCACGACATCATTTTGCAATTTAAGTAGTTCAGGCAATGTTTGTACGCCAGTCATCAGATCGTCTACGTACATGTCCTTCTCGATTGCTCGGCTTTGCTTCTGGTTATGCCCTTGTGTTTATTTGAGCTAGTTCCTTTATGCATCTGGTGGCCATAAAGGATGCCGACGACATGCTTTTTGTGACTGTTTTCAATGCGTATGGGCAGATTTCATTTTGATCGTTCCACCAGAGAATTATTTGCTTTTTGGTATCCTCACTATCGACCCAAATTTGTCTATACATCTTTTCTATATCACTCACCAGTACATAAGGATGCTGCCAGAAACGGATCTGGCAGACGCATCAAATACAACGCGTAACTTAGTCGGGCTGCTATTATTCTTAAGCACACCATGATGTAGCAGGATGTATGATTGCTGTAATTTTTCCCTTATTAGCTCGATCGGCTGCATATGCCGAAGATCTATATATTCTTGCATAAATTGCGCGTATAGCTTTTGGAGCTGACTATCAATTTTAAAGCGTTTCTCCATGGCTAGCAATCTTGAAAGTGCTTGATGATATGTTGATCCTAGAATTTTTGGTACTTTATTGAATGGAAATTTGGTGATGAAACTTCCATCGGCTGCCCGTCATGTGATCGTCTTAAACCATTCCTCGCAATATTGTTCGTCTTTTGTAATATCATTTATTCGAGGTACTTCTTCAATTGCCCAAAATCGCTGCAACATAGAATCGATGTCCACAAGTGTTGAAAATGACTGCGTATTTGATATGGCTTCAGATTCGTGGTTCCCTCCTATAATCCAGCCCAATTTAGTTTTGTGAGCTTTAAAGTTAGAATTGCCAATTTTTTGAATTATGTCATAACTAACATACTTTTCTTTTCGCTAACCGACAAAAATTTACTAACTATTGGCCGCCAAGGTGTCTGTAACCGGGTCGATCTCAATAATTTAACTAGTATCCTTCCATATCCTTCCAAGTATATGTAAAAACGGGTGTACTGTGGGCCCGGCGCTTTCCGGGATATCCTGCTTAATGTTTGGCAGTACATTCAAAATCAATCAATCAATCAATCAATCCGAGGCGAGTAATACATTAAAGATACGATACTGCTTGGCTAGTTCGGGATTCTTGATAAATTTTCTTTCTTGATATCTCCCGCACATCCCAGCGTATATTTTAATAGAGTCAGCTAAGAAATTTGTCCGAAAGATGTTCTTCTTTAAGTCTAGCTGTTTGTTTAAGTCTAGCTGCATATATAAACCACTCAAATTTCTGACACCATTTTTATAACTTGTTAGTTCCAACTTCCAATTCATAACCAGTAAGAGATAAGATAATATCCGACTCAGACTTATACAACTTAACTTAGTTTTACTATCTTTTATATTAGAACCTGTTTGATTTTACGTTAATTCACAATATTCTCAGTTCGGTAAACCCCCTACTCTATGTGGATGTCGTTTCATTTTCTAAAAGTTTGATTCACTGTTTGCTCAGTTAACATTTGTATAGATCAAATTAAGTTTTACACATAGTGACATGCAACATTTTTGAAATTATCTACGGTGTCATAAGAAATAAAGATAATGCGTATTTAAATTCATATGTAAGGTTCAACTGTATATATTTAAGTCAATCAACCAAATTTTTCTTAATTTGCAATGTAGTCGGAGTTATGCTTTGTGTTTAAATATAAAGTTTTGGTCATTCACAAATATGCTCACATGTGTGGACGTAACGACATTAGAGAGAATATAAATAATTGTGAGTATTTTTAAGATACAAGCCATATTAGTCTAGTTTTGAACTTAAACAAACAACAAGTGTGGTGCTAACAAAAACATAAAGAATATTTATATTAGAATGATTGACATTATATTTGGAAATGTTACCTCTACCCTTCTTACAACGTTTACGTTATTGGTCGCTGTACTATATTCATATTTTCGATATGTGAATTTATATTGGGAGCGACGCGGAGTCGAGTACGTGAAACCGAAATTATTTTTTGGTAACGTTTACGATTTTATACGTAAACGTAAATGTCTTGCCGAAACATTGGCGGATGTGTATGATAAAATCGATGGGCCGTTCGGTGGAATGTTTTCATTTTTAATGCCGGTGCTAATTGTTAAAGATCTAGAGCTACTCAAACGAATATTTGTAAAAGATTTTAACCATTTTGTCGATCGAAAATTTTACGATAATTATGAACGTGAACCACTTTCGGGTCACTTGTTTGCGTTGCGTGGTGAGAAATGGCAATTTATGCGCAATAAACTTTCACCAACGTTCACCAGTGGTAAATTGAAAATAATGACCGGTCTTATTACGGAAAAAACCGAAAGTTTGACCAAACATATTGCAAACAAAGTGGATAATGGTGATAATATATTTGAAGTGCGTGATTTAATGGCATGTTACACAACCGATATTATAACGAGTGTGGCATTTGGTGTACAAACCGATAGTATAAATAATCCCAATGAGATGTTCCGGAAAATCGGAAAGTTAATGAGTACGTCAAGTAATGGAACATCAATGAAGATATTGATGGGTATATCGGCACCAAAACTGTTAGAATTTTTAAATTTGTATACAGTCGATCTTAAGGTTGATGAATTTCTACGACGGGTTACTGCCGAAACAGTGAAACTACGTGAAACGAAAACAGAAACGAGACAAGATTTTATGCAACTTATAGTGCAATTGCGTAATGGGAATAAATTGTCAGATGATGGTACTTGGGAGGTTACCGATGGTATATTTTATATAAATTCGTTGATTACCTGACGTATCTTAACAATTTTCTATTTACAGAAAAATCAAAAGTGTTAACCATAGATGAAATTGCCGCTCAAGTATTTGTGTTTTTCCTTGGCGGATTCGATACTTCATCTACGGCCACATCATTCACGTTCTACGAATTAGCAAAAAATCTAGACGTTCAAAAACGTCTACAAAAAGAAGTCGATGAAGTGCTAGCAAAATATAATGGCCAACTGAACTATGATTGTTTAACTGATTTGAAATATTTAGACCAAGTTTTCGACGAGACGTTACGTAAATATCCACCGGTTCCATTTTTGGTGCGTTTGGTCACCAAAGACTATAAGATACCAAATACTGACATTGTGTTGAAAAAAGGTGAAGATGTATGGACATCTTTATATTCATTGCATCGTGACCCAAAATATTTTAAGGACCCTTTGAAATTTGATCCTGATCGATTTTCGCCCGAACGCAAATCATAAATTATTCCATATTCATATTTACCGTTTGGTGAGGGACCCCGCAATTGTATCGGTATGCGATTGGGATTAATGCAAGGTAAATTAGGGATTGCAGCTGTGATGGCGCAGTTCGATGTAGGATTTTCATCAAAGGGCGAGCCATCAACGAAATTGAACCCCAAAGCACTTTTAGAATTCGAAGGTGGGCTTCATTTAAAGTTTACCAAGCGATCATCTAAGTGAGACGAGTATATGTTTTGTTGTTAAATCACGATAAGATAAAATTATAATTCGGGCATTTTGATTCAAAAAATAAAGTCGATCAACATGCATTGTTTTTTCCAAATCCCAGAATTTATGCGATAACCGTATTGTTTCACAGTGACTGATAACAACTAAAGGTTCACACCTTTATGTCACATAAACAAATTAAATTGATAGATGCATATTACAGATGACAGAATGCAGAGCAATTCAATAAAACTGTGATTGTCTTATAATAACAGTAGTTTGAATATTGGCTACCAGGAAACCGAACCAATTCCGTCATTACTGACATATCTTTCCTTTCCCACCGCACAAAAATTTACTAACTATTGACTGTCACGGTGCCTGTGACCGGGTCGATCTCAAACTAACTAATATCCTACCTTATCCTTTCAAGTTTATGTAAAAATGGGTGTAAGATAGGCCCGGCGCTTTCCGGGAGATCCGCATTTAGCATTAAGTGCTTGGTCGTATATTTTAAAACGATCAATCAATCCGAGGCGAGTAATACATGAGCTGCGGGAAAACCAGAAACGTTAGAAGGCAAGAATTTGAATATTAACACGGAATCCGACGAAGCGAAAGTGCTCAGAATGTGGTGGTCAGTTATCGAGTGACAGTGAAAACTGACAAAATGTGAAGTTCTTCAAATTTTAATGATCCCCTCGGATTGACAGCTCACGTCCTCGTGTATATGAAGATTTTACTTCAAGATATATAGCGTTCAGGTGTCAAATGGGTTGACCCGGTAACGGAAGAGCAAAACATTCGATGGAAACGATGGATAAACGTGTTGAAAGGACTGTGAGAGATAAAAATACGAGAGATAGATCCCAGCAAGGACGCATATGCAGCGGCCGTATACTTTCGATTCGAATGTTAGGAGGGTGTATGTTGCAAAGACAAAAGCTGTGCCGCAAAAAGTAATGTCGATTCCTAGACTGGAACTACAAGCGGCTCTGCTCGGAACTCGTTTGGCAGACATGGTATGCTGAAGAAATGGTTCTGGTCTGATTCAAAAAATTTAATCTGTTGGTTACGGTCTGAGGGTTTACGGTCTGAGCCCGGAGTTACTTTTGGAAATAGATGGTTTACAGGACCGGAGTTTTTATATCGCCTAGAGAATGAGAGCCTATATGAAAGCAGAGCGATAGATAATGAGGTGAAAACAATTGAAATCGACGATGTTGTTATATGGTGATGGACGAAAAGAAACTTTTTGGGTAAAAGGGGTGATAATTGACGTTTTCAGAAGAAAAACAGTGACCAAGTATGTACACCCTTCCGGCGGCTAAATTGGCAGTTCTCGATCTCAAACCAGTCGATGGTAAGCAAGATTCGCCAAGCGGACTTTTAATTTTTAAGTGGAGGCCGTTATATAATAGACGTGCATTGTACGGTTTATATGGAGAAGTATTGTATATATCATATTTTCCGAAAGAGGCGCCACTATCAATGTATTAGTATACCATGTTATTCGATAGAGGCAGTACGATACCGTACGATTTTTTATGGCATCAAAACGAAAATATACAAAATTATTTACAAAAAATATAAAATTGGAATACTTTTTATGGTTGAAAATTGTGGCAGGAGTGTGGCAAAGACAAGAATTGAAACAAACCAAAAAAAAACGGTTGCGTAAAAATTTAGTAATTGCAACCGAAAGTAAGAAAAAGAGTTTGAACCAAAATGTCCAGCGCACAACAGGAAGTGAGGCTAAAAAAACAAAGTAGCAGAGTAAGGCCGGAAGCACTGAGCCACAGGCCAATCGTACGCTGAGGTGGTTAAAATAATCCGCAGTAAGGTAAGACCGGACGAATCAGACATGGAGGTGAGAGCAATCTGCAAGACAAGAGCAGGCGAAGTACTTCTGTAGCTAGGGCCACTCACAACAAATAAGGATAACTTCCGCGACTTCTTAAGTCATATTCTAGGGGATAAAACACAAGTGGTTAAACAAATATTGAGGTGTCACTTCGGCGGGATATTCCGGAATTGAGTACACTAGCATCAGCCTTTTTCCTAGCTCAAGGCGACCACAAATACCGGTAATAGTGATGCAGGAAAGAACAGCAATTAAACTGCTTCATAAAGGGAAAATAAAACGTGGATGGATGACCCTGCAGTAGGGTGCGAGAAAGAACCATCACCACACGCTGTTTCAGATGCTTTGGTTATGGCCATGTAGCCCGAAATTGCAATGGTCCAGACAGAAGCAAACTGTGCTCTAAATGTCTGGGTGATGATCATTAGGCAAATATGTGTACTGCCGAGGAATGCCGTGTGATCTGTTCAGACAAGAGCAACGACAAAATATATCTAGCTCACATTCCTGGTTTCGGAAAGTGCAAGCTCTACCGATAAGCACTTCAAGTGGCCAAGAATCGCCTATGATACACATCCTGCAAGGAAATATGAATCGGAGCAGAACTGCCGATTATTTCTGAAAGAAACAGATCTGCTTTTACTGAACGAGCAGTATCGAAACAAAGAATTCGCACAATGGTACGCTGACGAACTTTCACTATCTGGATTCCTAATCGAAAAATATACGTTCACAGCCATGGAGCAGGTCGAGGTTACGTAAGGGTCAAATGTAAGAAAGCAACCTTTATAAGCTGCTACTTCACCCCAAACGAGGCAATGTCCGTTTTTCGATCACAACTCGAAGTTTTGGAGGGTGAAATTTTACATATGATGGGATATATAGTGGAAGCCGGAGACTTCAATGCAAGGACTCTCGCAAGGGGGATGCATAACCCGGACACTAGAGGCAGACTCATCCTAAAGTTGGCAGCCAGAACAGGTCTCTTGGTCTTAAACGTTGGCCCGAAAATATTTTTTCGTCGTCCGGGACATAAGGAGACAATTCCTGATATCATACGTACCACACGTTCATGGGCAATAGACCACGGCA
This sequence comes from Tipula confusa, assembly GCA_963556175.1. NCBI lineage: Eukaryota > Metazoa > Arthropoda > Insecta > Diptera > Tipulidae > Tipula > Tipula confusa. The sequence continues at coordinate 91,781,294 of OY744477.1, forward strand.
AGACTCGCAGGATAAACTGGCCAGATGGAACCTGGGAAGGATAAATATAATCAGGTTTACGGAAGAGCTTGTGAAAGGAGTGTTGAATGGAGAGGTGGAGGAGGAAAGAGTATCAGCGTAGGTACTGGTTTCTTCCACTAAGGGGCTAATCGTCTGGGACTGTGAGGTATCCATGCCAATGAAGAAATGACGAAATGGTAAGCCATCCGCTGGTAGACCCAAGAAATCGCCGATTTACGGAAGAGATGTCTGATGCTCCGGTGGAAGACACAACAAACGGAAAACCAGGCGGGGGCTAAACAAGTATCAGCCAACCACCAAATAACAAGGAAATAACTTCGTTGTCTTTCAACCAAAGCAAAATCTGTTGCTGGAAGAAAATGGTGGAAGACATTGTCAGAGACCCGTTGAGACTAGGGTATAAGATTGTTACGCAGAAGCTTGGGTGCAGAAGCCAATTCGAGTGAGGGACGCAGTCACCACAGAAAGAATACTGAGAACTCTTTTCCCCAGTATCGAACAAGGGCGAAGTTTTTTTCAAGCAAGAAACAGATGTCCCGATTTCCACCATGGAAGAGCTGGAAGGAGCTATCCAGTCGATGAAGGAGAAAAATGTTTCTGGCCCAGATGGGATTCGCAGCGAGGTATTAAAATTACTATGTTTAATTCTGGTTTGCTGGACGGTGTGTTCAGCATGCGCGTGAAGAAAGCGAGGCTGCTTTTGGTTAACAAACCTAAAGGCAAGGTGCTGGAGAAGCTTATTAGAGCTAAACTAAAGGTTGCGATCCAAGCCGCCGGTGACTTTCACCCAACTAGTATGGCTTTAGAGACGGATTATTCACGATAGATGCGATCCAACAAGTAATGGAAGCGGTCAGAAAAGCAGAAGACTTCAACCACATCTGGACACGAATTGTTCTATTGGTGACACTTGCCGTAAAAAATGCATTTAATTCTGCAAGTTGGTCCGGGATGCTTAAGGCACTGGGGCACAAATTCCTCATACCAACATATTTATTGCGAATTTTGAACAACTACTTGAAGGATCGTAGCTTGTTGTACGACACCGAGGAAGATCAGCGTAGAATTTTGGTTACAGCTGGAACAGCCCAGGGATCTATCATAGGACCCGACTTCTGGAACGCTTTTTACGACGGCTTACTAAAAAGCGATATGCCAGGCGAGACAAGTATGGTTGGATATGTGGACGATGTTGCGGTGCTTATTGCTGCTCGCGACAACCAGCAGGCACAATTTAAACTAAATTAGGTGATGCGGACAGTAAATTGCTGGATGGAGCGCACGGGCTATCACTAGCTGTTCTTCCAATATGAGTCGGCGAGGAGGTAATTAGTTCAAAACCAACAGTCAAATAATTATGTGTAACGATCAACTCCAAAATGAGTTTCTTCGAGGAGATTCGGAAAACGACCGATAAAGCGACGAAAGGTTTCACGGCTTTAAGTAGATTACTGGCAAACGTTAGTGGGCTGGCCGAAGTCCAGCAAGCGACATCTATTGATGTCGGCAGTGCAATCCATTCTTTTATATGGGGCACAGATATTGGCCGATTCACTCGCACGGTATCCGAGGCAGCTATTATGGTGGTAGTCGGGTGTGGTTTACGATTTTTGTAAACTTTTGCATCTGGGCTAAAACTGTAGCACTCATTTCAAATAAAACTCTTCGATATTTAAATTAGGCGATTTTATTTTATTTTTTTATTTTAATTAATTAATTTAGCAAATTATACAGACAGGATTTATTTAAATGTATCGTGATAATCAATTCGATTCTATATTTTTTTTCAAACATGTTGAGCCACACATTGGCTCAAAATATTTAAATTTAATTTTCAAAATTCCAGAAACTCATTAGATTTAACTCATTCGTCTATTTGCTACTTACACAATTTTGCCAACGAGGCCCATTCTTTTAACCGCGAACACACTCGACCAATGAGTCTGTGAAACAATGAAAATTTTTTTTTTAATTTTTTTTTTTAATTTGACTGCGACATCATTTTACGATACATTGTGGAAAATTTAAATAAAATTTAATTTTTTTTTAAAATAATTTTATATTTTAAAATTAATAAACGACTAGAGAGTCTCAAAAAAGTTTTTTTTTTTTCAATAAATTTTTTTAAACTATTTTTAAAAAAAAATTTGATAGACAATGCAAATAGTTGAATACCGTTCGTTAGAGAAAGCCCACCACCAATTATTTTTTGCAAGATGAGGTTTAATTTTTAATAAGACGCGTTAAATTGTTATAAAAGGAAAGAGTTTGCACCATTTCATTGAAATAACTCGAAATTGTCGGCTAACCGTTTTTATAGTTATTTTAAAAAAATGGCGGATTTTAACGTTTTTAGTTAAATTAAATGTAGTTCGTGACAGCGATTATTCGTACGATGTATGAGGTAGTGTAGATTCTCGGAATCTAAACCGAAGCGTAACCTAAGTCAACTTGACATGTAAACGTTCATACAAAAAAAAAAAGTTTTGTGAATTTGGGAGTTTTTGTCATAGTAAATTATTCCAAGGTAAATCATTTGACTGTGCGACAAAGTTCGAACTACATTTAATTTAACTAAAAATTATAAAAATAAATTATAAAAAATTAAAAAAAAATTACAACCAAATTCACAACAAACTATTACGTCAAGTTTAACGATATTTTTGTTGCGTTCGATTATAATTTTTTTCGAAGAGGGCGCACGACAATTCTATAAGGTGAGCACGTACACTTATCATATAAGTTCGGATCACCTTAAACAATCGTCGAGATACAATATCATAATAATTATATAGTCTAAGATTAATTTTATCTAACTTTATAATTCTTAATTTCTAAACAAAATTCTTAAGTTTAATGCGATAGTTGTTGCGTTAATTTTTATAAATGTCCGTTGACGTTTTAATTTTAATTTTTTTGTTTGTTTTTGTGAAAGACAAATTACTTAAAAATTTATATATTAGCACTTTTATGTTTCGTTTGATTTTGGAAAATTTTAAATTTTTTTTTTTTTAAATTTTTTTTTTAATTAAATTTTTCATTCAAAAATGAATCACTAGATGAAAATTATTTTGTAAATTTAAAATTAGGCTTTTAGCTACTATGCGAGAAGGCAGTATTTGTGTATGGTCCACTATATATTGAACTTCCTGAATTTGATAAGGTTTTGCCACGTCGTCGTGTCATAATGATAAGGACAGCAGCGATTACGGCTAACATAAGTATTAGACCGGCTATTGCTATGGCTATGGCAAAATTTCGTTGTGATACACAAATTGCGTCGTCGGGTGTCTAAAGTAGAAAAAAAAATAAATGTTAGATTTATATAATACTATATTTATGGTCTGTAATAAAATTGCAAAAACGTAATACGGCCGAAAATAACGAATACAAAGATTTAGCATGGACTCATGTCACTTGGACTCATGTCACTGTTAGGATCAAAATACTATTTCAAAATTTGCGGCTAAAGGGGAATGATTACGACAAACAGCTATACTGTCAGAAATAATTTCCGCTGGGAACAATTTAAACAGTTATCTGGTCAGAATGCCGGACATAAGAGTTTCTCGCAGTATCATTGCACATACTAATATCATCACTTTGTCAGATACTAAAGAGTGGGTCATAATACGGCTAGCCCGTTCTAAAACCAAGGTGGCTCTGCTAAAGCAGATTAGCTTCCCAAGATTGGAATTGATCGGTGCAAACATATATTATCCATCGAAGTTCCTGCGCTCACATTAAGGACCGATCCAAAAATCGTTCTAGATTGACCTTCCCGCCAGCCAAGATGTTAGATAATTTTCGACACAAATCGTATTGCGAAGATTATATATATATTTATATATATATATATATATATATATATATATATATATATATATATTTATATATATAAACGAGACCGATTGCGACATGTTCAATCTAAGCAGAATCCAGCGTATAGGTAGAGAGCCCATTGCCCTACAATACCAAATACCAAGTCTGCATTGCCCTATAATACCAAACATCTCATAATTTTATTTCATTAATCCAAAATTGCTATTGCAATCATTCAGGATATACATATGCAGTAGCAACATCTGGGCGCAAATTAACTAGTTTGTTTTGTCAACAATAGTGGATTCTGAGGGCAAGAAGACCGAGAAATATATACATTGTCGTTTGCTGCAGAGCCGTTTGTTTCAACAAGGACGCAAAAGCATCCTTTTCAAAACTGAGCAAGCTTCCAGTTCTTGACTAATGACGATTAAACCCGGTAGGTGACGAAGGTTAGTATAGCTCACGAGTAAAAATCGTTAAGACGGCAGAATAGGTTAGGTTTAGGTGGCCGTCAAATAGGGACGTGGCATAGAAAACGTCCGAAGCCCTGCCACAATGAATTTTCTTACCACCTCTCGCTACTAAAACCAATTCGAGCTCCTGACAAAGCGATGCATATCTCTAACACTCACTCCGCTGTGGTCTGTGAGATCACACAAGATACGAGCTCCTAGAAACTTAAGCCTGTACTGAGCCAGGCTAGGACAGGTGCAGATATAGTGGAGAATAGCGTCCTCCTCCTCTTCAACCATGCAACCACGACAGTAATCATGAGAGAGAACACCAAATCTATTTACATGCTTACCAATGAGACTTAAGAAGTATCTTATACGTAGAAAGTGGTACCCAATATCAGCCTTACTTGGTAATATGTGACAGGAGGTACTCAGTCAACCGAGTCTGTCGGCTTTAATATTTCCCGTTATGTTGAAATGCCTTGGCACCCACGTAAGATGGATATTGAACTGTTCAGCCATCTCGATAAGAGATGAGATACAGTTGCGGGCTACTTTCGACGTGAGAAAGCCTGATTGTAGGACCTTAATTGTAGCCTGACTGCCCGTAAAAATGCCAATATCTCTTACAGATATTATATTATACTTCATCCAATCTATGCCCTCCTTAATTGTAATGAGCTCTGCCTGAAAAACACTACAGTGATCAGGTAGGCGAAAAGAGAGTTTTCGATTTAATTCCTCGCAGAAAACCCCACAGCCAGCTTTGCCTTCCAATACGGAAGAATAACTAATAGATATTTTTAAAAATGGATACCATATTAAAGAAAATTGTTAAAATGGTGGCTGAAAGGCATCGCAAAATCCGATGAAAGCCAGAGAATGATATATTCATATAAGAAGATGTCGGTCCTCATGGAGAAGTTTGTGTATTGCGCTAAAGGCTTTCAAATTGTGGCCCCAACGATATGAAATTATTTTGTAGCTCCGATGACATCACATCAAAAGGTGGATTTGCTGACAGAGAAACTAAATACAGCCGATTATTAAAAAACTGTCGGGTTGTTTTTGCCACTAACAAAGGACACTATTTCTTTTGAGGATGCTGTGAAGGAGCAGTGAAAGTGAAGTGTGCGCACTGAAACACATACTGTTGTTAATATTTTCGCAGAAGGTCATCAAAAGAAGTTTCCGGAAGTTTGTCGAGCCAACGACAAAACGAAATTGAAATTGCAACTCAATTCCGGATTCATGAACGATTTTTTTCCAAAGTAATTGGAAGTGGCTTCGATCACAAGCCAAATTTATTTCGGGGATTAAAATTTTAAAGTTCTGGGAAGTGATTGAATGGAAGCTCTATATTAATAGAGCTCGTCCATTCCGAGTGTCTGCAATAAAGTTGAAGAAAAGATAAACACGAGATTTGCTGGGGTTGTGCAGGAAAATGAAGGCATTTTTAATAATGAAGCCGGGAACAAAACTCATTTTTCGCCTTAAAAGCGTGTTAAAGGCAATTTTTGGATCGCCGAAGGTCTGCAGGTTTTATTTCGCGATTAGTTGCCGGCCACGAGGAGCCTAATAAAGAGATTGCCATTGGAAGTTTTGGAAAAGTTGGCAGGTGTTTCGTTATCTATACAGCAAAATCGCTACCAGTAACATTTGATGATCTGTAATATGAAATCAGCGCTTATAAAACATTGGGGAAGTCCACACTTTCATCGGAAATGGGTGACCGCCATCACCAAAGCGATGCATAAAAGCTGCACCAAGCCCATCCCGGAGTAGCTCGAATGAAGTTGATGGCATGTCGTGAAGCTGGTGAAGCGCTTACGAAATTGCACTGTGAACTCAAATACACCAATCAAGTACACGTTGCAGGTATGGCCTATGCCAAAAGGTCTGTGGTTACGGTTGGCCCGTGTATTTGACGCATTTAGTAAGTGACCGCATATTTCTTTAAAATGCACATAACATTGCAGATTTGTTTTCCCATCAGGGACGTCTACATCGTTTCAGATAATCCTCAATTTGTTTCGGAAGATTCGGGGCGCTCTCTGGTAGGGACCCATTTCATCCTTAATTAAATGGTCAAACTGAAAAATTCGCCGACTCGTTGAAAACTGAATTCAGAAAACTGGAAGGTCAACGGCGTTCAAATTTTGGGCAAATTCTTGATGTGTTACCACGGCGCAAGATCGAAAGTGTTTGAAGTGGGTGAAGATGTGCTAGTCAAAGTGTTTAGTAATAATAAGAGAAAGTGTTCACCCGGAGTCGTTGTGAAAAGATGCAGATTGATAAGCTAAGTTATTTTTACTGGAACAGTGATGAGCAAGAGGGAAGTGAATAAAAAGTTCATCTTCCTTGATGGCCGTGATACCATTTTGCAGGATGATTTTGATTTATCAGCGAGTGAAGCCGGAGGTTTTATCAAAGTGGGAGCCAGTATCCGATGGTGAGCCTTTTTAGAATGCCAGGAATTTTGCCATGTCGCACAACTCGAGCTGGGGCCGGAAGACTCCCCCAGCTATAATGAGAACGTTTAACGGTTTAGTGGTTTGAAAATAATGTAGTCCAGGTAGCTGCCAACCACCACTAGATGTTCTTGAACAACATAGGTAAATATACCTGTGGCTATCTTTTGCTAAGAATATTCTGAATTAGCTTACTAATATTGGGTTCTGTCACATTATTTCACTGGGTTTGCTGATAAATTGAGCATTTTTCAACGAACTCCACAACATTCTTGGATGAAATCATCCAATGGCATAGTTGTCTTGTTTTTATATGATTCTTGGGTAACACTATTTGGTCACCTTTTAAAAGTATTCAATACAGCAACTTCTTTCTAAAATTTGCAAAATTTCGAAAGGCAAAGAGATCTTGGGACAGCTAATAATAAATTAAGATACTTTCGAAATTATCCAAACGGTAACCCGTTATGAAATTTAAAGTTTAAAGTGTTAGAATAAATATAAAAACAAGCCGTGAAACGAACCCAATAGTTAGTGACTGCAGTGGGATTGTTTAATAATCGAGTTAGGCGTAGGCAGTAGGAATAAAATCAGGTTTTATGAATTAAAAGTAGAAATTGATCGACCTCCTTCTCAAAAGATGATCAGAGGTGGTTTGGATACATGGTTCCATTACGAACTTAGGGTTTCATTCCAAAATTCCGTTAAATAAATGATGAAGAAACAGAATGGTGAATTGAAACAAAAATGCTCGACCTGGTAACAAATTCTAATTATTACGACTGCAATTGGATTATTACGTTTTGCCAGAAATAAGCCTACGATTATATATTACCTTTTCTCTAAAAACAGCATCGTCTGAACCTTCAACAACTTCTGCGTTTTCGTTCACATATAATCCCGAATATACTTCAATCGTTGCCGGATGACCATCTTCATCATCTACTTTATCGGTTTCAGTGTCACGTTTTGGACGTTTTGTACTGCATGCTGGTACCTTAAAAAAAAATATCATATATTAGATATTCGATATGGGATATAATGACGATGTACTTACTTTTCGGCATTCAGGATTATTCGTTAAACACAACTTAACATTGCACTGATAATAAACCGAGGTAGTATACGGGAATTTATGTGCCGGAAATGATACCGTAGCTTTTGTATACTCATCCGTATATTCAAATTGTCCCATAATTTCACCGTCGAGCGGACATCCATTACCATTAATTAGCTTTTGTTCACCCCAACCTAAACCATCGCGCACCGAACAATCGGTCACATGTAATCCATAAGCGGTCTGCTTATCAATATTGATTACAATTTTTAAGGGGTCACCAATTTTAACATTTTCCGCTATAATATCGCCCGAAAAAATTTTCATATGACATGCGGGCATTGGAATGGCATTACTTTCGATTTCGGTACTAACATCTAATGATTTTCCATCGCGTCGACCACCAACACCATCGTTGCTTGTGAATCGTTCGGGTATTCCCTCTTTTCGATTTTCCGTGTTTAACGATAGAACAGCTTTATCGTGGGCGGCTGCTTCACGACTCTTGTAACGACAACGTACATGATAGCCTCGACCAAGATCCGTTACCAATTTTAAATGCGGTTGTAGTACGATTGTATTGAAAAATTCAATACCGCCGTCATCCTGTAACGAAAATAAGAGTAAAAGTTGATAAGTGAAAATTTTATTATATGCAAGGTCTCTGTCACACGATGTTGCATGATAACCGCTCGTTTTTATATATATAGATAGATATATCCAAAATTTGAGAGAAATCTTAACGACCAAATGTTTGTTAATTTATTTATACAAAGATGTTCAACTTTAAGAAAAACCCACACACTAACGTATTTATAAGGCATGTATATATGGCGGATAATACGGTGTGAAGGTTGGTCTTCAAGTTCAACTTTTAGTTAAACAAACGTATATGAAGATATGTTCGACAATACATGGGACAATTTCCCATTGTTTGTTCTTTTTTTTTACAATAGACGTAAACGACCAAATGCAGGGTGTCAATGTCTTCATTTCCATATATTATAGAGTGTTATCTCCAAATCAGATTTGTTGATTAACAACCAAATACCACTGTGTATGCAAAGCCGTATAATAGTACACTACTGTGATTGTGTTGAAGGTTCACAAATTAACTATTACACCAACCATAACTAAAAATATGGACAATAATATTAGGAAATATTTTCGTAATAGTGATCCGATTATGATGCAGCATAAAAATAATTCTCATAAATCTAGCCCTTTTTGATCCTTAGATCGATTCATTGATGACTTTGGATCTTTCGATTTGGAGGACGACTCCACAATAACATGGGGCCCCGTTCAATCAAACATCCTAAATATTACATTCAAAGTCACGATCTGTTAGCTTGATTCTTCGAAAGATTCATTTGGATAATAAACGCATGCGGGACCATAGCGTTGGTTGGAGACCTGTTCAGTGATGCATTTTTAGCCGCCTTGAAAAAATTCACCGCAAAAAGAGGGGTTTGTTGTTATTTGCATAGTGACAACGGTACTAATTGGCGTCGCCGTGAAATTTCGAAAAATATTCCACAAAACCTGTCGAATTTTTATTCGACAAAAAGAAGGGGATTCCGAGATTGGAAGCGTTGGGCTGTGCATTTGTTAAATTTTTTATTTTGAAATTAGGTGAAAAAGAATCACTGAGCCTCAGATTTCTGATTAAGCAAAACGAACGTGCTAAAAATTAAAAAAAGAATGGCAGAATCCCGTGCTATTCGGGCAAAACGAAACACAGCCAGGATTGCAAACTTTGAACCATGTACGCTTATACATTTTGAAGGGGAGGGTTCCAAAAAAAAATTATTCCAAAACTGTTGCTATAAAGGCAAAATAAAATTAGAATTTTACAGGTTTCCAAATGACTTAAAAAAAGTAATAGCTCACGATTCCCATGACGAATTGGAAAACCAAAGGCCATCAAGTCATCAAAGGAATTTTTTTTATAGAAAACGTTCGCTGCTTTAATAGCGCTATGGCATTTGCTTCAATGAGAGGTCTATATCAAGATAAAAATGGAGAAGATATAGTCCCCAATGGTGGGAACATCTAAAAGCGTACACCTAAGAGAAGGAGAAAACTCAAAATACGCACCACTATATATACTTGATTCTGTAGACTCTGTAGACTATTCTATAGTTTCTCTGCCCTTATAGAGATAACAAAAGAAAAAGTTGGAACATCAACTATTATTCCTTCTTCTTTTACAAGAAGTCCAAGAAATATACAACAACGTAACCAAGATGCAATGCCAGTTGTTAGAAATCTTGGGAAACCAGAACTTTTCATTACAATGTCCCGCAATCTCAAATGGATTGAAATTTCTGAAAACCTGGATAGTTGTAAACTCGAAAATATACGATATATATATATATATATATATATATATATATATATATATATATATATATATATATATATATATATATATATATATATATATATAGAATTTTACGAGGAAACTAATGCAAACGTCAATGGATGCTCCAAATATCAAAGACAAGATTTGGCACAAAATCCTGATTTACAATTAAAAGGGATTAATAATTCTTGGGATGTTCACTACAACCCACAACTTTCACATCAAATTTATTTGATGCACTGCAAGTGGCAGAGAAAGTTAAATATGCTACTCTTTTAGCTTGTAAAATAAATCAAAAAACGACAAAACTTGCAGCGATGGCGGAAAGCCAAGAGAATCTTCAGAAAGGTGTTAACAAAGCAATGCAGAACCTAAAGCGATGCTTCAGAAGATGCACATTGCATTATTAAAGGACAAAATCTATTACACACAGAAATTTCTACATTATGTGTTTAAAACAGGGAATTCAAACTCTGGACAGAGAAGAGCGAAATCTTTTGAATGTCTTCGATCTGTAGATGGTCAATTATATGGTAAAGAAAATATTTAGCTGGTGATATTGAGTAGGATAATGCCTTTACAGAAGCTGCAGGTTTGCAATAAAAAAAAACAAATTTGTACAAATACAAACACAAATACAAATTCAAATACAAATACAAATACAAATACAAATACAAATACAAATACAAATACAAATACAAATACAAATACAAATACAAATACAAATACAAATACAAATACAAATACAAATACAAATACAAATACAAATACAAATACAAATACAAATACAAATACAAATACAAATACAAATACAAATACAAATACAAATACAAATACAAATACAAATACAAATACAAATACAAATACAAATACAAATACAAATACAAATACAAATACAAATACAAATACAAATACAAATACAAATACAAATACAAATACAAATACAAATACAAATACAAATACAAATACAAATACAAATACAAATACAAATACAAATACAAATACAAATACAAATACAAATACAAATACAAATACAAATACAAATACAAATACAAATACAAATACAAATACAAATACAAATACAAACACAAATACAAATACAAATACAAACACAGATAGAGAACGACTTGTCATCTTTGGGTTGTCTAGAATAAAAAATGAAGAGCAAGCTCCGGATCGAATCTGGTAAAGCCAGATTGATGATTCGTTACGGGCCGTTTGTCCCGCAATCATTAAATACTTTCAGACAAATTCCTCGTCGTGATATGAATCGTTTGTATGTGATTCATATTTCAATTTTTTTGATATTATCAAAATGATGAAAGGACTCCATGAATCAGTGTCTTTTCCCAAGTGTAAACACTCCAAGTGGAAACTACCACGTGGGCTTTAAAATAATTCATTTTGTGAGTTAGTTGTTTTCTGAGAAGTTAGTTGTTTGTTGTTGTGAACTAACGTTTTGAACATATCCGCAAATCCTACCCATTTGGTGTAATCCCCATGAAAAAGTAGGATTTCTACTGGTTTTAGCTTGTTCCTTGACACGACCTAACGTTTAACTACATGCTGGTGTATTTTTATCGTGGATTAGGACAACATCGCTAATTCGTAGATTTTTATCTTTTTGCTGCCAGATTTTTATCTTTTTGCGTGTAGTAACGATGTGATTGGACCCATTGTAAGGAAATGTTCAGGTGTTAATGCATCTATATTACTTTGATGCCTGTACTAACTTTTGAAATCCTCGTAATTCCCTGAGAATTTCGGTAATTTCAACGTTATGGTAATCGTACCAAGGTGTGTGGCTCTTCCGTTGTATTATGGATAGTTTGCTTCATGGAGCTGGTAAATGTTGTTGATAACGTCGTTAAAAAATCATTCTAATCGTATGTAACAATCTGGACATCATGCCTTCCATTTTGCTTATTTCTTGATCTCGTTGAGCCTCTTGTATTGACTTCATCAGGTTTGTTTTGGCGTTGAAATATTTTGCCTCATATTCGGCCAGCTAAGGATCTACATCGTATTTGGCTAGTTTCTCTTCACACTCCCGTAAATAATTAAATGCTCGCGACGATTTTTATTGGATTCAGGGTCGCAGGTTTCTTTTATCTCCGAAAAATGTGCGCAAAAATTAAAATTAAAACGAAGCAATGCTAAACTGGCCATATCGGGGACCGGTGCAACTAAACCAATGGATATACAAAGGGTACCGTATCATTACAAATGAGACCATGGAACAAAATAAAATCAATACTTGAGATAGACGCCTTCGTATTCCCAAAGCTGACTGCCAAACAGCAATCGATAGCCGAACATATTAATCGATCCGCATTTTTACAAAACCTCCGAGATAGACATAATAATTAGTGCAGATAGGTGCTTTGACATATTAATCGATGGAAAGATTACAACAGAAAGCGAGTTAATTCTCCAAAATACCAAGCTAGGTTATATAATATAGGGGAAAACGAGTGTCACATCACCAAAACAATCCATCACAATCAAGGTTGACAATTATGAAGACAATCTAGACAACCTATTACGAAGATTTTGGGAGACAGAGAACTTAGAAGATAAAATGCTCTCCTTAACAGAAGAAGAAGGCCTATGTGAAATATCCTTTAATAATACCAGAACTGTAGATGGTTGTGGCCGAATCAAAGTAGCTCTTCCTTTCAAACATCCACCATCTGCATTAGGTGATTCCTATAAAACAGCCGTGCAGAGAATTCATTCCATCAAGCGAATATTTGCCAGAATCCAAGCTTTGCTAAACTGTACAAAAGGGACGATCAACCACACTATTATTTACCCCATCACGGTATTTTCAAAACAACAAGTAGTACAACAAAATTGAGGGTCGTTTTTGATGGCTCATCGAAAACCACCTCCGGCAAATCATTGAATGATTGCTTAGCGGTAAGACCCACCATGCAATCCAGTTTATACCAAATATTGTCTCGTTTTCGGAAATTCAAAGTTGTGGTTACGGCGTTTCGTGAAAAAATGTATCGCGAAGTCCGTATAGCAGACAATGATACCAGATATCCGAGGATAATATGGCGAGAAGGTTCAACAAAACCATTTCAAACCTAGCAAACAGTTACCTAGGGCACAGCCAGTGCAAGCTACTTAGCCACAAGGGCAATCTTAGCTAACTCTAAATCTTAGTTGAAGATTACACGAGCAATTATACCAAGGTATTAGGACTTAATTGGGATCCTGTAACTGATTGTTTTTAATTCAGTTTGAACTCAACCAACCACAACCAAACGAGGAATCCTTTCTGAAGCCAGTCGCTTGTTCGATCCATTAGGACGAATCTCGTCTACAACAATATCTATAAAACTCTTCATACAGTGGTTGTGGGCTGAAAATCTAAGCTGGGATGATTTATTGGACCAACTTCCAATAAATTTGCTAAACGACTGGATACGATTGAGAAATCGTATAGTACTTGACAGATTCTTCGATTCTTGATGAATCGGGACTGCTTATGGTTGGCGGAAGAATCAAAAATGCAGCCATCACTTCCGACGTAAGACACCCAATCATACTAACGGCGAACGACGAACTAACTCAATGCAATGTACGAGAGCACCACTTGCGCCATCTTCACGCTGGACCAACGCTAATAATGGCTACGATTATCTACAACTTCGAATATCTTACACCGTCACATTTTTTAATTGGGCAACCATCCACACAGTTGCCTGATTATGACCTAGCGGATATCAAGATGTCCAATTTGTCCAGATGACAATTAATACAGCAGAAGAACCAGCACATATGGCCAAGATGCGGCATCTTGAATATTTAACCAGTCTGCATCGAAGAAGGAAATGGCACAAAGAAGAAAGAAGTAGGGAATCCTTGAAGCTTCTTTTGGAAACTAATTTTTCGAGTTCTTCCAATTCTCTTCCTATTATACCAAAGGCTAATAAAGCTACTGGCTTCGCGGGGGAAATACCCACTATCTTGTGGGCAGTAAATGTGCAGTAAACAGTTTGAAGCCTTTCAAGTCTACAGGCCTGGTTGGCATTATTCCTGCCGATATTCAGAAAACCACTGACTTAACTGTTCCCTGGCTTGAGGTGATTATCAAAAGTAGCCTCGAACTATGTCACATTCCAAAGAAATGGACTGAAGTAAATGTAATTTTTATACCAAAGGCGGGAAAACGTTCTCATTATGCAATCCCAAAGACCTTAGGTCTATTAGCTTATCTTCTTATTTCTTGAAAATTCTAGAAAGACAGATAGAGGCAAACCTCAAAGGCTCAATCGAGCCTGCAAAGCTTTCAACGTCTCAGCATGTATATAGTAAGGGAAAATCGGTGGTAACTACTCTCCATTCCCTCTTATGTCCTATAGATAAGTCTCTCGAATATAAGGAATTCTCTTTAATGTCTTTTTCAATAACTTCTTAGTTTGGTGGTGGATGTAACACTTAGAAGCTGGATTGATAAAATGGTCAAAGTCAGGGTCATGACGGCGAATCTAGGTGTATCATCAATCCGTAGATTTGTTAGTAGGGGTTCACCGTAAGGTGGTGTATTATCCTCCTTTCTTTGGAATTCGGTCATAAATGACCTGTTACTAAACCTGGAAGAGACTGGCTTTAAAGTGGTGCTAAAGTTGGTAAATATCCTTGTATCCTCAGAGATGTTATGCAGAATGCTCTTGGCATTCTAACTCAATGGACCAATAGGTGTGGTCTTAGTGTTAACCCACTGAAGACTGTCAAAGGTCGGCGGAGACTGGATAAATTATCATGTAATATCTGTAAGAGATATTGACAGTTTTAAAGTTAAAATTTTACAATCAGGCTTTCTCACGTTGAAAGTAGCCCGGAGATGTCTTTCAGCTCTTAACGAGATGGCTGAACAGTTCAATATCCATCTTATATGGGTGCCAGGGCATTCCAACATTACGGGGAATATGAAAGCCGATGAACTCACGCAACTAGGTATTACTTGCCTTATCTTACCGTGCAAGGTGGACATTGAAGTACCACTTGCTACATGCAAATTGCTCTTTAAAGAAGAAGTTCGTAAAACTACAAACAATAGATAGGCAATAATTACTAGGCAGATTTGGCCTAATTTGGACTTAAAAAGGTCTAATCAGCTAATATCTATGCAACGGCACGGTTGTAGGAGTCATTACTGGACACTGTCTTATTGGAAAGCATGTCAATAGACTTGGTGATTTTTTCGTGAGAAGCTCAAATGGGTTACAGTAGGGTAGTGCGGCGAAGCAATTTATGTGGTAAGGCGACGGGCCATATGTCTCTATGCCTCGTCTTTTTGCTGGGCGGCCACTAAAAACTATCACAACCATCAAACTGATAACACCGAATAATTAAAAGTTATATAATTATAAAATGACATAATTATGAATATAAACAAAAAAGATTACATATTATGATTTTAAATTACGTCTTTAACACAAACGTACAAACATATAGACATATTGGTGCCCCCCGCCCTCAGGGTTATTTAGGATACAACTTTAGATGATAGATTAAATAAATTGCGGCTTAAATCGATTTCCTTTCAAATTTGATTTAATTCACTTAGCCATATAGTTTTAGTTTGTACACCTCGTCAACAGTTATGAAAAATTAACTTGTCGTTTTATTTAGCCCGGAAACATGAGTTGAAGTTTAAAATTTATTAAAAATTATGCACACGAAACCATAATATTGTAAAAAATCCAACAATTCGTATATTTTGCATATATAATTATGATTTAAATATTAATAAATAAAACTTTCTGCACTAATGAAGCGTTTAATGCAGAAAAAAAATAAAAAAAAATTATTATGTACGTTGATAATAAGATGACAACCGTAAAAATTTTTTTAATTACAAATAAATTTGTATAGGTAAATCGCGGTGTAAAATGTCCTTAAACTTCTCGAGTTTCTGAACAAATTACAGTGTTTTTCCAATAATTTCCGTGTGTTGCGGCTCAAATCATATCGTTAAAACTAATTATATTTTCACAATCATCGTATGCTAATTAAAACGTTTACGATGTCGGTACACACAAGAAAAGTTAATTAATTTTATCGATACAAATCGGTTAATTACCATATTATATTTTACGTCCTTAAACTTTAAGATCGATCTGTGTTGGTTAGGTTTGATGTTAGAATTCCGGTTTTTATTGTTATTTACGCTCATTTCTATTTCTATAAAAAAATCTTTTAGCCTAGAGGCAAGATTGATTGATGTTTGTAGATGTGATTTCAAGTTTATTATACGACATAATGATTTTATAATGAGGAAGCGCAACCTTTCAATGTTAATTTTTTGGGGAATTACGGTACAGTGACACATGCGGTGTATGTGGGATGCACACATACGGTATATTATATAAAATACCACCCAATAAGGACGTTGTCACTCAGCATGACAGTTCAATGTTTCAAACAACAACATCAAAGTTTCCGCTTTCAATCGTCTTTTGTTTTTTTTTCATTTTGCAAATGAATTAGATTTTTTATTTTTTTTATTTAATAAAATTGCTGCTAATCCATAATCGGATTTCGTATTCGATTAATGAACTTACGATGAATAAAAGAGCAAAAAAAAAATTGTATTCACTTCCTACCAAATAACTTATATTACTATAAGGGAAATCGCGTCGATTTTATGTGCCAACATGATATTAGTTGGGATAAAAATAGTAGATGGCACTAGAGTAGTTGAACGAAATGTTTACATTTTTTTATCTACAGTTTTTTATATTGAACGAATTATTAACGAAACAAAAATTTTAAATCTAAAAAAAAAATTTTAAATTTTATAATCGGGATTGGAGTACATGGGCTTATATTTATATACAATAATAAATAAATAAAACCAAATTTTATTTTTTTTTAATTATTTCATTTCATTAAAATGAATTAACTTCGTTAATTTTTTTCTTACACCAATTTTTTTTAAATTCTCTTGTTTTGCAAAATGAAAAAATCTTATTTTATAATATATATTTATGATAGTTTTAATTAACACGTAAAAATGATTTTCTATATCATTAATATTAAATCTAGAGTATAAGTGATTGCTATTATCTATAAAAATTAAATCGATTAAACTAATATTTTGTATTGATCGTAAAACTAACTTACTATATTCTAATTTTACATTAATATTAACACTACTTTTAAAAATTTTCTCACATTCGACTAAAATTTTGTATGTATTTAATGATGGGGTCATTAATTTACCTTATTTTACATTAATTTACATTAAAATAAAAAAATTGGTTGACGTGCCATCTATTGTTCTCGTTAAAAACGTTTGGTATGCCATCTAGAATTTTTATCCGAAACAAAATTGAACGAAATCATGTTGTCGTTAGCATTTACTATGGAAATGTTCACGATTTCCCTTATAGTAATATAAGTTATTTGCTTCCTACATGTGTTGCTTGTATTTACACGTAATTGATGTTGAAACTCATCAATCTTCGGCGTCGTCTCATAGATAAATGTTTTTGAACGTCTTAACATAATAAAATTAATAATATTATATAGCAATTTACGAAGGCACCACCCAGAAGAAATATATATAGATGTACAAATGTTAAGTGTAAAATTTGATGTTAAAGAGTTATTTTTTTTTTGGCGTATGTGTCTAAGCCAAATCACTTGGATAAGCTTAGTAAAACTATACGATTTGATGAATATGTCATCTAAATCGACTATCGTCTGTTGAATATAATAGAAGACAAAAACGAATGTTGCGACTTTACAAAAGATTTTCACATTGAAAAAGAACAACCAAAGTTAATTTTATGTTACCTTGAGATTGTCTCACATTCCATTGGTTTTTATGAACGCAAAGTAAAAAAAAAAAACAATATTCTTGTCTTTTAAGATTTAAACGACTGAGAACCTGTTTTGCGCAAATTTTTTGCACAAATATGTAACATCCTCTATACGTAGGAACAACTGTGGTGCAAAAATGATTGTTGTGTGCATTTGTACAGTGAAACGTCTTTTGTATATTGAAACTTCTTACAGACTAATTTGTAATCCAAGACACGTTAAATGATTTTTTATTTTATTATATTGTGACATAATTTAGTTGGCGAGTTAGTTGGAAGGCTATCGTAATTCATTTTACGACAAAAAAGTAGTCAACCTACCACTTTTTATTATTCGTTGAGTCATTATAAACGAATACTGTATGTATGTATGTATCGTAAGAAAGTTAATTTCAGCAAAAAAGGGTGAAGATACAACAAAGTCATAAAAAAAACAAGATACATTTCTTTTTGTGCAATAAATCGAAAGACTTGATAAAAATGAACTCTCAACCTTAAAGTAGAAATATGTATAAGTGAAAACATTTTAAAACTGGTATATCTCCTATTTATAGTATATTGTATAAGTGTACATATGCATGTATTTATAGTATGCTCTATACATCATTTTACAGGCAATGTTTCGAGCTGTGTTACAATACTGTAGAACATGATGAATTTGATTTCAATTTCCTCGAAAATGTACTAAATTTAACAGACTTAAGAGAGTCCTACGTTTAGTAGCATTTTCAGCTAATTTGAGCAACACAAACTAAGACTACTTAAACATTGGCTGCCTTTTCACGGTTTAATTTTACGATGTAGTTAATCAAAAAACGACATTTTCCGAAATTCATAACTTGCAAATTATGTAAAATATGAAGTCAACTAAGTGAGCAACATGGCTTAAGATTTCGTTTATTTTTATTTTTTAATCTGAACTAATTCTAATGTAAACGTTGCTCTAATTTCTTTCTATTTTTCAAAAATCAAATAGATATAGATGATTTTGAAAATTGAGTTAATTTTTTAAACATAATCAAGCTGGGCTAATTTTATTTGAGAAAAAAGCAAACATCGTATGCTCTGATTTTAAATTTTTCAAGTTAAATCCAATAAGTTCCAAAAAGTTTGTGCCAATACAACTTAAGAAAGAAGAATTGAGCTACACAGAAAAATTGAATCGTATACCATTTGTGAACAGCATTTTCTGTTAGGGAATTTGGACTAAGACAAAGTTTTAAATAAATAAGTATGTTTTATAGATTTAAGAAAGCTGCTAATTCTTTAAGTCTTAAAAGTTTGAAGTTTACCAAATAACGTTTTTTCATATACATAATAAGAAAATTACAAAATATACAAAAAAACGAAGGAAAACTAAGCATTGACAAGTTTAAAAAAAATTGAGCTACTCGAAAAAATATTTTCGGAAATTCCCGAGTTTTAGCAGTAATTTATCTTTAAAATAGGAGCGTGGCTTAATATTTCTGTGGGAACATTAATAATTCTGAAACATGAATATACTGAGCTAATGCAAATATAATTTTTGAGAAACATGTATAATTTTAAATAAATTTTGAATTTGATTCATTGGAGCTTAATCGTTTTGCAAATTTTAGCAAATTTTTAAACAATGAAATTTAGGTAATTTTATTTAAAAAATACAGTTTTTGAATTGTTAGTTTATGAAGTTTGTTCTATATAGGGCAAATTTAAAATCATAGGCTGCAAAAATATTGACTAAAAATAACATATAAAGAAAAATTGAGCCGCACAAAAAATGAGCAAAAATTCAAAAATCAAACTCAATTTAAAAAGCAATAAGGGTAAAGTAGCATAGATGACTGCTCATCTATGCTACTTTAGAATAAAGAATAAAGAATAAAGAATTTGAATAAAAAATAAATTTAGTTAAAAACAAATTGGGCTACACGCAATAAATCGTTTTATTGGTGTTTAGACTTTTTAACATTTAAAGTTTGAAAATATCAATAACGTTAATCTTCGATGTTTAGCAGAATTTTCTTTTGGAAAAATTGAGCAACATGGACCAATACTACTTAGACATAGGTTAGATATTTCCAGGGTATTAATTTAAAATGCAAACCAACGATTTAAGGAAATTGCTCAATTTTTAAGAAATTTACTTAAAATTGTCATCGGTCGTATAGTGATGGTTAAGTTGTTGGAACATGTAATAAGTCTTTTTTCCTAAAATATAAATAAAAATTTTAATTTATTTTTAATAAATTTTGATTCAAATAAAATTTGGTCGATATGAAAACTTCGAACAATTTTTAAACATGGTTAAATTATGTTTTTCTAATTAAGTTTACAAATTTTGATATTCATGCAGTTACACATTTAAAATCTAAAAGTTGCAAAACAATTTGTCCAAATACAACGTTTAAAAAAATTGAGCTACATAGAAAAATAGAATCGTGAAACATTTGCCAACACAAAAACTAACTTCTATTTGGATATTTGTGTTTTATTACCAGTTTACCAATACTTTATCTCAAAGAAAAAATTGAGCTACTCGATAAAAATCAATTTATGTATTTCTAGACCTTTTTAACATTTAACATTCAGCTTGAATACATAAATAATGCCTCTATTCGGTGTTTAGCAGCATTTGCTAGACAGTTTTAGTTTTCAAGGTTTTAATTTAATCTTTAAATTTTATCAAAGGCTTAAGAAAGATTCTCTGATTTTAAGGCATAAGCTTGATGTTAACAAAACGACGTTTTTTTTAAAATTGAACTACTAGAAAAAATATTTTTGAAAATTTAGAAGTTACCAATTTTTAGCAGTATTTTATCTTTGAAATGTGAGCAACGTGGTTGATTGAACTTAATACAAAGGTTACAATAGAGCAAAAACCTGTTTTTTTTAAATTAAGCAACTTTAAAAATTAAGCTAGTTCTTACATGTGCAATTTCTTAAACTTTTCCTATAAACTGAGCAACACAATGAATTAAACATATATATATTATAATGATACAGTCTAATTTAATTGAAATGTGTCAAAAAAATTAACTTGATTTTAAAATATTATTGAGCAAAAATTAATTAATATCCTCCTATATTCTGGGTTGTCACTTCAAAATATTTAGTTTTGACCAATGTGTAAACGATATCGATTTTTTTAGCTCTATAGGTTGAAAAAACATAAATTATGACATAATATGATTGTAGTTAATCGAAAATAAAACCAAAAACATATATAGATTATTGAAACGTATAACATTTTTCAAGCTACAAAGTTAACATTAAGCCATCACAATTAAAGCTAAAGTGTCAAATTCAATTTCGTAAATTCAGCTATGTAATTTTGAAAAAATAATTCAAATGTTTGACTAGCTCAAACCAAACATGTTTTTGACTTACTTTCAAATGTTTTAAAGGCTTGATTAGAAAAACATTTGTCACAAAATAAATGAACTATTTAAATAAAATTGAGCTACTCAAATTTCTTTTAAATTACAAATAATAAATAATCGTCTATTTGAGACAAGTAAAACCTGCAAATAAGACTTTGAGTCTAGATTTTAAAAAAACTTTACTATTATTTATAGCTCAATTTTAAGTATCCCACAAAAATCTAAAAGCTACTCCAGTATCTACCAAATAGAATTTAGTAAAATATTAAGTACAATAAAATGTAATTCCATATGCAATTTGTAAAGATCTAGTAGTTCCTGGTTTGCTTAATGCTTTAGATTTGGGAATATTTTGAGCTACTTGTTAATATTTAAGTTTTGAGATACAAAATTTTCATATAAAAATAATGCTGTAAAATTTAACTAATTTATTTAAAAAATCCATTTGATTATTAACTTAAAAATGTTTTTAGTTATAAAATAATATTGAGCGACTGTTTGTAAAATTCAATAGAAATATTTTAGACTAAAATAAACCAAATTAACTACCTACCATAACTATACCAAACGTTAATGATAGTTTTATCGCAAATAATCATTTTGAGCTATTACAAAGTAAATATTTAGCTTGAATATAATCTGAGGAAAAATTAAAGAACTAAGCTACCAAAAATATACCACTTTTTTGAAAATGTTATATTTGCAATCATGTTTTCATGGTTCACCATAATTAATTTTGAGCAACTTCCAAATTAGATTGTATTTTAACACAAACTTGTTTTGTTAATTTGGAATCGAATTGTAAATTATTGGTTAAGGTAATTGGTGCATTACAATTATTGATGAAAATGAAGAAATATTTTGAGCAAATACTTTTCCATTTTATCTAAATGAGACTTGAGATGCACACGTGTAAATGCCTTTATCAGGAATACTATGTCGAAAAGGATATTGTTGTTTGCTTTTTTCTTAATCCTGAAGTTCCAAAAATTGATTGTGCTTTTATAAATAGTTTGCTATTATAATGTGCTATTTATAAATAATTTTAAACTACAAATCACTTTTTCAGGTTAAGTAGTTAACTAAAATGACAAATTTTTATAGCTGCTTACGAGGTGTACGAATTAAACCAGCTCTTTTAAAAATGGTGGAAAACCAACTAGTAGTTTAAAAAATTTGAGCTACCTCAAAGAGATATTTTCGGTAGTTTGAGTACTTCCGATTTTCAACAATATTTTAATTTTGAAATTTAAGCAACATTAAGTTTGGGTTTGAATAAATAGTTTGGTGGTTTTTGTAAATTGGGCAATTTTTAAAATATGATTAAATTGAGCTTATCTTATTTTAAAAATAAAACAAAGCTAAGTTTGTTCCTTAAATTTGATCTTCACTAACGCAAACAACAATAGAATTTAAAATAATTTAAAATCTTAATAGTTTGCTAATATTTTGTCCAAATTCAACGATTCATTAAAAGTTGAGCTATAAATACAAATTTTACCTCGAAAAATATATTTTTATTCCAACGTTCTAAAAACATATTTTTAAATAGCTTAAAATATATAAATAAATTGAGCTACACGCAAAAAATCAATACATTTTCTGTTAGAAAATTTGAGCAACATGGATTAAAGCTACCATTTTCAAGAATTTAATTTAAAATTTATGTCTTTTACAAAGACAGGTTTAAGCGGTTTTCTTGAACTTTTGAAATTACTATTTTATAGCTATATTTAATTTTTTAAATATTGAGCAACAAATAAACATTATAATTTGATAATATATATTTGCTGAAAAATGTAGATAGATTATTAATATTTTTTAAGATTTTAACAGAATTTTATGATTAGAAAAATTTGAGCTACTAATATTTGGTCATATTAGAGCTATAACCCACAAAACTATGCATATGCATGAAAAGATAAAATAAAACACGTATTAGAGATCCGATTGTGTTGACTGAAACTTTAATTAAAAGCACTCAATATCAGTAAATACATTTAAACAGTTGCTCACAAATTAAGCAGCTTAAGCATGACCCTCTAATTATTAACCAACGGTTTCTTCATAACGTGATCGACATCCATTTCAAAAATTTACTTACAAAGTTATAATTAATAAATACGACAGGTGATCGGAACGAATCATATTTTTACAAAATCTCATTACAAAATGACTACATCATACTAAAATCTACATATAAAGCATAATTGTAACGAATGATGAGAAGAATTTTTTTTTTTAAATAGTACATGTTCATAAATATAGTATGGTGTCATTTACGACCGACCTCTCATTAAATTAAAATCACGTACAACTATTATTGAAATTCATGTACATGAATTATATTTGGAAGAGTCATGCTGTTTGTATTATCGAAACTATTCGATCATCATTCGATAGAAAAAAAAATTGCAAAAACAAAATTAACCCAAACTGGTCGACGTATCTATAGAATAGTACATGGTAATTTTTGCACTTGGTACAGTGTTGATTTTTGACGAAGTTATTAATTTAAAAATGCCGAATTAGAGTAAAAAAAAATTCCAGCACTTCTTGAATCATACATTTACCAATTTAGTTTAATGATTCAACAAAATTTAAAAATCAAATCATTCAATGACCTTGTCGCATTGTTCCATTGAATGCCTTGGTTTTGTTGTTTTGTCGATTTTCAATCAATGTGTTGAAATTCGAATGAAAAATTTTTCGTTGAAAATTACAAAATTTTATTGTGTTCTCGTTAAAAATTTTAAAAAATTTTAAAAAAATTTAAATTTTTTTTTCGAACAAACATAAACATTTTGTCATCGATCGATACTTTTATAGATCGTTCATTGTCACACCGCGTATTTTTATTTATTTTAATAAATAAATAACAAAAAATAATAGTATGTATAGTTGGAAAACACTGAAACGTGTATTTTAAGGGGAAAACAAGTTTGTCACATTTTTATTTTTGTATTTGTTACATGTAGGCTGTGTTGTGATTTTATAGTTCGCGCCTACACCATTGGATTACACTTCTATATATATTTTTACATATAAATAAGATTTTGGTCTTGCGGATTTTTGTTGTGTAATTTCAGCGAAGGTTGTTTTTGTGAAATGAATTAAAAAACTCCTACAATATTATTTCAAATGAATAGTTCAAGTTGTTTGTGCACAGTGACAAAACAAAACGTTGACTGATATCATCATAACGATATAATGTACATTACACTTATGACATATTTTGAAACCTACGAACTAAAGTGCGGACAATAATTGATTCATTGATTTTAAATTCGTTTGTGTCATTGAACTTACATTTGAGAACGTTTTTGGAGTGTGCCAATATCGCTAAGACGGTGTGGCGCCAACTTACGCAACACCCATTATTCAGATAATCTAAAGTGATAGCAATCTACAAAATTTTTAAATATGCTTCTGATCCGATATACTTCAGATGCTTCCGGCTTTATTGGGTTCAATCCCGATCTTTGCATTGTTCCAGACAACCTGACGATGACAAGTCGTTCTTTATTCCGAAGAGCCAATGTCACCGACAGAGACGTCTGCGCTGGCCGAATTGTGGCTCTCCTCACAGATATCGTTGTACCTGTTTAAAATCGGCATATAATATAGATTTTCGGCGATTACATGACGTATTGGTCGTAAAACAGTTAATTCATTTGTTTTGTAATGTTAAATCAATTTTTTAAAATCTAATTTATATTCAATTTAAAGTTTTGTGTCAAATAAAATGTAAATAAATTAAATTTTCGGCGTTTACATGACTAATACTAATTATCGATCGTTTAGGTGTCAGTAACCAGGTCAATTATGTCATAACTAACATTCCGTACACTCCTTCAGTTTTGTTATATGTAACACGGGTGTACGGTGGTGTCCGGCATTCCGCGAGTTCCTGGTCCGTCCTTGACCGTTCATTCTAATCAATTAATCAAATCGATCAATTGGGTTTTTTAAGTATGTATGAGTAGTCAGCCCAGCATTCCAACCTTTGGTTAGTGATATTCTATGACAGGTCAATGATGCTGTGGTGAAATTCTAAGGATAACATGCTCGTTTTATGGATAGGTTTCATGACGAGGTAGAAATAGAAAAAATATTGAAAATATTGCTATTATGCAAGAAATAAATAACCAAGTTGATCCTTCTAAGACACAAGACGTGAAACCCCAGCGTTTAAATTTAAAAAATTTAGCAATTTTCCGGATCTTTCTTCTAGATCTGTTATTCAAAACTGATATGACATCATATAACATGCATGATAGACAACAGGGTTTAAGACTCTTTTATATTGATGGCTGACCTAATGGAGTAAACATTACTCATCTCCCGCAATTTGCTAATGATCTTAATTATTTCTTAAAAGGATTTTATTAATACCCTCCATCTCACTCTCACTTTCTAACCAACCATGATTGTGTTACATTTTGCAAAAAGGCAGACTGAACGGACAATGATATCGTGAAAGGTTTGCACATATGACTCCAGAACATAATCTCATGCAATTTTGGAAAACATGGGCATAGATGGAATCACGGCTCTTACTTTTCCATTTCACCTCAAATTTTTATATCACCAACAAATATGAACTAGGAAATAAAAATTTGGTAAATGTCTGCTTTCTATTTGTTGGGTAACCGAAAAGAGAATTGATCTTTTAAACGATTGCTGTCTGTCAAAATGATTGATTTTATGCAGCTTTTGACGATAAAGCTGCTACGTAACTTATTCAAGTTACAGTGACGAGTTTTGTCTGTTTAAAGGTTATTTCATTTAGTTTTCGTGCTAAATAATTTTTTTTGTTTATATATCTGTTATTCATATACATTTTAGAATTTTGTGTGTACAGCAATCGGTTGTTTAATTGGCTAATTTAAGGTAATTTGGGGCAGATTTGTCTGTAAATGATCACTTTACCAGCTGCATTAGTAATAGTGGAGGTGCGGATGTTTATTCGCGTAAGATAGCATTAACTAAATTGCATTAGCTTTGCGTTCGACTCTGCTACCATACGTTTGTGCAGTCTTCCTTGGGCATTCGTTTCTTGCAGGATTTGTCGAGTGGCCAACGATAATGTCTCTATGGCCGTGTAGTGTAGTACATTCTGAATGGCGTTTCTATTGTATGAGCCCCTATGAGTTCCACTTCGAAGTTCTCCAGCCGTAATCTGTTACCTTTTTTGGTCACCATACTGGAAAAATCGATCATCCGATTGCCTAACATCTCGTTTTAGTGAAAAAAACTCAAAACTCTGCCGGATAACGGGCCACCGAGCTGAGTTGATGAAAAAAATCAATGATCAGGGCACTGCATCGATGATGGTTTAACAAAGTTAAACAATCCAATTGGAGTGATTGCTGTCAATTGTGTTCAGTTTAAGACTGGATTGCTCAAATCAGATGTTTATGTAGTCGGGCTAAATGATGAAATCTTGACTTTCGATAAAATACTTAAAATGTTTGATTGATTGGTATATTGCAAGAAATTCTCAATCGAATGCGAAATTTTTTTGGCATCCAAGAGTATTTTAGAAAAGAGCCCAGAGGCTCCCAACAATCGATATTGAACTGTTGCAGTACTGCACCTCCCAGTCAATATCAAATACAGAAAAATGTACTGGCTTATAGGTACAAATTCAGAGCGAGCATTACATGATATTTAGTTTATACTGACCTCTGGTACTCAGTTATGCGAATGTGCTAAGAGGACTGGTGATTCAAATAATACAATCATTTCAAAGCTCAGCTTTTCATGGCTTATGTATTGATAATTGCCATACGGTCTTAAAGTTTCGTCAAAAAAGTGACATTGAAAGACCTAGCACATTAAAACTTTTACATAAAATGTAATATGTTTTGACCTAAATGTAATTATGCCGAGTTGTATTTGAAATAATTTCCCGACATGGTGCTTTTATTGTGAAAAACATTATGTTAATTTCAAGACAAACCAATTCATTAATAATTTTGCTGTCAATCTTTTTTACCTTACCCGTTTATGTATAGGATAACATCTGATTGGCATTTCCCATCATTTCAACATTGAACATGTTTCAAATACTCTTAACATTTACACACAATTTATAATCATAAAATTAAAACTTTAACGCGCCTAACTTCGTATGTATTATATATAAATAATAATTAGTCTCGCGATATATCCCCGCCATATTAAAATTTTCACTAAACGTTTTCCATCTTCAAATCTACATCGTACATGTATATACACATAAGACATATTCATCTAAGCATAACAACAACAAAAAAACACAAAACAAATGCAACCATAATTAAAATTTTCTATTGTTTCACGATATACCAACCACAACATCTGTGTGAATAAACGTTTATCTGAGTGTCTAAGACGTAGACAATGTCTTACCAAATCGTAATAGTATGTCTCAACCCTGTGATACGCGGAATTTTTAGGTTATAGTATAAAATGTAGTTTAAAATTGGATCGCTAGGGTTAAATATCTTCATTTACATCTAAACAAATATTTAATAACTAAAAGTGTTTTAAATTTAGAAAATTAGGTTAACACTTGCTTGTGACAATATTGTAGAAATGGTGCAAAAATATGACAAACAAGATTGATGATAAAAAAAATTATGAAATATTTCGATATACAAATGTTATGAAGAGTTACTTACAGTTTCTTGTGGCATTGTATTACAACTGCGTAGTGGCAGTTTGTATTTCAGTAATCCTTGGTGATTCCTATAATAAGAAAATGAAAAATGTGTAAGATTTGAATGAAATTTTATTTTTCTATCGATCGCGTTCTAATTAAACATTGATCATAATTGGGTATGACGAGGTAAGCAAAGTGGATCAAGTTCATCAAACATATTGATCGTGCACTTAATTGTATGATAATTAGATGTAAAGGTTGGCGTTTTAATTTTCGTATTTGTTTGTAACATGCAACTGTCTTGTGATCTGTATTTGTTACATATATAATGCTGAGGTAATTTTTGAAATGTCTTTAACTTTTGATTGAGCGGCCTAAAACTAATTGAAGTTTCTGGAATGTTGCTGATACTGATAGTGCATAACTTTCTCTCAAACATCTTTAAATATCTCTCATACTCATCCATCAGGATTTAACTCTCACATCCATATATGACAGGTCTGATTTGCAAGAAATTTAGACTCTTGTAGTGGACTTTAGGCATATAAAGCACTGTTGCCAGCAAAAAGGCGCGCTTTTATATCCCCTTCCGCACCATTAATCATAATTTTTTTTAAATTTTTATTTTTATTTATTGAAACTAATCTTTTCAGACTAACCATCAATTTACATCTGAATTCTTAAAAAACTAAACTTTGATGAGGTCACTGTTGATCCAGCGATGCTCCAATGCCTGTTCGTTAATAGGTAGCTGCTCATATACTGACGCGACCTCAAAGGGTTTGGTTCTCTTTAGTCTTATAACCAAGTGTTCATTATCCAGTAGCCGATAGGCTTCCGCATTAACATGTTGCAATAGTCTCAATTCATCCGGAATCTCCAAATCTCGATGCAAATCCTTATTACGAATGTACCAGCACATTGACTTTACGCCGAAGTACCTTATTCTGGAACTTTTGTATAGGTTTGATGTTAGCATTTTTAGTACAGCCCCAAAGCTGAATAGCCAGACCCGTTTTAGGATTTGATTGTAAATCAATATTTTACCGTCTGTGCTTAATTTTGACCTTCGTCCAATTAGCCAGTACAATTGCCTGTATTTAAGATCAAGCTCCTTTCTTTTCTTCTTCACATGCTCTTTTCATTTGAGTTTAACGTCCAGTGTCATACCCAAGTGTTTGGTGGAGTTCTCGTATGGCACCATGCCATCGTTTATGCGCTGATTGGCGGCGGATTAACTAATAGTTTGTTCGTAAAGTTGACATTCGCAGATTTTAATTGATTAAGTTTGATTTTCTATCGCTTGGGCCACTGGTGAATTTCTTCACTTGCATATTGAAGTTTTTCGCCGCCTCTTCGACAGTTTGCGCTGTTGCTAGTATAGAGGTGTCGTCAGCAAACGTTGATATGCTTACATGATCGGACTGTGGTATATATCACTTGTATAAAGTAGATATAGGAGTGGGCCCAGAACACTGCCTTGTGGGACTCCTGCCCTTACCTCTCTTAGTTCAGAATACTCATCTTCTTGTCTTACTCTGAAAATTCTTTCAGATAAGTACGACTCCAGAAGGTCAGCATATGGTCTCGGAAGCATAACTTTTAGTTTATGTATTAATCCTTCATGCCATACCTTATCAAAAGCTGTTTGCCACGACCAGAAATAAGGTAGAACAAATTTGTTTATCTTCTAACGCCTTCTTTATAATGTCTGTAATTCTGTGAACCTGGTGAATTGTTGAATGTTTACATCTGCATCCAAATTGAATCCAAATTGGTGATCCGGTATTAGGTTTCTACTTTCTATTATTGATGTCATTCTTCTCAGAAGAAGTCCTAACATTAGCTTTGAGATGATAGGAAGTAAGGATATCGGACGATATGATTGAGCTTCATTTGGTGGTTTACCTGGTTTCGGTAGCATAATAACTTCTGCGACTTTCCAGGCAGAAGGAACATGCCTTAATCTAATAACAGCATTAAACAAATGGGGTAGTTGAACAATAGCTTTCCTTGGTAGTTGCTTCAGAATTTCTCCTGTTAAAAGATCATATCCAAGAGCCTTTATGGTCTTTAGATTGACTTTTAATTCCCTATTAACTTCTTTCTGGGTTATTAGAGGGATTTTGTCCCCATAGTCGTTGCTTCCTTTTCGATTATAATATCCGATTCGGTCTTATTTGGTTGGAAAATACCAGCCAGGTGAACAGCAAACAAACACTTCAGCTTTTGATTTGTTATCCCTGGCCCACGAGCGATCACTTCCCTTATTAGGAGGGATCTGCATGATCTGCAATTCTCAATTTTTCTTGGTACATCATTTTGGGAGAAATAATTAGAATAATAAAGCAGAATTTCCCTGCTCCAATCTTTGTAGCCATTCAGAAAGGTTGTTTATGGCATTCGAAACATTCTGCATCATTTCCATCAGAGTATCCGACAGTGTTGGGTTCAACACTGATTCCGAGCTGACTTTTCCTGTCGCTACCACATGTGCATAAGATATACCAACTCTGACATGATGACTAAAGGATTCTGTTGGTTGACTCTTTTGTAAACTCATTGGTTTATTTTGATTATTTCTTATTTTTTGGAGTTCTTTCGCTACCAGACGTCTTCGGTAGCTTGCAAAGTGGGCCTGTGCACAGTTTGAACACTTTGCCACGGTGGTCCTGGGTTTCTCTTATAAAATCTTGTATATCTTTTGCCATATTTGGTCAATATATATAAGCTCACGAGATTTTAAGAAAGTTTTTTTACTCCTAAGTGTTCACATACAACCTCATACAATCCGAATGGAACTCTCAGATTTGCATTAACTACGCCAATGAACTTATCTTTCAATTTAGTTGAGTATTCACTAGGTATGCAATTCACCCCTTCAAACTGTGTCTTAAATGTTTCAACGAAAACCCCTCTCTCTGTTGGCAGAGGCTCTGCTGGCCTAGGTACATTATTTTTTGTATGTACCTTTAAAGTAAAAACCCCTATAGATTTTATTAACAAATCACCATATGCTTTTAATGCCAAACTAGTATTTCTTAACTCACTCTCACTTCCAATATATTTAGCAGGCAATACGTTTATGTCAGCTCCCGTATCAAACTTGAACCGTACTAAATTCTCTTCAATATGTAGATCTTCCTTCCAAACTGCATTTTTCCCATTCACATCGATTGTTTCACATCGATTGATCGATTAACCTCATACAAATCAGCTGTAATTTCCTCTTTTTCACTTCCAGTTCTCAGTTCTATTTGGTTATTTGATTTGTTAAAATTTAATTTCTTCCTGAAACAGCAATTAGCAAAATAAGTTTTTCCACCACAGTACAAACAGTTTTTTCCATAGGGTAGGACACTTCCCGATCTGATGAATTTTACCACATTTCGAGCAATCTTTGTTTAATGTTGAATTTTCGTTTTGTTTCGGATTCACATTATTAAGGCGCCACCTGTCGGCCGCTTGCTCATAGTCTGATTCCTCGACTCTTCAGCTTTCAAGTGTCATTTATACGTTTCCATTGTGATATTCTTAAGTGGTAAACAATTCTTGTCGAATTTAATAAAATGGCAATCTTTACTTTTTCCGGTACTTTGTCTTTTCCGGATGCCATTTTACATTTACATTACAGATTTTGTTGTTTATGATAACGAACTAAAATCCCGTTTTGAAAGGTTTTAAAATCGTTTACAAGAACCTGCTCGAAGATCTAGATCTCGTAATAGAATTTATTTAAGGTCAAAATCTAGATCATCGTCCTGATTATGTAAATGCTCACATGGGAACTACAAAAACATAGCCAAATTAAATCTCCCTCCATAACTTCGATTAATATTTGACCCTAAGTCATACTTCAATCGCTTTATTCAATCGCTGCCCTTTACTATAATGTCCCTTACTGAAGCGTGGAAATTTATTATCCTTCGACTTAGGTTGATGACGTAATCATGTTTGGTAATTGGTTCTGCTTCAGGTGATTCGAATTTGATATCGCACGGCAATAAAAGTTCTGTGCCACAGATGACCATTATTGGTTGTGTCAAAGGGCATTTAGAATTGCTCCCATATTTGCCGTTTCCTCTGGTGGCAGGTCCGTTACTTCTCCTGCTTGCTTATGATTTGATACTGCTTTACTCTCTTTAATTAAAATACTATCCTCCTTTATTTGTGTAGCTAATATTAGCTTAGTTTATGACTCGAAAGGTAAAAAATATTTAAATCATGTCAAATTTTGTGAAAAGCACAATTTCCTTTTCATATTTTGACCTTTCTACAATAGGCATGCTTTGTTTTGTCTGATTCCTGCATTAACTGTTTTGCCGTTCAAAAATAAATTGATCAAATATTTTAACATTATTTTTATTAATGTTGGCCTAAACTGGTATTTTTAAAGATACAAAAGTTAATTCCAAATTAAATATTTCAGCTTTCAATTAACTTTCACCGAAAAATTACATTTGGAATTTCTTAAAATATGTTTTGGTTTATAATATGCTTCATTTTGAGCTAATATTGTTAACAAAGCAAAATTACTTTTATTTTAATAAACTGACGAAAATAATCTACATTTGAATAATGTTAGATTTTAAGATAATATTGAAACGGATTTAAACTATTGAACCTGTTTTTGTAACTAAATGGTAGCTCAGTTAGCTCATTAATAGATATAAAATATTTAGATAATGCCAAATTTTATGAAAATCATCGTTTATGATAAATACAACATGTATGTTTTATTGGTCGGCTCTTAAACACTGTTTTGCTGTTCAAAAATAAATTGAGCAACTATTTTAAATATATTTTTATCAATGTTCATCTAAAATTTATTTTTAAAGGTACAACAGTTAATTTCAAATTAAATATTTCGAGTTAAAATAACCAAAGGTCATGAGTAATTGAGCAAATTTGAGCTACTTTAATATTCTAAGGAAGATCTTTATTAAAGTGAAATAAAGTGTTAAATGGAAAAGCTATTAGCAATTTAAATCTAAAGTAATGACATTTAGCCTAACAGTTTAATTTTATTGCTCTATTTCTAACTAAACAAAATTCGTCTTTCGAGTTTTTCCCAAAAGATGCATTTTTACTTTTAAAATTTTTTGAACTACTCTTCATTTTTCAGCAATAATTAACTTCTGGCTCAACAGGAGTGTGGATTAGCAACTCAAATTTAAAGTTATTTAGCTTAATATCTTAATTTGTTGCTCTATTTGTAATTAAATAAAGTGTTCCTTTTGAATTAAGCTATTTTACAGATTCTGATCAACAACTATAGGAAATATTTTCAAAATGTATTTTAAGAAAATTGAGCACTTTCAATTAAATTTGACCGAAAATCTACATTTAAAAATTTGTTTTTTATAATATGATTCATTTTGAGCTACTTTTTACCAAACCAAAATTAGTTGTTTCTTGACTAACGTAATCTATATTTGAGTAATTTTGAACATTAGGCTAATGTTAAAAAGGTTTTAGACCATTAAACCTGTTTTTGTACCTAAATGAAAAATCTCATTTGTCTAATCAATGTTTAAGATAGTTACAACAGGTATGCTTTGTTCCAAACCACATAAAAACAAAAATTATTTAAAAATTTTGCCGCTCAAAAATAAAGTGAGCAACTATTTTACAATTATTTTTATCTATTGTATTCATTTTATACCAGGTTTGTCTAATATGCTATTCTTAAATATACAAAAGTACATTTTAATTTAAGTATTTCATCTTGAAATAACCGAAAATCATGAACAATATATTTGAGCTATCGGAATATTTTAAGGAGGATCTTAAGTATCAAATAACTAAAGTAGTGTAAAACTGATAAGCAACTCAATTTTATAGTAATGTCATTAGCCTAATAGCTTAATCTGTTTGCAACTAAACAAAATGCACTTTTTTTATTTTGTCTTTAAAATTAAGCTACTTTTCAGTCTCTGATCAATAATTAAAGCAATACATTAAAAATGCGTTTCAAAAAAATTGAGCTGCCCACCTAAATAAAAACATGTTTTGATTCAAAATACGTAATATTTTGAGCTACTGTTTTTACTAAAGAAAACACTTTTATCTTGAAACATTGACCAAAGTATTCTACATAAATATAATTTAGAGTATTAGCAGCTTAATTTAAGCTGCTTAATCGAAAAAGGGATTTTACAATATTAATCGTATTTGAATAAATTAATATTAGCTCAGTTTATGACTCACAATTTGGGATATCTGCAATATATATGCTTTATAGCTCAATGTTTAGTTTACAATAAATTTGTTAATACTTCGTTCCAGTAGTCGTATTTTGCCAATTAAACATTCCAGTAAATCATGCTTGCCAAAAATGTCTTTTACATTAGAAAAAATGCCTTTTTCCAGATAACGATTAAAATATACCAATCTGAGACCAGATTGAGCCGAGGTTAATTAAGTAAATACTAAGCGATCGTTTTTAATTGCCACTGTGATTATCACTATTACGTAATATCATCTGTCGAATATTTTTTTTTCATTTCAACAAATCAAAATTAAACTATACAACTTCAGCAGCATATCTGATACACCCATCGCATCGCATTTTAATGATTGAATCTGATACCGCGCTACGATACGATCGATAAATTTAACCAACGATTTATTAATGTACATAACTATATATTATGGTTTAAATTAGAAGTCAAATCATGTTGAATTAAAATTAGAAATAGAATAGAATTTTTGTTAAGTCATATGAGTATATACAAACACAAACACATGTACACGCATACACACTCATGAAAATTAAATAAATAAACAATTTAAAAATTCATTGATTCACTTTCATTCATTTCGATTAACGAATACAATAAGTAACCGGCTTAAGTAAAAACAAAACAAAAAAAAACAACTGTTATATTCGTTAAAATTGGATAGAATACGAGTTTAAGAATTTATACTCGTATACGTATGTATACATGTATATGAGAGCCCTTAAGCGAAATGGTTTTTAAAATATTATTTTTATTTAATTGGTAGAGGAAAGCACATATCACACGTTCAAGAGTTTTTTTTTTCATTTTAATATCATTTCCCGGATGTTTGTCATCCCGAATTTGTACTTAAATAGACGTGAATAAATTGCTAATGAGCTATGTATAAATATTTACCTGTATTCAGACAGACATGTTGAATTCTTTGATAACCCTTTTGGGTAAATCATTCCGCTAAACGAGCCATCGTGGGTTATTGGTGCATCTTTTATTGTTATCAACATTATTCCGGTCATGCACTGTATTCGCACTGTTGGTTCTTTTGTTATTTTTATCGTTCCTGAAAATAGACAAGAAAATCATGGTATTAGTTTAACATTTTGGAAATCATTTTTTAAAATTAAGTTTTTAACAATTTGGATGATCTGATGCATGGGTTCAGATCTGATCCATACTAGAATTTAAGAATTATTCAAGCATAATATTGATCTGAAATATTCTACCTCATTCTATTTTATGCTATTTTATGTTCTTTTTGCTCTTTTATGCTATTTTACGGCTATTTTATGCTATTCAATAGCATCAAATAGCATAAAATAGATTGAAATATAATAAAATAACATGATATAGCATAAAAAGAAATAAAATGTCATAAAATGGCATAAAATTGCATAAATTGGCATTAAATAGCATTAAATATCATAAAATATCATGAAAGATCATAAAAGAGTAAAAATATTATAAAATAGCACAAAATAGCATAAAAGAGCATAAAATAGCATAAAAGAGAATAAAAGAGCATACAATGGCACAAAAAAGTATAAAATAGCATAAAATAACAAAAAAAAAAAAACACAAAATAGAATGAAGTAGAATATTTTAGTTTAATTTTATGCTATTTTATGATATTTTATGTTATTTTTTTCGCTTATAAAAGTTCGTTAGTCAAAGTGGATCTACTCTTCTAAGTCTTCGGGATCTCGTCTGTTTTAATATATCCCGCAGACCAATTTGTTGGGTTGCATTTGTAGAAGAAGACATATTATAATTGGGTACGCAGGTGGACTCATCAAATCATAATAATACTGATGAAAGTCTTACAGTGAAACAGCAACCACTCATATGGAGTGAGGGTACATTTTCGCAAATCGCTCAAGGAGAAAATAAGGTTCCAGAGAGCTTGTTGTTCGACAAGTTTGTAGGTGAATTGTCGCTTTAATTGTCTTTACGTTGGGGAAATTTGTGGTGTTCCGAGATGAAATTGGAGCTACACCATTTATGATGGCAAGAAGTGAATTGTGTCTTTCTGATAGGAGGAGAGTGGTCTTAAATAAGTTTCTTTATACAGCAATGAAAATAATGCGTCTAAGAGGTTGCGATGGTTTGAAGATTAGAGAGGTTTGGAGAGAGCCTTCATAAAGTCAATACCAAATTCTGCAGTTTGTTGGTCTGCGCATTTCTATGAAATGGGATCTATTTGTAATATTGGGCCAGTTAGGAAGGTCATCCATGTTTTTGAAGATCAGAGGTTGCGAAAAAGGGTGGCTGAACCTTCTGACGATTCTATGTTTATTGTTAATACAGCTTGGCAACTGATTGATTCGAGAGTCTGCGAAACGGAAGCGGAAAAATGATCTAATGAAATTCGCTTATTCAATTAAAACTATTCAGTCGATGCGTATAATTTTAGAATCTTGAGTTCATCTGATGAATCATCGAATTTAGCTGCTGATGACGAAATACACTGTGGAGCTCATCGCGAAAAATAAAAGGTCACTAGAGAGACGCTTCAGAAACTCAGCATAATTGACACAGGAGGATTACCATACGAAATTATGTTCGTTGTAGATAAACCTGCTCGTTGACAATTGACAAATCGCAAGGCCCTAGTATGGTTCTTCCTCAAATTTAGTTTCCACTTAAATAAAGGAAATTTGGCTTGTTGCCATTGACTGCTTATGCTTCGCTTTAATTGTAAAAGTTCCTGGATGTCATGGAGCAATTTATTTTTTGCTGATCCATCCAAAACATTTTTTTAACACCTCTGCCGCCACATCAATATCAGTTGATGCACTTACCGAAACATCTGTAGAGAAGTACCTTGTTCGACTAGCCTCCTATATTGGTACAATTTAGTTTGCTTTTTTGTAAAGCGTTTTGGTGTTTCTGACTTTAGGGGAGTACCGACAACATTACTACTATAAGTGACTGGACATTTGTGCATGTGATACCCTTCGTGACGCAAATGTCAATATAGATCAAGAATCTTTCATATATCGGTCGGTCAGAGATCTGTCGGCCTTTCGTGGAATGACAACCAGCAATATAAAAGGTAAGGTCTTATGCATCAAGTTTCCAAAATTCGAGACATCTGCACTATCGACATGATTCTAGGTGCAGA
Source organism: Tipula confusa (assembly GCA_963556175.1). NCBI lineage: Eukaryota > Metazoa > Arthropoda > Insecta > Diptera > Tipulidae > Tipula > Tipula confusa. Next base: position 91,818,709 of record OY744477.1, read on the forward strand.
TATTTATGCAAATATTTTAAAGGAAGGAATAGTTAAGAACTCGCCAGTCAGATGGATCCTTTTGGGAAATTGAAGAAATAAGCAAAGGTAGACAACATTCAGAAGACGAAGAATCGAGCGAAAGATCATTTAAAGAGACCTGTAGTCGATTAATAAATGGAAGGTATAAAGTAACCATATACCAATAAAGGACGATTTTCGGCTAAGGGATAGCAGGAAGCAGTCCATAGCAAGATTGCTACACGTGGAGCAAATATTGCAATAGAACCCGTAATTAAAACAAGAATATCACAATAAATCCAGATGATATTGCATGCAAGACCAACATATTTTATCTCCCGCACCATGCAGTAGTAAAGCAATCCAATACAACAACAAAGATTAGGGTAGTGTTTGATGCATCAATGAAAACATCAAATGGACTACATCTCAATGACAACCAATTAATCGGACCAAAACAGCAACAGGACATATTTTCGATGATAGCAAAATACAAATATGGGTTTTTGCAGACATCGAAAAGATGTACAGATTCTTGTGGCCGAAAGACAACAACACCTACAAATAATAGTTTGGAGAACTGATCCACAATCGCAAATCAAAGAGTGCAAGTTACGAACAGTAACATACAGTAAAGGTTCTTCGCCATACTTGGCCATAAGGACCCTTAGACAGCTTGCTTTAGATGAAAATAAACATACCCAATTGGTTCAGAAATTCTGAACGAATGGATACATTATATCCGAAAAAGCCAAAATTTTTGATCCATTAGGTTGGTTTTCCCCAACTATAATTCTTGGGAAGCTTATATTTCAGGAGCAATAAATAAAATTTCCACGCTGGGTAAACACAGAACAAACAAACCAGGATTTGCAGGAAAAACTACTAATATAATTTCCGAATCCACAAATTAGTGCTAGCCTAGGATACCCAAGTAAATGGAAAACCCCCGCACAATGGAAACATGTAAAATCTAAAGAAAATCCAGTGGAGTACGGCATAGACCTTGATAAGCTGTGCGATAAGATGCAGTACTGATATTAAAATCTATACGAATTTAGAAAAGAAGCAGGTCCGTTCTGTCTCCGAATTTAGCACAATAACAGATCAAGAGTAATCGCATATTGTTGGCGCTTCTATTGGTTCAGTCGTCATAAGGATAATCAGAGGAAAGGTGCTCTCACAGTTCAAGATTTAGAAGAAGCAAAAATTAAGATTATACAAGTTACGCAATCTACAGCCTTCGCAGATGATATTATAAAATTAAAGAAAAGAAAACTTTTGTTCTAACATCCATTTCTGAACAAAACAACATAATCGTCATTGCCAAAGGTGTTTCAGATTTAATACTGGTCGAGCGACCCAACTAATGGGTAGCCCACCATAACCAAAATTGACAACATCAAGAACTTTCACCCACACGGGGATAGATTACAGATATAGATAGCACGATCTCGGGCCTTAAGGCTTTAAACGCAACAATTAGGTGACTAAGATCATCTTTGCTTTTCTGTTGTTTTTGCTCAGCAACTGGTTCTGTGACTTGACTGCAACACATGCTGGTTACACGATCACAGCAATGTTTTCTAGATCCAATCGCTCCTTACTTTATATACGAATGCGCTTCTGCCAAGATTCTTGCGGTGGAGATCTTCCCACCTCGCACAGTAAATTTCTACTTATAATAGCTCTTTACTATGTTTGACCGTGTAACGGATTTTTATTTCACCCTTAAAATATTACCACTGCCTTTTGGCCATTTCTTCTGGAGAATACCGTGAACGGATCGTTTCGGTGAATGATTTATTTTTTCTTCTTGATTTGTGGTCGTTTTTTTGTGATTGATTTCAACCTTTAAACGCATCAATAAAATGTTTTAACATTTTCAAGGTAGTTATGGAATACTATGCGCATCCGAAAATACAGAGGCCATAGCTTTTGAAATGATTAAATGCCTTAGAAGCATCTCGAAACTGATAAATATCAGTCCATCCCTCACACAAGAGTCTTTCCTGTATCCAATGTGTGGAACTTTAGTTTGACTTCTAGATCTTACTTTGCTATTAAAAGTTAGCCTGATAATTTTATTTCAATTAGACTGAAATGGTCTGGTATTTTTAGATGGCATATTCTGTGAGAAAACTCGCTGAAAGAATCTCCTATCAAACCTGCACACATCGTTGTCAATACAGAAAGCTGTTAAATCAGTAATACGGGTTGGTTCAGAGTTATTATGCAAAGCCAAATTCTAACAAATATGAAAAAATAATTGGGTCGCAGTGCTATCAAGCTCTACAGCCAACAGAAAGAGGTGGGGTCACAATCTGTATTCATGATAATATTAAACGTCACGAAGAATTTAAAATAGAGGGGGAAGCTATTGGAACCAAAACTAACAAAATTATAGAATAACAGCAATCTATTGCCCTATCTATTCAAGGCTTCAGAAACTTGAATAATGGTGGGAAGAGTTCCAAATTATCAAAGATGAACTACTATTAATGCAAAATCAAGTAACAAAGGCCGATGAATTCGAATCGAAATTGTTCAGTACTCAAGCCGCTTTAAAACTAGAATTAAAGAACCGAATGCCCGTAGAACCTTCAAACAACACCGATTTAAATGCCACTTTAACGAACATGTGTTCGCAGCAATAAGCATATTTTGACTCTTTTCATAATAAAACTATAAACTAATCCAACGAAGTAAAGCTACCGAAAATAAATGTTCCAGCATTCAACGGAGAGTGTACACAATGGCCTTCTTTTAAGGATATGTTCGAGGTTTCGGTGCATAAGTATGATTCAATATCTCGTGTTCACAAATTCCAATTGTTAAAGGGTCTGCTGCACAGAAGTGCCGCTCGGTTGATAAACCACATATTAATTACTGAAGCGAGCCATATAGAAGCATGGGATAAATTAAAGCAACGATGCGACAAGAAGCGTACCATCATAAGTACAATCATCAAAATCTTTCTAGATCAGCCGGCTATCCACTACGCTTCATCGAATCTCTCAGGAACCTCAGTTGAGTTACTACGGGGTCTAAAAACTTTAGGTCCAGAACGCCAATTTCGGGACCCATGGGTTTTATACTTACTACTAAGCAAGATGGACGAAAAACGAAGCAGCAATTTCTAAATCAAAGATGTGATGCGTTAGAGAGTTGTAACATTACTACTAAAACTTCCAAAAGTAGTTTAAAAACATTACATATGGCAACCACCAAGACAGAGTGCACCTATTGTAACAAACCGCATTCAATCCACAACTGCTATACAAGTTTCAAAGGTGTGAAATTGAATTGCGTAAACTTTTCATTCGCAAACACGACTTGTGCCCAAATTGTTTGAAAAAAGAACATATGGTGAATAACTGTCCTTCTACAAAAACCTGTTTCAAATGAAAAGCAAAACATCACACGATCCTGCATGATGTCAACCATGGTTCCAGTCAATCAAAAATGAGTGCAAACATCGCAATTAAGGAAACAAACTCAGATTCTACAAGTTTAAGCCAATCTCTCATTTATACACTTCAACAAAGGCTACAATTGGCAAAAAGGGACAACCGATATTCCCGACGGTAATTATGAATATACTTGTTGCTGAGGGTCAGATTCAGGATCAGAGTCTAATTTTATCACCGAATCAATTACAAAAAAAAACTGGGTTTGAGACGTAAACACGCGAACATCACTGTTAACGGGTTAGTTTCAGTTCCGTCAGCCAAAACTAGTCAAGTCAATATCAAAGTAATTTTCCGATATGATGCAGAACATTTTGCGATAGCCAAGGTTTTAATTCTATAGATAAACTAGCTAATTTCCTACCTTCTCAGGCAACAACACTAGAAAAATATAACAAGGTGAAACTTGATGGGATTTGTCTCGCTGATCACAGGTTTCACAAACCAAATCCAATCGATATGATCATCAATAATGACATATTCAACTAGTCTTGATTTTGGAAAGTGGAAGAAGTTTCAACAAACCTTGGGACCAGCCAAGATAAGTGTGAAAACCATTTCTCCAGCACGCACAAATTTATTAATGACCGATACATGGTTAAACTGCCCCTGACAGAGAAGATCGATCAATTGGGAAGCAGTATAAGACAGCGACCACTCGAATGCTAGCAATGGAGCGTAAATTCCGAAAAGAAGTGCAACTGAGAGACGAATACACAAAATTAATGCAAGAATACGAAAAGCTTCATCACATGCATAGTACGAACTCCTGATCATGAAGGCAATGAAACATTACAAGCTTACAACAGTGACTTATGGGCTCACCTATTTGGTCACTTCACCAGGCAGCAAATGATGCCAAATAGTTACCTTATAAATTGGTATCCACCATCAAATCAGACTTTTACGTAGACGATTTGTTGTCTGGTTGTGACACTGTTCCAAAAGCCATTTCAATGTTTTGTGAGCTTATGGCATACAGGCTTCTCTTTGCGCAAATGGAGTTCAAACAGTCCTGAGTTACTAAACAAAATTCCAATAGAATTTCGGGAAAAGAAATGCATCTTATTGGAAGATCCTGAAGGGTATATCAAAACATTAGGAGTCTGCTGGCTGGCAAACAAGGATGCTTTTACTTTCAAGGTCACTCAGTTGCAAAATAAACCATCAACAAAATGTCAACGTCGGGCGCAGTAACAATTACGTTCAAAATATTACTTCAGTCATTGTGGCTGACAAAAATTGAATAAGACGAAATGATTTGGTTTGTCTTTCAGGTATTCGCATTGCTAGATATATTCAGAAGCAGACATATTGCAGTATTCAGTTACATGGATTTTGTTACTCTTCAGAGAAGGCTTATACAGCAGTGGTGTACGCGTGAAACATCTATCAGTTTCTCATTTAGAGCTTTGCGGAGCTGTTGCAATATCATTAAGAAAATTTGAAATTCGCACCAAAAGGTATTATCACGCGGCATAAAATCGCTAGAATATAGGACCTGTCACTATTTCTTAGTATTGTTACTTTGTTTTTATTCCATTCATTGTGATTTGTTTTGCTCGATTTGGTTGACCCTCGTTCGGTCGTCAGAAAACAAACAAAGTCAACAACTGAAAGGTATGTACTCAAAAAATATTTTTGACTTAAGTGTAATGTCGTAAAAATCTAGCCACCAGCAACATAGCAAATTGCCAAAAGTAAATGGCTCAAACTATGCTAAGCATATATATACATCAGTATTAAAGATGGCTGATGACATTTGAGAGCAGAGACATGTCCTTGATATATGACCTTAAACGCGATAATGACGACACCTACAGAGCTTTCTTCAAACACGAGATCACGCTTGCTTAATCCTGCGAGCAGATCCGAAACGGATGGTATAGTCTTTTCTCTAAAACTTCATTACAAATCGAGTAAAGAATTTTCGCAATAACACTACTTGGAGTTATTTTGATCTCCTGAGCTTCCAATCATCATTAGTTTATAACCTGCTAACAAAACGTGCCAACTTTTAATCAATTTAAACTTCAAACAGACGAAATTCTAAATATGCGTACGCACTATGGAACCATAACCAAAAATCACCTGATGATAGTGTTTCGCATCGTTACCCATCAACTGTCTTCTCTTATATATATGTATACACATATATACAACACGAGTACTGTACTCGAGACTTTTTAAAATGTAGTTGTGTAAAAAAATTAAAAAAAAAAATTTCGTCGAATAGACGATTCGTTATATCACTTTTGATTTGACAAAGAAGGCGACAAACTAATATAAAACTATTAACACCGTACTGTTATAAAACGTGTCAATATTTATAAATGTCTCATTTCTGCATACAACAAATACAAAGTAAAAAAAAAAAAGAGTTAAGTCTTCTTTCGTGTATATTATAACTTCTTTCAGTTTCTTATTCTTGACCAAAGTAAATTCAAAGTTTTTTTTTTTTTTTTTTTTTTAAGTAAAAACACCAAACGAATACGAAAAAAAATCATATTCAAGCATTTTTTTTATTAACATCTGAAAGTACGTTGAACTTTTTTTGTGATCTTATATATGCGGACGATGGTAAATTTTTTTTTGTTCAACTAAGAGAAATACCATCGAAGTTATATGGTTTTCAATTGTTGAGATCTTTGGTACTCGTTTATTGTATATATAAAAATATTATAATATTTTCAGTTATTGTTCGTAAACCATAATTGTAATTGTTAATATTAAGAATTAGATGGCGGTTGAAATCAGCCGATACATTAATCTTAAAGATTCTATTCATCATTCGAATGTTTTTGTTTATGCAAATGACATCAACTTTTTTTTCGTATGCATATATTAAAATTTAAATTGGCTTATGGTTTCACGCAAATTTTATAAAATCATACACGTATCAAGTTTCTCAAGATTTGATAATTTCATATTATGAGCGCAGAGAAATTTCACGAATGAAAGCCAAAGTATTTTGCCATTCTGTTAATAAATTTATTTTGTATTATAAAATCGATTAGTGTACGACGAATAATACAAATAAAAATTTGCTTTCATTATCATCGCGCCAGCAAAAGCTAAACGAATTCATTTAGTACGAATTGTTCCCGCAGGGGTAAAATATAATATTCGTTTTCAATTGAAATTTAATATGAATTTACTGAAAGGTTTATTTTCACGGCTGCATTTTAAAATCTTGGAATCCATGAAAAATTTTAACAAATTTTTAAAGGGTGCAAACTTTAATTGTGATGAAAAGTAATAAATGTATTAGAAGAATATGAAATAGCATTAAAGCATTGCAATACGTTCACAGCCGATAGGGCGGATAAAATAAAGTTGGAATCGAATTGTTGAAAAGTTATTTTCGGACGTGTTTGTCAATTTTTGCCATTGTTTGCCGGAAGTTCTAGTTGGTGGCTCAACCGGGAGAATTGGTGTACATTAAAGCTTTCCCAAGTTATCTTGTGTGTACGCGAATTTTTCGAATTGTGTGGTGCATTACGAAGCGCGAGGACGCGAGAAAAGTGGTGTATTAACTGTTCCTGCAATTGTTTGGTCTACATGCACTCAATGAATCGTTGCAAAAAATTGAAAAACAAGGTGATTTTGGATTAATGCAAAGGAATAATTTGTGTACGAAAATAGTGTGGATAAACACGAGCATAAAAAAGATGTTCCAGAAAAATATAACTGTAAAATCTGTGAAAAAACCTGTTCGATTTAGCATATCTGTACCAAGGTGAAATAAAACGTAAAATTTTTAGAATTTGAATAAACGGTATACTTGCACTAATTCCAAAGAAAGACTGTGGTCACTGAATTATACTGTTATCAAGTAAAACTTGTTTAAATCTAAATGGGTAAGAATAGAAAAAGCCAAGGGCGCAGAGATCGATCATCTTCAAGCGATCCACAAGAAAAGTTTCGACGCAAACCGTTGGCGATGCGGACTTTAGTTTCGTCGAAATTAAAAGTAAAGATAAACAGATTGAGTTTTTAAAAGGTGAATTAAATGCAGTGGCTTGAATAAGCTTCGCTATAACTTTCAACATGTCAGTTCAGCATTAGTCAGTTTCAACGGAGAAGACGACTATCGTGTGGAGAAGTGGATCGAAGATTTCGAGGAAACAGCTGAGTTGTCGGGTTGGTCTGATTTAGATAAATGTTTCTATGCTAAGAGACTCATGGAGGGGGACGCTAAGCTGCTGATGAGGTCTGCTGATGTCAAAGATGGCTGGAACGAGGTAAATGTAACTCTTCGACAAGAGTTTGGAGTATAGCTGAATAGTGCGCTGATTCACAAAAAAATGGCAATGGATCAATGATTTAGAAACAAATAAGCAGATATTATACGGATGTACCAGAATGGATGAAGTCAAATCTAAACTGAAATTGTACGAAGAAATCTCTTCAAAGATGCAAAAAAAATATGTTGCAGTTTCGTCGGCGTCATCTGCGATTGGTGCTACAAGTAGTAGAGCACCATCAAGTGCTGTGACTTCAAGTGAGTCGAGAAAAAGTTGATCAAATAGCCGTGTACGATGCTTCCAGTGTAAAAGCATTGGCCATACCAGTAGAGAGTGTCCCAATAAGGGAAAAGGGTACAAGTGTTTTCGATGTGAGAATTATGTCGTCCTCGTGTCCCAACTCCAAAGGATAACCGAAGATTGGTGCAATTGTACTTCGCGAGTACAATGGTAATATGCTGAAACAAATTGTCGTGGGCAGTAAAAAGCCAATGGCTATGATCGATAGTGGAAGTGACTTGAACCTGGTTTCGGAAAGCAGATGTAGGGATAAAAAGAAGTAGAAAGCTTTGCCAAAGAAATGCATCGTTGACACAACGGTACAAATGAAAATAGTTTTGATAGATGAAAAACCTATTCATCAACCGCACCAAGAAGATTATCATCTCTCGAATCAGATATTGTGCGGAAGCAGATCGACGAGTGGCTTTCAAACGGGATTGTCCGACCAAGTTCATCACCGTTTGCCAGTCCAATTGTGTTGTCGAATAAAAAGGATGGTACCAAGCGCTTTGTGTGGACTACAGACGCCTCAACAAAGTCATTGTGAAGGATCGGTACCCATAACCACTCATCGAGGAACAGAATGATCAACTACAAGGGGCAGATGTGTTTACGACTTTGGATTTAAAAAATGGATTCTTTCAAGTTCCAGTTGCTAAAGAGTCCATTCATCTAACTGCATTCGTGACATCGTTTGGACAATTTGAGTTTTGTCGAGTTCCGTTCGGCCTGTGTAATTCCCCATTCGTTTTCCAGCGATATTTTAACGGTATTTTTAAGGAATTGTGTAAAGCTAAATTAGTAAGTGTATACATGGATGACATTGTAATTCCTGCAAAAGGTGACAAGGAGGCACTTCAACGATTAGCGGATACTTTGAAATTAGCGGCGGATAACGGACTACAGATAAGATGGTCTAAATGCCAAATGCGTATGTTCTCATTGACTGCAGAAACATAGTTGCAAAAGGCTGTATTTGGTAATCCAGCTAATATAATTGCCAATCGCGGCACCTGTTTCACTTCCGCTGAATTTAAAGAGTATTGTGAGAAGGAGAGAATAGAATTGCACAACATAACCACAGGGATGCCATCAGGGAATGGACAGGTTGAGAGATTGAATCGCACAATTATTCCTGATTTGGTAAAATTGTCACGTGAAAACCCTGAAGAGTGATATAAATACATCGACCACTTGCAGTGTTATCTAAATAACACGTACCACAACGTTCGATCAACATGACTCCGTTTGAATTGATGATGGGGATTAAAATGCGATACCCCGAGGATCTACGTGTGATGGAGGCGATAGAGCAAGAAATTATCCTACATTTCTGTCGGAAACGAGATGATGATAGGCAACAATTTTTCTACGAACTGTCCAAAGCCACAACGACGTGGTAGATGCAAACGTTGTAAGCGTGTTTACTCGAGAGGACAAACAATTTGTATCGAGCGGAAAAGTGACTCTTCTAAAAGTTGGAATTGTTCCTGAAAAATATAAAAATTAAAGATTTCGACGGATTGAATTATAATGGTTTAAATGGCTCAAATTTAAGAATTCTCAGATTTTGTGTTGTGCCGAACGAAACAATGGCTTACGATTGTCTCATCGGGAGAGAATTTATTCTTTATCCAAATGTAAGTTTCAACATTTTAAACAATTGTGGAGTTAAATCTGTATTTGTCCGAATGTCGAAACCGAACATAAAACTTGCCACGAACTTTTTAACGAAATTTTAAGTGTTGAATATTACCCAGATTATGACGATTCGAAACCAGTGTTAAAATTTGGACCATTATATACAATACAGCCACGAAAGATTACATAGTAGAAAAACGATTTAACTCGATGATAGAAAACTTGATGATAGAAACCTAAATGACTATCGGTATGAGAGGAACAAGTAGTAAACGAAATCTTAAATGATTTGTTAAGTAAAAATATTACAAGACCGAGTAAAAATGATTATTCCAGTAGAATAGTCCTTGTACCCAAACAAAATGGTTCTTATCGTATGTGTGTGAACTATCGACCGTTAAATCAAATCACGGTTAAGGATCGATTCCCTCTTCCAATAATAGATGATTGTCTTGATAAATTGCATAGCAAGAAAGTATTCTCATTGATAGACTTAAGAAATGGTTTTAACGACATAAAAGTAAACGAAAAGTCAATTAAATATACGGCTTTTGTCACTCCAAACGGACAGTTTGAATTTCTAAAAATGTGACAAATTTCTTTTGGTCTCATGAATGCGCAACATTTCGAAATTTTAGACAAAGTCTTAGACATTTTACATCGAGCGAACAATCAAATGCGGTATGTCGACGCTTTGAGTCGAGCTTCTACAATTTTAATTGTTGAGTGTACTCTTTCACACAATTTAGCGATATTTCAGCTAACCGATTCTAAAATCAAACTGATTTATGACCAAATTCAAGAAAATGGAGATGATAAATTCTATGAGATACGTGATAATCTCTTATATAGAAAATATAATGAACAGATTCTTTTGGTAATACCTGATATGTTTGAAGATGAAATTATACGACAACATCATTATGCAGGGTTAATAAAACAGTAGAAATGATACGAAGGAGTTTTTGGTTTTCAAATATGGCCGAACGTGTGAATGAGTTTATTAAAAATTGTTTGAAATGTTTATTGTTTGAACCAAAATCTCGCACGAAAGATTTCCTTAATGTTTTCGATAAATTCGATCGTCCATTCCATACTTTACATATCGACCATGAAGTTCCAATGAATTTAACGAGGAAAGGTAATAAATGCATTTTTGCGGTTGTGGATGGATCTACGAAATATACTTAACTTTTTGCTGCCTAAACGATTACAACCAACCCGTCAAGTGCTTGTCCATTTAAAACGGTACTTCAACCAGTTTAGTGTACCAACCCGAATATTATCGGATCGTGGAACATGTTTCACTTCTACATTGTTTAGAAAGTTTTACCGCAACACCATGTTTAATATGTTCTCAACGCGACAAATTCTCCTCAATCGAACGGGCAATTCGAACGAATAAATCGAACTTTGAAATATATTTTATCCAAGATTTGCGAAAATTAGAGAACTATTGGCAGAAAAAAGAAGAGCGAGAAGAATATGGCAGCAAACAAGAGCTCCTCAATATAAAACTAAATTAAACAATTTAACCCAACAGTTAAGAAGGGAAATCCAAAAAGTAAAAGACGAGTCAATCAGTAACTGTTTAAAAAAACTAACTAATGATAGCAGGACTGATTATTCACTTTGGAAAGCAACCAAAAATATTAAAAGACCAACAATGCAGAACCCTCCAATAAGAATAGAAGGGGGGAAATGGGCTCGAAATAACGAAGATAAAGTTCAATGTTTTGCGGAGCACCTCGAAAAAATATTCCAACCACATGATGATCATACTTTAGAATCTCAAATAATAACGGTGGAATCTGAAAAAGAAAGTGAAGAAATTCTATTGACTTCACCAAAAGAAGTCATGCATGAGATAAAATTCAATATGAATTCGAAAAAAGCTCCTGGTTATGATCTTATTACTACAGAAATTTTAAAAGAACTACCAAGGAAGGCCCTAGTTAAGCTTACTTATATTATCAATGCAGCATTTAGAATCAAATTTGTACCCAGTTTGTGGGAAATTGCAGAAGTAATAATGATATCAAAACCTGGTAAACCACCATACGAAACTTCATCTTATAGACCAATTTCGTTGTTGCCAGTTATGTCTAAACTCTTTGAGAAAATACTGATTAAAAGGTTAAATTCGATAATCGAAAGGAATAACTTAATCCCAAATCATCAGTTCGGATTTCGTCGTCAACACTCAACAATACAACAAGTACACAGAGTAATCAATGTAATTGAGAAAGCACTTGAAGAGAAAAACGTCTGCTCCACGATATTTTTAGACGTGGCGCAAGCTTTTGACAAGGTTTGGCATGAAGGACTTAATCATAAGTTAAGAAACCTTTTACCAATGCAATTCGCTAAAATACTGGAATCATACTTGAAAGATAGATTCTTTAGAATTAAATTTGCTGAAACTTATTCTGAATTAAAAGAAATAAAAGCAGGTGTACCGCAGGGCAGTGTATTAGGACCGATTTTATATTTATTATACACGTATGATTTACCTGAATTAGAATACAACACAGTGGCGACTTTTGCTGATGACACTGCGATCCTAGCTGTTGGAAAAAGCAACGAAGAATCAACACAAAAATTACAATCAGCTATCTCCGAAGTATATAAATGGACTAAAAGATGGCGAATTAAGCTAAATGAAACTAAATCAGTTCACATAAATTTTACCAACAAACGAGTTGAACATATACCTGTTTCAATAAATCGAGAACTAATACCGTATGCGAACACAGCTAAGTATCTAGGCATGACCCTGGATGCTAAACTTAGATGGAAGGTCCACGTCAAAAAGAAAAATGAAGAACTAAAACTCAAATATAAAAAAATGCATTGGCTGATAGGCAGACACTCTTCTCTATCATCATACAATAAGCTGCTACTTTATAAGCAAATACTGAAACCAATATGGACTTATGGTATTGAACTCTGGGGTTGTACAAAACCCAGCAACGTCAATATCATTCAAAGGTTTCAGAACAGGGTACTAAGGAACATCGTCGATGCACCATGGTACGTCAGGAATAGTGATCTACATAGAGACCTTAAAGTGGATCTCGTTTCAAATGAAATTAAAAAAAATGCAAGGAAACACGAAGAAAGACTCCAGCAACATGTGAATATAGAGGCAATTCAGCTGTTAACCAACACCAATATTATACGCAGATTGAAAAGAACTAAACCCTTTGAACTGGTTTAATTGTTAATGCAAACAGCGGCTTGCTGATTTAAATCCACAATACCGATGTGGTATAACCAACAACTTACCAGAAACTGTGAAACGCCAATGGGTGGAGTCATAGATATAATTATATTAGTAAATTAAGTCAGAAACAAATTGCTCATTAGTCCAGGAGACTAGATTGTAATAAATAAAGTCAATTTATTTAAAATAAAAAATTGATCTAAATAATAAAAAAAAAAAAAAAAAAAAAGATTTGTGATTCAGAACCAAGCAAATGTTGGGATTTACTTTTATTTGATACGGAATTTGTGATTAATAATACCTTAAATAGGACTATTCAAACGACACCTTCAGTAGCTTTATTTGGTGTAAATCAGATTCAGAGTAATGATTTATTAAAACAATTTATTAGTTCCCAGAACACAAATGTCGAAAGAAATTTTAGTGACCTCGGAATGTGTCACAAACTCTTACGCAAATGTAAAGGTTCATACGTAGTTGGGCGTGTACTGCCGATCGAGCGATATGTGGTAGAAGACATTCTTGGACAGCGTTTATCACAGAAGATATTTCATGGTGTTTTTGCCGCATTTAATATGAAACCGCTGACTACTGGAAGACAATCAGAGTCGATTGTTTCGTCAGGTACGGCCGAGTTGTAGAGTTTAATATACATTTTATAATTTGATATTGATGACGATAGATGGGGAGAGTTATAGTTTATGGATTGTCCAAATTTGAGAATGTAGCGTGTAGGCAGTGATAACTGCGTTCAGTACATAAAACATTTTCGAAGGAAATAGACATAAAATTAAAACAATATAAAATCAACTAGCTGTGAAGGAGTAGAAGAAATGTTAGTTATGACAGACTCGACTCGGTTACTGACACCTAAGGGATCGATAATTGGTATTTTTTTTTTGTGATGTAGGGAAAGGAACGGTAAGAATCACCGAAAATTTATGCATTGTGGGTAGTCGAAATTTCGAAAATGACCAAAATATAAATATCTGATTACCCGGATATTTAATAACCCGTATTTGATCCTTTTAATTTTATTTCAAATGGATGAAAAATTGTAAATTTTTTGCCAAAAAACATTTTTTTTTGTACCAAAAAAAGCGACAATTGTAAATAAATTACAATTACATAATACCATTACTATTTTCTATGACCCACAGTCGGTATAGCCTTTTATACTTTTTTATTTATGGCTTTTGCATATATAACGATTTTTCATAAATTTTTATTCCATTTTTTGCAGTACTTCATACAGTGTTTGATCTAAATTATATCTTCTGAAATTTGATTAATGGTGCTCAAAATATGTCTCTTGGTTTGTTTGGTACGCGAAATAACTCCAACTGTATTCATTTCAAATTATGGTACCCTTACCCTAAAAGGTGAACTCAAAATTAAGTATATGCGCAGTGGAGATAGTTGGAGGGTGATGTATAATAAACCAAATTAGCAAAAACTGATATCATTGGCACAAGAATAGTTTGTCATAAAAATTCTAGTTGGAAGATTAATTAATTCTGTTTTTTACCGTAATATTTTAAAAAGTTCAAGGTCAATTAGACCAAGGTAAAATTGAAAACAGACATATTTTATAATTTGGTTTCTTTTATTAATTATATTTAAGATACTGTGGATCCGCATAAAATTAGCTTATCTATAAAGTTGTGCATAACTTATCTGCTTAACCAAGATTTTAACTAAAACCATTATATTTCAGGTTTTTGACAATTTTTATGTTTAAAACGTGTATATAAGCATCTAATTAACTGTTTAAATTTTCTTTTATTTTTAGGCTATGGGTTACGGAAGCTTAACATACCAAAATTATTTCTGGAACTACTTATAGTCACTAATTGAAAAACGGTAAGCTAATTTGATTAATAATTTGTTTCATCCAGATTGAAATTTTTCTGAATTGAAAAAGATACCATTCGTTGAAGTCTTAGGTCCAATTCAGAAATTCTTTAACACAATCGGCACTTAGAGTCCATCTTAACTGTCCTTTCCTTATAATGGTTTATCGATTAACAATTCTTCAATATGGCCATATGATAGGTTACTGAATCCTTCCCCACCAATTTTATGTCCCAATATTGTGATGTTGGCAATCTCTGTAGAAATGAATAGTACCTGATCATTATATTCAACACAAGCTGGCTAAAAAACCGGGTGCATTATCCAGAAGCAAAATAACTTTAAACTCGAGGCACTTGTCAACCAAATAGCGTTTAAATTCTGACACAAAATGTTTTTGGAACAAGTTAGTAAAAATATCAATGGTCACCAAGCTTTTCTCTATGCAATTCAGTGAACTGGCAATTTGTTTTAATCACTGAATTTTATTAAACGTGAGGTCTTAAGGTAAGAGAAAGAAGCCCAAAACACAATTTTTGTAGAAGAGCGATTTGCCATGAATAAATCTCTTAATAGAATTTATAGTTTGGTCCCCTGTTGCGTCGAGTCATTTGAATAATAAAGTTATTCCAGCTATATATGAATTTAGTTAATGGTCAAGTTGTTACTCCATCGTGGTCATTCATATCTGTCGAGGTCTGTGCTCTATGTCAGTTGCTTGGATCGTTAAACAACAGCGAACCACTTCGTTGAATTTATCTGTAAAAACGTGGAACATTGTAAGGCAGTGATACTTGCTTGCCTTAGTTTAGTGAAGAAAGATCGTCCTAGTGAGCTGTTAAATTTTATTAGCATTAAAATCGTAATTACAGTTAAATTCTTCGTTATGCCATGGTCGATCAATTTGGCAATTTGGCGATACAAAAATCGAATTGAAACCTATAGTTAATATTTTGAATCGAATTTATCCAGTTTAGATGGCACAGCCTATCTGGTGGGACGATTCTTATGACCAGTAGTTGGAGTAAGCGCTCCTAAATTTGTGAACACCAACTCAGCATTGCGGATCAAAGGTTTCTTCGTATTAAAATACAAAATTATTATGTACCTATAGCCCGATATTATCACAACTCTAGCGAAATTTGATCAAGTAAATAAAACTATCCAGTAAATTGTCTGAGAAAATAGTAAATGATTTAAAACGATTAGTAACAGAGGATTAGAACTGCGCCAATAATATAAATTATCAAACAGTAAAATAACAATATCACATCTTCACATTTTTAGTCAGTGTTGTGAGTGAAGAACCCTAATGGGGTTCCACTTGGTTTGAATCTTAGCTATTCGCAAATCACGGCTCGTTTTTTAAGAAATAAAACTCGTTTGCGAGAAAACGCATTAAATGTGGCATACATGCAGTTCTTCTTTCTATGTTTATGAGATATATGTATATTTGTATATATACAGAATGTTCCAGAAAGACTAGTAGAACTATTGGGTGCACCAAAAAATTCAAAAAATGTTCTTCATAAACCATACGAACAGAAATGCAATAAATCATATAATGGCTGCTGTACTTTTTTGGAAACAATTTCAATTTTAATCATGAAATATGGTAATTTTTTTTTTAGGTTATTGCTATTAATATGTAGATGAAATTAATTTCTTCTTGTCTTATGATGAGGGCTTCATGAAAAATAATTGAACACAGTGATCAAACTTTACGCTTAAACTCTCTGCCTTTGACTCTGATACAAACGTGACATCTACGAATGAAAGTTCTTATGTGAAGTCGCGCATAACGCCGGTGTGTAATTTTAGAAGCACCTTCCTGGACTCGCGTACATAAATGTCTGATAGTCTTCGATTAAAACTCTTATTTTAAACAACCCCAATAAAAAAACCCAACGGATTTAGGTCCAAAGAATGTGGATGTCACAAAATGGGCCCCAGACTTCCGACCCATTTATTCGGTTAGGTATATCATTCAAGAAGGCACGGACGTTTACTTTATAGTACACATGACACATATCATTCAGGAACCAATAGGATTCTCTTACTTCCTTGGGCACCTCTTCAAATAAATTTGGAAAATAACCAGATAAATTACAGGGCAGTTCGAATGAGCCAATTTTCATTCTGTTCAATAGCCAGTCCAATAATTTATTCGAAATGTGCCAGCTGTACATATTGAAGTATCCATCTCTGTTCAGCGTTGAGACATCACTCAGCATAATATTTTTGAAGAATTGTGGATCTTCTATTTTGACAAGTATCTGCAGAATTTGCACGCGCGCGTGATATGGTAGGGGTAGAACTTAAATTTTCAATGAATGGTGTACGCTCGATTTTACGATCCCAGTACATCGAGCTATTGCTCTTACAGAAGAGACGAATCTCGCTCAATTTCCTCAATTGTCGTGTCTTCAGTGTTAGCTGTAATTCGGGGGATGCACGTTAGAATATTTTCTCTATAAAGGGCTGCAGATGTATTTCCATTTCCTATGCACTAACCCTAAACAAAATGCATTTTTTTTAGGGTGAGCATATTTCTGAGACGTGTATACTGTATACGTGGTATTTTGACAAACAAACTCCAAATCAGTATGCAAAAGAAATAGTCCAATCAAATAGCGAAATGACATATGCGATGTCGAAAAAGTGGATTGACGCACTAAATATTTACATTTCTTACTCGCTAACACTCAACTAACTCAAACTCTGTCTCCTTGTGTAAATTTATTTTTTATTTATTGAAATGCCATTCAAAAAATCAACATTGGAAGATCATTACAGACATGCGAGTATTTGTCAGCCAGAAGTGCTTTTGGAACATCCGAATAGTGAAACGGATGCTGAGATACTGACTGGGATCAGAACCTCTACTTCAAAAGCTATATACTGACACATCTCTGTTTAAATCTGTGAATACGAGTGTTTATTTCAACGGGAAGCTGAATGCTCACGGAAGATTCAATCAAGAACGAGAATTAAAAAAAAAGAAACACCTGCCATGTGCTGCTCCATTCCCAAAGTTCATATTCCACTATTGGCTGAGCCCTCTTTTACTTATGTGACTGGAGATATGGTAATTTTATCCTCATATTCAAATTTCAATGGGAAATGTATCATCAGATTGGTCCACTTCGTCCAGTACCTGAAAAAGCTACAGTTTTAGAGATTTCAAACGAGCATTAGAAAATGTAAAAGCGGATCACTTCAAAGTCATTCTGAGGGCAGACAAAACGCCGTTAAATGAGTTCAGACTGAATATCAGAAATTGCGTGGTATATAAATATATATATATATATATATATATATATATATATATATATATATATATATATATATATAAATATATATATATATATATATATAAATATATATATATATATATATATATATATATATATATATATATATATATATATATATATTTATATATATAAATATATATATATATATATATATATATATATATATATATATATATATATATATATATAATATATATATATATATATATATATATATATATATATATATATATATATATATATATATATATATTTCCGAGATATGGACCCTAGCAGTTGTTCAATAATATTATATAACAATATTATATTACTGCAAATCTGTTAGACTTAGGTCTTTTGGGTCGTTTTAAGTTAAGTCAATTTTTTTATCGGTTCAATAAGTAAAATCAATGACAAAAAAATGTATTTTAAATAATGTTAAGTATCTGACTTAAGTCATGAATTAAGTCGGATACTTAAGTTATAAAATAACTTGAATAGCGGCTTAAATTTAAATTAACAATTTTAAACTAAATTTTAAATATAGATGAAAATAATTTTTGTTGACTTAAGACAGTTAATGTACTTACAGTACTTAAGGCAATTTTGTAGACATAAGGTAAGGTATGAAACGTTTAAGGTTTCTTTACTATAGTTTATTCTTTTAAAGGCAGTTAAAAATATACCCGAGGTGAATGTTTTCTAAATGTGCCTTAAGTTAAAATGACTCGGAATATTGTGTTTAAATGTAGTTTTTTCTAAAATCTTAAATATTAGTAATGCTAATTATATGACTTAAGTTAGATTATAGTTTTAAAATTACATTTAGGTCGGCTTAAACTTAAATAAACAGTTTCAGACGTACTAAATTATAATCTTAGATACTTGAATATAATAATAATTGAGTTAAGTCAATTAACAAAATACATGTATTAAGTCATAATATTTGTGATTAAATTTAAGATGGAAATTTTAAAGTGGCCTAGTTTAGCCATTATTAAACAATATATTTAATTCCAATTTGTTTAACTTAAGCCAACGGTTTCGTCTGAACTAATTATGTGGCTTAGCTCAGAAAGAACTTAAGTTTTAAAATATCGTAAATATAAAACAGTGGCTTAATCAACTATTTTAAGCCAAACGAATTTCAATCTTAGATAGCTAAAGATAATAATTGTTGGATTAACGAATGAATTTTTATTTTGACATCGGCATATTTTTCTATATGTGACTTAAGCCACAATAAAAATTTAATCGAAGTATTTTATTTAAGTGACTTAGGCCAAACATATCATCTAAATAAAGTCAAATATTTTTTATTGAAAAAAATAAATTTTACAATGTTCAATGAAATTTTGTAAACTTGTCTTATACTTAAACTAAATAAACTGAATGATTAGAACTAATTAAGTTTAATTTAAGCCATAATTATATAAAATAATGTCATTTAAGTTGCACATTTGTATTATAACAGATATACATAACCTAAAATAATAAAAAAGTTAAATAAAGTTTTAAAAAGTTAAATCATAATCGATTTTAAAATTGATGAGACACGATACAACTTTACCTTTAACTACAATTTTGTTTGACTTAATCCGTAATTATTAAACTTGATCCGGAAATACATCATCAGTCTTTTGAATCATAATTTAATGCAAATATTTTAAACGTAAGCCAATTATTTGGTCTTAACTAAGCCGATTTTTCTAATTTCGATTTTTGAATCTAAAAAGTTGTACATTTTAAAATATTGCAAACAGTAAACTGCGACTTAATGCCTTAATGAAAACTCCCTGTTTATTCTTAGGGAGGCTATCAATGAGTTGAAATCATATAGTTTGACGTTGATATCAGGCAGTAAACTAAGACACACTAAGTTAAAAAGTAGGATATTTAATACAAACAGATTGAGATATACTGAAACAAGAAATATCTTACCGAGCAATTGACGCAGTGGTTAAAGCTGCGGTGTTTGGGACGGGAGGTACCGGTTTCGAATCCCAACGGGAGAGGGTTGCAAAAAGGGATTTTTCATCACTTGATTACGATTGGTGATGACGATGAACACAAATGACCCCCCGTTGGAGTGCAGAACTCATGGGTCGAACCATCGTCCATGCCAGTATAGGCTGGCTGGAGCAATGCAATGTGCAGATGGATATTTGAAAAAACGCAAACCTGTATTCGCGCGTCCTCGATTTGGCTAGTAATGGCGTAAAGTAGGACGTTAATTAACCGCGAAAGAGTTTGGAGAGCTTCGGTCCCAAAACAGATTGCATGGAAAATAAACAAAAACAAAAGAAAGAAATAACCAATTAAATGCTTTAACTTAATATTCATAAAAATAAAGCCACCAGTATTACAGAACAACCTTGAATTAATGATAACCTTGGATTTATAATGAAACATGGAGGAAAATTGAGGAATGCTGTCAAAAACAGGGCGGAGAACATTCCAAAACTGCTAAGGAGACATCAACAAATCAAAACATGTGAGTAAGAAAAGTCGTTAGGAATATATCGAACATACCACTTATAAAGGATGCTGTTGATCTAGTCTTAACAACTGATAAAGTACAGTTAAAGAGATGGAACAAATATTTCAAAGTACACTAAATATAACGAAAATAAAGCAACACCTGCATCAACCTGGAACAGAAATAGAACCGCAAAATATTCCACCGGAATGCTTCTAAAACTGATAGTGCAGTAACACCAGTAATACAAAAGTTTTAGAATTCGGCCAAAATACACCAAAAATGGAAAGAAAATTAAGAAATTAAGAAACAATGAACAGCACAGAAGTACGAAGCAGTTGGACATCGATACCGAAATAAAGAAATCGAAATGGAAACGGATTGGTTAGGAAAGCACAAAGTTATATAACAAGAAATTCAGTGGACTGGAACCCACAAAGGAAAAAGAAAGTTGAAATACTAGTAATTTTGCAGTACTTTTTGCAGAAGCAAAAAAACATGGCAAATCATGTGTGAAAATAAAAAAAAAATAGTATGTTCCAATAGAAAAAGATGATCCAGCCTTTTAGATGACCTACTCTTCTAAATTGAAGGAAGGAAAAAAAATGACAGCTTCATGTAATATGTAATAAGAGACCCAAGTTAACTTAGTTAATTTGCACCTGTAAAGAACCAACCTTGAACACATAATATAATACAAATTAAATATTTTCCTTTAATACTTACGTAATGTGGGAGGAAGTTGAGCACATTGTGTGACTGATGCTATAATCTGAAATGAGACAAACAAATATATATTTTAGCAAAAAGTAACATTAAATAATCATTTACGATAAGATCTTTTTTATTAACCATAATAAAATTGCTTAAATCATTTTTTTAACTCGTTGTAATCAAATAAACTGTTAAATGAAATAGATTACAAGATGCGTGAGGTAATAAATCTTAAACACAAAATTCTTGCTAAAAATAACGGTTAATTTACAAAAAGCTAAAAATATATATATGTTCGTAAAGTAATTGATGATCTGATTTTTAATGTAACTTAACTAAAGTTATTTTGAGCAACCGACATAAACATGGCAGGAGGGCGCTTAAGCTGTGCAATTGATTAATTATGTTAAAAAAAAAAATACACAACAAATATTTTTTTATGCTTATATTATATATAGTGAGATGTTAATCGGATATTTTTTTTGAATTACAGAATTTCTATTTGCAATTGCAAAAAACAAAAAAAATTATCTCTTCTTGGTCACTAAAAAATTTCCAAGAAAACCAATGAAAGATAAAAATAACAATAAAAAAACCAAACTGTGTTTCTATTAGATTAGATATAACGAATGGTGAATATAAACTTTCTTCCTCGTCACTTTGGCTTCATTTTGTTAAAGATATTATTTATGGTCTTACTTAACAACATGTTACATAGACAATTACATATTGGTTCGCGGTAAACGATCAAACACCGTCGTTTTGAATGCGATCAACAATTTAAATAAATTGAATGACCTTTTAACATATCGTTCTTATATGCACTTATTGCATAACTAATTCGATGCATCTTATATGTGTTTATAACCAAACTTTTAGAAACCATCGGTTTGCGTCCAACCATAAATACCTCGAAATTATTAATAGCGAAGACAATTATTTTTTCAATTTAATTGCTGCGGTAAATTACTCGACATAAGTAAATGAAAAATGGTAAACCTTAAGTCAAACTCACATTTTATATTGTTTACCTTCATGAAAGATGATTGACATCACTTTATAAGGAGAATAAGATATCAACTATGGTAACGGTACATTAAGATATGATTTGTTTTCTTCTTGTTTGTGGTTGTTTGATGTTTTATTAAGATAGCATTTCCATTTTATTGCAAATTTATATATTTTCTATTCATTAAAATAATTTTGTTGTACTTATACATATTTATAGGTTGTTTACGTTTTTTTATGTTGTTTTATGGGCTCTTGATAAAAAATTGTTTTTATGTAAAGATACTTCCGCTTAAGTCATTTTATATTAAAAAGCTTTAAAATTTAAGCTTAAGTCAAATTTTTTTTTCAATTCGACAATAAAATTATTTGGTTGGTATATAAATTAAATTTTTGTGTAATTTAATGACTTACTTTGTCAGTTTAACGGTTTGATCATTTGATTTTAGTGTTAGATAGTTTTTTTTTAAACGCAGAGCTCTGTCATAGGTGACCATTATTTCTCGTGCTACTTGTGAGAACGAAAATGGAAAAAATGACGAAATAATTTTAATTAAAGAGAAGGGTGTGTCAAGTCCAAGAATGAGTCAAGTTCAAGGACCACCGCCACTAGTAAAAAAAATTGAGGGCGTGGATCGGAGTAGGTGGGACAAGAAATGTGGGCCAGGATTGGAGCAGCCAAGTGAACTCCACGCCACCAGTATCAAATGAATGAAATGGAACAGAGGAGGCCAACATAGCCTCAGAGGAGCTCTCAACGGGTAAAGAATCAACAGCTTATGAGCATCCTTTCCCTAGAACCCAAAAGATAGCCAGAACTCCACCCCGGTCAAACTCCCAGGTTCAAATGGAATGTGAAACGTCTAGTATAAATGTGGTATAAATGGAAAAACATATAGAAGGTGCAAAATGTGCCGAAGAGGATGAAATCTATAAATGCACAAGTGGTTTAAAGCAAATGAAAGCGGGTTCTAAAAAACAAAAAAAAAGTTACAAATGGAATCTTGCAACTGGAGGAATCTTTAAGCATTATGCTAAATCTGAGACTCACCTGGAAAAGAGCTGAGAAGTTGCGAAAATATCAACATACGTAGACATTGCTTCAAGTGCAAGATTGCCAAACAAATATTGCAAATGGCAAATATTGCAATGACTTCAGTTCTACAAGCGAATCAACACAGAAGCAGAGTAGCGAATGATCTTTTGCACCAAATAACGAAAGAAAAGAGGGCGAATATTGTACTAATTATTGAGCAATATACGGATTTTAGATCTCCAAATTGGTAAGCAGATGAGCTTGACACAGCTGCCGTTTGGATCTCAACGCCCATTAAAGTGGAAACAAGGAAGAGTGGATGAGACCGCGGATTTGTGTGGGTGAAGCCTTAAAGAAGATATGCATATCTTCAGTTGTTACTTTACTCCAAATGAAGGCATCGCTAAGAAGAAAGGTGAACTGTCTAGAAGAGGCCGTACCAAATGCAACAGGGTATGTGGTAGTTGCTGAGGATTTTAATGCGCGCATTGAAGTGAGGGTGTTCTGTTCTAGTTCAAGAGGAACATAATATCATGGAAATGGTTTCCAAAACTAGGCTTCTCGTTTTAAATATCGGCAACACACCGACTTTTCGGCGACCAGGGCAAGTAGGAACTATTCCGGATATTACTCTAGCAACAGAATGACTAACATCAAAAATACATAAATGAAGAGTAATTGAGGACTATAAAGACCATCATTATATTGTATTCCACATTAAAAATATACCAGTGGCAAGTACGGCAGTCCAAGAGTTACTGCTGCAATGGAATATGGAGGAAATGAACGAGGAGAGTTTTGCAAATACCATAAATAAAGGTATTAAACAACTCCAAGGCATTCGGGATAACAAAACGGGATGCGCTTCTGAAAATACAATGAACCTAATCGTTGAGATATGTAGCTCCTCTATGCCAAAACAGAGACCAATGCACAGTAAAAGGTTAGTATACTGGTGGACAACTGAGATAGCTAAAATATGCAGGCTTTGCTTGCACTCAAGGCGACAAATGCAACAGGCCAGAACACGGGAAGAAGGATACCAACGATCGTTAGATCATAAAAAACGAAGGAAGCAATTACGATATGCCATCAACAACAACACTTGGGGCATTGGCTACAGACTAGTGGCCAAGAAACTTGGATCAAACAGAGCTATAAGCGTCCTGGATGCTGTCATGTTAGGAAAAGATGTAAAAGGTTTGTTCCTGAGCAGAACACTCAGAATACTCAGAATGCTTCTAAGAAGCGAGAGCAGAGATAACACACGTGCCGTTGGAGCACGTCGTGCCCAGGTTCCGATTGTATACCAGATGAAGTACTAAAAACTGTTCACCAGCAGAACCCAGATATGCGGCTAAACATGTACAATGCCTGCCTTAAAGGAGGAATTCTTAGTTGGAAAGTTGCTCGTCTCATCCTCATAAGCAAGGGGCAAGGAGACACAGAACTGTCATCGTCTTACCGGCCATTGTGTATGCTCAATACAAGCGGTAAGATCATGAATAAATTAATAATGTCAAAATTGTTGGCAGCAGTCGATCGAGCCGGTGGCCTTTCTCCAAAACAATACTTTATCAGAGCAGGTCAACAATGGATGCTATCAAGGATGTATAGTAGTAAAGAAGGCCGAAGAGAGAAGCTTTTATTTTCGACATAGTTCTGCTGGTGAAACTACAAGTCAAAAACGATTATAACTCGGCTATATGGTGCGACATGTTATACGCACTGGAACAGTGCGTATAACATGTCGCACCATATAGCCGATAATCATTAGTACATAATCATTAGTAATCCTTTCAACCATATTTAAAGGCTACGGCAATATGTTAAACACCCACTGGGAGGTTAATTTTATAGGATTCATAATAAAATTGTATACAGATCACTTCCGGTACTTATACGATAAATAAAATTGTCATCAGAGCAAATTATTCCATTAAGCACATTCAAATGAGTTGTTATTTGATACTTTTTGGAAGTAAATTTATGTCACTTGACATCATAAAAACTTAAGTCCTTATAGTAATTTAGCTTAAGCTCTAACGAAACTAGCAAGTCTTAAGTTAACTATACTGTTTGACTTAAGCCAACAAATTTGGCTTAGTGAAAATCTTTAAAACTCTCTGAGTCTTTATGTGACTTAAGATTTTAAATTTAATAAGTGATGCTGTATGCTTTTACTTAAGTAGTTTAATTTTAACTGGAAAATGAAATTTAATGATTTAAATAAATTTGATAAGGAATACTTAATCTAAGTGCTAAGTGTTTGTTCAAGTTTGTGACTTAAATAAGAATGG
This sequence comes from Tipula confusa, assembly GCA_963556175.1. NCBI lineage: Eukaryota > Metazoa > Arthropoda > Insecta > Diptera > Tipulidae > Tipula > Tipula confusa. Next base: position 91,844,262 of record OY744477.1, read on the forward strand.
CTTTTTGAGCTTTAATTTGTATTATCCTGACTGTTATATCATAATTTTATCATATTTTATGATTATTAGTTTTTAAATGTGACTTAACTTATAATATTTTTAATCAACCATAAACAAAAATGTTATATTGCTATAGGTTTAAGCATTATTTGGTAATGTATCCCGTTTATTACTTAAACAAAATCTCAACTGCAGTTTTCTAGGTAAGTTTCAATTATACAATTAAGATATTACTTAAGTTTGAAGTTTATATATGAAACTTAAGTTTTTTTAAGTTCTTAGTTCAAAACACAAATTGAGCTTTTTATTAAAGCAAATTACTTAATCTATTTAATATAATTTATTTTAACTTAATTTAACCGAAAGTTATGGTATGATGAAACAAAATATGACTTAAGCTGGTTCAACTGTGACTTATAATTTAAACAAATCAAATCTAATAGCTATTTGATATTATAATATAAACGGAAATAGCAGCACAGCAACATAAAAAGATGTAAAACTTATGCGTATGTATATGCTAGTTGACTTAAGCGTTTGACTTAAGTATGCTTTTCGACTTAACTAGTATTTAAACTAGTGAACTGTAACTGGAAAATGAAATGTAATGATATAATGATGGTATCACTACTTTAAAATTAATCTTCGATCAAGTATTCACAAAATGTCATTTTGATAATGTCTTAGACTAAGTGCTAAGTGTGGAAGCAGTAATGCAAAAAATGTGTAAAAACAGTCAAATAAATATTCTTCTGAGCCAAAAGTCAGGTATCCTCCCACAATATTTTTTAGTACGGAAAGGAAATCTTCGCAACCGGAAGCAATGGAATTTAAATGAAAATAGCATTGTTATTAAAGTAACTGTTCAAATAAAATTCTAAAAAACTATCATCCTTTGTTTTTTCGACTGGTTTGGTTTGACTAATCTATTAATTAATTGAAAATGAGGTGAGTGACATTACGGAACTACTTGTATTCCCATTGCAGTATTAACCACCATATACCATCCTTATAAGAAATACCCTCTTCGAAACCATTTATATGTTAACAATTAATTTGAAATTCAGCTATAAATCAGCTATATAGCTGTCGATGAAATTGATCGAGTCAAAACTTCGTCTGCTATTTAAACTATGTCATTTCAGCAGAATGCCATTCAGGTTATCAAATGCCCCCGCAATATTTTCAAGGCCAATAACTAGGTTAAAGTCTTGATTACCATACGATTCTAATCTCAGTCGTATTTCAAATATCAAAAATGGCCTAGACCTTCCGTTGTACTTGTTTAACAATAGGTCAAAGATTTATTCAGAGCTTTTGAGCCCAAAATTACAGACTACTCTATAAACTCAAAAAAAGCTCATGCTTCCAATTAAAAATCTTTAACTTTTTGGCATTTACAAAGTATTTAAACTTCAGCAGTGGCGTAAAATATACAAAGCAAGGTTAATTAAATTTATCAGAGATAATTGCAAAAATTTTTAATAGCTTGTTTTCATCTTTGATACAGCATTGAGACTGCATTACTGTTCTTTTACATAAATGCAAGTATTTTTAGATATTGCTTGATATTGCAAAGCTAACCATAGACGATGGATTGAGCAATTGGCCTAATTGAAATACAAGAACACCTGAATATATAAATCACGAAATGCGGCGCAATATTTGGTAAAAATTATTCTCAGCGCAAATACTTAATCAATTGTTGGCCGATTCGGACAAAATTTGTGCATTTATACTTATACGATTATGGAAATCTAAAACTGCATTTTTCAATTGGGGCCCAAGAAATAATCCAATACCAAAACTACTAGGGTCATCACCACTGTAAAACCAACGTATTGGGTGGTCAACCCAGCGATCAAACATTTATTTAGTGGCCTCTACAATAAGCAAAGGGCACACTGTTAGGAAATATTCTGGATAACATGCTCATTACTTATTATGAGGCCCGGGACTCGACCTCAGAAGCTATAATTTATAAGAATAGATAGGTAAATGCATAAGCATACTTTGTAATTGTTGGCTTATCTTTTGGCCAAGAATGAACAAACCCAACAGTTTTAGATCCGGAAGAGAACTAGGGACTTAGCAAACAAGCCAAAAATAACATAATTTTGCGTGGCTTAATGTAAAGCTTAGAAACAATGTGTAATAAAAAAAAAAGAAAACTTGACCATTTTTCCATTTAGGGCGTCGTACAAATAGCACAGAAGATTTTTTTATTTGTTTAATCAATACGATGCCATTTTGATGGCCACGAATGAAAATTAAAATAATTCTGCAGTTTTAAAGGGTATTTTAGGTTCACTATGGTCACCAATTTTAATTTAAATTTGTTTAAGTTTTCTACCGAAAAATATAAAATTAAACTGTCTGTGTACCAAAATAATTTGATAAATTGATATTTATATAAAAGTATTTGACAGAAGTGCTCTTTCGCTTAAAATACATTATCCTACCCGTTTGCCATAACTCCAAAAAACTTTAATTTTTTTAACTAAACAGCACAATTTAGCTATAGCTAAAATCTATTATAGAGTGTGTCAATTTTTGATTGGTGCAGTTGAATATATATACGTTTTTTGTGAAAGTATTGCAACGTTCAAATTTAACTTTTTAATGTTACATCTTGTCATTATTTTGTAAATCATGCAAGATACTTGAAATTCTTTCACTTTTTTTTAGCAGTAAATTTAGATGGTTACCTAAGAATGCAATATATATTTGGTTATAAATCCAAAACTATATAGATTGTTGAATAGTATTATTTGGTAGCTGTGAGTTTTATTTTAACGTAGAACTATGTCCATCTAGCTGTAAGAATGCAGCCTAAGAAAACACAAATATAATTTTGTTGTCTACGAACACGTTTATACCATCGAACAATATTAGATTTGTCTTTGTCACCGTTGATCATCCGGAGTAAAACCCGAGTTTACATAGTCTACCAGTTTACAGAGATCTTACGTGAAGGCTAATGCAGAAATGTAAATATCATTAAAGAATTTAGTAATTATCTAATACATAATGTTATTCAGTTCAGTAACCATTAAATGTATAAAAGAGCAAAATAGTTACGAGTTTAGTAATCTAGAAATGTCTAATGGTTGATGTATCTAATTATTTTATTGCAACAGCAATCGTTAAAAAATAATAATCAAATCCAATTACATACTTTTAGAATTAAAGTGCACTTCACATAATATTTATAGTTTTAACTTCCATCCGCTAATTTATTTTCAAGTCTAATGAACTTCTCTATACTCTAATACTATCAACAACATACATATTATCGATGAGATTTTTATGTTGCAGCTTATATACATAATACAGAGACTAGACTTACATCCTATAATTGTTCATTATATACCTGAACAGATTTATTGTATACACAAATACACACACACACCGAATATTTATAAAAAAAATAAAGTAATTTTCACTCAAGTTTAAGAAATCGATAAAAGTTTTTTTTTTTTTTTTGTATTGTATTGTAAATGCGCGCGCATGATGTAAGAAAAGTAAAATTAATGATGAATGCAAATTAATTTCTTGGAGAGGAGACCTTGAGTTAAATGTGAAAGTTTCTTTCTGTATATAGTTTTGGTTAAATATATAATAGTAGTATAGTTAATTTATTGTGTGTTTGAGCCAACCGTATGATCATATTAATTAAAAGCGGGCGAGAAATTTGGAGTGATAAGAATTAATAATTTATTCAAAGTGCATTTCGATTTCAATATAGCCCACAAATTTGTGGAGGTTTTGGTTTTTACCAAAATTTGGTAAATATCATTAACTTTTGTATAACATATACATTAAAAATAAAAGTTTGAAGGAAGACAAATGGAAGAACTTACATAACTTGCAGAAATGTCAAAAGACAAATTGGTGCCAAAATGTTAAAGTTGTTTCAAAGACTTTAATATGGCAACACTTGAAATTTCGCTTGAAGAACGTTTCGAAATATTTAAAATTTATTTTCAAAGAAATTGTAATTTGGGTCGTGAAAAACCGCCAGACGGAGCCAATGAATTGAATTTGGTAAAGAAAGTTTGTGAGAAAGGCTTGTTATTGGATACATAAGTGGTCCCGAGCTACGATAGTTCAAATTTCTGAGAATATTACGGCTGCGGTTTATAGTGTAGGACAGAATTAATCGACCTGAACTTAACACCAATCGCAGCAATGTCATTTGCCGCACCAGCCTAAGGAGAATACTGTACAAAGACCTCGGATAATTCGGCTGTCAGTCGGTGGCAGCTGTTTAAATCCAAACTTTTTTTTATGCATAGCGTCAAATCGATGCTATGAATGTGAATTTAGTTTCAATAAAATGGCGCCACATGCTATACAAGCGGAAAGATAAAATCGAGTTCTTGCTCACCGAATAATCAGCCATTTTGCGCACGCAGAGCTGTGATTTGACATCGTTGGACTTTTTTCTATGGGGTTTCGTGAGTAAATATTGGATTTGTAATGTTTCATCAATTAATTTAAAATCTAATTTGTATTAATTTTAAAGTTTTCCTCATATTTGAAGGTGGTGGATTTTTTTTGTCCTAATTCGATTAGTATGGCAAAGCAAAGTTATGCCCCGTGATTTGAATGAAAACTCAAAACTATCGCGGCATAGTTCTCATTTGCAAAGTATACACGAATTGCAGTGCTACATAAAATTGGAGAAAATTGCTTGATTGTAGTTACTGATCAAGTTTTATCACTATTCGCTACAAAATTAATTCTACGGTCGGCAGTGCTCGAGGAGTTGGTTGTTACACTAAGTTTAGCGTCACCGAGCAATTGGCGCAGTGGTTAAAGCTGCGGTGTTTGGGACGAGAGGGACCGCGTTCGAATCCCAACAGGGGAGGGTTGCAAAAGGGATGTTTCATTACCTGATTACGATTGGTGATAAAGATGAACACAACTACCGTAATATTTGCTAAAATGGATTTTAGCCGTTTGAATGTATGTTGAAAAAATTCTTCGGCGTTTTAGGGCTTCTTAAAGTTTCTTCGTAAAGTAGCCAATTAAGTATGGATAGTTGCTAAAGTTTTCACTATCCTGTATAGGCATAAACTTGTCTTAGTAATATATCAAGCCGAAAAATTGCTGTATAAGCCTATAATTGATTGAGGTGGTCAAAACTGGTATTAATTCGTCCAATGGACGACAGAATACCATTTGAAGTAATTTTGTGACTGAAAAAGTCTAGGGAGCTATTGCCACAAATAAATCCGACACTCTTTGATCTCATGTTAAAATGTATCGTTTGTAATAGCGAAACCCATCAAGACAAAATCTAGTATACTGTAAGTCCAAAAAGGCTCTGGCTTATGCAGTTGATATCAGTATAATTATGGACTGAATGGCAAAAGTGTTAAAGAACGATTCTTAACTTCTGTTAATCTCAAAATTAATCAGTACAAAATAAAAGAAATGATCACAGGTTTCAGAGAAGCAATGGATTGTAGTACTGGTGACCCCACATTTGAAAATTTCACAAAAAAGCTGCACATTAGAAAGATTTACCGACAAAATTTATTAGTTATGTGAACTAATCTTTAACGGATATTGCAGCGATCACTAAAGGAGAGTCACCTTTTACCAGACGCATTGGGTACTGTCAATAATTTTAAGATTTGCTGAAAAGCGAAAATCAAGTTTTTGCCTTCATTTGTTACTCTGAAATCCATATATAAACAGCGGTTAATGTCGAGTAAAAATCTATTTAAGCAAAACGTTAACTATACTGGATGAATAAACACTTAGCAGATAACAATGGCATACAAAATACATATTCGAACAGTTAACTGTTTCATTTCAAATACATAGTGAATATTACATAACTAAAACTATTATTAATCCATAAACGTAAAAGAAATGTTAAAAAATGGTAAGGTAATAATTAAAACTTTATAAAAATAAATACGTATATCCGTGTGTATGTGTTTGTATATTGGTGTGTGTACATATAAACACCACAAATTTTAAAGCATTAATTATGTTATTATTATATTTTTGTAATTATTATGTTTATGGCATAAAATGATGAATGATCATTAATGGTAATAAATGCTCGTATTCTCTTCAAACTATATATATATATATTATGGTGGTTTAGTTTTTAGTTTGAAAATGCCGGTCGAATAACCACACCCACTATTATATTTACATAATATATTATGTTGATTTAATTTTTTATTGTCACCTTCACATCACCTGCATACCAATATATTACACTGACGACGTGACGTGTACTACGACAATATATTATACTTTTATATCTACTTGCAACTGACATATTATTATGGTATAGTAGATAAGAAGAAACCAATCTATAATACTAATCTGTGTATGTATTCAAAATTTATGTTTATGTATGCATGTAGAGAAGCATAATAATAAAGATTTCACTTTTTTTTATTAAAATTTGTGTATTTTACTTTCATCATCGTAAATTTACACTATGTATAATATTCTATATGATGTTAAGAAATAATACACGTATTCGATGTAGTTTTAAAGATATCAAATCCATAGACAAAATCTAGGTTTGATTGATTGGATTTGTTATACATATATGTAAATGAAACATCTGTATAATGTGACTATTCGAGAAACCCACAAATTTTGGTTACTCTATGGGAAAAATTAAATGTAAGACCAGGAATGACCAGAAAGAAGTATAGAGCAAGTAATTGTGTAATTTCGACCGTTTACTGACAACCAAAACATAATTATCCGGCAACTATCGAGGTAAATTTAGATAACTTATCATCTTATCACCCTATTTACTGGCCTACAGATAGAAAGAAAACACCTAAGCAAGTAGACTGCTGTGTATAACAAGAAGAATCGCCTGCAATAATGTTAAAGCTCATGATAGATATCACCTATCGACTTATCATTATCCAAATATAGTCACACTGAGTACCGAAGCCTTAAAAACTGACTCACATGTACGTTTAACAAACAAATTAACTAAATGGGGTATAAATAGAAATCTCACTCTTCACACCAGAAGATATTGAAGTGGAAATTGAAACTTTAACATAAATAATGGTAAATAACTTCAAAAAGGATAAATCTAGTATAATCAGCTCGAAATATTATGAAAGAGACAATATAGGTCTACAATAAATATTTACTAGTAAATTCAAGAAAAATGACAAATCCGACAAGCACAAAAAAGCACAAAGCAGCACAAAAAAGCACGTCTACTCAAATAAAAAATAAATAAAGCTATAAAGGCGCTGACACGAGCTTTGCAGAGGAAGCAGGAATCCAGAATTACCTGAGTAAAATCTCAGTAACCGAAAAACCTACTACTCACTACGGAAAAAAACATTATTAAGGTCTATCGAACCCGCTAATCAGACAACTAAATGGCTATTGTATTGGGCCAGAAGTGACATTGTAAACATTGTAAAATTTTAGTGACAAAGTGATAAAAGCACTATTAAAAATTTATTAAATCGAAAAAGCTTCATGACATGAATTTATTACCAGAAAACATGATTTTATTACCGGTAGCCTTGGCGAATGTCGTGGGAGGACATAAGTCGAATGAATTTTATCGGCTCCGCAACCTATCACAGCACCCACTCTCTGTCCACTGTGCTGGTCATATTTTAAGCAGAGGTAAGAGGGGGTCACGAATGGATGTATATCAGGTATATCCAGGAAAGACTCGCAAGTGCATGTCCGACCTCCACGTGGTGGCTACTGGTAACTAGGAATCTTCCTAGACTAATGTACAGCGCTGAACGAGTAAACCTTACACAAATCCCTAAGTCACGGTAGAACAGCATATGCCAAGGAATGAATGTTTAGTGGGTCAACAAACCTTTAATATGCGGACTCTGGATACTAGGCGACCTCCAGTTTTAATCAGCCTTATCCTCGTATATCGATCTCTGCAACAATGGTCCGTTTATTTCTCCAAAACTCGTGGGAACACAATGAACATAAATACAACTAAAACAAAAGGGACAGGTTCTCTCAAAAAGCCAATAGAAAAAACGGATGGTGGCTTAAACCTTAAAGGTGAAGTCAGCAACAAAACAATAAGGGTCTTTCAGGTGGTGGTGCCGGGTACCAGTGGAAGCCGAGGGCCTGCCGTAGCAAAAGGGAGCTTGAACCGTAAAGGGCAAGCTACCTTAACAGTAGGTTTGGTAAATGCGGTCTTGGTACCTAAGCCGGAGACTGGCGCAAAAGTTATCTCTAAGGAGGCAAGGTGGCGGTATAGGAGCCAACGCGTGGCGAAGAGGATATTAGACAGGTCGGCTGCCATCCCTGAGGGGCTGCTAACGAAAAAACAGAAGGAATCTCGAAGCTGGGGATAGTAAGTGACCTAGAATGCAGAGAGCCCAAGGACATATTAGGACACACGGGGCAAAACTGTTCAGTGACGTCCTTAAGGAGCATCCAGTGATACTAGCCGTAAGGTAGGGGAAGTGTGGAGAGGCGCGAAGCGGGCAGTGGTTTACAGGAACGAGAACTCTAGCAGACCAAAGGCACAGATTTGGCTGCCAATCGAGCCATCCTGTCCGGATGAAATAATTCGGATAATTCGGGCAAGCAATGTTGATCTTCCGACGAATAATTGGAAGATCATTAAACAAGAGAAGGCGAAGAGAAGATCTAGGTTGTCCATTTTAGTGGTGAACAAAGAGTCCTTATTGTCCCTCTAGCTAAGACAAAGGGGGTAATCGACTTCGGCTTCGGGTCGATTACCCTAAAGGTGTTTAAAAAGGATGAGGTCGAAAGGATGAGGGGGGGGGGGGGTGGTGACAAAAAGGGACAACAAGGGGACCTGAAGGGAGCGTCAAGACTGTTGGCATCCCACCAAGGACCGAAAGAGAAAATCCTGCCGCGACAGCGGAGGGTATATGAAGGAAAGTTAGTTAATCTGTTTATGCTTGGCACGGTTCAGATTAATCTTCACCCTTCTAAGGCTCCTTCAGCAGCCGTGATCCTCAGACTGACTAAACCAGATGAGGATATAATTCTAGTCCAAGAACCCCCCTGGATTAGAAAAAACAAGATCTGTGGCCTCGGTTTAAAAGGCTATTAAATGTTATACTCTTCTAGGTCCGATAAGATCAGATCTTGCATGCTCGCTAAAAATAACTTGAATATTTTTCTTCTTTCACAATATAGTAGTGGTGACGTAACGGCAGTTGGCCTGGAGACGGGAGGCTGCGTATTTTGGCTGGTTTCAGCCTACATGGACCAAGAGAAGGAGTTTCCGCCGGTTAACCTGGGGGAACTGATACTCGAAGCGGAACGGGGAAAGTTTGGAGTAATACTGGGTTGTGATGCAAATGCGCATCATACAATCTGGGAAAGCACCGACATCAATGATAGGGGTGAGAACTTATTTGATTACTTATTGGGGACTAACCTTGTACTGTGTATTGTGGGGCAGGACCCGACTTTTTTTATCAGTAACAGGCAGGAGGTACTGGTTGTTACCTTTGCATCAGACTCGATTATACATATGGTCAAAGAATAGAGGGTGGCAAAGGAACTCTTCTTTTCGGACCATCGGTACGTGACGTTTAATATTGTTAATACTGTTACCCGGAAAGCCTTCAGGAATCCTAGAAGGACTTATTGGAACAAATACGGGGAAGTGTTAGTACAAATCTTACCGACCGATACTCCAAAGCCCCCAGCCACAGAGAACGAGATGGATTTCCTGGTGGAGGAAATCACAAGCGCCTGTAACTTGTTTTTGGACACTGCTTGCCCCAAGAGAATACCTAGGGGGAAGCAGAAACCGGTATGGTCCATGGATTTGGGAATCCTTCGTATAGGGTGTAGGAAAGCATTCAAGATAGCAAAAGGCTCTAGGGAAGCTCAGGATCGGTACTCCTATAAGAAGCACCTTAAAAAGTATAAAAAGGTATTAAGAAAGGCGCAGAGTAGGTCTTCGAAAATATTCTGTGATAAAAAAGAAAGTGTTTCAGAGACCTCGCACCTCAGGAAAATCTTATCTACGAGCCTAACGAGCCCTACTTATTTAATTAAACCAGATGGGCTGTGGGCAACGTCTAGTGGGGAATCATTGGCGCTCCTGTTGTAAACCCATTTCCCAGGTAGTGTGGTTGTGTCGACAGAGCTTGGTAGTAATAAGGAAAAATTATCGTCGGAGTGCCCGGAGGAAATCATGTGCAAAAACCGGATCCTATGGGTATTAAACGGCTTTAGACCCTATAAATCGGCAGGCCCGGACGGTATCATTCCTGTGGAATTGCAAAAAGACTCGTCGAGCATTCTCTCATGGCTGGAGGTGATCTTCAGGAGGTGTTTAAAGCTGAATTATATTCCTAGGAAATGGACGGAGGTTAGGGTGATTTTTATCCCGAAAACGAAAAAGAATTCACAGGCCACATATTTATATCCACAAGGGATATAACAATATATGTGGACAGTCAGGCGGTAATCAAGCCGCTGGAATCAGTTTCTCTGAAGTCCGTAGTGGCATTGAAGTGCCGTTCATCTCTTCAGATGTTCGGCTAAGAAGTAGGAAGTAAAACATTGACTACCGTAATATAGTTTGGCCTTTGTTTAAGAGTGCTGTCAAAATCCGATGAACTAAATTTAATACATAACCAACTGATCGAGGCTCATTGGATTGTTGCCCCACGTATACTCGTAATATATGTCGACAGTCAAATGGTATGCACTGTTTGCATTGCATATCAACAATATTTTGATACCTCATTTCTCTTGTTTGGCCTCTTGTACCTTTTAAACAAATATCTACAAGGGCTAACATTATAGTTGCTCGTAAATTGTTAAACATGTTCCACACATCAGGAAATGTCACTGGTTTATCCGTTTTGAATCGTTGTTGGCTTTAACCAGTCGATTAAGGGATTGTCTATATGTGATATAGCTAAACCTATTTTGTTTCTATTTTGATGAACTCCGCATTAACTAGAAATTCAATTAGAGCATAAACCTCTATCGAATTCGTATCATATCATACCCTACGTGTTTTTGCTGTTTTACTATTTTTTGTAAAGAGCTGTAGTGCTTTTCAGTTAGTTTCAGCCACTTTAACGTTTATCAATGCATCTGGTACACATTGTAGGAATGCCAACAGTGGCATGGTTACGGTTTGAGCGCTATATGCAGGTAAATGCACTATATGTTTCTTCGTTCTCGTATAGAAACAGAAAATCTCGCAGTTACATTTTGTAAATTATTAAATTTTTTTCTTCGTCAGTTATTATTAAAATTTTCGTCGACTACCGTCTTTTTGTCGGAGGGTTCTGGCATTGAAACACTACCAAACAGTTGGCGGAGATCTTGGCTGCTTTGTCTTTTTCATACCTATTATAGACTTGTTTAGGTCTATCTATTACGATTACTCCACCTCCCCCAACCAATCGCTAAATTTATGTCTTTAAATTTAGTTTCAATCAAAAGTCAATTGGATTCTTCCATTTTCCCCGCTATTTGGAAAACAGATAATATTTAACCGGTTCTTAAAAAAGGTGATAAAACATTTCCTTCCAATTACCGCCCAATGGCATTGTTTAAAAACAAAGCTATCTAAAGCAATTGAATCTATATAAAGTAAATTTTGACTTATGACGTATCTCGAAAGGCATGCGCTTTTATCAGGTTATCAAACGTCACTTCTTTGTATGCCGGTAGCTGTCACTACCAGCTCAACTAATATAACTAAATATAAAATATCGTTTTCCAAAAGATGGCAGTAATAAAAAATAATAATCTGCTATAATTTTATTGCTATCCACTTTTGTTTGGATACAAAACAAAAGTTTGTGGGAAATGCAAAGATATAAGTGCAAACCCAATTTACAAGTGTATCGACAAATTCTTATAATAATTTCTATATATTATGTATTCTATATTCTATATTCTATATTCTATATTCTATATTCTATATTCTATATTCTATATTCTATATTCTATATTCTATATTCTATATTCTATATTCTATATTCTATATTCTATATTCTATATTCTATATTCTATATTCTATATTCTATATTCTATATTCTATATTCTATATTCTATATTCTATATTCTATATTCTATATTCTATATTCTATATTCTATATTCTATATTCTATATTCTATATTCTATATTCTATATTCTATATTCTATATTCTATATTCTATATTCTATATTCTATATTCTATATTCTATATTTTATATTCTATATTCTATATTCTATATTCTATATTCTATATTCTATATTCTATATTCTATATTCTATATTCTATATTCTATATTCTATATTCTATATTCTATATTCTATATTCTATATTCTATATTCTATATTCTATTATCTATATTCTATATTCTATATTCTATATTCTATATTCTATATTCTATATTCTATATTCTATATTCTATATTCTATATTCTATATTCTATATTTTATATTCTATATTCTATATTCTATATTCTATATTCTATATTCTATATTCTATATTCTATATTCTATATTCTATATTCTATATTCTATATTCTATATTCTATATTCTATATTCTATATTCTATATTCTATATTCTATATTCTATATTCTATATTCTATATTCTATATTCTATATTCTATATTCTATATTCTATATTCTATATTCTATATTCTATATTCTATATTCTATATTCTATATTCTATATTCTATATTCTATATTCTATATTCTATATTCTATATTCTATATTCTATATTCTATATTCTATATTCTATATTCTATATTCTATATTCTATATTCTATATTCTTTATTCTATATTCTATATTCTATATTCTATATTCTATATTCTATATTCTATATTCTATATTCTATATTCTATATTCTATATTCTGTATTCCATATTCTATATTCTGTATTCTATATTCTGTATTCAATATGCTGTATTCCATATGCTGTATTCTATATTAATCGATGTTGGCCTTTATTCCCGCATACGTTAGTGATAAGTAATCTAGAATTCAAATCCGAAAAAACTAAAAATATTAGTAGGTGAAATTAATAAACCTGCTTCACTGCTAATTTTTAGATCTTAAATAGATTTTCTTTAGATCGATATATCGTAATATGTAAATATTACAATTATGATTTTTTTAAATGATGCCCCTAAATGATGATTTTAAGTGTATATTTATAATGTTGTTGTTGTCAATCGTAATTTTTTGTTGTTGTCAACCATATTTAGAATTGTTGTTGTCAAATGTTGTTAGCCTTTATAAAATTAATTTTAAGCTGTATTTTATTCAACTAACCCATATTTTAATAAATAATGGTACAGTAAAAACTCATTGACACTAACAGTTTCAAAAAAATTGGCCAACCTTTAATTTTAGTCTCTGAAATTTGGTTTCATAAATTGTTTCCGATATCAAATGTATTTTGTGGATGAAGAAAATTAAAAGTAAGCAAATAAAAAATTGAAAAAATTAATTTGGTAGATTGACCATAAACAAACGTAGGGTATTGTAAAGTATTACACATATGCGTAATTGTTGAAGAAAAGGAAGGTAAATAATGGTTACATACGAAGATATATATATATATATATATATATATATATATATATATATATATATATAAATCTGCAAGTATTAATTAAAATGACGGTTCAGTTGGAAGACCAAATCGAGATGCTTTAATCACACTGAATCTCGTAGGAACCTAAATTATCCTCTTAAAGTCATAGAATTAGTTATAGAGAGAAGCGAAAGGCATGAAAAACTGGCAAGGGATATGAATAGCAACAAACTAAGTGCTCTCACTTAATATTAAAACACTGATTAATCTCTTTCAAAAGCAACAAAGGAATGAAATACGACCTAAATGTATTCGAAATGATGAAGAAACATGGTGCAAAATGAAGAAACATGGTCCAAAAAGTAACAAGCAAAAAACTACTTTATTTACGGCTCATTTGAAATCATCACCTATAGACAAACAGCTGAAAAAGACATAGTAACTTTAAGTAAAATCGATGACCATAATATGCGACCTGTTTTTCCCTGATAAAAATTTTATAGACCGATTCATTTGTTATGTTTTGCTGCAACTCAGTAGCAGGTATATTTTGTGCTACTCAAGTATTAAAAATTTAATATAATTGAACAGAACATTGGAATTTTTAAAAGTGAAGTTATGGTGTCGATCAGTGAATCAAAAAAATCAGTGAATATGATTGAAATTTGTGTTGATGGAAAATTATTAGAGGTCAGATTGCATTTAATATAATTATATTAGTGATGTTCTGACATCTCAAACATCTAAAAATGCTATAAATAACATCTGCAACGCTATCGCTTACTTTAATAACAAATTCATTAGCCCTATTCTCGTTCATACTTTCAAACTTGTTTTGTCAAAAACAGAATAGTGTCAGAGAGACTGAGCCAATGGTGGCAATAGTCTGATTGCCATTGAGCCAGTTATATTAAAAATTCTTGAAAAATTGGTTAAAAGTAGACTTACTAATTTTTAGATCGGTTTACTATATTTAATGCTCACCAACATTGATTAGGTCAAAAAAATTACTGCATAAATATTATCAAAAATATCTGCAGCATTTTTTTATGAAAGCAGCTTCAAAGATTGATGACATAGTCAGATTTGCTTGAGTTTTTTGACACTTTATTCATAGTGGGTTCAATTGTGGTAACATTTGCAATGGTTTGTTTGTTGAGGGTACTAAAGCTGTTGATTTGGTCGATCCCAAATTTATGTTAAATCTATTATGGCCAATATTTGCTTTGGAAGTATTTCCAATAAATGGTTTGCTTAATATCTAGCAAACAGGTGAGTGAGAGTTAAAATTAATAATAATTTTAGTAACTCAAGTACGGTTAACATTGGTGTTTCTCGGTTTGCCGACGACTTGAATTTGGCTTAAGTGTTTGGCATCTAATATTAAAGTAATAGCTTTGATTAACGAGGCCTCAAAACTTTGCATTTTTAGTTTATGTTCTTTAGAATTGCAACTAATCACTGCTTTTACATGTAATTCTAGTATAGTTGTCATTCCAATTGTGTTAATATCGAGTTAATTGACTCGCTTAAGTATATCGGGATCGATTTAATACTAATCTAAACTGAAAATTTCATGTGTCCTATTCCTATATGTTGGAAAAGCTAAATTTGCAGCATCTTGATCCACATTTTCTTGCGACAAAATTTTACCGCTTCAACACTTGCAAGGTTTTTAAATTTTGTACAATGTTTTAAAAATTATTTTTAGGCAATGTGTACAGCATATCATAAAATATAATCCTCGATATAACTTTCATGGTCACCACCGGTTTTTATTTATTATTCCTAGATTTTATAACGAGAACTACCACCGCTTTATTCTTCTTGCAGCAAATTAGTTTTTAATAGTATTGACGTATTTGTCATAAAACGGTTAAGTCAATTGATTAGTAATGTTTAATAAATTTTTTAAAAATAACAAAAAAAATTAAAAAACTACATCAATTTGAATTTATAGAAAACCACTTTTAATACCACAACCAGATCATAAAATAACGGACCTAATCGAAGATATGATTAAGCATAAGCAGATATGCTCCAATATTTTATTAGATATAGCCCAAGCTTTTGACAAAATTTGATCACAGTAACATTTGCACATAACACTCCTATCCTGGCAACCAGACTAATTATATTAGAATTGACAACTAAACTTTAAAAGCAATCAACCCAGTGAGTTGATACGGATGTGAAGTTAGCCCGAAAATCTAGCCCGAAAAAAGACTTTTGAAAATGTGTCTTCACTACGGATGTGAAGTTAACCCGAAAATCTAGCCCGAAAAAAGACTTTTGAAAGTGTGTCTTCACTGATAGTACGAAAATAGTGTAATAAATAAAAATTTCATACCGATTTTTCATAAAAAAAATAACTACAATAAACTATAAATATTAAATTATTAAATGACGTAATTTTTATAATAAACTCAAAAAATTTAAAAACAAATAAATTAAGAAATCTAAATAAACGTGTTCTATATAATGGGTCTATATATAATATGGATTTATCCACTATTGAATCAGCTCACAGAGATATACAAAACACCTAATTGCCAAACTAATTAAATCCTAGGTCACAGAGATTGATAGATATAGTGGTGTATGGGGTATGTTAGATGAGACTCTTACCTCACTAAAATAACAACCCGTATATCAACGCGATGAATAGAAGGGTGTTTTATAGAGCTTCATCCACATATCCATCAAGGAATATTAATAACACGAAAGTTTCCACCACTGAATCTCAGCTCACAGGGATTGATAGATATAGTGGTGTATGGGGAATGTTAGATGAGACTCTTGTCTCACTAAAATAACAACCCGCATATCAACACGATGGATAGAAGGGTGTTTTATAGAGCTTCATCCCCATATCCATCAAGGAATATTAATAACACGAAAGTTTCCACCACTGAATCTCAGCTCACAGGGATTGATAGATATAGTGATGTATGGGGAATGTTAGATGAGACTCTTGTCTCACTAAAATAACAACCGGCATATCAACGCGATGGATAGAAGAGTGTTTTATAGAGCTTCATCCCCATATCCATCAAGGAATATTAATAACACGAAAGTTTCCACCACTGAATCTCAGCTCACAGGGATTGATAGATATAGTGGTGTATGGGGAATGCTAGATGAGACTCTTGTCTCACTAAAATAACAACCCGCATATCAACGCGATGGATAGAAGGGTGTTTTATAGAGCTTCATCCCCATATCCATCATTGCAATTAAATGATAATGACAAAGTTGATTTTATTGATATTGATAAAGAGTGGGAGAAAAAAACATTGAGTGAGGATAAATATATCCAAAAAATTATGCGTCGTCCGTTTATGGTTGTGACATATAGTGCAATGCATAATAATGTTTCGAAAATAATGAGAGAATCATTTAAAAATACAGAATTAACGGTATATTTAGATGCTACTGGTAGTTTGGTTCGTACTCCTTTCAAAACTTGTCCAACAATTTTGTATTATGCTATAGTAATAGCTGCACAAACTACTAAGACTGATGCTACATCACCATTCCCAATAACAGATATGGTTAGTTCAAGCCACAATATTGATTCTATTGGAGGTTGGCTTAGATCATTTAAGTTATACGTCGAAGGACAATTTAAAAAATGGCCAGTGTTTAATTCAGAGGTTATAGATTTTTCATTTGCTGAATTAAATGCTGTGTTGAGTTCCTTTAATAATATGGATATAATTGGATATCTTATGGAAACTCATGCATGAATCAATAATAAACACTATTATAAAACAAACCAATCCATAGTTAAAGTTTTTTTATGCTGCTGTCATTTATCCCACACAATGGCACAAGATATAAACTACTATATCAACTAACAGGAATTATTAGTTACGAGCAACTTAGTCCAACTAGTAATCCCAAAAAGTTTATATCGGGGCATTTTATAAGCTATTCTGTACACAATGGAAAATGGGGTCGATATGATGACCTTAAAAAATATGTAGCTATTGTGTGAAATCCTCAAAACAATGATGTCAATCCACATATGTTAATCTACACAAGATCCAAAAAATAAAAAATCGATTTCTTGTAATTTACAGATTTACATATAATCCGAATATTTATATCTAATTCCCAATTTAATAATCAACAGTAATCAAATAATAAATTATTTCAATACTCGTATAATTCATTAGATCGATACGATAAATTATGATAATTATTTATAATGCCGCAGTTTATAAAGAGTCACCAAGCCATCGATGCGCTTTTGACAATAACTTTACTATTGTTTTGATTGTTAAACGTAATTGGTTATGATCCAATTTCCACCTTAGAATCCCTCTTCCCACATTAGTAAGATCTGCTACTAAAAAATACAAATAATTTAAATTAAATACTTAAAATGTTAAGTTTGCACCATTTGTTCACACATGCGGACACTTTCGTGTTTTAATATTCCTTGATGGATATGGGGATGAAGCTCTATAAAACACCCTTCTATCCATCGCGTTGATATGCGGGTTGTTATTTTAGTGAGACAAGAGTCTCATCTAACGTACCTTTCACACCACTATATCTATCAATCCCTGTGAGCTGAGATTCAGTGGTGGAAACTTTCGTGTTATTAATATTCCTTGATTGATATGGGGATGAAGCTCTATAAAACACCCTTCTATCCATCGCGTTGACATACGGGTTGTTATTCTAGTGAGGTAAGAGTCTCATCTAACATACCCCATACACCACTATATCTATCAATCCCTGTGAGCTGAGATTCAGTGGTGGAATTTTATACTCTCTTCAAATATTGAGTTTTGCTTATAATACATACAATACATACGTACATATGATTTTCATCATTTTGAAGTTTACTGTATAATGTATAATGTTTTTAAAAATTAAAATTGGGATACATTTTAAAATTTCTCTTATTATGTATGATTTTCGGGCTGACAATTAAGTGATTTGTGATATTTAGCTAAGACACATTTTGAAAAGACTATTTTCGGGATGAAAGGTTTTTTTCGGGCTAACTTCACATACATTGAGTTGATGTACCAAGGAATGGCACATCATCTAATCGACGCCAAATCGTTTCACTTAAACTTCACAAACCAAAAAGTTAACTGGGTTCCAGTAGTATTATATCGACCAATTCTAAAACTAGTATAGACCTTTATGGTATTTAAATTTGCGGTTGTACCAAGAAGAGAAATAATACAATGTTTTCAAAATAAAGTGCTGCGTGTCATTGTCATCGCACCATGGTATAACCTATACATAGCGATGTTGTTACTATATATGTATAAGATGAAGTTACCAT
Source organism: Tipula confusa (assembly GCA_963556175.1). Classification (NCBI taxonomy): domain Eukaryota; kingdom Metazoa; phylum Arthropoda; class Insecta; order Diptera; family Tipulidae; genus Tipula; species Tipula confusa. The sequence continues at coordinate 91,863,118 of OY744477.1, forward strand.
TGGGTTACTTCCCGTCAAATCTTCAATTTCCATTCTAAAAAGTTAATTTACTAAATGTTAGTATAATATAACAAAAAAAAAATCATAACTCATTTAAATGTTCCATTTTACAAATTTGAACTATTGCCCTAAATCAACGAATTTGCAACGTTAATTTATTTTACGAAGATTTATCATAATCCATCGACAAGAATTGACCTCATATTTAATTTATCTTCCAAAAAATTATTTAAATTTTATGTGAGAATTGTTTTGTTAAATAAACTGTTTAAACAATAAAACTACGTATATAAATAAATATTTATACTTACAAGTATATGAATAAGATTATATATTCCTGTCTTCGCCATCGTAATATATAGTTCTGAAAATATAAAAAAAAAAATTAAGTAAATTTTTTGTTTTACTTTGTTATGTCATCCGCATTCTTTAGACCAACAAACTCCTCCTTCGCCACCTTGTATAATCATCTTAAAACTATACCATGCTTATAGTTATTGCACAATATGCACAGTTACTGTATTTTGACGATTGATTTATTAAATTTAACTAAAGTATTCCAAAGTCATACCAATAGTCATAAAATCTTAAAACCGTACATATATACGAGACATTATTATAGGGAATGAATTTTAAGTAGGGAAAATAACCGCGGTTTTTGCGAACAAAAATAGAAATGAACTAAGAACTGTATATATATATACATGTACAGTAAGCCTCAAGGTAATATTTGTTACAAGAATGTGAACGAGAAAAGGTATAAAAAGTTTAAGTCTCTAATAAATTCAAGGTGGTAAATTTATTATTAATTTCGTACTCGATTAGTTAAAAGATCATACGAAATTTTGTAAATTAATCACCTCACTTCATATACACATACTTAAATTGGACAAAATATTGCTTAAGTCATATTTTAAGATACACATTTTTTATTTAACCATAAGTTTTGCATGTTCGTTTTTATTTATATATATATAGAAAGTGAAAGTTGAACACGCGGTATATACATATATGTATATGTATTAGTCTATGAATAACGCTAAAACGCGATACATTCTATTTTGTGCCAAAATTAGAGATTAAATAAAATTTAAAACAAAAAATTTAAAATGATTTGTTGTAACTTCAGCCTTTAGGTGAATATAGCTGCGTATTTTCCCACCCATAACAAAAATACCACTATAATTGGGTAAGACCACAATTATCTTAAACTCAAATTAAAGTACATCGCATTACGATTCGGTCTAAGAATTTTTAAAATTTTCTATTAGTTAAATTTAATTTTAGATAATTTTAAAAAAGAAAAAAAAAATTCTAAAACCAAAACCACTTAAGCAATGTATATAGTCATATGTTTCTAAATTAACTGTATATCGTGGTATTTCTATATATGTATGGGAATTTCTACAAAATGCTTGACCACAAAATAAAATAAGCACTTGATGAGCTTCTGGTTTAAATTAATATTAATCAACGCACTTACGAACAAAGTTAAGTGAACACCAGATGGTTTATCGAATTTAATTTTATGATCGGTGCAGTGGTGACTCTCTAAAAAAATGTGATAACCTTCAATAATTTTAAACGGTTTATTTATATATAATTACAGTCGCTCATATATTCTTCCAGTATTTAACTTTTAATTACATATAATTATTTATTTTATGTATATATTTATATCCGGGTGTACACTATTTACAAGAAAAGTCATACATATATTTGTTATAGAACTTAAGAATAAAATATTTGTTACCCGTTGTACAATTATTTACAAAAGTCACATTTAAAATGGGTATGGAGAAAATTGGTGACCAATATTGGACATGGGTGCAGTTTTTTATTATTAGAAATTTAGAATACGTTGAACCAAAAAGTAAATCCTTTAAATACAGGATGATTGGAAAACATCACAACTCTCACTAAACTGCAATGACCTTGTTGGGATGATTTTTCTTTAGGAGCTCCTTTAAACTCTTTTTTTTACGTCCAACACTGCAATCTTGGTAACTGGTCTATTATATGTAACCCCTTTAACTTCCATGTGCACCTGACGAAACTGTCCGTCCTTTGCTAAGATTACTTCTTTGACCAATCCCATGAGCGGCCAGAAATTTCTTGGGTTGTGATCTGCTACTTGCTGGGAAATTTTCCACTGTTTACGAAGCAGCATTACTTGATCATCAAATATTCCGGCTGGCTTAATTCTACTCGATGAACCAAGTAGAAAATGGTTTGCTGTTATAGCTTCTGGCGACTCGGGATCAATTGGGATATAGGTAAGTGCGGTCGGGAGTTTAGGTAGAACACGTAATAGGTTTGTTTTTACGGACCTTACTAGTCGTTCCCATGCTCCGTCCATGTGTTAGACGCTCGGTGGTTGAAACGCAATTTAATATTCATGAACTTGTCCTTAATAACGTCATCACTGATTTCAGATAAAGCTTTGTTTAATTGGTTTTTTGATTGAAGTTAGTCCCGTTGTCGCATAACACCCCTGTTGGTGTATACCTCTTACAGATATGAAGTTCCTAAGTGCCATTATAAATGCATCGGTTGATAAACTATGTGTAACCTCAACATGCACAGCACAGGTCATCATACAAGTAAATAATGCCGCATATCTTTTCTCCTGACATCGTCCGATAGCAACCGTCATTGGTCCAAAAAACCCACACAGATGATGGTAACCCCGCCATCTCTGGCAAATTTTGTTTGGCAGCCTCATTTCTACACCTCTGGCAAGAGCTGCGTATTGTGCTTAAAAGTTCCCGTAAACGGGGAATAAAGAAATTTTAAGGGATTTCGTTGATTACGGTTTCATGATTTCTATGAAGATACGTCTGATAATGTCTCATAATGTTCGACTAGTAGATGCGCAGTTGAGTTTTTCTTTCCGAGTATAAATGGTAGTTTTTGATATTCAGTCACATTGGGTAATGCGTCAATTCTACCTTATCTGCGATATTTAGGTGTGTTGGAATCAATCTCCATTGTTTCACGGAAGATTCCTCTAAAATAACGCCAACACGTGCCGAAAGAAATGGTTTATACTTAAGAGGGTCATTGTTTAGCCACTTTAGGACAGTGGCTGAATCACTCCAATAGCCTGTTCTTTCAACCTTAAATCTGTGCCCTTCCTTAATATGTTTGGCGAAATTCAGACCCAACACTGCCGCTAGTAACTCCAAACGAGGAATGCTAGGATAAAGTGGGGCTACCTTTGTTTTAGAGCCCACAAGAACCACATCCACCTTGGCCTCATTTTTTATTCTGAGGTATGCTAAGGTAGAGTCTGCTCTTTCACTTGCATTGCAAAATAAATGAAATTGTATCAGTGGAGCCTCATCGTATGACAATTTTAGAGTGTAGCAGCGGTTTTTTCGTATAAGTGGCTGAAGTTTTTCCAGCTGACATCCATCGCATCCATTTTTTATATGGTCTGTCGCTAATTTGTTCGTCCCAATCGGTTCCGGCATTTTTAAGTAAATTAGAAATAACGAATATAGTCCCTGTGGATCGTAAACGCTCATTAAAATGGACAAAACTTCTCTCTCAGTTGGTCTTTCCGTACTGGAATGTATCCGAATTAGGGTTCCACCAAATACGTTAAACTTTCTCCAACCTTCTTGGATTATCAATGTTCATGTTTACTCCCGCTGAAGGATCGGTCTCACCTAGTTCCCCTACAACAAACTGCGAATTGGAAGTCTAGCCACGTATTTCAAATCCAGCCTGTTCGTGCGCTAGTTTTACCTGTTTACTAACATTCGTGACCTCCTCACTAGTGGTAAAACTATCTAAGAAATCATCTACATAATGGTTATCAATGATACCTTTGACGTCGCGTGGATTTTTATTCTCAAACATACGTGCATTTGCATTTTTAACAAATGTGCCATTACTGGTGAGCATGGGACGCCGAACGTCATAAAATTTATAATATATTGGTGAGGATTAACCCTGCCCATATCATTCAGCCATAGGAATCTTTGCGCATTTCTATCCTCAGGTCTTATCATCAACTGATGATACATTTCTATAATATAGGTGCAAACTGCCATACAGCCCTCACGAAACGGGTATTTGACGGCAAGAAGTGATGTCAGTAGGTCAGGTCATTTCAGCAGAAAATCATTGAGTGACACCCTGCTAACTTTTGCAGTGGTATCTCACACCAATCGTAACTTGTCCGGTTTGTTATGGTTACTTATATCAGCAAATACTGGCAAAAACCACGACCGTGATGTCTGACGCTGTTCAGTTCCATCCAGCTTTCGCGCGTACCACATTTCAATATAATGTTGCAGTTGCTTCTCGAGTTTCTCTTTGAAGCCCTTATCCTTGCTCATTTTGTTCTCTAAACCTCGAGGCCGCTGCACTGCCATGTTGTATAGGTATTTGGAAATTCGAATTCGTTATTTTTCCGTAACATACCTAGTTCGTACTTGTTGTCTTTCTTTTGAAAAGTATTTTCCATAATTTTGATTGCTCTTCTTTCTTCTCTTGACAATGATTTACACGTTGGAGTTATTCCCACTTTTTCGAAAGCAAAAAACCGCTTAATTTCCTGATGTAGGTCATCAGGATTTTTATCTTCGTAATGGTGTAAGCCCGTTCTTATAACTTCCTTTTCACCATACAAAGGTCCACAAACGACCCATCCTAATTTCGTTAGTGTTGGAATTGGTTGGTCATAGTCTCCTCCAATTAATTTATGGGTGGCAATCAAGTACGATTGGTCAAGAACAATAAGAATCTTTGGTTTGACGTCGACGTAGATTTTTAATGGTACGTTTTGAAGATACGGATATGTTTCAGATATTTGTTCTTTTACTAAGGTTTGCGATGGCAAATTCTGCGCTTTCACCGTATGAACTCCGCACATTTTATATATTTGCTTGTCCACTCCAGAAATTGAAATGTTTATGTATTTCGAATTCTCTTCAATTCTCGAATTATTTCCCGTCTACTTTATATGCAGATCACTAGTTGGACCATCGAGACCCAACTGATCTACTACATTTTCGTCAACTAGAGCATTCCGGATGAGTCGTTATCCAAGAAAGTACAAGTATCAATTGACTTGACCCCGTTGGGTAGAATTACTGGTATAATCCTAAAGTATATCTCTTAACGAGCCCTTTGTGCCAGCTTTGTATGTTGGGAAGTCAATGAATGGCTTTGTTGGCCCTCAGTGTTTGGCATATCCTTCTTTTTATGCATTAGTTTGTGATGCCACCTTTCACATTCATCTATCCCATATTATTTTGACGTAGGACACTTCCATCCTTGATGAGCTTTTAAACAAGTGCGACATAGTTTCTTTACCTCGCAATGAGATCCCATCGTTTCCTTATTGACAATTCCTTGAAACGCTTGCATTGATCAACTTTATTATAGCTACCATCGCATGATATGCATTGGTTTTGGTTTTCTTATATTTTTTTTGTTTTACATTTCCGCATGTGAGCTACTGTTAAAATTCCCTTGGTATTTACACACATAAATTCCACATGTAGTTAGGGCTTCTCGTATTACCGATTTTTCGAAAACCCGGTTTTCGAGAACTCAAATAATAAAAAAACCGGTAAAACCGGTTAAAACCGGTCAAAATTATACTTCAAACGAAAGAGCTGCCATCTTATGGAAAGTGGTATGTTTTATATACGTATGCCCTAGTGCATTGATTATGCCGCTAGTTGTCTGTCAAATTGTTAAAAATATATACAAATATTTTGTTTCGAGTATGCGCATAACATAAATACACTAAACAACGATCATTATTCCTATTCGGATTATCTCGACAACAACAAATTAAAAACAAGAAAAAAATCATGGCCGACTATAATTTTCATTCAAAAAAATCTGTTGCTTTATTTTGAGCTATTTTGTAATTTTTATTGATTTGTAATATTTTATGTTAACCGTTTGGCCTTAATTTATGTTATCCGTAAGTGTTTTGGGAAATAATATAAAAATAAAATCTTCTGGCAATGATTGGTACTACATGATACTTTAATCGTGCTGCCTCTTTCGGAATTTATACCATACTACATACCTTGGTCGTGTTGCCTCTTGCAAATAACATGACCTACTAAATACTTTGAAATTTTTTTGGAGCCTCTTTCGGGAAACATGATCCTATGGTTTTAAAAATTCATGAGATATGATTGTGTAATAAAGTCGTTTAAACAAGATAGTACCATACGCAAAAATTATGTTTAAAAAATCAAATTCTTTTTTCGCCGAGAAATTAATCTTGAAGCTAAAGCATCCATAAACCTAGAACTAAGGTTCCACGCTCTTTAATTTTTCATATGAATATTCTAATATACCATGCGCGGTCACAACTAGTGGCATCTTTTCTACCCAGCGCCGCGACAGGTTAGTGTAACAGGTGCAATATGTCCCTTAAACTTTTTAACAGCTGTTTATTAAGATCTACCAACAAATCCGCTAAATGAAATTCATCAAGACTTTCTCGAATGGCACAACTGCTATAATTCCAAAAATCTGCCCACCGAAATTATAGTGCTTGATTTTGTTTGATAATTTAGCAACATAAGTTTAATTCTTTCTCAAATTGTTTTTCCACATTTTTTTGCACAGAAAATGTCAAAAAAATTTTATTCACCACTCATATATTTTATTTAAGTTCATTGCACTTCAAACAGTGGTAAACATAGTTTAGTTCATTTTTGTTTAAGTTTCCCATGTCAACGTAAAATATTTTGTCCAATTTTGTTGGACTGTCAAGATTATACTACAAACGAAAATCTTATGGCAAGTATTATTTTTCACGTTTTATTTGGTGCATTGATGAAGCAGCTAGTTGTCTGTCGACGTGCCAGAAATATAAACCATTAAAAAGTTAGAAGTTAAACTTTTTATTCACCATAAAATATTTAACAGATCGCACTGAATTTAAAATGGTTATCCGTATAACAGATAAAATATTTAATTTATTAACGAATTGGCACACAGCCTTAAAACGTCTATCAATTCGTTAAAAACTATAAGTAAAAAGTTACAATTTTGACATTTAAAAAAATTTATTCACCACAATAAATTATAAAAATAAAAGACTGTATAGAAATTTTGACATTAGAGTTAAAAAACAAATTTTTATTAGTTTTTATAAGGATCTTATATTCAGAAAGAATAAAGATTCTACAATCCACAGTTCATTTGCAAAATCAGTGGACAACCGTAAAGAATTAATAAACGTGACATTCTGATAAATCTATTCATCAGAATAATAACCTAATCCTCAAACTGAATTCCTCAAATTGATAATCGATTCCGTTGAAAATTATTAAAATTGTAACAGGAATGAAGAAACAAATTATCAAATTTTGATTTATGTGCTTTTACGTTAATAATTTAACTAATTCGAAAGTAAAATGTTTCACCTCGTTAAAAAAAATTCACCACGGTAGATTTTTGTTTATCAATTTTTTTACAAATTAATTTGTGGTTTGTCAGTGTAACGGTTGTTTCATTTATTTTTGGTATTAAATGATACAAATTTTAGAATTTTGCGTTTGAGTCAACATGGTAACCGCTGGAAACCGCTGGTGGTTGGGTTTTTGTCTTTGCCAAATTAATTATTCGCAACCGCTCTTACTACTTTTTCATGTAGAGTTAGAAAAAGTTACGCAAAATTTTGCTGCTACGCAGTTTTAACTAAAATAAAAATCATGGCAATGTCTTAAGACGAAAATCTTAGAAAATCTCGTTTTTATTGTATAACCATAGACAACTATGTAAGTATTTTAAGCATAATAAAAAATGTTAAGATTTGCACAGTAGCTATATATTACTTGTCTATGGTATAACTGTATATTACTGAAACAAAAAAATAGTAGTCGCTAAATATCGTCGACAGTCTTTAAGTAAAGACTGCGCGTTCACGCCACCAAAACCAATATTATGAATTTGCGAAAACGAATGGCGATTGATTTCAAAAGTAGGGGTCCAGAACTAGAAATCTTTTGAAATTTTGAAAAAATGACCTATGTCAGAAAATCATGACACGTAAACATCATATGCAAAAATTCATGCTAGCATTTCTTTACACACTTTACATTTGGCTAGACGAGTAAGCTGTATTCGATGTAGGCACTCGTTCATTAAGAAGGTCCTATGATGCTGACTTTTTTTAGATTATGAAATCTATAATACCAGAGCCTGGATTTTTTTTGGAGCTTCTCATGTTGCTGACAACCGTCAAAAAAGATAAAAAATGTAACCTCCCTCGCCAGCTATCATAGTAGATGGTTTCAGAAGAATCATTTATCACCGTGAATCAAAATAAAATAAGCATCAACGTAAATAGCGGAGATGCATATAGAAACGTAGTGAACACTTTGAGCGAAGGCTCATTTATCTTTCACACGCATGAAAATAAACAAAAAGAGCAATCAGAGTAATGGCAAGGAACTTCAACCACTTAGAAAGTCTAAACTAATTCCGCAATGCAAAATATGTCAAGCATATGGACACACGCAAAAATATTGTGACAAAATTCCAAGGTGTGTTAAATGTGCCCGACACCACTTAACTAGATAATGCGACAGTCCGCATGTTCATGTAAAGTGTGTACACTGTGGACAAGATGACCTTGTCTATAATTATCGAGGGTGTATAGTTGCAAAGGAAATTTAGAATATTAAAATCGATACGAGGCAAATCAATGCGAGTGCCTATGCCGAAGCAACGAGAGGTATAGTCAATAAACCCCAGCAAAAATCGATATATGTATAGACATCAGTCAAACATTACAAGATTTTTTCATGAAATTAACAAAATTTCATGAAAGGTTTCCAAAATTTGAAGATAGAGCTACACGCAAATCCACACAAAAAATAAACAGCACCCTGAAATCATGTCATGGAATGTTAATGGTTTGCTCCGGCATCAGCAAGAGACATTGAGAATATAGATATGTTTCTTACTTCGGGAAGACATTTTACTAAGCAATCCTACATAACATTTAAAGGCTATCGCGTATATCACACTATTCATCCAGATAATTCAGCGAGAGGAGGAACTGCAGTTATCTTAAAAAAATATTTTAAAGAAGAAATTCAAGTCACAGTGGTTTATACAAAAATCAACAACTTTCCTATTATGTGACAGGATTGTACTGTTCACCGAAAAATTCTATTGGAAAAAAATCTCAGAGTTGTTCAAGCGTCTGGAAAAAGGTTCATAACAGATGGTGACTTTAATGCAAAAACTACTCCCTAGGGTTCTAAATTAACTACAACTAAAGGAATAGAATTACTGATTGCGATTAAAGAAAATGGATGTAAATCAACAGGAAAACCAATATATTGGCCAACTGGCCCAGGAAAAATGCCTGACCTGATCGATTTTTTTATAATCAAAAATATTTCTAATATTTTTATGAAAGTCGTTTTATAAATTTTATGAAAGCCAAGATATGAGCTCAGATCACTCAAAAATCTAGTATTAACCAACAAATATGCGGACTGGAAAAGTTTTAAAGTACACCAGGAATAAACGCAAATTCAGAAAAAAGGATCTCCTAACTACAGCTCTACAAGACAAAAAAAGACTAAACAGTCTTACTCTCAGCAATTAAAAAGAAAAATTCAGAAATTAAAAAATGAGTCAGTTAATTTCTACTTAAGTAAGTACGAATGACTGTAATACGAATTATTTGCTTTGGAAAGCAACTAGAACTCTGAAAAAAGCACCAGGGTTTGACCTGATTACCGGAGAAATAATAAAACAGCTATCGAGAAAAGCTACGGTGTATAGTTAACTATAATCATAAACGCTTCATTCAGGTTAAAATATATGCCAAAACATTGGAAAGGGGCTGAGGTTATCATGATTGCCAAACTAGGAAAACCACCACATCTAATAACATCATATAGACCTATATCGTTGCTGCCGATAATGTCCAAACTCTTTAAAAATTTATAATTGAAAATATAACCTAATTTCGAACCATCAATTTGACTTTTGTAGTGAGAAAAAAGTTAGGTCCGCAATATTCCTTGATGTAGTGCAGGCCTTTTACAAGGTTTGGCATGAAAGTTTAAGTAATCTAAAAACTTAAATTAATCCTACCAAAACAGTATAGCATAATACTGAAATCACATATAACGGAAAAATATTTCAGGATTAAGCAAAAAGATAGATATTCTGAGCTTAAGGAAATAAAAGCAGGAGTTCTACAAGGAAGAATACGCCATTTCTATATTTACTATATTTACCCGAGATGTTCCAATCTCACAAAACAACATAATAGCCAATTTCCCCGATGACCCAGCTATCATGGCAGTAGGTGACCACTACTTATAGATACAACAGAGAAATTACAAACCGCTATAGAGCAAGTACACAAACGTTGGAAGTCGCTGGAAAGCTCATGTAAAAAAGAAAAAAGCTATGAGTATTTGTTAATGGGAAGAAACCCTCATCTGTCAATCCCTATTATTTTTTGCTTTATAAGCAAATATTGAAGCCTGTTAAAACTTATAGTATGCAGCTGTGGGGATGTACTAAGTAGAGCATCATGAATAATATCAAACGGTTTCAAATAAAGTAACAGTAAAGAAACATCGTCAACGCATCATGGTCAGAAAAAGCGGCAACCACATAAATCTGGGCATAAAACCCATCAAAACCGAAGTTATGAAATTCGCTAGAAGTCATGAATAACGGCTACTTAGAGAACATAGAGGCCATCCAGCTATTAGATGCCATACAGATTTAGTAAAAATAATCAGTTAAAATAAATATTTATCTAGCGCACAACAAAAGCGCGATCAAATCATAAATATCAAAACTAAGAAGTATATCGATGGATGAACCCTTAAATTTCAATAAAATGTAGAAATTTATGTTCGTAAAATTGTTTTTTAGTCTTAGACTAGATTTTAATTTAATAAAATAACAAAGCAGAATTATTAAAAAAAAAAAAAAGCATTTACAGATTTTTCTGAAGTGGATATCTACGTACTTGATATTACTGGCCATAAAGATGTATCGATCTCTATGGAAAGCTACAAAAGAACTTAGAAGGTCAAAAGATTAATCTTTCTTACCCTATATTTGCTCATTTTAACGTTTTATTTTTTTATTCTATAAAATAGTCTTGTGAAAAAACAAAAGAAAAAGATGAAAATATACATTTTTATATTTACGTCTATTTTTTGTTCGATTACATTTCGGTTGCATTAATTTGGGTAGCATGAATTTAATTGTGAAAATTTTACCCATTCAAGATGTTGATCTGGTATAACTATCTATGGCATAATTTTTTCAATATAGGGTTTATATTATAATTTTATATTTTAAATATAAAGCGACGGAGATCGAACTCAAGACCGTGATCTAAAAATTCTGGTTAATTTTTTAATAAAAATGCGCCTAAAAAAATTGAATTTAGTGTTGAAGTCAGAGCAGCAATGGTAGCTGAAAAAGGAATTTGATTATGATAATAGAATGCATGGTGCTCCACGCATTTATTATGGCGTTCCAAGTGGCTTCTTCAGTCCTTCTTACATTACAAAGAATTTGTCTTTTTATATACACCTATATATTCTCAATCACATTAATGGCCGAGCTGTGAGGTGGCCATTCTAATAAAAATTGCTATAAATCTTTTAAAAATATTAATATCATTTTTGTTTTATGGATAGGAACATTACCCTGTTGCAGCCTAAAATGTTCTCCAATTAATTTACATTCCGCTATACTAACGCCACTAACGCTACTTAATTAAGAAGCTCCAAATGGACTTTGAACAAGTTAACCTCTTAACAAAGTAATCGGACCAACACTGTTATACGATATGCATCCACAAATCATTATGAGGCTTCCACCATATTGGCGTGTTGGTGCGGCGACTTCACGTTTGAACTTCTCGGAAGGCTTCGAATAAAAGAATTGTTTTTCCCAGGTCACATCAAGAAAGAAAATTGATTCGTCCATCCATAAAATATTCCTCCAAAACTCTAATGGTTTGTTAATATGCTCCCTCGAAAATTTTAATCTTTTTAATTTATCCGCTTTTGAAATAAGCTTTTGAATTGATTTCGAAGGCGACTATATATCACCCTCATTTTTTACTGTCACTCTCTGAACGACCGCCGAAAATTTTCGTACTATTGATTTCAGGCGCCTTTATGGTTGTGTTCGTTCATTTGTTCATTCGTTCTGTAAAATTATTTTGATGATTTTATGGTTGATACAAAAATCGTCGAACGATGTATATCAGTTGACATTTGTTGCGATAATGTTATCTCTTTTATTTTATATTGCTTTGTCTTTTTTACTCCATGTTCGTTCGGCCAAAAAAACGGTGTTGAACCAAATCTATAGTGAAAAAAATACTGAAGAAAAATTCATCATTTTCATGTAATATGATTGGTTTAGAAACAATTCAGAACAAATGAACAAAACGAAGGCGATCGCAACCAATAGTAAAGGCCCTGTATTTTTAAATATTCGCTTCCCTTAATCTTATGTGTATTGTTGGTTGGCTAATGGGTCTATTTCTCGAAGGGCTTATAAAGATTTTTATACTGTTTTGCGTCGTTGCTGGATTAATTTTCACATCTCTTAAAATTTTACGGTCTTTACTAGCAGAAGTTGTTCCATTTCCTCTTCCATTAATAATTTGTATGATTCCATGCGGATCTTTTTCTTTTTTATTTGGTATAATTCTGAAATCGAAATTCTATTTTCACAATCAGCTACCATTACTGCTCTGACTCTAAGACCAAATCCAGATTTTTTAGGCATGTTTACAAAAGAATTAACCAACAATTTTTTGATAAACTGATTTGAAAATCATGATAAATCGGGTTTTTTAATATATATATATATATATATATATATATATATATATATATATATATATATATATATATATATATATATATATATATATATATATATATATATATATATATTTACATACCGATGATCAGATTAAATAAATTGTCAAAAAAATTTCGATTGGTTAATCTCATCATAACTTAGCTACTGTCTATATCAACAGCCTTTTTATAAACGGATTACGATAAACCATTTAACCAACCAATGTCTTTAATACATTTCGATAATAATTCACCGCGACAATTTAATCGCGTCAAACGTCTTCGAATTTAGACGAATTTTTCTTGACTCTAATTGATTTAGTTAGATTAAGATTATGACATTTTAATTAAGATATTCTATGATAAATTGAACAATCTATAAATGCGTATACATATATAGGATTTCGTAAGACATTTGTGTAATGTATATATAAACTACTGTACCGTCCCTAAAATAAAAACTTTGAATTCAGAATTAACGTCACCTCTTAAGATCTCATCAATCATTTTTTTTATATATAGTTTTCGAGTTATGTAAGTTAACTAAAATATTTTTTTTAACTATATACGCGCATATAGTCGACAGTCGTGTCTATATATACCTAAAAATCTAATCAAAGGTAATATAATAGGTTGGTGGAATAAGAAAACATTTCGTAAGAATTTTTTTTTACCGGTTTAACACGGTTAAATTGTATATAGAAAATTTTTGAATTGAAATGCGAAAGTGAATAATGTAAATACGAATGTAAATACATTCGTACGTGAGGTGAATTTAAAAATTCCAATAATAGAATAGAATCGATGTGATTTATATTTAAGGTGTTGGGATTTACGTCGCCATATAGATTCTTTTGTACTTGAAGTTATTACACATAAAATATTTTCTGTATGTATACAGATATATATGCGAATATAAAATTTCATGGTCGTGAATAAATTAAAAATAATTTACAAAGTTGTAAAAAGAAATTATTTTCCCAGATGCATAGATCATATATATAATTTTATTTAATTAGCAATAAATACCATAGTATATATGCGCGATATACTCGTGTGTACGTGAATGCAATTTAATTTGACCTCAGCCAATTAGACTTTTCAATCGTTTTATTTTCTAGAGATAGTCTAACCGAAGTATGTATTGCAAAATCATATAATTTCATAAATTTGATCGATTAAAGTATATAATCATCAACCTCCAAATTTGGACATCTGTGGACGCATTAATATAAAAAAAATTGTTTATGACAAAACAATTAAAATTTCATAATGTTGCATGTGACTCGTACCATATATATACTGTAAACAAAGAAATCATTGTAACGATCACCATATTTATAAATATTTACAAAGTATTTTGCCAAAAGATTTAAAAAATTTAATTTGTCATTTAAACCGAAAAATAAAAACTTTCATGCGCGCGAGAAAGTGATCAATTAGATGATTTTGTAAAAGAAACGTTTATTTGTTTATCGATCGATCGATCGCGTCGCGGGAGAAATTTCATTGCAAATGCGCAAGGTGAATATAATATTTAACTATATGGATGCTAATAAAATGTTAAATAGTTTTGAGATTAGAAAATTTACACAAATAATTTATCAAAATTTATTCATGGTCATTAAATTTTCAGGTACTTTAAATTTTGATTTATTAATGCTATATATGTATATGTATATCTATCGAAATTGTGTGTGCAACAAAAACATGCAACAATTATAATTTATGGGTTTAATTATGTTTTGTTTTTAATCGTTGTTAATTAAACATGTAAGTATGTATATACACACAATTATCTAATGGAATGTGTATGCAACGGAGAATGGATATCAGCGCGAAGACCAAAATGAAAAAAAACTTGATCTAAATTTCTTTCGTTTAAATAGTTTTGAATCGACTTTTATGTGCGATGCGATAATGATTGTTTCCTTAACAAATATATATCTTTTAATAACTGGTTTTTATGCTCAAAGATGACATTTATTTATAGACAAATCAGAAATTTTTTTTGATTGGATAAAAATATTAATTTTAATTTATTCGCAATACGCGTTAATTCATAAAATGATGGAGTTTTTCCTGATATAAATGTATAGGAAGCGTTTCACAGTAATTTTATATAATGTAAAAATTATTAGTTGGACATTAGGTAATAGTTCTGTAACAGCATGTCAGAATATTATTGCATTTTTACGCCTCTTAAGACTTCTACCAATTTTATTTTGAAGTTTTAAAATGTATATATAAATTACAGATTTAATAAAAATTATCTAGCACGAAAATTAAATGAAATAACTGTTTAACAGACCAAATACCTTATGATAATTAGCAGAAAATCCAATTGGATTAAATTTGATGAGATAATCAAAAAATTGACAAAAAAACTATACTCCAACACTCTCAATACACAAAAAATTCTAAAATGTATATTTATTACAAATTTAAAATAAAAAAATGGGCTAATTTTTTCACCAGAAAATTATAAATAATTCATCCATAATATAATAACATAATAATATAATTTCTACAAGCCGTATGCGGTAATAAATAGGATTAGTTTACTATTAAAATTTACTATTATTTAATTTATTACATTATTAAAAACATAAAATTATAAAAATTATAAAAATTATAAAAATTATAAAATAAATTAGATTTGAAAAAAATTATTAAACAATACAAATCAATTGAATTAACCGTGTTATGACCAATACGTCATGTAATCGACGAAAATTTAATTTATATACACTTTATTTGACACAAAATTTTAAAATTAATATAAATTGGATTTTAAAAAATTGATTAAACATTAATAATTAAGTGAGTTCACCGTTTCATGTCAATTACGTCCACCAGATGGACAGTATAAACTGTTATAATAAAATAATATAGTAAAATAGAGAATGACATTTTTAATCTCAATATTCTCCTCGACTTTGAAGGATTCAATCAATCAAAACTATATCATAAAACGTTTTCTGTGTCATAATGACACGCAATGGCATCGCTGAAATATTACCTTCTATGATTGACACCTATATACATATTTTCCCGGATTGTGGTAGAATTTTTATTCCATTTAACCATCGACTATTTTCCGGTTTGGGTCATTCACTTGTTTCTTTTGTTGCATTTGTTTGAGGTGATTTGGACGTGGTTCTGTAAAATCAGATACTTCGAAATGGGTGGCCGCTCTCATTTTCATGTGTTTAGGTGTGCTTTTATGAACTTTATACTAGATTATCGCCAAATCCATCGATATTTGGTGCTCTTGGTGGAAATGTGCTAAGTAATTTCTACGTTTAGCACTGATTGCATCGTTTAGCACTCGATGTGGTTTTCGTTTTTGAATAAAGTTAAAAATTGCTTCATCTCGTTGTTGCAATAGTGCAATGTATCCGTTTTTAATGTTCTTGAATGCCGGTGGCCAACTCTAATTTTTACTGGAGGCATTGACACCATTTGCTCACGTAATTCGTTTCAATAACAACTGTCTCTTAGGTTGAAGAACTTTACCATAGGATTGTAACGGAACCCTCCTCTGATTGATAGTCTTTTTTAGGAATTCAAGATTCGTTTTTAATTATAGAAAGAAGTATATAGTTGCAAAGGCAGCAAAGCCATGTTCTTTATGATATGTTGTAATAATGTGATGTGTCAGTTTACATTTTAATGGTAAAAGTACAGGATGCTTCTCATATTATGGTTAGTTAGTGTGACGCAATCTACCACTAGGCAAAATTAAGAAAGTGTTCTTTGATGATCGACGTCTTGGTTTCTATAATGCTGATAATTGTTGACCAAATTCTTGTCGTTGAGTAAGTTTAAACAAAAACCTTCTGGCTTCTTGCGATTTATCGAAATTGTAAAGTCTGGTTGGATGACATTTGTTGATAAATTTGCAGGATTGCTTAGTAAATTGCAAAATATATATGAAACTATTCGATGTCACTTCCTGTAACATTAGCATCTCAATATGTAATGAATGTTAGTCGCTTAAACAGTAAAAAGTAGCAGATCCAACCAAACTGATGTCCATAAGTTTGAGAGGTACTGCATGCAATTTACTGCATAAATATGGAAGTTGAACATTGTCAAATCAAGGATAATTTATGCCACTGTCAACTTATAAGTTGTAGATTTATGGTAATCGCTGCTGATATTCTAACCAACCGTCAAGAAGATTTTACATGCATATTTTTCCAATGACAATTGTTGTCCTATAGCAAACAGAGATGCTTGAAAAAGCTGCATACAATCACCATCCAAAATGTCAATAATCTGTTGGTGCAATTCCAGTGCAGTGTTAGCATACATTATGTTCTAAAATTAAGCCATCATCGTACAAGTCTTCTATTATGACCTATGTGAAGCTTCAGAAAAATTATATTTACTGTCGATACCAATTTGCTTTAGTGCGTTTGCGTTGCTATTAAAAGGACATTGGAAGTACACATGTTAAGGTGTTAAGTTGATAAATATTAACCTGGTTTTGTGAATTGTCACGCCAAAGTGGTTTCTAAAGATGTTGATGTTCATCAGCAACTAATACTTCGAGATATACATTTGTTTGTTGAATTAAGTTTAGATTTTGTTTGGTATAGTGGTAGTTTCGGGACATGTGACCGGCAGTTATGAATTCTCCCATAAAATAAATATATATATTGGGATTTCAGTTCTGACATCTTAAATGTATATATAAGTGAACTCGCTAAACACAAAGAAATTACACCCTCTCAGATGCACTGTATGGTGTGGAATTATGGCTTATAGAGTCATTAGTTCATATTTTTTCAAAAATTTAATTGAGCAACCAGAAACCGTCTCTAGGGCGGTATACCGGACCATGTTCGAACATTTTTTACGTCCGGTAGTTCTCAATGATCGTGACATTGGTTCCAGCGAGAATGTGAGAACTTTTCGATGACAGTTTTGCAATGAGAAATTGAAAACTGGAGACTGGAACGTCGCGCAACGTAATGCAAAACCTTCACCGTTAACTACTTGGGCCAATTGATTTCTTCATATAACTCGGTCCTATTTTAAAGATGTAGTATGTGCGTATTTCTTGACACATTTTGGCCAAAAACTGTTTCTGTCATCAATGTATTGAAATGATAGCAGTACATAATACTCTTAATGCAATACTGCAGAATTAAAAAAGTGATGCGTCTTTAGCAATTTTGAAACTAGAAGGAAATTTTCTAATCTATAGCAATAAACAGTCTTTTTGGCATTAAATACTTGATCAGTCGTCAGATCTTCAATAATTTTTACAAGTTTCAATGGATATTCTTTATTAGCTGCCATATCTGCTGAATCTACTTCGCCTTTAATTTTAACGATATGTATCGCATGTGTTTTTAAAAATCGCTGTAACCATCCATTACTAGCAGCAAATTTGTTTGTTTCTTCCTGAATTAATTGTGAAAAGGTTGATGGTTCCATTTCCTTTAATTGTGAGTAAATTATTAAACTTTTTTCCTTAATCCCATCTATTCGTATATGTTTTTGATTTGGATCCTCAATTCACGAGAAAATAGCTTTTTCCATTTTTTTCTATGGCCGTATCTTTGCTAAATGAACCAGACTTTGAACTATATTACCAGACGACACGGAACGTCGAATGACATCTTCCTTTTTCTAATGGTTCAAATAGTTACCTTGTGCAATTTAAAAATTTTAGCAACCGATGTGGAACCTTTACCTTGAGCAAGATGGTCTAAAATTTCTATCTTCGTTTCCAAAGAATTATTTTTATGTTTAAGATGCTTATCCGTCATAAAACCAAAAAGAGTTTTGTGACATACAAGAAACTTACACTGTAAACTAATCACAAACAATGTCTAAGACTGTGTCCGAAACCCATGATAAATATTTGTGAATCCAAATTTTTGACATTTATTTGATAAAATTATGAAAATAATTGCAATGATAATTTTTGACAAATACGAAAAAAAATTACACTTAAAGCCAAACTCATCGCAGCACACTCTGATATATACAATAAAACATATTCATTACTTAGTTTTTTAATAATATCATTCAAAAACTAATATAAGAAAAATTTGAATTTTTTCGTTGCTATGACAATTTCAATAAACAATGCACACAATTAAATGTATTTTTTTTTTCATAATTTGTATACCCCTCAAAAAGTGAAAAGTGTTATAAGGCGGGAAAATATTTCAATCAATAATTACACTTTTCGGACAGCGTGATAAAAAATTGGGAATGTATAGGTCAACATTTTTCAAATAAATGTCAAAATTTATATTTACAAATATTTATCATGGATTTCGGACACAGTCTAAATTTAAAAAAAAACACAGTGAAAAAACAGGTTTAACAAAAAATAAATAAAAAAGTTATAACCATAAATCAGATCGTTCAAGTTAGCCCACCCTGTACTTTGCTACGGATTTTTAGTTATTGATGCCTAAAATTATTATGTGTGTATGTTATGTGACATCGACTGTCGCTAAAAATATATTGCGTGGCTCAAATTGATGTTTGACATTTAACTTCATCACTATTGTTGATCGTTGCTGATTTTAAGGTTGACGAAAATAAATTACTGTCAAATCTAAAAGTGAGTGTACACCACTCCATTGTCTTTAGAAGTTGGTATGTTAAACAAGTAATTTAATTTGAGCCCATAGCGATTTTACGAGTTGCACGATTTTTTATAATTTAAATTACTTTTTAAACGTATCAAGTGATCGACGTTAATTCATTTCACACTAAATATAATATATTTTGTGATCTAATTTAATTTAAATTATTTATATAAGAATGACTGTAAACACGAAATATTCCGTTACATATATATCAAAGAACTACAAACATCAACACAAATAAAAAATTAAAAAAAAACAACAACCACATTCTATAGTAATAATAATAGATTTGGTTACACAATGGAATAATATCCGTCTAATTTCTGCTCCCGCAAACTAACTCCCACCCATAAACTATATATAAAAAATGTCTTGTCTATAAGTACATAAGTATTATTGTAGTTTTAAGAATAATAACAAAAAAAAAAAATGAAAATATAACAACATCAAAGCAGAACCAGTAAATCAATTGTTGTATATATTTACGATATTAACGGAATCTACGAGTACTTAAGATTTAGAAAATTGTAAATTAAAATTAAAGAATACAAACTATAATTTTAATTTTTCATGTGATAATTAGAATTTCTTTTTTACTATACACATCACTTATCTTCTATGTAAAATTTTGTACGCTTATTAAAGCGAATATGTCGCTCGCTATATATATGCGCATACATCCAGCTCTAAAAACCAATTAGATACGAAATGTAAAGTAATTTAATTGAATTGTTGGAAAAGTCTTATTATGGTACGCTTGAAGTTAATTAACTGTTAATTGCTTAAAATATTTTTATATATTTCGGCCGCTGATTAGGTTTCACATTGGAATGTTGTGAGTGTTGGAATGCTAATTTAATCGAGGCATAAACGCGGTCTCGTTTAGTTGATATATTTTCTGACAGAGCGCGTAACATTTTTTACTGTGTAAAAACAGTAGTCCTTTTTTGTCTGTGAAAAGCTAACCTTTAAATCCAGCGCCGTAAAGGACCCAGCGCCGTATAGGAAAATTAATCAAAATATTAGTTTTGGTGATTTTTTTTTTGTGTTAATTGGATTTTTTTATTGTCGTCGAAACGAGTGTACAGAAATATAAAATATGGCGGAAAGTGCAACTATCAGCATCAGCAAAATAACACAGTTTGATGGGACAAAAATCAGTAATTGGAAATATTGGATAGGAATTTTACTTGATGAAAGCGATTTGAGAAAATACATCAATGAGGGACTATATGAAATTTTGGCTGGTGTGGAAGCAAAGGAACGTGATAAAATTAGAAAATTAGATACAAATAATTCATGACAACCAACTCGAATATGTAAGAGATAAATCACGCGGAAAAGGCATGTATGATGCATTGGGCAGTATTTTCGAAAGAAAATGTGTAGCAAGTCAAGTTTTGTTGCGAAAACAATTTTTGATGATGAAATATCAAAAAAGTGATAACATCATAGAGCATTTTTTGCTGTTTAACAAGAAGATTCGTGAGCTAACTTCAGCGGGTACTAAGATAGAAAATATTAACATTATTTTTCATCTGTTACTCACATTACCAAAAACCTATGATCAAAACGCGTTTAATGCACAAACAAAGCGGCATAACGGCAACGTAAATGACACAACGAAAATTGAATTCACAATGCGGAATCTGGTGCAACGCCACATATGTCTGACGAACAAAAATATTTTAGTAAGTTAAAGAAATCGACGAGTTGAAAATTGCCGTTGCAAAGAAAGATCAATGTATTTTTGCGAATAACGTGGTGATATTCCAGTGAAAACATTTTATAATGGTAACACATCGATTACTGTGATGAAGGATGTTTTATTGGTGAAAGATTTGAAATGCAACTTGATGTCAATACGTGCTTTGACTAAAAAGAGCTACAAAGTGCTGTTTGAGGTTGACCAAGCATTTGTCTCATTCAGTAGAATAATTAAATTCATTGGACAAGTCGAAGGAAATCTGTATAAAGTCACATTTCATGTGGACAACAATGCAAATGATATTAAGAAACTGACAAGTAAGATGGCTGATGGATTGAATCTAGCAAATGTTGACAACAATACGAAGCTGTGTGAACCATGCGTGCTTGGGAAATAAACACGTTTATCATTTCCGAAAAATAAAAATGGTCGATCATCACGCGTTTTGGAGTTGATTCACAGTGACGTATGTGATCCGATGCAAACGACTGCATATGATGGTTCCAGATATTTTATGGCATTTATAGACGATTTTTCGAGAGCATCCAGTGTTTATTGCATTCAACGGAAAAGTGAAGTGTTGGAAAAGTTTAAACTTTTTGTGGCGATGGCTGAAGCACTTCATGGTAAAACGGTGGCCAAACTAAGAGCTGACAATGGTCAATGGCGAATACACGCCAAAAGAATTTAAGAACTACTGCAATGAAAAAGGTATTCAAATGTCATTCGAACACTTGAAGAAAAGTCAAGAACAATGCTTTTGGCAAGTAAACTGGATGGAAAGTTTTAAAACGAGGCTATCAGCACTGCAAATTATTTAAAAAATCGATCACTGACAAGTGCAGTTGGAAAGCAGTTTGAAGAGAAAACCCCGGCTGAAATTTGGTTTGGTCAAAAATCGAATTTGTCACATCTTCGTATTTTTGGTTATGAATGTTACAATCATATTCGGTACAATCGTACCAAATTACAGCAAAAATCAACAAACAACAGCAAATAATGGGCAGAAGTGTAACTTTCAACGAGTCATCGGTTTTAAATCGAGAAAAATTGATTAAGATAATCGATTCAGAGGCGGTTAATGATGACAGTACGGGTGATCGAGGTATGAATGATACAAGTGACCAGTCATTCGATAAACATAATGATATGTAGTCACATGGCAATGAAAATCGAGAAATCCACAGCATCAATATGGATTGTACTGATAACGGCATGCATCAGTTCCCTGGTGTAAATTTGGATGACCCCGGTGAAGACCAAGAAAATATCAACAGTACAAGTTCAAATTACATTGGTAACAACGACAGGACAATTCCACGAAAAAGTGTACGAAGTCGGTGAGCACCTAATCGATATGGCAACTATGAGTGAAGGTTTTCACAATGCATTGATTGCTGGAAAATTTCAAAAGGATGAAAATCTTGCTTTATCGGCTGAACAGGTTGTTGAAGATGATCCATCATCGATATCTGAACAAAACGTCGAATTGATTGGTAGAATGGCAAAAAGCGATCGATAGTGAATATCAGCCTTTAATTGACAACAAAACTTGGACTGTTTGCGATTTACCAAAAGGTAGAAGTGCCATTATAAACAAATGGGTCTTTAAGTTGAAAAGAAAAGTTGATGGTTCAACTGATAAGTACAAAGCAAGATAGGTAGCACGTGGTTTAACCAAAAGCTAGGATTCGGTTATGATGAAAATTAAACAAAGCACTTTATGGACTGAAACAAGCATCGCGTGCATGGAACGAGAAGTTCAATAATTTATTTCATGATTCGAATTGTATTCAAGCGCTGCCAATCAGATCAATATTTATACGTAAAGGAGCAAAATGGAATCATATGTTATGTGCTATTATACGACGATGATATATTGATACATTGATATTTTGCCGAGATATCAAAATAATTGGAGCTGTGAAGAAACTTCTATCAAATGAATTTGATATGATTGATGTTAATAAAGCGAGCTCATTTTTGAGAATGAAGGTTAATCAAAACAATGAAAAGGGCTCCATTACGGTGAGTTAGTCAAGATATTTGGAGAAAGTTTTGCAAAATTTTGGAATGCGAAATTGTAAATTTTGATGTGGGTCAAAATGGAAAATGTTCGAATCATCCATATCGTGAATTAATTGGATGTTTAATTTATGCACATGTGACTACCAGACCAGATTTGTGTGCCTCAACTGGATATTTCAGCCGTTTTCAAAATTGTTTCAACGAACCTCATTTCAATTATGCGAAACGTATTTAGAGTTATATTCGTGGCACCATTGACATGAAAGTGGTTTATAAGAAAGACGTCGAAGCAAAGATATTGGTTGGCCACAGTGATTCAGATTGGGCAGCTGATAAACATGATTTGAAATCCATATCTGGATATGTGTTCTAGTTATTTGGAAACACAGTCAGTTGGTTATTACGTAAGCAGCCAACTGTTAGTAAATCGTCGAATGAAGCTGAGTACATTGCACTCTCTGGAGCTATTAGTGAGGGCTATTAGTCAGTTCAACCAATAATTTATTTATCCATTGATAAATAAATTATTGGTTGAACTGAAGATAAATTTCAATGAACCAATTCCAATACATGAAGACAGTACATCTTGCATAAAAATTGCTAAGGAACCATGTGAATACAAACGAATGAAGCATTTGGATGTAATATACATCTTTACACGAGATTATGTTCAAGTACAGAAGTATGAAATGATTCAAACATCGTCCGATCGGCGCTGTTGGAATGCTATTTTAACCGAGGTATAAACGCGGTCTCGTTTAGTTGATATATTTTCTGACAGAGCGCGTTATATATATATATATATATATATATATATATATATATATATATATATATATATATATATAACATTTTTTTTCCATGGATTGCCTGTTTAACACTTGTCCTTCACGGCATACACAAATAAAAATCCAAAAGCGTCATATTACAGCTCCTACCCGGCCAATTCATGTCGTCATTTCAACTGATAATACGGTCATTGAATTTTTGACGCAGTTTCTCTATTGTAACGCCCGATGTGTGGCATAGCGCACCATCTTGCTGAAACCAAAGGTCATCCAAACCAATATCTTTAAGGTATGGCTATAAAAAAGATGTTAACATGTGGCGGTAGTTGATTCCGTTGACCGTAAAGAGTCAAAATAACCGATATGTCAAATCTGATTATATATATATATATATATATATATATATATATATATATATATATATATATATATATATATATATATATATATATATATATATAATTTCGTTGAACTTAATTAAAGTCAATGGAATGTGGAAAATTAGGGAATCCAATGTCAAATCGAAATGAAAGTATCATTCAATATAAAAATAATGCCTAATGTTGGCCTGCGGCTTAAGTACAATAATATTATAGACACTTATATCATGATTTTAATTAGAGACTGTCAATACCTGTCCAATTTCATTTCTGAAAATAAACGTAATTAAAAACTTGAATTATTACGTCACTCTCATCGTATCACTCACCTATTGTATCATTTTGATTTCGTTAAAGATAATACAAAATTTTGTTTGAGCTTACCAACATTTTTTTTTAAGATTATTAGGAATGTTGACAGTAAGCCTATGTGCTTTATAAATATAATCAATAATTTTTGATATTTTTTTGGTGAAATTTAGATTTAAATAATCTTGAAATATGTTATCGTTAGAAAGATTTATGGAAAATATAAAATATATTGTGTTACTGATAACGCGAGAGGGGTGGACCAGTGAAATTAAGTACCTGTAGTATAAATCGATTGTTTAGAACTTTTCGATAAAATTGAATACTAGGGATTTTTTTTTGTTCCTGAAGGTAGCCACAATGTAATTAAAATTTTTGATTTTTTGTTTGCTTTAGCAAATCTAGAGAACTGACCAGACTTGGAACTTCTGCTTTGGCTTGTCCAGCAAGGCAGAAAGCCGGGTCGGTGGATACAAGTTTACTTTATCTGTGGAGGCAGTAAGCCAAGCAGGTGGGCACAAGACTTCTTTTTCTAGAGAGCAGAAGGCCAAATTGTAGGTTGCTAGGCTTTCTTATTCCGTGAAAGCCGTTGCTAGGCTACCTTGCCCAGCTGGATTCGTATGTACTAGGCTGCCTTTTCTGGAAAGGTATTAAGCCAAGTTGGAGAGTGCTAGGCTACCTTGTATAGAAAGGCAGAAAATCGGGTTGGTGACGCAAGTAAAGTATGGGAATAGTCATTTTCGGAAAACATTTTCCATACAATCGTTTCTGTTGAACGATTTATAAAAATGTTGATATGTTAACCGGCCTAGCTTTGCTCACAGAGATTTCCAAATTTAGCCGTATATGGCATAAAGATGACCAGACCACTCACAACAAACGACAAGTGTGTAAAGACACACACCAATTTTTTCGAGATATTTTTTGGGCTAACTTAACATAAGTGGGTTGGTGGGTGGAAGGCTACTTTATCCGACTGTAATTGTGAGTGAAAAATTGGCTTATTTAAAATAGCGATTTCCAGTTATGTCTCAACAAAATGCCTAAATAAACGAAGTCTTTGCATCAACATTTAAATAAGAAGTACTCAGAGACTTGAATAAAAGCTTAACATAGAAAGCATTGCGGAAATTGAGATTAGGGCACAGATAAACATGAAAAAACCAACTCATGGTTTACTAAATTTAGAAGGAAACGTTTCTTCCGATATTATCGTTTTGAGCAACATTCATAAATAGGGAACAATAAAATTAGGGGCAACCAATTTACATTGACACATTTTTCAGTTTTTTTATTTATTGAAATGCCACTTTGTTTGTCGATTCGGGTAATTATTTTAAAAACCCTCTAATTGTAACGCAATCTAATGAAAAATCATACCGCAATAGTTTCAAATTGTTGTCAAATATATTTTCAGGATAAGTGATCCATACCGAAAGAACTTCGGCTTTAGCGAAAGAATTTGACTATTTGAGAATGTATTAGAAAAATAGAGTAAAATAGCCCAGCCTAGATGCACTTAGCTCCTAAATTGGAGAATACGTAAAAAAAAGTAATAATACAGATCGTTCTTATTTTACTTCCGCCAAAATTTAAACCAAAATTGTAGACTAAAATACTCAATCCCACAATAATTTAAGCAACTCATCTTTTTTAAAACCATAAATTTGTTACTTCACCATGTGAACTTTTGTTACGAGTGAATTCTGCAAAGAATTACACTCACTTCAATTTATCAATTTCTAGAATATAAATGATGTCATACACTTTGATTGAATCGCATGAAACTTTTGCGGTTTTTGTACAGTTTTTTTTTGTTAGTTTCTTTATAAAAAAAAAAATTAAAAAAAAAGTTAAGTAGAATTTATAAATTTCACGAAATGTGTTAAGAGATTTTGTAATATAAATTATTATCAAACTAAATTAAATACAGTTAATTATATTTATCAAACAAAAAAAAAATTAACAAATCGCTTTCACATAATTATATACTAACCCAATTCTATGTGACACAACAAACGGGTTGTACTCTTATATAAACTCGATACATTTAGTAACAAAGCTATAGTAGCCTGATTCTAACGAGTACAACATTTCAAGATCATTCGAATCAATTCAATATATGAACAATGTTGTCTAATCAAATTACTAATTATTAAATCCGCATGTGAAAATTTATTATACTTATACAACTATTTCTATTGTGTACATGCATATAAATTATGTATGCGATGATGTTGATGATCATCATTGTGCGCGATCTTAAAATATAGGTCGTTCATAAATATATATTACGTATACGTAACATTATATATATATATTAATTGTATCGTGCTACCTTGAATATCTTACATAAATATATCCAAATAAGATTTTGCTCATTGTTTCAAAGAAATTTGCGTATGTGTACCTACTCACCCACTTTCTTGTTATATAAATGATCGAGATCGCAGTATTTTTGTTTTTGCATTTGGTGAGAAATAAACAATTTTTTTACCTTCCTGAAGCAAGCAACGTATTAAAGCCGATTTACATTCAACAAATTTTTCATCTTGAAAAAAAACCGAGACACTAGATTGAAAAATTATTTAAGCTAAACAGAAACAAAAATTAACCCGAGATCCAAACCCATAAAACTGTTATAAAAAGATTTATGTGGCCAGTAATATAAAAAGATTACAATACATGTATAAAACTAGTTTGATATACTATACTTTGGTCACTCACACAAAGAAAAACACATTGTTATTGCAATTTTTGTATTTATTTCAAAATTGATTTTAAGATCAACTTCTTTTTCAAAATTCGTTGAATATAAATCAGCTATGACTTGATTGTGTGAAGCAAGATTATGTGCGTGATTTAAATTGAATGGTTGTTCTAGTACAGAATATTCTGTACCCTCTTTATAAAGTACCGTTGAAGCAATTCCAGATGATCTAAATTTATTTCAGCGAATATCATATTGAGAAAAAAAAAATTTTCAGTACCATCTGATGTAGATTAGTCTTTGTTATTCACTTAGAGACTTTAAAGTGTCATTGGAAGCTTACAGCTGATTAAAGTCGTTCGTACAATGTTTTCCAATTTCTAACAAATGATTCAAAAGGTCTCGCAGTATGAGACTTTTGCACTGCAACAGACATAATAATTTCATTTCACATAAATCTTATATAATTAAGATCAACCTTAGAAAGAATATAATAATTAATTTTAAAATTAATATTTAATTAACCTTGCAACGTCATTAATTTATTCTTATATCAGTATTATATATATACAGTTATGATTATGCACGCGATATAAATTTAATCTATCGTGAAATCTTAATTTTTTTTCTGTTAATTAATTAGCTAGCTTTTCGCAAGGTCAATTCACAGACAAATCTTTTATTATTTTATTTTTTTAATTGATTGTACCTCATCATCTTCTCTACGAGTTATGTAAGTTTAAATCATTTATAATATTTATGATGTGTGGATTACTTTATTGTAGTTGACGTAAACCAAATGTAGTTAATTTTACTAGAGGTACTAGGTTAATCAATTTCTATCATAGTTGACCCGCATATATAGGAATATAAAAAATGGCCAGTAATTGAATAAATGATCTCATCATGTGTAAAGTGTTATAGCGATTAAAAATGAAGAATTTTAATGGGATTAGCATGGCGAGATTTAATATCAAGATGTAATTTAGTACTCATAGTGCGTTTTCTTAGATGACATTCCGCTCCTATTGCTCTTCGTACTTCTTGTGAAATTTCTCTTCTTGTTAGAACAGGACAACTTTTAATTTAGGTTTTTGAACATCTGGTAAATGTTCTTCTCTTTTCCAGGTTTCAGTATATCATGCGAGAACTGGGTGTACAATTTTACTCTAAATACTGCATTTATAACGTTGACGAGCTTAACTAGAGCTTTCCTTGGTAGATTTTTTAAATTTTTTAAAGAGATGAAATCATCAGGAGATTTTTGAGGTAACCGAAAATCAATAGAATCAAAGGCCTAAGTTGAGCCTTCACTGAGATCTTTTGCAAGATTTTTCAGACCAAATTTTTGTTTTAAAGTTGGTGATCGATGTAGGTGGTCAGCCTTGCGTGACTTAATTCTTCAAGCTTTGTGGCATAAAAAAAGTCTTTTGGAAAATAAATATTGACTTTCTGAAAATATTCAAGAATTAACTCAAAAATTAGCTAAGTTTAACTCCGAGGGATGAGGGAAATGCAGATGTCCAAAATTATTTTTGTGGACTTAGAAAATAGAAAATACAGAATACGCTTTTTCAAACTCGTGTTTGTCCATTTCACTGCCAAGTAGAAATTATTTTCATCACATGAAAAAATTAATAACTCTATGCTATACCAGACCAAATGAAGAGGCTAAATCTGCCGAATAAAATGTAATTTTACCTGCGCTATAGATAAGATGTCAACGTTTTAAGTACTGATTTAAAAATGCATATACATAACACTCTTCTTAATCTGAGCATAGTGCATCATCGTTCTTAATTCCCATATGGCATCACGAAATTTTTTTGACTTGATACTTTTCGAGAGACTGTTCACTGGTGCTAATATAAATAATATTAACATCCCAATTTGCTACGGTCTGTTGTATAAATCTGTGTGTTTGGTCTTTGATTATATTCAGCGTTATGTTCGGACAATTTCACCACAACGCTTCCTGCGCTCTAGTGAGTTTTTGAAGCTTATTAAAATTTTTCAGTTTGCCTAGAAAGTCTTCAATTTTGAAAGGCTTACGATCATGAGTTTTTGAGAGTTTTACAAACTTTTTATTTTTCTAAATATTTCCTAATGTGGATAGCCTAACTATCATAAGTGTTTGAGAATTGTAGGAATTTTTTAATTTGCCTATATATTTTCTAATTTTGATCATGAGTTTTTGCGAATTTCGAAAACTTTTTATTTGCCTAAATATTTCCCAATTTTAAAAGGCTTACTACTATCATGAGTTTTGAGAGGTTCGGAAACATTTTAATTTGCCTAAATATTTCCCAGTTTTGATAGGCTAACCGTCACGAGTTTTTGGAAATTTTAGAAGTTTTATTGCCTAAATATTTTCTAATTTTGATAGTCGAACCTTTCATGCAATTTTTTAATATCCATACAAATTTCACAATTTGGTTAGGTTTACCATCATGAGTTTTGAGAATTTCGAAAACCTTTTAATTTCCATAAATTTTTCCCAGATTTGAAAGGCTAACTAACCATTATGCATTTTTGGGAATTTTAGAAAGTTTATTTTGCCTAAATATTTGTCAATTTTGATAGGCTAACCTACCATCAGTTTTTGAGATTTTTGGTAACTTTTTAACTTGCCTAAATATTTCCAAATGTTGATAGGATAACTATTTTGAGTTTTTGAGAATTTAGGAAATTTTTTAAAATCCATAACAATTTCACAATTTGGTTAGGCTTACCATCTTGAGTTTTTGCGAATTTGGAAAATTTTTTGATATCCATAAAAATTTCAAAATTTGATTAGGCTTATCGTCTTGAGTTTTTGAGAATTTTGGAAACCTTTTAATATTTCTCAATTTGAACAGACTAACATTATGAAATTTTAAAAATTTCTGAAATTTTTTATTAACAATACAAATTTCACAATTTGGTTAGGTTTACATTCATGGGTTTTGAGAATTTCGAAAACTTTTTAATTTCCATAAATTATTATTTCCCAATTTTGATAGGCTAACCTATCATCAGTTTTTGAGAATTTTGATAAATTTTTAATTTGCCTAAATATTTCCAAATGTTGATAGGATAACTATTTTGAGTTTTTGAGAATTTCCGAAATTATTTAAAATCCATAAAAATTTCACAATTTGGTTAGGCTTACCGTCTTGAGTTTTTGAGAATTTTGGAAACCTTTTAAATTGTATTAATATTTCCCAATTTGGAAAGACTATCGTTATGAATTTTGAGAATTTCGGTAATTTTTTAATTTTCCATAAATATTTTATAATCATGAGTTTTGAGAATTTCGAAAAATTTTAATTTCCTTAAATATTTTCCAACTTTGATATGTTTGCCATCATAAGTTTTTGAGAATTTCGGAAGTTTTATAATTTGCCTAAATATTTTCTAATTTTGATGGCTAACCATCATGAATTTTTGAGAATTTGGTTAGGTTTACCATCATGAATTTTGAGAACTTCGAAAACTTTTTAATTTCCATAAATATTTTCCAATTTTGATAGGCTAACCCATCATGAGTTTTTAATAACTTCGGAAGTTTTTTAATTTGGCTAAATATTTTCTAATTTTGATACGCTATCATGAATTAGGCCTATCATGAATTTTTGAGAATTTTGGTAACTTGTTTTGCCTAAATATTTCCAAATATTGATAGAATAACTTATTGAGTTTTAGAGAATTTCGGATTTTTTTTAATATTCATAAAAATTTCACAATTTTGTTAGGCTTATCATCTTGAGTTTCTGCGATTTTCGAAAATTTTTTAATATCCATAAAAATTTCACAATTTGATTAACCTTACCATCTTGAGTTTTTGAGAATTTCGAAATTTTGCTAATTTTCCAAAGTATTCCCCAATTTATTTAGCCCATCATGAGTTTTTGAGAATTTGGGAAACTTTTTAATTTGCTTAATATTTTCCAATTTGGAAAGGCTTAATCATAAAATTTTGAGTATTTCGTAATTTTTTTAATTTCCATAAATATTTCACAATTTCGTTAGGCTAGCCATCATGAGTTTTTGGAATTTTTGGAAGTTTTCTAATTTGCCTAAATATTTTCTAATTTTAATAGGCTAACCTATCCTGAATTTTTGAGAATTTTGGAATTTTTTTAAATTGGATTACTATTTCCCAATTTGAATAGACTAACATTATGAAATTTCGAGAATTTTGGAAATTTTTTAATATCCATACAAATTTTATAATTTGGTTCTATAATCTTTATAATCTTGAGTTTTTGAGAATTTCAGAAGCTTTTTAATTTTCCTAAGTATTCCCTAATTTATTTAGCCTAACCATCATGAGTTTTTAAAAATTTTGGGAACTTTTTAATTTTCCTCTAAATATTTTCCAATTTTCAAAGGCTAACTAACCATCATGCATTTTTGGGAATTTTAGAAACTTTTTAGTTTGCCTAAATGTTTTTCTAATTTTGAAAGGCTTACTATTATGAGTTTTGAGAATTTTAGAAACTTTTTAAATTATATTAATATTTCAATTTGAACAGACTAACATTATGAAATTTTGAGAATTAGGTTTTACTATCATGAGTTTTTAAGAATTTTGGGAACTTTTTAATTTGCCTAAATATTTCCTAATTTCTAAAATATTTATAGAAATTAAAAAATTTCCGAAATTCTCAAAATTTCATAATAATTGTCTTTCCAAATTGGGAAATATTAATACAATTTAAAAAGTTTCCAAAATTCTCAAAAACTCAAGTTTGTACCTGTCACAATCTTGAGATTTTGAGAATTTTGGAAACTTTTTAATTTGCCTAAATATTTTCCAATTATGAAAGGCTGACTATAATGGGTTTTTGGAATTTTTTCACTTCATTTTTCATAAATATTTCCCAATTTTGATAAACTTTGCAATAATTTATCGTCGGCTGCCATAACACTACCAGTATTATTTTTACTGCTTCTAAGTAACTATCTATTATTACACATGGGCGTGGTAGCAGCACTTTCGAAAAACAAGTTACATTGTCGGCCATATGGTTCATAAAGCAACATTAAATTTTTATTAAATATGTTTTTAACGCAAGAGCCTGGATCCATAACCTAAAAATGGACAAACAAAGATTTTATATGGAAATGCAAATAAACACAAGTCGATATTCAAGCATCATGTGACTGCTCAAATATTCAAAGATGTAAAAACATTTATCAAATCATTGATGGTAACCGAACATGTTTTGCAACTAATTCATATACATTCACAGTGACAGTGTTATATTGCTAAAACCAACCGTCATTTTAACTCATTTTTTTTTTGTAAAACTTGAAGGATGAACTACAAATTTAGAAGAAAAAAAAACACTCTTAATGTCAACTATATATAGAAAGAAAAAACACTTATGTCATACCTAATAACGTTCGCTTTCAAAATTGTGAAAAATTTAGAGATTTTATGTTAGATTATAACGACGTTGTATACATATACTATAATTAAGTTCATTTACAAAATTATATTCGAAATGACCCGTCAAAAAATATAATGCGCCTTCTTTAAAAAAAAAATAACGAGATGTACATTAGAAACACACACACATACTCACACATACAAAAAAAAAACTATCATTTCGTAACAATACAAACATTTTTTTAATTTTTTTTATTTATGTTTTGTTGTTGATTTGATTTGGACCAAAAACTACTTTTACTTTCACTAAAAATAAAAATTAAGATTAATACAATACGTCACTTAATGATTATTTCTTATAAATTTTTGTTGTTGTTTTGGTATTGAATAATTAAGTTTGCCATTTCAAAAAAATTGATGGTTTTAAAGTTTTGGTATAGTATGGTAAAAACTATCAAAAAAAAAAGTGATCGTTAACATTAAAATGGACATGGTGTAGATTTGTAACTTAAAATTTTAATGATGTATCTGACAGATCAAACGATAAAAATCGATTTTTTTTTGTATTAATTTGGTTTAATTAGCAATCTTTAATTATTGACGATATTCATAAATCTTCAGAGGTGTTAAATTAAATGACTCACCCGGTTTTTACGTTATACATATATATAAATGTACAGGGTGCCCGGTTTTGAGGTGCTAATCAAGTAAGGGGTGAGTCCTTATAGTTATCGTTGAGAAAAAATGTAATAGTTTTCTATATAAAAATTAAGTTTTTCTCAAAAAAAACTATTGATCAGTAAAATAGTAGGCGATGATTATCAACTCTTTTGTTTGCATGTTGAAAAACAAAAATTTAATATTTTCATTAGTTTTGAGAAATAGTCTAGTGTTGTGTTAGTGTTGTGAATAAAAAAATTTAAAAAAAAAACGAATATCTATTATGATGGCAAAGTTCTCAGGTAAGGAATATCAACGCTGATCTCCAAATACCCAAAAGCATTTACTAATATTCTTAGAAGAATGCGTGATATCGTAACAACATAAAAAACGTGGGCTATTTTAGGTAGATTTTAAATTTTATAGTACAGAACCAGCTGCAGGATGGCCGCGTTCAAGAATGCCAGTCATAATTGTTCTAATTGATTTGTGATATTGCGATCCGTGGATCAGTCACACATGATCGTCGACCACTTGAATAGTTTCAACTGAACATTTAAAAATATTGCGGGCTGAAAAGTTTCATCCGTACCATTATAACATGGAGCAGTCATAAAAAATATTCGATAAAAAAATTTAAATATTTTTTAGTGTAGAAATGAAACTGTGAATGGTACTGGAACCTAAGGAGATTTTGTTTGTTTGTTCTTGAACTTACCGCTGCTAACAAGAAAGCCTCAATATTAATGCTCGTTGAACATATTTTGACATTTCCGGATCATGATTGTGTCATAAAAGAAACATAATATTATTCTACTTAGCATACC
Source organism: Tipula confusa (assembly GCA_963556175.1). Taxonomy (NCBI): domain Eukaryota; kingdom Metazoa; phylum Arthropoda; class Insecta; order Diptera; family Tipulidae; genus Tipula; species Tipula confusa. The sequence continues at coordinate 91,897,391 of OY744477.1, forward strand.
ACGACCTGAACTTTTACCGATTATTAATATTGCCCGAATTTGATGGGATAACCTTGCTTAAAGGTACCGTAAAACCAATTATAATTTTAAGTGTAGATGAACGCTCTGATGAGAATCCCAGGACACACCACAATTTACTGCATTCAATCGAGTTGAACATAGAATGGCACCATCAAGCAAAGAAATGTCGGGGCCTTTATTAAAATATGACCACATTGGAGATCAATTGGAGAAACATTTAAAAACTACTAATCAATTTGCTGGCAACAACAATGTGGAAGGTAATCACCATTCTGATGATGCGATTGGCCTAGGAGTAGTATTGAAAATTTCGACTATTAGTATAACCCAAATAAATCGATATCTTGGAGGTTATTGCATTAGATATTTGGAGAGGATAGTTTGTGGAATTTTTTTTCGATCCTATTGGAATAGTGTGGCAAAGCAAAGTTATACATACAAATATTTTCTTTCGAATACTTCCTGTGGTGGATTTTTTCCGAACCGGTGAATCACCGATTCAGTTTTTTTCACTGAGGATAATTCTTTCTAAACGAAAGCTTTTGAACTCATATAGGAAAGAATGGTTGTCAAAAAAAAATTATGGAATGTACCATTAGCCAGGGTTAGATCCTTTGGCATAATTAATTTAAGCAAGGGCAAACTGACCATATCCGAACAGAAATAATAAGTCATACAGATTAAAAGCTCTTTTTAGAATTTATTGGTGGTGTATAACCGTTTTTAGTGCCCGAAGTGATAGAAAAGGGGAAAAGGCTATGTCCTTAACTAGGTTCGCAAGCTCATTTATGCAAAAAACGTTTTAGGTAATCAGCCCAACGAACATTTGTTTACCCGTTATTTATTTAATGGCGAGTATTGCGATTTGGGAGCGTGACTTGGTAAGCAGGTAATGTAATCAGCATCTATACGACCTTTGATAATATTTACTGTACTCTTTTTTACTGTAACCATCTGAAAACCCAAATTAATGTGTGATAAAATTTTTTGAAATTACATAATTTTCTACATTTAAAAATGCAATGACCTTGAAAAATCATAACTCTTGATTTTCGTATTTATGTTTGGTTTACGGTAAACATTTTCATGTGAGAATACATATATACGTATTTTCAATATGTTGAAGTCAATATTTCATTAGAATGTGGGAATTTTTTTTTAAGTTTTATAAATGCGCGGTATTTATTTCAATTACCAATTAGTATTTGAAGAAATATTGATTGTAATAATGTTAATTGGTTATAATTTTCGAATGTACATTGACTTCTCAATTATTATGCAAAGTATGTATGTAATATAGACGAATTTTAACTCGAGTCCCAGCACTGTAATTAATTATATAATGAGTGTCAAAAACCCCAATCCGATCCACTTGCACAAAAAAATCATTTTTTAAATACGCGAAGACGTCATAAAAAACACTGTTCCAAATTATTCTACTCTATTAGCGCAGATAATGCACTTGCATTGTGCCTGTATTTTATTCAGCAATACGTCGCATGCTTTCAAGTTAACTGCTAAGTTTATAATTTTTATGATGATATGTTAAATTTCGTAAATCTAGGCTGAATTGATTTGTAATGTTTAATCAATTTTTTAAAATCTAATTTGTATTAATTTTAAAGTTTGGTGTCAAATAAAGTGTATATAAATTAAATTTTCGACGATTACATGACGTATTTGTTATATAACGGTTAATTCAATTGATTTGTAATGTTTAATCAATTTTTTAAAAAAAAATCTTGTTTATATTACAGCATACGGCTTGTAGAATAGAATTGGGCCGTAATGATCATGAGGTGTCTGAAATCGAATCGTTTCTATCATGCAAGGAAATATATTTATAGAAATATAAATATTTCAATATCCCTCCTATCCTACCGTTTGTTAAATGTAAAAAGACTGTGGGAATAGCAAGTTTTTCGGCAAATTACATAACGATTTTATCTAAATTCCAGCGGCGAATAATGTTGCAACGGCCATATAACTACATCACTGCTTATAATGCAATCACTTGTATGTGTTATTAAATTTATTCATGCCTGAATGACAATATTGTATTTTTGGTTCGGTCCTTCAATTAATCGACTAAACTATATCGTTTTTGGTACTGTACTATGAAATATTTTACGCTTAATCAACATTTTTTATTGAAAAAATTTGTTACGATATTTCTCGTTTGTTGTAAAAACATATAACATTTAAGGGTTAAATAAATTCTACATATTATAAGTAAAAGTGTATATCGCAATTATATTTATAGCTAATAAATAACTTGTATATATATTGTACAAGTAGTATACTAATCCATCAAAATCTATATATGTAACATTGAAATCAACCAATTCCATTTTATTTTGCATCTTTCGACTGAATTATAAGTAAAAATGTAGTCTTAACAAAAAAAAAACTTTATAACATTTACACATTATAACTCTAACAGTAATGGCAAGGTCAACTGCTTAAATTGTGTACGTATTTTATATATATATAGCAACCAACTGAATATACATATAGTTTTGTAACTTTAATGTTTCATTATCAATACAACATGTGGTGTATATATAATTACAAAATTTTAAGAGGTATATAAACATAAATTAAACATGATCTCATAATTTATGTATGTCGATTATCTTACAAAAAAAACTTTTTTTTAGTGTAACTCAAACTATCATATCATATATATGAGCGGTGGGTATAAAGCACACAGTATATTTAAGCTGACTTAAGTGGATAAACCAAATGTGAGTCAAAAGAAAAATTGTTTAATAGATGCAGGCTGACATCTGGCGATAAAAAATTTTATATATATATATATATATATATATATATATATATATATATATATATATATATATAAATCGAACCACTATTTTGCGCTTTATTCAGGGCCCACGCTTCCATAGGTGCAGTATAATCAGGCGCTAAAATTCCAAGGCGCAACATAATGTGTGAAAAATACAGATTAGAATTACTAAAATTCCAATAATTTATAAAAGAAGTGTTAAGTAATTTTCGTTAAGTTAGTTTCGTTAAGTCCGATTTAAAATCTGTCTTGTCTAAATGGCACAAATAGAAAACATATTCAAACTAAACTTAAACTGTGAAAACTTAAGCTCGTTGAGCATGACATTGAGATAAACATAAAAAAAACCACATTCAAAGTTTGAATGACTTTCCTAAAATTGTATTACTTTCTACTATACAAATATCTTTTATAAATTTATAACTGTTAAATAATCTTACAATATGCCCGGAACCTTCAAAGTTTAAGATGAGAACCGATTAAGTGAATAAACCATTTCAGTATCAAAGTTCTTAAATTATTCGTTAAGTTACTTGAATCATTGAATCACGCTGAAAATAAATATAAAAGTTGTTTCGTTAAGTTTTTCAATGTTTAATTAAAAGTGTTAAGTCACATTGATACTTCCAATTACCATTTAAAACCATCACTAGCTTCATAAAAACATTTAAATTAGTTATTCAAACTTAGTCTTAATGCGTGTTAAAATTTATCACCTTTAGTTTGTATTTTGTAATTTTCAAAGCTTGCACCTTTATCAGCTCCAATAATATCTAGATTCTAAACGGTGGTATTCCTCACCTGTATAACAACATATAATTGAAATGGTACAAGTGATTTGGATTCTTAATTTACGTTTAAAAACTTGCAAGATACATTTAACATGTTTTTCGTCAAATACTCGTTAAGTTATGTTAGTACAATTTAATTACTTTTTATTGGTTAGTTTTTAAATAATGTTATAATCAAAATAACAAATTTATTCGTTGGTTCGTTAAAATTTAAAAGTTTCGTCAAGTTAACTTATCGAAAAACAATTGGATGGTTTAAATATATTACTGATGATATAAATAACCTTTGTCTATGGTTTAAATTGCTAATTTTCTTTAAGTTGTTTTCGTTAAGTCTATTAGTGAATAGTTCTTGGTTTTTTGGTCCAAATAGAAAAAATATTTATGAATATTAATATCACATTGGCCTCGTTCGTTAAATTGTGTCACAATTTCGTAAAAATTTTCATCGCTATATACAAGATTGCTTTGTTGACTCAATTGTTAATCTATCTTAGGACTCCGAGTAATAGTAGTTTGAGGTGAAAATCTATCAAACAATTGGCCACGCTAAATTACTTGAAGTTGAAAATTAGCTCAATGATTTTAATATTCCTTTCAAAACTTTTAATATTTCGTTAAATACTCGTTAATTTGTTTGAGTACAATTTTAACAAAATGTATTTGTTGATCTTTGAAAAGCGTTATATATTCAAAATAAAAAATATTTCGTTGAGTCGTTAAACTAAAAAAGTTTCGTTAAGTTAACTTAATGTCCAGTGAAATCTTTCAGAAATGAACGAAAATATTTCGTTTAAACGAATTTTCATATTTAACAAAGTTAATAGAGCGAAAATTTCGGAACAAACTGTAGAAAATGTCAAATCATTTTATACGCAAACTCAATCCAAGGCAATCTATTAAATTTGCCGTAAGAAGTAACATTCGTTCAATTCCGTAATGTTTTATGAGGGATTTATTACAGACTCACTAGTTAGCCTATCAGTCCAAAGTTTAAGGTAATAAAATACTGAATTTCGAGTACACTCGCCAGGCCTCTACAAAAATTTACAAAAATACTTCAATTTGCATAACTACATCTGATGTTCCATTTACTTTTTCATTATTAATATAGCAACATCATATGATGAATTTCAAAATCAATCCATGTCTAGATCTAATCGCACAATTCTAAAAATTGAGCGCGTTTTGTTGATGGTGATTGCAAATGCACATCGAATTGGGAATTGCAATCTCTTAAATTAAAATGTCACATTTGTTGGAATCAAGATTTTTGCTTCTATACGACGATGCCCAATAATTTCTTTACTGCAAGTCTATAGTGCATTTTGTTAGATAATTAAACGCTTCATCAGCTTCCACAACAGTGTCGACGGACTTTTGTGTGTCCGGTATGCCTGTATATGAAGATGGTAAAATTGTAAGTCTCTCAACGTTTTGATTTTTGAATAATCGTTCATTCCGTTGCATTCTTATTTGTTTCTTCGCCACTGACTGGTTTTATCATCTTAACTTTAAAATAAAATCCATCGGCACCATCCCAAAAAATGATTTTATATTACAGCGCATCGTAGCATCGATGAGTTTCTGCAACTTTTGCCATTGATCGTTTCTCAAAAGAAGAACAATGTCTCTACAATATCACACAGAATTTGATTTATTTTGGTTGTTACACCACAGATAATTATACCAGATGAACATCTTGTATAGGTAAACTATACACAAGTAAATTCATATTACGCAAATTAAAGCAATGAAATTCTAACCAAATGAAAAATAGATATATTCATCCTCTTCTTTTTTTTGCGCACGAATATTTGATTGTACAAAAAAAAAAAAAAAAAAAATACCACTCCAAAATATACAAAACCTGAAGAAAATTTTTTTTTTTTTTTTTATAATTCTAGTGGTAAAGCGCGCTCTATCGTCAAAATAATAAATTAATATTTTAAATTGTCTTTTATTATGAATATATATTTTGGTTGCATTAATTTGCGTAGTATGAATTTACTTGTGTAAATTTGAGCCATACAAGATGTTCATCTGTTATATATAGTTATCTGTGGTATCACGAAACAAAAATCATCTGCTTGATACGTGTTACTGTACGAAATGTTAATTGAAATAGGTTGCTAACGATAAAATTTTGTAGGATCAAGTTAACTCATTTCGAGTTAAAATTATAGAAATTTTTTTATTCCAACGCACATGAAATAATTAAATCAAAATTAAAATTATTTGTCCACTGGGGAGCTCTGATTCTTCTTCGATCGTATTCTTATCACAATATTCTTAAAAAAAATTGATTCAATAAATAAGCAATAAAACTTTCGACTTTTATTAAGAATCAAATACTTTATATAGATAAGACTTATCCAATCGGTTCGTTATATTCGACGACATCAAATGTCTTAATTCTTAAACAGCCTACAATAATGATCGCATTAACATATAAATGCTATCATCAAATGTATCTTTATTGTATCGTAGTTTGAATTTTCATTAAAATATAAACACTTAAACGGTTATACACAAAGATATGCATTTAAAATAACCATAGTGTTAAGTATATGAGTTACATTTTAACGGTAAATTGGTTAAGATTGATAAAAATACAAAACGATAATCTTTTAACACTTTGGTCAATTTATACGATAAATTCTTAATATTTATGCAGGTCCTCATTATAAGCAAAATAGTCGTTAGTTTTTTTTGTAAATCAAGTTCTTTATAGTGATCTTGTGCTCATAGTTGTTTTAAAAAAAAGATCTTGAAACTAAAATATATATATATATATATATATATATATATATATATATATATATATATATATATATATATATATATATATATATATATATATATATATATATATATATATATACATATTATGTCAATGAATTTGGTCTTGCATCAGTCACAACACACACTCGTTTGATCCAACTTAAAGCATAAATTTAATATTAAAGGGACAGTACCTCCGATCAGCTTAAAAGTTTAAATGATGTATGTATAATACAAAAAAATTTAAAACATCGATATCACGTCTTCGGCTGCATATTGTTGGTTAAAATGAATGCAGCAGTCCTAGATTTAATACTTGACAAATCTAAGGTCTGAGTGTAATACTTGGTAAAGCCATATAGTCAAAGTGATAACTCTGTATGAAAATGATATTTTTAAAGTGATCGTGACATACATATGTCAAATCAAAGGCAAAGTCGAAAAAAGCTTGATTTTAGAACACAATCTTATGGGTTATATGTTTTTAAATTTGATAACAATATCAGATTGTGGCAATCACTAAGATGTATATTCTTTTAATTTGTTGAACGATAATCCTATAAATATGTTCGTCAATTTTCGACAAATGTCAAGTTTAAATTTAGTACTAAATATTTGTTATAAAATATTTCTTTTTATTCATAGTTTTATTTATTTATTTATTCGCACTATAAATCCTAAACCAGTGATGCGGTAAAACAGTCCAGTAAAGCATACTTTTACATTTTTTTGGAGCTGTCATAAGGTTAATTGAATTATTGTACTAAAAAGCTGGATATGCAGTATTTTTGAACATTTAAGTTTAATTTTTATTTTAGAACATATTTATATCATAAGAGAAAACAATGAACTAGTTTCTTAAATCAATATATTATGAAAACATAACCTTAAAATTAACATCATATAATGAGTCTATTTTGAAAAATAGTTTAATAGCTACATCGAAGAGCTTTTTAAAGAGGAAGGGAACTCATTAGACGATGCAGAAAAATAGAGACTTCATACATCAAATTTTGAGAAAAACGTAAATTACATCTTGCTGAAAACACCCTAGAAGCTCACCGTCTAAGAGACAGTTGCAAACTTAAACAAATTTTTAGGTCCACAGAAATTATTTTTCCAATTTAAATTTGAATACTTCCTAATGAAAAAAATTGCAACCGAAGATTTAATTTCGGATTCAGCAAGGATAAATAAATAGTGCGAACGTTCAAAATTGTCTCTAAAAAAGATGGTAAAATATATGATAAAATTACCGTTACCAGGAGAAATATTTGTAAATATTTCCAATCATATATTCAGACGATTGAATCTATCCGCTGCATTTAACAAATTTTAATACCACGGGAGACAGACTCAGAGGACTATTCCGCTATAATTGATTACCAGTTGGTATCAAATCAGCATCTAGAGCATTTCAACGATAATCATGAGTACTATATGATTAACGACATACTTATAGACGATATTATAGTGCTGGATAAAACTGTTCACGAACACCAACAAATTTTACATACAGTAGTATAAAGAATATACAGTTACATCAACAAATAAGCCAAAGCGGTTTTAACAAGGCTTCAATTAAATACCTGTGGCACATAATAGATAAAAAAGTCAAAGAACCACCTTCCAGTGAAGAATGTCAAAAACATGTCAAAAACAGAATTTTAAGGAGGAACTCAAATTTCATTCAACATTTCACATCATTTAGTTGCCGCTAATACCAGCAACCCGGATCATATCTCATGTTCATATGTGGAACACAATATTTGATAATATCAACATTATAACATTACTGTTCACAATACGGTTATCACAAAAAACTGAGTGAAACTTTTCCAATACATAACACAAATTATGTTGACAATTTATTTGATTTGATCTTACTATTGTTAAAAGTCTTTAAAGCATATTTCAGTAACTAATTCGAAACACTCAGTTTCTTAAAAACTAATTGCAATTTTCACTCACATATTATTGTTATCAAGATAATTTTTTTATCAGCTATATGTCACTTTAAAACAGTTTAAATTTAGTTTTTCAATATATTGAGTGATATTTTACATTGTGCAATGTTTATTTTGTTTTTAACATTTATTCCAAATTATTGAGTGAAATTTTAATAAAATTTTAAAAACAGTTCTATTAATAATTTAATAGAATGAGTTGAATTTTAGAAATATTTAGTTAGATTAAAAAAGTTCAAATTTAGCTATTGAGTGAAATTCTGAGTTAACTTTGACTATGTCTAATTAAATTAGTGCGTTTTAGTTAGTCCGAGTGAAATATTTATAAAACTACCAGTGACGAAATTTGAGCCAATAATTGTGGCAATGTTTAAATTTCAGTTCGAAAGTTTGGATTATTCAACCGCTTACTGGAAAAACTATTAATAAGAATTTTACTCACTAAATATTAGTCAACAACCTACACTTAAAATTTAAATCTATCATAATCTTTAGAGGCGAAATCGATTATAGACCGTACCTCATTTATTCCAAGACTTTATACTAAGAACCATTCGAATTTTGCTTAACAAAATTACATTTTATAAGTGTTGGAGTGAACACTTTTGACCTTTTCTACTATACGACTGTATTGTTAAATTGAGATATGCTACATAATATTACATTTTACAATCGAATGAAAACCACTCAATTTGTAAATTAAATTAGTATTCAGTATTCAGTATTCAGTATTCAGTATTCAGTATTCAGTATTCAGTATTCAGTATTCAGTATTCAGTATTCAGTATTCAGTATTCAGTATTCAGTATTCAGTATTCAGTATTCAGTATTCAGTATTCAGTATTCAGTATTCAGTATTCAGTATTCAGTATTCAGTATTCAGTATTCAGTATTCAGTATTCAGTATTCAGTATTCAGTATTCAGTATTCAGTATTCAGTATTCAGTATTCAGTATTCAGTATTCAGTATTCAGTATTCAGTATTCAGTATTCAGTATTCAGTATTCAGTATTCAGTATTCAGTATTCAGTATTCAGTATTCAGTATTCAGTATTCAGATTCAGTATTCAAACGATAGTACTAAAAATTAACTAAAAAGCATTTTTTCAGTATTCTGTATGTACATTTTTAGTACATAAACCAAATTTTTGACTAACAATATCAAACCAATTGTAAAACAAAACAATAATTTAAAATCTAAATCTATATGCATAAACAAGCGATAACCAAGCCAAAGCAATCTTTTAAAACTGTTGAGCGTAATTTTAGAACATGTTAGTTTTTTACTCTTTTATTGTGCAAAACTCATTTTTTATTTATGTCATAAAGGTCGCAAATGGTCTTTATGGTTCACGTAAATCATCTTTTAAAATTCATTTAAGGAATTTGGTGATTTTAGAACATAGACTTTAATTACTTAAAGTATATATTTGAACTGTTGACCATGATTTTAGACCTTATTATTTATTTTTCGATAACTATTTCCCAAATAAATTGAGTAAAGTTTTGAGTAAAATTGTGGTTAGATTTAACAACTTTTTTAGTACATTGAAAAAAAAAAACTAAAAATTTAGCTTAATTTTAGTACTCACATTTGATAATAAAAGTTATTTATGACACACGAGCCACAGTTGATTTTTTGGCGCGCCTTTTTGTTTAGAAAATATCCTTTGTTAATAGTACTAAAAATCTATTTCTAAAAGTTAAGTTATTTATGGCATAAAAGTTGCAATCGGTTTTTATTGATCCGAGTAAGTGATCTTTAAATTTGCATGTAAAAAAGTCAGTGCTTTTAGAACATTTAGTACTTAAGTTTGTTTTACTTAAGCTGATTGTATCACAGAATACTTAAAACGTATATTTGAACGGTAAAATTTTCAATTTATTGATTTTAGTATTTTAACATTTATATATAGTTCTAAACAAAATGTGCAGGTGGCAGTGCTTGTATGGTTGACAAAAAGAATAACAAATGTTTAATTTTATTTGAATAATAATTTTATATAATTTTTTAAATTATAATTTTTTTGAATCTGTAATTTATATTATACATCGTGTAACTTCAATGACGTATTTTGTCAGTTTAACTATTATTGCATTTAATTTTCGTGTTAAATAATTTTTTAAAATCTGTAATAATTTTATTTTTTTATTTTATTGCAATTATTACTTGATAATTGATTAATTCATATAAATTTTAGAATTTTGTGTGCATTGAGAGTATGTTGTTTCATAATTTGGGATTGTTGGTGTTTAAAAAAAGAGTTTAACCACATGATGTTGTCTTAGACTAAAAAGCATGTAGAAATTAAAAAAACTATACAGCAAAAATACAAAAAATAAAGTAACCGCTAAGCCTATTATAATTTAGTTTGGCTCTTATCGACGTAAATGTTTCTTGTTTTTTTTAATGCGGTAATGGTGATCAATTTAAAGATTTTATTTTAAGATTAAATTTAACCTTGATTATAAAACTCATCACTTTTAGTTAAATTTAAAGCTAAACCTTTTATACTTAAGCGTGATTTAAGACTTCATTTTAATTTTGTTTTTAGCACAAAGTACTAATTACAGTTGGAGATTATAGCCACTTGGTATAGAGATTTTAAATATATTTTTCATTTCGTATATCTAGCAAAAACTTGATATTAATAATATTAGTTTTATTTTAGTACACACAGTACTAAATTTTTGAAATGATTTTTTATGTAAATATATCATATTTACATATTGATATTGATTTCATCCCTTGTTGTAGTTCATCAAGAAAAGGTTGTTAAAAAAAGATACAGTGACTATGCGCAATATATTAGTCTGTCGAAAGGTGCGGCGCCAAGATTATACAGAAACTAATTAAAATAAATTAACTGGTTGGCTAAGCCATGTATAAATACATCCGTTCTTAAAACCAAACTACTTTTTGTACATAATTTTTGTAGTTTGAATTACAGAGACCGACCTTCAGCATTAAATTATGCAATATTTATATATTGATCGATGTCGTAGTTCTACTTATAAATATTTTAAATGAATAAAACGCGTTACGTACTAGAAAATTAAATAATTCAGCTGACTAATACACAATTTTTTTTTTAGAAATGTTGATATATTGCGAATAGTCCATATATGTATATACAATTTATCTCGTTTATTTACATAACCTTTAAGATTTTACCTTTGCATACATTAAACGAAATTATTTATTAAAATATTTACTTAGTCCACCTACACAATTCTTATATATTTATAACTAATGAATAATCCACCTATGTGCATATGGCTTATAATAATTAATGGAAAAAAATCATTAGGCATTACATCATATGCGCAAACTATATATGCTAAAAATTTTTGTGAATATTTAATTAATTTTCAAAGATTAGGTTTGTGTCACTCATTCGAAATCCGAATTCAGCAACCTCAGGAAACTTACGTCATTTCCCATCATTTTATTTATATATAAACATAAAATAAAAATACTTACGCATATGTTTTTACGATGTTACAACAACAAAAGACAGCTATCCTTGAAATATAGACTATAATATATATATATATATATATATATATAGGGAATAAAATATCACAGATTTGATTTTGCGTTTTACACTCAAAACTTCACTTAATTTTTTTTTCAAACTTTTATTTTATTTATTCACACGAAATCTTAACATACAACATATATTTTCTTATCACAAATATAACCAAAAAAAAAAATTATTTAACAATTTCCAACCAAACCATTTTAAAAATAAAATTTAAATTTTTTTTTCTTAAAACTTAAAATAAATTAACTCAAATCTGCAAAATTATAATTTTTTTTTTACGAAAACAACATTTATTTCGAAATCTCATTCCACTTCACCAATAGTCACACAGTAGAAAAATTAATAAATTTTTTTTTTTACCATAACAACATGACAATCTTAAAAATATTCTCTCGCGTGAGAATATAAAAAAAAAATTTTTTAAATTTAAAAAAAAAAAAAATTGATCGTTAAGTCAATAAAATTTTCTTAAGTCGTTTATGCGCAACAGACTCCGAACAACTGTTTTTTTTATTAATTTTGTTATTTCTCGATTGCAATTAACTCGAATAGACATAAAAAAAAAAAAAAAAAATGGTTGGAAGTAAAGTATACACAAAAAAAACTCTTTTCTTGTGACGACGATTATAGTTTTTTTATTTTATTATGTGTAGTTGTATATAGTTTGATATTTGCTGTTATGAATACATACAGAAATATTTCTGAAAAAAAAAACTAAGATATATTGTATAAAAGAAAAGGTGAAAAAAATAAACAACAACGTGAATACCTTGAAAACGATGGTCAAAACTGTTAAATGTATTCAAAAATATATAAAGTTTTATGTTTGTATGTATATATATATATAGTTATGTTTGAGGGTCTTCAATTTTGTGGTTTTGTGATTATGAATTTTTTCGTTATAGCACAAAGCAGCACCATCATGATATGGTGACGAGATAAGATATAAAACAGAAAAAACGAAAGACTTGACTTCACTCATAGTAGTGTGTAGGTGACGAACCTGAAATTAATTAAATTGTGACGTTTTTTTTTGGTTTATTTATGAAGTCATATAATTCGCAATGAACATTATTAGTAAGCTCCAATAATGTTTAGACATCATAATACATTGCTTAATCTGTTGCATACAACGCGTATTGACCGTGTGGTTTTTGGAAATAAGTGGAACTACATATACACCAGTTTGAAAGGTAAAATTTTGGAACCAGTTCATACCATCATGGGGTACAAAATAGACTCATTATAAGGTATTGACGATTATAAGGTGTTAAAAAAAACTAAGAATTACTAAAATTCCAATAATTTAAAATAGAAGTGTTAAATAATTTTCGTTAATTTAGTTTCGTTAGGTTCGATTTTAAATCATTCTTATCTTCATGGCACAAATAGAAAACTTATTCAGTCTTAGCTTACACTGTGAAAACTTAAGCTCGCTGTGCAAGACTTTACTAACAAAATACCTAACAATTTATTGAGATAAAAAGAAAAAAGAAAATCTTTTGATATTTTCACACAAAATTACTTTCTACCACAGATAATTTTATGAATTTATTATAGTTAACTATTCTAACAATAGGCTCGGAGCCTTCGAAGTTTAAGATGAGAACCGATCAAGTGAATAAACCATTTCAGTTTCAAAGTACCTAAATTGTTCGTTAAGTTACTTGAATCATTAAATCACGCTAAAATTAAATATAAAAGTTGTTTCGTTAAGTTTTTCAATGTTTAATTAAAAGTGTTAAGTCACATTGATACTTCCAATTGCCATTTAAAACCATCACTAGCATCATTAAAACATTTAAATTAGTTATTAAAACTTAGTCTTAATGCGTGTTAAAACTTATCAGCTTTAGTTTGTATTTTATAGTTTTGAAGTGGTGGAAACTTTACCAGCTCCAATAATATCTAACTTCTAAGCGGTAGTTTTCCACACCTTTATAACTACATATAATTGAAATGCAGCAATTCGGATTCGGATTCTTAATTTACGTTGAAAAACTTGTAAGATACATTTAACATAGTTTTCGTTAAATACTCGTTAAATTATTTTAGTACAATTTAATTACTTTTTATTGGTTAATTTTTAAATAATGTTATAATTAAAATAACAAATTTATTCGTTGGTTCGTTAAACTTGAATAGTTTCGTCAAGTTAACTTATCGAAAACAAATTGAATGGTTTAAATAAATTACTATAATGATAAAAATAACCTTTGATTTAACTATGGTTTAAATTGCTAATTTTCGTTAAGTCTGTTATTGAATAATTATTGGTTTTTCTGTCCAAACAGAAAAAATGTTTAAGAATAATAATATCACATTGATATTGTTCGTTAAGTTTGACACAATTTCGAAAAAAATTTCATCGCTATATACAAGATTACTTTGTTGACTCTGCAATTGTTAATTTATCTTAGACCTCCGAGTAATAGTAGTTTGTGGTGAAAATCTATCAAACAATTGGCCACGCTATATTACTTCAAGTTTAAAATTTTTTCGTTCAATAATTTTAATATTCTTTTTTTTTTCTGTTTTTTTTTTATATTCTTATTTAAAAAAAAAATGTGTTTGTTGCTCTTTGGAAAATGTTTTATAGTCAAAATAGAAAAATATTTCGTTGAGTTGTTAAACTAAAAAAGTTTCGTTAAGTTTTACTGACCAGTGAAGTCTTTTAGAAACAAACGAAAATATTTAAAAAACTATTAAAAATTATTTCAATGCTTTACAGTTAAGATCTGCGATTTTCTTAATAATCCTTTCATTGTCTCCCCTTTAACTTTTGTTTTTGAGCTCATTTGGCATGAGTCACTGGCCTTCAGGGTCATATACTGTTAATAGTATTATATCAATATCAGTTTTGTTTGAATTTTCCAGTAGAGGTCAACTCATTGGACTTGTATATTTATTGGGTTTTCACTCACTATATACATCTGCTTGTTATTATGTTTACGTATTACGTGTTGTAATTATATTTACTTGCCGTGTATAGTATTTTCTAATAAGACTTCAGTCTTTTATGTGTCGGTTTTAAACACTCACAGTTTTGATGAGCTATCAATCATGATTTTTTGATTTTGACAAAGCTTCAATTTATGGACAAAACTGGATGGTTTTGAAGGGGCTAACCGCATGCGGTTTACCATATATATGGTAAATTTTATAATTTTTGGAAATACCTAAATTTATGGATGAAACTTAATGGTTTTAAAGGGTTAAAAATCGTGTATTTTCTTGTCTTTATTGACAAAAATTTACCAATGTGTTACTTTTATTGGTCTGCCTGAAGTTAATTTAATTTCCTCAATACATGACATATGTGAGTGCTAAGTACATTTATTGCCGTGTTGTTTTTGAGAAACCAGTTAAACTGCACCTTCACAATGAAAGGCAAGCTCTTGTATAACCGTTTAAGGCCTCCAGGGTCTTAAACAGTTTCATAAACAGTTCATATACTTTTAAAAACCTTGAACATCTGGACTATATTCAGTACGTCACTATATATATACAGTTTCTGTTTTGCAGTTTCCTAAGAAATAAACATTACATTTTCTGAGAACCTTCATAATGCACATGTTCAATAACCTTCTATGAGTAAAAGTTGTGAATCGTTTGTGAGTTTAATTCGCATATCGAGTACTTTACGTTTTTCTCAAGGAATTTCAATTCTAAAATCTTTTTTTCCTGCACTGCGTGTCTTCTATCCATTTCAGTGTCTTACAGTTGATCTGCGTGTTCCTTAATAATCCTATAATTGTTGACCCTTTGACTTTTGTGTGGCATGCTGACTCACAGACTTTCTGGATCGAATATATACTTTTAAAACTAATTTCAGTATTACTTATGTTTGAATTTTCTTGTATAAAGGTCAACTCGTCAGTATCTCACTCATAATTTGATTTGCCGTTATCATGTATATATATATATATATATATATATATATATATATATATATATATATGTGTTCTTTTCCTGTGTGATATATTTAGTTATCCTTTGATCAAACATCGCCTTTTCTTGGGTCGGTGTTGATTCACTGCTCAGTTATATAATCAGGTGTGGTATTAAGGGCACATTCATACTAAAGACTATCATGATTCTGAGGATCGATTTAAAGGTAATATTCTAATGGGCCTATACCACGAAGTATTTTCTGAATTCTGGAAGATTTCAATTAATTTAAAAAAAACTACCGATGTGTTCCTTTATAGTCTGCCTCAAAAATATTTATTTTCCTAATTTTTCTGACATATTTGACGGCTTAGTGGATCTATATAGAAAAACCAGAATACTTTACTTTCTTCGTATATAGTAGCGTAGATGATCTTGAAATATAATATATTATGTGTGCGACGTTATTTTAACATTATTGAAGGACTTACAATTTTGTAGTTTTGTAATTATGTTTTTTTTATACAGCAAAGCTGTATAAGATATAAAAAAATGAAAAACTTAATTTTATTAGAAGTAGAGTAGGTGACGAACCTGAAATTAATTAATTTGCGATTTTTTTTGTGTATAAAGTTATAATGTTATGTGAAGTTATTGCAATGGAAATTGTTAGTTTGTGATTGTCTAATTTAAATCTTAATAGTTATATGAATACATTTTAAGCCTGATTTCATATTTCCGTCAATTGGCTGGAATTCGTGCTTTTTATTTTTATTTAATTAACTATAAACATGGCGTGCTACTATTTTATAACAGTTTGTTCAATGATATCGAGAGAATTGTTGAAAAAAAATAATTGTAATAATCCTAAAGGATATTATTAAATCTCTTCGTCAGTTTAAAAATAATCATGATCCAGATAGTGTCCATTCGAGCTTCTTAAAAAACTTAGTAATGAGTTGGTAATACCTCTATACATTTCATATTTATGGGTCACTTTTGTTGGGAGTAATGGAATTTTTAAACATTCTATAGAGCTGATTAAGGCGAATACTCAATTATTGACGTTATTTATACTGACTTTACAGTAAGGCATTTGTTTCGATCAACTAAGTTATTTTAAGAACAAAAATGAAGAATAGACTTAAAACCGTTAAGTTTTATTTATAAATCAAAAATTTCATAAAATCCAGAAAATCCTCGATGTCCATCAAGACTGTCAAAACTGTCTAATTTTGTCCATAACTTGCAATCAATAAAAAATCCACGATGCCTGAATGCAGAGGTTACAAGATTTCACCTTTCATAAAATACGGAAGGTCTGTCGACTTATGCCCCAAAACAATGAGAGTAACAGAATAAACGTCCTGATAGACCTGAGTGAAATAGAAAAACATACTTTAGATTCACTTTATAGCAAAGATGTATAGACGCACGGTCAAAATCAAAATTGTACTTTAAATAGTAAGACCGATCTATCTTGGAGCCTTATTCATAAATACATTTAGACTGTTAAACAGTATTGGAAGCACCCGACAAACTAATAATTGTAATTGCAAATTATAAACTCGCACAAATACTTAAAACAAAAAAGGTCATCACATTTTAATTAATTTCAAGTTCGTCACCTACACTTCTATACGAGTGAGCTAAGTCTTTCGATTTTTGTTATAATCACAAAACCACAAAATTGAAGATCTTCGACGGTTAAAGTAATCTCTCATACAATATATACTATACTACGAACGAAGATGAGTCAAATGTGTCAGATATTTAGGAAACTATATTTAAATATACTAGAAGCTGACCACATAGTAAAACATCTGTAAATTTTTGTCAACAAATTAAAAAATCCCATTGGGCTGTAGAATTTGATCCGCATAATTTGGATTTTTTTTTTAAATCTTCCAAATCTTCGTGTCACGAGATAATTTCATAATTAATAATAGAAAACAACTGAGTAAATCGTGTTTATTAATTCATCTTTAATTAGCGTAATTAACATTTTTTAATTACTTACAATTACGATACCCATATTTGTGTATATATATATATATATATATATATATATATATATATATATATATATATATATATATACATATATATACATATATATTTATATATATATATATATATATATATATATATATATATATATATATATATATATATATATATATATATATATATATATATATATAAAGAAACTGATATACATGCACCAAGACGATGAGTATAAGATGATGTCATTCGAATCAAATAAAATATTTTCTTATATAATTAGCCATAGAAATATTGCAAACGCAAGAAAGATATTCGATGAAAATACATTTAGATTGTGTTATTATCTCGTATCTTAATTGTTTACTCATATATACACTTAAGTAAAAGCAAGTATACGAATCAAATCTCAAACGACATGAAATATGATCCAATGGAAATATTTTTTCTTTCAAACTGCGAAAATTTATTTATTTTATACTATACAGGGTGTTTCATTTTGAAATGAAAATAAATATAAATATTATTTTACTTTAGTCAGCTAAAAGATATTTTTAAGGTTTATTGCCAGGAACACCTGATGTAAGCCACCGCAAATAGAAGGCGATATACATGAACATTCAAATTATCGCGCTGTGCGGAACAAATTACCGCGCTGCGTGGAAACTATTGTCATGAATTATTCAAATTTTAAATATTTATTTATTCTCATCCCAACTGAAAATTAATGAAGAAAATTCCAGTTCAATCTTCAACGTTTTTCGTGAATATCGACAATCTTTAACGAATTCCCATCTGGACTTGGAACACTGTGATCCAATTTTAGTTTATTTTAATGTTCAAAAGTTACCTGCTGAAACTGTTGAATTGTGGGAGACAAGCATCCGTAACTCAACTGACTACAGCTCGAAGAGATGAAGAGGTTTTTGTATACCCGCATTAAAACTTTAGAGGCGATTGCTGAAAACACGCCCAGCATCATTCTCCTTTAAATCAACGTAAAATGTCACAATGGTTATAACTATGTCGATATGGTGAACGCCATCAAAATTATATTCTGCGACATCAAAATCTAATGTATCATGTTTAGATTCAACAAACAAAGCAATCCTTATAAACTGCAAAGGTATTGAATTTTTCGAAGGAATTAGTCAAAGCCGCAATTATGGGATTTGGCGACATTATGGCAGAAGCCTGTAACCAAATTATGCACTTAATGGTATGTTTAAGAATGCATAACTACCAAATCGATGTCCCCACATTTGTAATACAGAAACTTACAAACATATTGCCTATAGTAAAGTCATCACAAGCGTCGATTGGCCACATATTCAGAACATTCCATTAGCAGATTTCAAATTCTACCAAACTGCTAAAATAGATCTAATTTAAGGAAGTGAAGTTTACGCTGACATAATCCTTAATGGACTGTGAAAATCTGATGGCCTACCAACAGCTCAAAATACACAATTTGACTGGATTCTCATTGGAGCCATCGACGATTAATTTGAAATAACGAGAAAGATGAAATTTAGCTATTTGAAAATCGGGAAATCGATAAAATTAATATTTGACGCCGGGTGCTATTTTGGGTACGTCTCGGCATATTGCTATACAACATTTTACTTAACTGAATAGACGAGTTATGAGAGATCTAACTTTTAAAGCGCAATATAATAAGTGCTTTAATAAATATTTGTAAGATGATCAGATGCAATTGAGTAACACTGTTAAAACCAATTGGAGACTGCACAAGATAGCATTCACCGCAGATTTTAAACAAATGTTTTGTCAGATCTTGGTTCAATTTAATGATGTGCAGTTTCAACGCGAAGTGAAAAACTATCATACAAAGCCACACCGAGAATACTTTCTTAAAACCGTTACCTTTGGTACAAATAGTACTCCATACTTAAGCCAAATTTCAACTTCGAAAATGGGCGAAAATAACGAACAATTGCTATACTAACTATTCCTGAAGGTGATCGTGAAATATACATATCCCCTTAGCACTAAACTAATCTGAGTCAAATAAAACTTTTGGAATTTATTAGCAGCCCTCTGAAGACACGTTTGGATTCAAATTGAACTTTGATGTGCCAACAGAAATAAGTAAATCACCTACAAAACGTAATATCTTATCGATATAGTAGTGCGATTGCACGGCCCGCCACTCGGCTTTATCTCACCTGTAATATTACTACCAAAATTGATAATGCAGGATTTGTAGATTGAAAATTTGAATTAGGATAAAAATGAGATAAGTATACGTTCATGAACTCAAATATTACCGCAGATTAAGGTTCCATCTTGGATATCCTTTACGCGTACATCCAAACTTAATACACTCGAACTACAGAATGCATCTCTGATGCATCTGACAAAGCCTATGCAACGTGCATTTATCTACGAGTGTCTTTCGACAATAAAATGTATAACTATCACCTGCTCTCCTCGAAATCAAAGGTAGATCCTATCAACGTGCCATCAACACTTCGACTAGAGGTAATGAGTACAGCATTATTATAGCCAACTTATTGTGCCATGTTACCCGAAATTTGCAACTTCCAAAAAAGCCAACTCTTTTGGACAGATTCAAAATTGTGTTGCATTCAGAGTCGGTGCTTTCATAGGTGCAGATGGTGCAGTAAACCATGATGGGACGCCAAAACTATGGGGCGGCAAAAAAGTGGATTAGTTGAGTTCTCATTGGATTTTTCCATTTAGGATTATTCATAAATGATTGGAGACAAGGGTTTGATAACGCATCGTTTATAAAAGAGGGAAAATATTGAAATACAGGTAAGTTTGAGGATTAGAACCACATATTTCTTTAGTTCCGACATTTTTCAATGTTCATATGTATTTTATGCTAATTCATTTTAATAATAGATTATAGGTTGAAAATTGAAGAATATTACATTTGGTTAAACTTGAAAAATTTCGTTAAGTTAACGGAAATGTGTTAAAAAAATCTATTAGAATTACTACAATTCCAATAGTTTTCGAATGAAATTTTTAATCGACATTGATGATTTTCGTTAATTTATAGTTTAGTTTCGATTTTAAATCATTCTTGTCTAAATGGCAAATAGAAAACATATTAAAATCTAAACTTAAACTGTAAAAACTTAAGCTCACCGTGTGAGACTTTTTAACCAAATTGCTAGAAATTTATTGAGTTAGAAAAGTGAAAAAACATTTGATATTTTCACGGTTGCCGAATAATTCAGCAAAGTTTGTACGACCTGCTCAAATTGTATTACTTTCTACCACAGATAGCTTTTATGATTTTATAATTGTTTAATAATCTTACAATATGCCAGGAGCTTTCGAAGTTTAAGATGAGAACCTATCAAGTGAATAAACCATTTTAGTTTCAGATTTTTAGATTGTTCGTTAAGTTACTTGAATCATTGTGCGCTCTAAAATTAAATATCCATGTTGTTTCGTTAAGTTTTGTTAATGTTTATAAAAATGTCAAGTTAGAATTATGTTTCCAATTTCCATTAGAAACCATCACTATATCATAGCTTCATAAACACGTTTAAATTAATTATTCAAATATCAATTTTAGTTTGTATTTTGAATTTCTATACCAACATCTATTATATTTTAAGTGGAGAAAACTTTACCAGTTATAATAATAGTTGGCTTCTAAATGGTGATTTTCTACACCTTTAACTGAATATGCTTTAATTGTAAAAAGTTATTCGGATTCATAATTCGTTAATTTACTTTCAAAAACTTATAAGATTCATTTTAATAGGTTTCGTTAAATATTCGTTAAGTTATTTGAATACAATTTAATTAATTTTTATTGTTAGTTTTTAAACATTATTATAATAAAAATAACTAAAATTATTCGTTGTTTCGTTTAACTTGAAAAGTTTTGTCAAATTAACTTAACGAAAAGGTGTTTTTTAATTAAACAAATTGAATGGATTAAATAAATTACTAATAACATAAATAACCTATGATTTAACGTTTGTTCAAATTGCTAATTTTTTTAAATTTATTTTTTTGTTAATTTCGTGTTTGAATCGTTCTTGGCTTTTTGGTCCAAACAGAAAATAATGTAAAGATATAAATATCACACTGATATGTCTCGTCAAATTCTGTGACAGTTATGTATAAAATTTCGTCGCTATACAGGATTACTTTGTTGACTCTATTATACAATAATTGTTAGTTCATTTTAAATTAGGCTTCCCGAGTAATAATTTGAGGTAAATATCTATCTCGTTAAATATTCGTTAATTTGTTTGAGTACAGTTAAAAAAATTATTTGTTATTTTTTTAAAAACGTTATATCAAATCAATCGTTATATAATCAAAATACAATAATATTTTGTGGGGTCATTAACCTAAAAAAATTTCGTTTATTTTCGTTAAGTAGCGTTGCAACCGTTAATTTTGGATTTATTTGATTTATATGAAGCTTAAGTGGAAACGAAAGAACTCTTTGACGCCACAATAATGTGGGAATGGATTACTGTTTGGGGCGTCACTTGACATGGGATATTTCTTCAATGGATATTGTTCATTTTCCTTTATGGTGGAAGGGACCAGCTTTTTTGCAGCAATCGATGGAAGATATAACATCAACCTCACTATAGTTAAAACTTCTACAGAGGTTTTCGTCATACTATAAATTGATTCGTATTACTGCCCTTCAATTATTTATTAGTAAGTTGCGCCACAAAACAACACATCTTCCTTTGACCTACAGGGAACTAAATATAGCTCGTAACCATTGGATCAGAATCATTCAACATGAACTTTGTTCACAAAAATATGCGTTGTTGCATGGGAAATTGTTAACCAAAACGAAGAGCAACCTACTGAAGTTAAATCTATGTTTAGACGACCAACAAATTATTAGAGTGAACAAAGCTTTGATGAAAAATTTCCAATCATATACTGCCATCAAAAAGTGAGTTTACTAATAAGCTAGTTTACTTATCAACTCAAGAAATTCGTTTCGTTTCTGAATAAATTTTTTTTTTGAAATGCTTCCGTCTACGTGCCTAAACAGCCAAACAACGAATGAGTGCTCTTCTGTCCTCATGAGTTCAACCCACTTTCGTATTCAGTTCGACAGGCGTCTACTTCGCTTTCACTTTCGTATGCTTAGCTACTAGAGCCATTCATGTCGAACTAGTTGGAGATACAACGACGTTTCTCACAGCTCTCAGAAGATTTCTAGCGAAAAGGAACATGTGCTTGCATATTTATAGTGACTGTACTACTAATCAATTAAAATCACAAGAAAGGTCGCGGCTGCATCAAATGGAAAAAATGTACTCCCATTTCTTACTAATTACTCCCTTCAATGGAATTTTATACTCCCACCCGCTCCACATTTTGGAGGCATTTGAAAAGCTGAAGTCAAATCCGTAAAGTACTATTTGAAACGGGTTTGTGATAAGAAGGCAC
Organism: Tipula confusa; assembly: GCA_963556175.1. Classification (NCBI taxonomy): domain Eukaryota; kingdom Metazoa; phylum Arthropoda; class Insecta; order Diptera; family Tipulidae; genus Tipula; species Tipula confusa. Next base: position 91,920,645 of record OY744477.1, read on the forward strand.
TTATACGTTTGAAGAGTGGATAATACTTCTAACCGAAATAGCAGGGTGTTTAAACAGTCGACTATTGAGCGCATTCACTGTAGATCCTAATAATTTAACTGCCATCACGACAAACCATTTTCTGAATGGAGACTTGATGAGAGACTTGCCTGAACTAGATGGGATTTCTTCGTTTAATCTCCCAAGCAGATGGTGTGGTATTATGCACATGAAACAAAATGTTAGATGACGTTGGAGTGCAGACTAAAGAAAACCTGTAAATAAGGGACCTTATAGTGAAGAATGAGAAGATTACCACCTGTTAACTGGTTGATGGGTATAATAACTAAATTACACCCAGGTAATGACAATTTAGTAAGAGTCGCTACCCTTCGAACCAAAATGAGCCAAAATGATTTGGATAGCCGATTTTTCGGTAATTTCCATTTACGGTTTGTTGTCCTCCAGCAACTTGGTTAGCGATAAGTATATATGTTATTCAATTTATATTTTGTGGAAAACACGAGTCAGGCCACAACGTTAATTTTGTTACTGTAGGATTGCTTTCTAAAGCATTTGATATAATTTGTACGAGCGCTGATGCAATATCATTACTGGTTTTTCCCACTAATATTTTCCACTAAAACACAAGGCTTTTCTTAAGTGTAAAAGTATTTATGTATGACATATCCAAAAACAACATATGTGAATGATTTAATAGAACTATTACCTATCACCCCACTCCAAATGCTTTCAGGAGTGCAAACACATTTAAAGGTCAAAGCAATTAATAACAGAGCCTTTTCCTTCTCCTGTTTGGCTTGTTAATGTTGTTGTTTCTGTTTGGCTTATTGATGTTTGAAAGTCAAATTTTTTTGCGTCCCCTTAAAGTTTTCAAGAGAATACAATTAACACAGCAATTGCACTGGTCCTGTTTCGGATCATAAAATACGTAATTAAAATGAATATTTTGGAATAAATGTCTTAAAAATAACTATATAGAAGAAATGATGTCAAAGCTGAATACCTACGTTTGCTTATTAAAGAGAGAAAATAAAGACGTGAAATTGGTCAATGAAGCTGCTCGACATACAATCCTAACGAAAATTGACTTAATGTCGAAGAATAATGAATAATTTCAAAATAAGTAAAACTGAGTATTTCTTGAGTATTATTCCCAATTACTTAATGAAAACTCTCTGGCATGGATTTTCTAGCATTTTTGTCGTTATTTGATGGCAGATATTTTTTATTGGGACAAACATTTTATTTGGTTGCCTTTCAGCTTCTTCCACCATTTTGTGTTATTCTTCATTGAATTTAAATCAGGACTTTGCGATGGCCAATCAGGTGTTTTTTATCCAAATCTCTTTGAAACTTTTTGTAAATTGAGGCGTACTTATCTTTTAAGGTAGGATTATTTGATTACCAACGCTATTGTATCTTACGCAAACCCTTACCATTATTTTATTACCACCACTATGGCAAGTTTGCAAAATAATGCTGCATTTTTTTTTGCTCAGAAATGGAATAAAAGTATTGTTTTGCCGATAAATCTTGGCAAGTTTAAGTCACTTTCTCTGGTTTGTAATGGCTTATTTAAAATATAGTATAAGCTTTGAGGGCTGCGTTTAGGAGTATTGTTTCGTCTTCTTTTACGGTTGAAGCTTGTTTTGCCTCTCTCCTTTGTATTTACATTTTTAAAGTTTCTTTGCTTTGACCACCTGTAACATTTTTAATAATACATTTAAAAACAATCGAAGTTCCCGTTACTAGAGAATTTTTTTTCTACTGAACTTTTTTCATAATATTTTAGGCAAGTGGCATATATCTACTACGACTAATGATAAGCCTCAGTGTCACGAAAAATGGGTACTGGAACAACCAAGTGCAATAAATATCCTATACCAGATTACGCATTAAGCAGGTGGCCATGTCCACCGTACATCTGTTTTTACATATACTTGGAATGACAAGGAAGCGTACTAGTTAAATTAAAGAGATCGACTCGGTTACACGCACCTTGGCGGCCAACAGTTAGTAAAATTTTTTGGGGGTAGGAAAAGGAAGGTATGTCAGTAATGACAGAATTGGTCCAGTTTCCCAGTAGCCAATATTTAAACTACTGTTATAGCATAAGACAATCACAATTATAATGAACTGCTTTGCATTCTGTCAGCTCTTCTCAGCATCTCCAGTGTGCCATCCAACTGTAATCTGCAATGTTTTCCTAAAAAAAAACTATATTAATGCGTAAATTTTTCAAAGCCGTAGGCTGTAATAAATTGTATTAGCTATTGCCTGAAATTTACAGTTAGTTAATTTATTACAAAAATAATTTATAAGATAGAGGATCTTAATGATTGTGATAACCTTCAAAAAAATATAGATTTTTTATAAGGTGCAAACTAAACAAACTGGAATTTAATAACTTTTATCCAACTCACCGAGAAGATATTGAATAAAACTAACGCATTGATGGATTTTCTGTTTTGAACCTGCAAAGATTTGAAAACGGTTTATAATACGTTAGTGAGATTTCAGATTGGATATTTATAAATTACTTGGTATCCTCAGTACGAGATAAGAAGTAATCGTATTACAAGTGTTAAACGTCTATTTACATAAAAAACGAACTAACGGCCCATTTCAATAAACAGAAGGTCACCTATTGAGCGGTATATATAAAGAAACTTTAAGTGTAAAAACAGGTAATGATATTGCACCAGCGCACACGTATACAAATTATATCAAATGTTGCCCACAGAATTTGTCTCCTTGACCTCGGCCCGCAGTCCGGCTAACCTCAGTCCCGAGGGGTGGATGTTATTTTGCCGAGGTCCAATGGAAACTTTCTGGGCTGCGATCACATTTTTGTTTAAACTATAACACACACACACACACACACACACACACACAACTCCGTACTGCATCACTCTCCCTGATCAGTTAGACAAATAATTTATCGTCTCCCAGCTATTTAAAATTGTGTTTTTGTTGGCTTGATTTTATAAGTTATCTTTTGGTTTCGAACTTATTTTTAAGCAACACTAGTGAACTGTATCCTTTTAAAGTATTAATTAATTCCGTTTTCAGTGCAATTCCGCATAACAACTAAACTAGGAAGCATACAAGCACTTTCAAAATTTCAATTGGTGCAGTGGTTAAAGCTGCGGTGTTTGGGACGAGAGGTATCGGGTTCGAATCCCAACGGGGTAGGGTTGCAAAAGGGATTTTTTATCACTCGATTACGATCGGTGATGACGATGAACACAACCATGACCCCCCGTTAGAGTGCAGAATTCATGGGCCGAACCATCGTCCATGCCAGTACAGCCTGGCTGGAGCAATGCAATGTGCAGATGGATATTTGAAAAAACGCGAACCTGTATTCGCGCGTCCTCGATTTCGCTACTAATGGCGTAGAGTAGGACGTTGATTACCCACGAAAGAGTTGGGAGAGCTTCGGCCTCAAAACAGATTGCATAGAAAATAAACGAACAAACAAACAAACAGCAGTATTGAAAGAAATTTAAAACTTTTTTTTATATTTATAGCCTCGTTTCATTGCAATAGGTCACATCAAACTTTTAAAATCAAATAAACCTGCTGAGTTTCAGACTAACTTAAACCAGTTAAGGAACTGGAAATGATTTACCGAATATCTTTCTATACATAATTGTTGACGATAAAATAAAACGATAAAAGCAAATGAAAACTTCATGATATTTTTTTTTGCATTATCATATCATCGAAACGGGTACCGGTTGAAACTGGATATTTTACAACTGGATTGGACGAAACGGGATAATTCAAAACTGGATATTTTAAAACGAGATAAGGTACAAAACGAGATATGGTACAAAACGGGTTATTTCAAAATTGGATAAGTCAAAACGAGATAAGATACAAAACGAGATATGGTACAACACTGGATATTTCAAAACAGGATATTTCGACATGTGATTTAATTTTAAAATGATTGTTTGGGGAAGTTCTGGAATATGGCCAATAAGGAAGGAACTCAGCAAGTTCTTAACCGTTATGATAAAATTCTATATGTAGGATGAAAATGTTGATGAAAATTAATTAATGTTTCTCACATAGATTCTCTAAAAAAAAGAAAAGTTATACTAAGTAAAAGAATAAAAAATAGATGAAGATGAATTTTACTGACAGTAAACTCGATCAAGTCAATGATTATTTTAATAAGATGAGAAAAGCAGCAATTTAAAAAAAAACATTAAGTGAAGGAAAATTCTATCTCTCTGCTTAAAATTATTCAAGTATGAAACCTTACTGGCCATATACCAGAGGTTTTCCCAAAAAAGGTTTTAAAATTTTAATTATACAATTAAAGAAAAAAAACATTAAGTCAAGAAATTATATTTCTCTTCTTAGAAATATTCAAGTATGAAACCTTACTGGCCTTATTCCAGAACTTTCTCAACAAATCATTTTTAAATCCCATTTTCTTCCTACGTATCGAATTCAAAATCGGTTAAGAACTCGCCGAGTTCCTCCCTAATTGGTCATATTCCAGAACTTTCCTAAAAATCATTTTAGGTTTAAATCACATGTCGAAATATCCTGTTTTGAAATATCCAGTGTTACTGGATACCATATCACCGTTTGTACCTTATCTCGTTGAATTATCCAATTTTGAAATATCCAGTTTTATACCTTATCTCGTTTTGTCAAATCCTAGGAAAGAGAAAACTTTTTCTTTATATTAGCAAAAAAAAATAGGCTATAGCCAATTAATAGTGATTGACGATGTTTTATGGTGAAAGTCCACTTTAACCGATTTATATGTAAAATAATTTATTTTAAATAGCAACATATATTTTAGTTGGCAACAACTTTTTTGTTTGACTGATTGGGATCGACTAATCAACTTGGAAAAAACAAATGTTATTTTTATAATGAAAATTGTTTTGTCATCGCACATACGATTGATTGAAAATTCAATCAAATTGAAGATGCGTTACGACACAACCATCAATCGGTTAACTCAAATTTATGAACTTCAAACAATTGGCGAAAAATTGAATAATTTTTTTATAAATGCGCCTCAAAATTAAATGCACCATCTAATACTGGTTTCAGACCAAGTTAAAAAATTACACTCTGTCCGGTTTCTCTGAACTCGTTACTACTTCGAAAATTTAAATTGTAGGACCAATTGAAACTATCTTATATATTGGTACCAGTGGTAAAATCCGTGATTGGTTTAAAAATTACATCGAAAATGTACAAAATTGTCGTCTAGTTGTCTAAATTGATAAGACACTAAGCAGTCCAGAGTGAGGGTTTTGGTTGTAAACCGGCAAGTGATTCATTCAAAGTTCACTTACGTTCTAGATGTAAAATTTAATTAGTCAGAGAAAATAGAACACTTCAGATAAATTAAAAATGTCACATTTAGCATTTTACTTAAATTTGCATGTCCCAAATCTCAATCTACGATCAAAATTCGGGCACAAGTCTCATTACTGTTCTTGATCAATTTTTGGAATTGACCTTTTAGAACATGCTACAGCTTTTGCCGATGACTTCGCCTTAAGGTATGCTACTACTAAGACCTTTTCTGTAATTAAGATATTGATGGAAGCAGATCTAAACACTATTTATAAGTAAATGGTTTTATCATTATCGGCTTGCCGTAAGTAACAAATATAAAGTATTGTACTTCACGCGACATAATATTACTACGCTCTTTAAGAATTTAAATATTTAGGTATAACAGTCGATTCACTATGCTTATTTGGAAGTCCCGCACATCAATAATACTAGAAAGAATGTAATAGGCGATACTTATAAGTTTTATAAACTTGAAAAATGTTGCTCGGTCATTATTCTTAGCAAACTTTATTAATTATGCTTTAGTAGAGTCAATGTTATTGTATGGAATACCTAGTTGGGAACCGTATTTGTTTTGCAAATTTAGAAGTTTTATTTATTGCCCAAAAATAGATAACAAAACTAATCTATCACCGACCTATAAAACCATTACACCAAACCCATTGTTTCGACAACTAAAGTTGTTGCCACTAAGAATAAACTTCCTCTCGAATTCAAAGAGATATTTGTGCAGTCGTTGGTTCAGGGTCCACCTTTCATAAACAATGGTTAGCATCGGTAATATTTTGGCTTTATAAAGCGCATGCTTTAAGCGCATTGTTCATACAATGTTCTGCTCCTTTTTTTTAAAAATAAATCACCCTGTATTTTCTTGAGGCTTGCACACTGCATGAGATCATATTGAAAAAAAATAAATGTTTCGATATAAAATTTATAAGAAATGTATAAGTGTTTTTTTTGCAAATCTCTCATATAACATATTAGCGCGATTAAAAAAAAAAAAAAAAAAAAAACTTAATATGGTAAAAATAAAATTAAGACTGGTTTGGTTACTTTTATTTTCTTTGGAAAGAGCGAACGAATTATATCTTTTAAATGCTTATATAGTCAAGAGTTGCAACCAATACACTGCCGCAAAAAAAAAATTAAAAAGAAAAACAGAAAATGTAGCCATAATATTATGAGAGCGGAGAATTCGATCGGTGGAGGTAAAATGTATTATTATTTTATGTAAAATGTTATCCGATCAATGTTAATCACTTGGAAATATAAAGTATTTATATTGGAATATATAATATAAAATAAAAATATTATGCGGTTTTTACAGGCCATTGCTGGCCTTCGCCGTATCAACAACTCTACCTTGAGAAAAAAATTTTTGCTGCACCACCCGTTTAAGATGAGCTTGCAAACCGTGACTTTTCTTAAAATTCGTGATGTCATGGCAATTTAAGAGAACTCAGTAAGTAATGTCTCTGCGTGTCTCGAAGAAAACGGTTCTTTTTAGTCTATGCATGGCCAGCGTTAATTTCTCGTTGCGAACATTTAGTAATTCAGATAAAAGATTCTTACAAATTTGATCGTTCTTACAGATTTGTGTCCTGGTCCGAATAGTAATAGACCAGGTCTGAATTCATATTTAGTCGCCTCCTACGATCAGCCATGGATGCTGTGGTGGAATTCTAAGGATAAAATGTCGTAAATCATTTACGAGACATGCAAGTACTCCGACCACAGTGGCTTATAAGGTATATAACTATACATAAAAAAAAACTATATTACAATAAATCATTATTAACCCTTTAAGTAGGGCGGAAACAAAACATTTATACAATATCGAGGCACATTTTGCAGTAAAGGGTTAATCATTTTTGCTTCAGTTCGTTTTATGGTTATTTTTTTACTTTACATTTTTTTTTATACAATTTAAGATAATAATAAAAGCAAATCGTGTAGGCCAAAGCGGACCTCGCGAATTGTATAAAAAATTGGAATACAAAGAAAATGGTAATATTTAAATATGGATGAAGTTATGTATATATAGTTATGAGTAAAGATATAATTTACTCGTTGAGTAGTTATTAATGGAGGTTGAATATATTCATAAACTAAGTTAAAATCAAATCAAATTTTTATGAATATCACTTACGACAGTATAACTATTTAACAATATGTAATTTGAAGGTCGAAATTTTGCAATTACTGTTCGAAAAGTTCACCCACTGTGAATATTATTGATTGGTTTAGTCCTTTATAAATATAATGTTAAAAGATCTACAAATAATATTTTTGATGTTAAATCAGGTCAAAGACGTATATTTATTGGTTATATACAAAATTATGGCATAACCTTAAAATATCCTTGTGGTTGAAGAGCGCTCGGTAAGTGTTATCATCGTCGCGTTTGAGGCCATATATATCAAGCGCATTACTGTTTTCTTTGGAATATCAACAGCCAATTCTTATTATCATCCATCAGATTACAATTCTCACAACTATACGTGGTTATACGCATCTCATCAACAATTTGTCCACCTTAGACTTGTCGGTCTTTGCAAGACTACTTTTTCTGCGATAAGACCAGAGGCGAGGCGATGGAAACCCACCATTCCTTTAAATGTGTGGACATACCGCTAATAACATTCCAATAACGGAATAACACAACAGAATTTTAGAAATAACTTCTTTGATTTGGACCGCACAATGGCATCACGTATGATTAACCGATAATCGATCAGATTGTGCATCAAAAGGAAACATTGCAAAGGAACTTAAGTTCAACAATTTATTATGGATTGGGCCAAACTGGTTACAGAGGTTTAACATAACATGGGCCAAAACAACCCACAAATTTGGAACCTAAAATAGTGACACTTGCAACATCAGCAAAAGCTCTGTTTATGCAAATAATATAAAGATTTCAAAAATAAAGAAAATAATCCGCGTCATCAACATCAGTCGGCGATTTATACATAAAGTGCACTCTCAGTAAGAGTTAAATTAGTCATGGGATATATAGCGAGCGGTATTTGTTTAATTGGTTACTAAAACACTGCAAATGTTGAAGAGCCCTATTCCAATGGGTTAGCAGTTTTAAAGAAACCAACCTTGTGATAGCCGAAACACAGCTGACTAAAGAAAATATGTTCGTTATCGGAGTGGAACAGCTATTTATACATATATCTTCACCACATTTTGAAAGACTCTGGAAAGCAATCCTCAATAAAATATCACCTTAAAAAGAGTTATTATATGGAAGCACAACGTTTACTGATTAAGAACTAATTATGACCTAGCTACTAAGAGCTCATTCTGGGCAAATTTAGATTGATTTGAAGATTTGAAAGAGCTCGACAATGGTCTTGAAAAAAAGTAAAGAAATATTGCCAGTGAAAACTTTTATTAGGAGATCAGGTTTAAAACATACTTAGATCACCATCGAACATTGGCACTAGAACGCTACCATGCGAGATACCTGCACTAATATCATTTTAGCAAGTTTAGTTATACCATTTGGTCTAACTAACCATGTACGGCTTCTGTATAGAAGGTATTTAGTTCTGCAGAATAAAAACAAATGCTTCGAGAGGAGCTCTTTTATTGTGTAGATCAGTTCAACAAGCCAAAATTGGACAAATACTAGTGCAAAATCCAAGAAAACCGCAGAGTAATATTGATTTTCTTCGTTAAGGTATATCTTTGATTGTAATTAAAATTCCATGCACTTGCTTTGTGGCCATTATGTTGATTTCGGAACTCAAACTGATGGTCTGATGTAATTGGCTTTTCTTCTAATACTGGTTTCAGTTTTGTTAGTAAGATCTTTTCAAACAGCTTTGAGATCATCGGAAGCATGCTTATTGGACTGGTAATAAGAAACTTGTGTTTTATTTTCCCCCCGTTTATGAACCATAGGATCAGAGATATCTTCAATTTTTGTAGAATATGGCTAGTTCGCATCATCGTGTTGAAAATTAATGTTATTACTTTAATGCATTTATGTGGTAATTCTCTTATAATTTTTCCAGAAATAAGATCTTATCCTATAGTGTGCCGTTTTTGGGCTTATGCACATTTTGATAGTATTTGTGTGGTAAGAATACTGTTTTACGATAAACGGTAAAATCAGATTGCCTAGTTCCAGTTGGTAGTCTTAGCGGCAGGTTTGGGTTTGTTGGTGTTTTTTAATATTTCTTCTTCCCACAATGAAAATCTTTGGGTCCTTATAGCTCTATTTAGTTTCCAATTCAACAATTTTGGTTTAGTTTTTTGCCGTTGCCTCCAAATCCTTCGTTTTTCTTGAATCATTTCCTGGTATTATGTTAAAGTTCGTTAATTTTTTCAGAAGTTTTTATAGCGGATGTATAGCGTTTTCAGCTGACAATTCTCGTATATGTGCTAGATTTTTTGCTGCTGCATCAATATTTGCAGGCGTATTAACTGGGATATTCAGTTGACAGTTTTGTTCAACTGGTCTCATTTATTGATTCCAATTGGTTAGCTTCTTTGTTAGGCGTTTCGTAGTTGCTGACTTAAGGACGTCACTGAGGTTACTATTACCAGTGAAAGGTTAGATGACCTTCATAACAATCAGTGCTATTAGCAAAAGTATCATGCCTTTTCTCCATCTGACAGGGATATTTTGTTCTCATTCCAAGGAACGTTTCATCGGTCGTAAACTTGGTGCCTCTTAACTTTTACGCATAATTTTTGATTTGACGCCTTCACTAGTTTGGATATAAATCCGCTTTATAGAAACAATTAGTGATTGTTCCAAGTTTTATTTTATCCCATGAACGTTTCAAGGAATGAAGAGTTCAATAATATGTAAACGAAAGTCAAGCAACCATTTGCGAGGTTTTTAAAAGAAACGTGATCGATTAAGAACATAAACAAATCGAAAACCCTCCTCTTGGTAGGATAGTATACCTTATCAAGCAGCACTGGAAACTGCACCTTAAGAATACTTGCAACAGCTTTAAGCAAGAAAGCACTATAGTTGGATGGAAAACAGTAAGCAGCTGAATACAGCAATATTCCAGTCGAAAATAAGAAATACTACTACTATTCAGTGCTAAGCACCTACGGAAGATAAGCACATAGGAACAGATAATACAGACATGACCAATCATTTTGGACCAATAACGAAACTGGCCTAGTTGCTGAAAAATGGTCACAATTAGAAGACGCCTACATGACAGCTACTAGTGTACTAGGATGCCAAGACAACATGAGGAACCCGTGGATAAGAGATTAAATTGAGAAACAATGCAACTTGAGCAACAGTTTTGTCATCAAAAACACGGCAGAAATCAGAAAGAAATGTGAAGGTACTGCTCGTCAGGTAAAATAAATGGCACGGAGTGATCACAGAAAATACACTGAGGGGCACCATCGATACAGCTGAATAAGCAGCAGCAAATAGAAACATGCTACAATCATGCGAAGGGTCACCGAAAAGTTAACCTACATTCCACAAATTAGTGATGTAGCAGGCCAAACTCTAACCTCTGAAAATCAACAGCTACAAATAGGTGAAAAGAATTCTTCGAAGATAACCGCATAGACACTGAAGAAATGACGCATTTCCAGATGGAAACTATAACGATACAATCAACATCCATCCACCAACGGAGAGGGAAGTTACAAGTGCCATAAGGATGTTAAAGAAGAAATAAGTTGCTGTATCGGAAAACATCCCACTTGAGCTACTAAATGGTGATATATATACAGCAGCGTTGGTCCTAACACCCCACTATAGTAGTGGAAGTTTGGTGTACAGGTAGAATACCAGAGAGATGGAAATGAAAGTATTGGCGATGATTTCACCTGGCCTTAGACTTTGAAGGAGTTGCACTGATCAAATCCATATAATTCGGATCATAATTGGATAATTTACCGAATGGAGCTCATCTCTTGTAAAATCAGTACCACTGTATGATTGTGAAACATGGAAAAACATGCAGAAAATCACACGAAGATTCTAGCGATTTGAAAATAAATGAGAAACAAAATCAAAAGAATTCCTTCTGCAAACAAGGCAAATTGACATATTATAGAGAAAAAAAATTAGGAAAGAATTTTTAAAAGCCTAACTGAAGCGAAACAACTATATAGGTATAAGACATGGATTGAGTTAAAGGCAATTTCCCCCAATAGCGGGAAATGGTCTAGCATAATTTATAGTAGATCCCCTATGCTCCTAAATTTCAGATAAAACGATTTTTTACCACATTCGTGCTCGGTAAAAAGCATCGGGAATAAATACTCTAGTCTTATGGTTTCTTTTGTGCTGGTGATTTGGCGAGGTCTGGTACTCAAAGTTAAATCTTTTTTAACTCGAGCATGGATATAGTGGATGGAGTCATCTATCATTTGAGTGTTTTGAACAATTGGAATACGATAAAGATGTTTCGTTATAAACGAATGTAATATCCCTTTAACCGGTAAATGATTTTATAATCGGTCAATGATCGTATTTAAATTGTTGGGATTTAAATTCGATTTATGAATTAAAATTTATTTATATGTAATAATTAAAATCATAAATGTTTATTATATACCATATAATACTTTTCAAATGGCATCAATAACTCAATTCGACCAAAACTGTATAGTAATTGAAATATGTTGAGCACGGCAGGATAGATTTCATTGGTTAATTTAGTTTGTTCACTTTAACTGACCTATACCTGCTATTTCGGAAGATTGTTGTAAATTTATTTAACTATACATAGTTATTGAAGGTTGTCTAGCTTCTTTAGATCAAAAAAGTATTTAGAAACATTGAAATGCTAATGATATTTAATATTTCATCAGTTAAAATGTTAACATAATATTTTGATCTCTTAATCCCGCATATATGTATATATATATATATATATATATATATATATATATATATATATATATATATATATATATATATATATATATATATATATATATATATATATATATATATATATATATATATATATATATTATATATATATATATATATATATATATATATATATATATATATATATATATATATATATATTTATATATATATATATATATATATATATATATATATTCATAAAAAATTTTTATATATTTAGAAATTTTGTAATCAAACTAGACGTTTATTTTAGAAACATTTCAATGCATTAAATTAACTTACATCAACAAATTTAAAAACATGATAAAAAATGCACATGATAATGTAAACAGAGAGACAAATAATAATATTTTTCATCAGACAACCTTGGGACCGACAATCATTGGTTAGTAAATCTCTCAGACAGTAATATTCCTGATAAAGTGTCAACAGTTCTCGAATTTGGAGATATATTTTGCCCTCCAGTTTCAATAAAACTGTTCCGTATACATCCAGATTATTGCGGACATTGAAGGAGCACTTATAAAAATTACCAATGAACCAATGATTAGACCAACCCTAGCTTTGTAATCAATTAGTAACATTTTAACCAATTTTAAAAATCAAGATAGACGTACAAATCGCACAAACCTTGTTGATAGTTGTCTCGTACGTAATATTTCTGCTACAAGAAAATTCGTAAAGGGTCACCCAGAAATATTTGTGACAAAGGCTAATAAAGGCAATATAACAGTTATAGTAAAACGGTCCAATTATGTGAACAAGTTGCTGTCTATGTTGGCTGACAACAATATTTATCAACCAGTGTTAAAAGACAATTCAATATCCATCCAAACAAAACTAAATCGGATGATTACTGTTTGGCAAATTGACGATAGAGTAACAGATATAGAGGCTAGGTCGCTAAGATGCTATCATGGCGTAATACATAAATTTAACACGCTTTATCGACCTTACGGTAAGTGCAATCGAGACACCTTTATATGCTCTATCTTCCTTTTTTTCAAAATCTTAAATAATACTGTAGGTTAATCTAAAACCACTGTAAAAAATTTGGCCTTAAATCAATTTGACCTTAAAGCTTTTCAAGGAAGGAAAAAAAAGAACTCTAAGACAAAGTTGAAGAAGAATCAATTTATCGAGGCAATGGAGCTTGTACTTCATAATTGTGAATTCTCCTTTGATGGAAAATCACTACTTCACGTAATATGAGAACTTAATTTAAATTTACCAGGAGTTATAGTGTGGTGTGGATTGTCAGAGCAGGGTTTAATTGGGCCATTCTTTTTTGATAACACTGTGACTGGTGCCGTTTATTTGAATTTGCTACGGGAAAATGTCATGCCAGGTATTCTTGAACAGTTTGGTGATGGCACAGATTTTTATTTTCAGCAAGATGAAGCACCTTCTCACTACCATCGTGATGTGAGAGCTTACCTAAATGAATAATTGCCAAACAAATGGATTGGACGAAGAGGTTCCATCGAATGGCCCTCGCGCTCTGTAGACCTCACGCCATTAGATTTTTTTGGGGACTCATCAAAGATAAGGTTTATTTATCAAAACCGGCAGCAGTCAACCAATTTAAGGCGGAAATTAAAAGAGAATGCAGTGAGATTACAATTGAAATGATTCGCCAGATTTGCGATTCTATTGCTTTGCATTATCAGCAATGTTTAGATAAAAATGGGCATCAATTTGAATACTTGCGCTGTACTAATGAAATCTATCTTTTTCATTTTATACTATTAATTTGTAATATATCTAAATAAATACTATTTTTATAATCAAGTAAAGTGTGTATACATTTTTTTGGGACACTCTGTATTTATATATATATATATATATATATATATATATATATATATATATATATATACAGGGTGGCTGAGACCAAATGTTACTGACTTCACTCTGATGTCATTTGTGTAGTTGTCATTTTCGCTCGTCAATTTTTTGACAGATTGAAGTTTGGTTAGTTGTTTACATGTGGTCAACAAATAATTGTTCTAAATTAATATCTTAATAAAAAAATCGTAATGGAATTCAAACGTAATAGTGTAATTGCACTGTATTCGGGTGGAAATTCACAAACAGCAATAGTTCGTCAGCTCCTGCATTTGAATGTGAATAAAATGTTTGTGTATCGAACCATAACTCGATACAACGAAACTGGTAGCATCGCTAAACGCAACAGAGGCGGTCCTAAAAAGATAGCAACATCAAAAGAAATGATACGTGAAGAAACGAATCTAATGAAATCCTCGTGAAAGTGCCAATCAATTAGCCGCACGTCTACATGTTTCACGATACAGCATTCAAACCATATTGAAAAATGAACTACACTTGAAACCCTACAAGATACAAAAAGTTCAAGATCTTACGGAGGCACAAAAAAAGTTAAGCTTGAAAGAACACGAGCATTGAAGGCCTTGGCCGAACGTGATGAGATTCCAAAAATTGTCTTTTCTAATGAGAAAATTTTCACCATTCAACAGTTTGTAAATAAACAAAATGATCGTGTTTGGTTAGAGCACAAGTCCAACGATAGTTTGGACACAAGAGTTGCCATGCGCAAGCAATCACCAGCTTATGTTATGGTTTGGGCTGCAGTTACTGCGATGGACGCACTCCTCTGGTTTTCATCGAACATGGAGTCAAGGTAAACCAAGAGGTGTACCGCCAAAAGATCCTAAACGATACTTTGCTACCTTGGGCACGTAAACACTTTGGTACGAACCGTTGGGCATTCCAACAGCACTCGGCACCGTCACACAAAGCTCGAGCGACACAGCAATTTTTACAAAATTGCGTTCCGCGGCTGATTTCGTCGAAAGAATGGCCATCATATTCACCAGACTTGAATCCCATGGATTTCTCCATATGGTCCATTTTAGAAAGTAAGGTGTCCACTAAAAAATACGAAAGTGTTGATGCATTGAAGTCAGCTCTTGTTCGAGAGTGGAATAAAATTCCGCAAGCCCACGTTCGGTTAGCATCCAATGCTTTCTATGAAAGACTGAATCAAATAATCAGAGCGAAAGGGGGTCATATCGACCAGTAAAATGATTTTCATAAAATGTAATATGTTTTCAACATATTCCACGAAATTTCAATAAAAAATAATCAAAATTAAAAAAATTACAGCGTCTTCATTTGGTAACACTTGGTCTCAGCCACCCTGTATATATATATATATATATATATATATATATATATATATATATATATATATATATATATATATATATATATATATATATATATATATATATATATATATATATATATATATATATATATATATATATATATATATATATATATATATATATATATATATATATATATATATATATATATATATATATATATATATATATATATATATATATATATATATATATATATATATATATATATATATATATATATATATATATATATATATATATATATTATATATATTCACAGAACCCAAATGGTAAAAATCGGGTCCTCTTCTAGTAGTACGTCGGAGATTAAATATGGAATACCTCAAGGGTCAGTGGTTAGACCTCTATTATTTAATATATACGTCAATAAAATATTTAATATCCCCTAGATAGATTTTTACAGCTGTATGCTGATGACAAGGTACTAGTTTATGGTGAAAAAATATACCAGAATTGATGGCAAAAATGCAACATGACATTCTTTTAATTAACAAATGGCTGGCGGAAAACCATTTAAAAATAAACGAAGAAAAAACCAATTATGTTATATTTGAAACTAGGAACAAAAATCTTGATGATTTATCTCTACACACGATCTACGTAAACAATATTTTAATAAAGCGTGTTTCTGTCACCAAATATCTTGGGCTAGTTTTTGATAGTAAAGTGAATTGGGTTATGCATGTAGATAGCTTAAAAGGGAAATTGCGGAAATTAGCCTTTATTTTATACAAGCTGAGAAATATATTACCTATTGCCGTAAAGTATATGATTTTTGATTCTCATGTTTTGAGCCATGTTCGTTATCTTTTGCCAATCTGAGGTACTGCTCCACAGTATAAGTTAGTGGAAGTCCAGAGAATAATAAATAAACGTATAAAAAGTATTAGAAATCTTCCATTACTAGAGATGTTAATAAAATATGAAACAATTTTATTGATTTATAAAATTAAGAATCTTGTCATAAAGCATAATTTTTTATTCAGTTTTGTGGCGGACTTTTCGTCGGACTACTGCGGGTCAAACTACTTTCCTTTATCGTGGTGTCGGTTGGTTGAACAAACTACCATTAAGTATAAAGAACGAACCAAAAATATTACTTTTCAAAAGTGCTTTAAGACGTAATCTGTTTTCCGAGCGAAAAAGAAGGTTTCCTCTTTAAATAATTAGGTATTAATCGAAAGTTAATTTAAAAATTAAAATACCAGATTAATTAAATTTAATAGTATATTTTTTATTACTGTGTACCAGTGATGGAAAATGAATTTTTTGAATTGTACTGAAAACTGAAACGATATTGTACTTTATTGAGTTCAATTGTACTTATTTTTTTAAAACTTTTTATTTTAAAATAAGCCTGCAAAAATAAAGCGTTCAGTTAAAAATGTGTTTAAAATAATCATTACAATGTAGAATTAAAATGCATTAAATGTAGATGATATATACAAAATATACTTGTAGCAGGGTCTCGAACCGAACCATAACTTGTTCTGGTTCAGTGATTTTTTCATAATTTTTTTAACCCGAATCTGAACCTAAAGCAAATGAAAATTCAAGTTCGAATTCAAGTTCATTTTCCTTTTAAAAAAGAACAGCAACAATAAATATAATATCATTACAAATGATGTTTCTAGAAAATTCTTCAGTTCATTAGATGTAGAAAATGAGCGCGAGGTGTTGGAAGATATCTTGAAGGCCAAAAATAAAAGTTCGATCACAGCTAAAGAAAGCGGATAAATTGATAACGCCAACTGTATATCACATTTTTTCCAGGGTTCCAAAGGTAAAAATGTTTTGAAGTTCTGGGAAAACCATAAATTGGATACCCCATTATTATACGAAGTTATTCAGATTGTGCTTGCTGTTCCAGCAACACAGGCCAGTGTGAAGCGGGCTTTTTTTACCCTAAAATTAATTCTAGCGTCACAACATGTCCAGTTGAATGAACATTTTTTAAAAAACATTTTACTCGCATTTATAAATGAATTATTTTATAATAATAAATAAAAAAAAATTTGATTTTTTTTTTTCAACCCGAACTCGAACCCGAACCTGTGCAAAAACCTGAATCCAAACGAAAAATTGTCAGGGTTTGAGACACTGATTTGTAGATATATGTATTATAAACAATTTATTTTATCTAACTTAAAAAATAAATTTGTAAAAGTATATAAATTATACAAAAATAAATATTTCAGGCCAAGGACCTGGAAAAATTATTAAAAGGTACAAATAAACTCATAAAATTGTAGTTCAATATTTCACATAATAGAAAATAAATCAATATCACATTTGTTATGTATTTATCACAACTATTCTAACAGTTCGACGGGTTCGTGGGACATTCTGTAAATTTGTTTTACTTTAATTGTAAGTATTTTTAAAAAGAAAAGTTACCAAAATAACCTACTATTTGTTCAGCAATCAAATTTAGCTTAAAACGAATAAGGAAAATTATTTAAAGTTTAAAGGGATGAAGTGAAAAAGAAATACTTATACAGTTTTTGCACTCCAAATTCAACTTTTTACAAATCAAATTCATCCTTCACCAAATCAAATTGATCCGTACACGATATAAAACCAACATTTTTTCAAAATTCCGAGCTTTATCCATAACAAATGCTTGGTTGGTGCTTGATAATGCAAGAATTCATCAGCTTGTGGATCAGACACGCCATCATAGTTTTTCTCTCACCTTACATGCCCATGCTCAATCCGATCGAAAAAATATGTTCAAAAACTTAAGTTAGCTCACGAAATTTTACATAATTTAATTTTTCAATCTAATGTAATGTTTGGCCTGCGGCCGACAACGATAATTTCATCGACAAGTAGTAATTGTTCTAGTTGGTGGATGTTATGGTTTCAATGGGTTGCTGAATAATATTCCATAATTTACCATTATTTTGCTCGGAAAGTAAATTTCGAGTGCTAAGTTTAGTTTTTGAAAATATTTTTATGATTGGATTGAGCATGGGCGAGTAAGGCTAGAGAAAATCTAAATGGAAAAAATATGAGCATTTATATCGTTTATATGTCGGTTTAATTGGTGTTATATCGTCTACGGTTGAATTTGATTTGCAAATGGATGAATCTGATTTGTAAAAGGTTGAATTTGGAGTGCAAATCCTATAAAACTTGTCAGATTGTACTAAATTCCGTTGTAATGTACTATTGTACTTTTGAAAATCAATTGTACCGAAAAAAGGACAATTGTACCGTAACTTCCATCACTGCTGTGTACTATTGTGTTAGTCGATTTTAGTACAGATTTATTGTTTAAATTTAAGACAGTCGTAACTATTGTAATACATTTAACAGTTTACGGACAAACACTTTGTGTTTTTGTAAACGAATATAAAAATTATAAGTTTTGCTTATTTTCAAATTTGTAAATAAGAATCTTGTAAAATTTTCTAGTAAATAAAGAAAAAAAAAAAAAAAAATATATATATATATATATATATATATATATATATATATATATATATATATATATATATATATATATATATATAATATATATGAAAGAGAAAGTTGAATATTAAATTTCTTAAACTTGGGCGATACCGGTGTTCGATTTCAATGTGATTATCATATTTAAAAGGTGATTGCATTCTAGAATTTTAAATTTATATTTTTTAAGAATTAATTCGAGTTCTAAACGATAAATATACTCACCATTTAAAAGTGTGTAACTTTTAATTTTATGTCAAAATAACGATACGAGTATACAATATGATAAATTAACTTTACCCTACATAATATCATATACCTCTCAATTTATTTATATAAGTCAGTATTGCGTTCATACGTGTGTTACCATATTATTAAATAACAATTAATAATAATAAATACTTATTGTTTCTTAAATCCAATTTTATTCCATTTTATTATATTTAAATTTAAGAAAGTGAAAGATTAAAAATTATAACATATATAATATATACGAATATATGTGTAACACACCCTCTCACAACCCCAGTCTACATATTGTTGTCTGTGTGTATACGAGCATATATACATACCGTCAGCAACAACAACAACCACAACAAATAACGCGATATACCGCGAGATAATTTCAATGTCTAGGCACAACAATTTGAATATCTATTCAAATAACAATTTAAAAAACAATTTTTTTTTTTTTGTTCGCACTCAAAACTTAATTTGCATAAGCGCGAGCCCACACAAAAATGGCAAACTTACCATTCACAAATTTCTATATGTATTGACGTATGGACGCAATTTTTTAAATGAACTCAAACAAAATCTCAAATTTTATTTCGAACAATTAAAATCCAGAATTTTTATAAATTCTTTTTCGGCAATGTCGACCAACTTGGCTTGTTCCAAACAAAAATTTTGTCTCTTTAAATTATCGATTAGCATCAATTGTTTTTTGTATGTTGTGAGCAAATCCGTTCGATGTTTTCGTAGGTGTTTGATTTGACGTTCTTGATTTTCCATGTCCGAACGGTATTTTTCTCGACTTTCCTGGAAATATAAAAAAAAAAAATAAAAAATTAATTGTTATACAACAGTAATGTAATATGAGTCAGTCAATATGTAATCAGAGTGTGAACCATTCTTAATATGATAAAGGTCATTGTATATTCGGAAAACGGATCATTTCGGTTCTTGACCTTAGCAGTGGTTTTGCATTTGAAAAATGCTTAAAATTAACAAAATTTATGACTACTTTTGTATCTTCGGCATATTCAAATTTATTCGAATGCCATTTGGCCTAAATTTTCCAACTGAATCTGAACGAGAAAAAATTAAATTTTTTGGAAATATACGGGATGTCGTTGTTTATTTTTACGATGTAGCTATTTGTGCAGAAAGTGAAGAAGAACATGATCGGATCATAAGTTTGGTTTTTTATGACGTTTCGAGATAAATAGCTAACAATTTTAAATTAATTAAAATTAAATGTCCACCTCGTACTCTAAAATGTATAGTGCTTTACACTGGATCTGTAATGTTATGGATTTAAATTGATTTGCATTGAATGGAAATTTTAATAGTTTTGCTGTGATTGTCCAGTGATATAAATTACAGGATTTAGTAGAGGCACCAAGAAACATGTTGGGAACCACTTTCTGACATCATTCACAAAATTGTTTTTACTATATAGAGCTGAAAATAACAAGTGGCAACATGGCCAAGCAATAGTCTGTACTTATATTTTTATAATTATCTTTATATTTTTATATAGACAATAATTATTATAAATAATTATTCTCCATAATATTCAAACGTGGCACACAGTTTACTGTAAATTATTTCGGAAATGTCAAAATTATTTCATGTGGCTCAAAATTATTACAGGAAAAAAAAGTCAACAGAAATCGAACGGGTCCTTAGAAAATTTTTATGGTTTAATCCATTAAGTGCCCGTTCGATTTCTGTTAACATTTTCTTTCCTATAATAATTTTGACATCGTTCTGCATGCAACCAAATTATCACAGCAGCTACATGAAATAATTTTGACATTTCCGAAATAATTTATAGTAAACTGTACATGTACATAAAATTTATTTATGATACTTTATGATTAAACAATCAATATAAATCCATATCATTACAGATCCAGTAGAAAACACAATACATTTTTAAAGTACGAGGGGGAATACCTGTATTGTCACTAGATGTACATTTTGCACCTGTTTCTGATTTCTGAGTGTTATTCACATTCAATTTATATATCCAGAAGTAATCGTAAATAAAGCCATATTTGAATTAAATCAAAGTTTTAATTAATTTAAAATTGTTAACTTTTTATCTCGAAACGTCACAATTACAACAGTCAAAATTATTAGAAAATTCGAACAGCAAACGAGCTCATTACAACATATGGAAGAGACAATTATTTCATTCACGTCAAAATTATTACAAAGATCATAATTATTATGGAAATCGAACGGAGTCTAGGTATTTCAATTTTTGTTCTGATATTTTCTTCCCCCTCGGAAAATGGAAGATCATTATTGTTCGTAGTTGTTCTTGGTATTCTTTCATTTGATCCCCCACGTATCCCTCTAAAACGCACATGTTGTGCAAAACGCAAGCAACTACCACACAATTTGTAACAAATGGTTCATTAAGGGTACCATTGCACTTTCTGCTACGATTCTAGTGGTTGAATGCAAATAGTTGATTTTAGTTTATTTTGTGCTCAGATTTCCAAAATATTTAAATGGGGTAGCTAAATCTGTCACTATCACTGACCGGGTAAGCTGAATCCCCAAACAGAATATCGTCATGTGCCATCAAACTACGGTCAGAGTTAACTTTGTTGAAAAAATGTAAACGCCTATACGTTTTAGTATCATGCATTAACCCCGGCTCGCCTTAATGAATGTCGACAAATTTTTTGTGAGCATCGACGATGTAACATGATAGTGTAATATTTTTTATGGTTGTAGAATGCCTGTTTGTTTTCCTTTGGACAGCTAATCCGAATGTGGCAACCCTCTAAGGCTCCTACAACAGGCGGAATTCCTTTCTTTCTTAAAAAATTTGCTAGTTGATTTGCTAGCGTGCCCTACTTTGTTGGTCATTTAATGTATTGGTTATGGACGCAATCCATTCAACAACTCTAAGTAAAACACGAAATACTGAGCTTTTGGTGATATCAAACCTTTCAGAAATCTGCCTGTAAGTACTATAAATTACCACAAAGTAATATAAATTTCCTTAGGTGGCCCTATTTGTTCTCTTCTAACATACTTTGTCTCCTCATGAATTCTGTAAACAAATCTAAAATAAAAATGAAAATGAATTCACAATTTTTGACAGAATCCATTTATTTGTTTAATTTACCTGTTTCTGAAATTCGGCGTCCGTGTAATTTCCAATAATTACTTCGTAGAACGCTTGTTCTGTTAACAATTTTATCACAATCCGAGGATGAAAATGAGGAAAACGGAAAAAAACAGTCTAATAAACTCTCAAATTTTTCCCCAACTTACTTGCATATTTTCCATAATTTTTAATTAATTTATGGTTTTCTTGTAATATTTATTAAAAAATTTGACATTTTGACATTTCACATAACCTCAAAACAAAACCACGTTTTGAACGGTTTTAGTACCAAATTTCCTAGCGAAAATTGTTGGCCAAACTACTACTTTCAAACTACTCATATACAAGAGCAAGAGCAGTTGATAGCAGTGGGAAGTACTTACGGGTACTTTGCTAGCAAAAATGGAACGCAGCAAATGAGAAATATTCTGTTGGATTACAAAATTAAACCAGATATGAAAAAAGAACAAAAAAATAAGACTGATGTTCTAAGATTGTTAGGCTTTTTTAAAAATACTTTTCCCAACTTGCCTAAGCAATCAACAGAGTTGTGTAAACTGATGCATCTAAGGATGGGTTATAAAAGTTATTTCTTTTTTACTTTTCATATATTGGTCTTCACGATGGAGATGTAACGTTAAATATCAATTTGGTTACATTCACCTCACCTCGGAATCGCTTGCTCGTGCAAGAATGCTATATTATTGATCAGGAATGAGAACGCAAATTAAAGAATTAGTTACTTTTACCAAATCTGACCTGATAATGATTATGATCGAATGATATTGTTAGCTACGATGGCTAGATACGATGGCTGTGTATCGAAGTACAAATGAACTGTATGGTTTTGAAATGATGCTACGAACCAAATAGCCACGATGGCTTTGCGGAGTATCAGAAAACAGAAATTTATTTTAATTAATAATTTATTTAAATTTATGGTCGATCTATGATTCACTTGGTTTTCTATTAATTTATTATCACTACGATCACGTGGCTTGATCCGATTCCATCGACGTTCGAAGAGTAAAGAAAGAAAAACTCAAAACACGCTATTTTGTCAACTGTTGACGTGATGTATTTTCCAGTAGATGTCACACAACTTTATCGTGTGGTTACCAACATTGTGACGATGTGTTAGCCTCTAGATGTCACATAAATGTAATGTGAGGTCGTCAACAGATATACTTTGACGCCCACATTTTGGCTTAAAAAATAACTATTTCACATTGTCGGGATATCATGACTCGTGAGTATCATTGAATGTGGAGTTAGCAAATGACTGACAGTATCTACCTAAATGAATCTCGCAGATCAATAGACATTGTCAATAGATAGTGCATTTATTAAATCATAAAGGACTAATATGCCAGCCTACCTTTTTGATGAAGACTATTTACAGTATAGATAAGAATTTCCATCTAATGGACAGAATATTTTTAATAAAAGTTTATAGTCCGTTTGTAAAATAAATTTCCGGCCATAGCTCAATTGATAAAATTTAGTAACTTCAAAAATCAACTCTAACACTTCTTTCTCAATTTGTCTGTACCCTATCTCGGCCTTCAATCGATAAGCAAAGCTAATTGCCATTACCGACCCGAATTCATATTGCTGATGTGCAAGCACAGATTTAATTCCCACCGCAACCATTATCTGCTTATTTGGGTCATAAAAATATAAGCATGAGATCAGATTAAAGCATTGGTCTTCGAGGTTTGAACCGCTCGAACGGGTTTTTACAATCAACCGACCAGTCCCATTTAGCGTCTCTTTAAGAATGGAAGGCATCCAATGGTAGTATTCACTGATTCACTTTTTTGATTATACTTTGCTGTTGTAATTAATTGCTCCCAGATATGAAACGTCTCATATGACGTTTCATATCTGGGAGCAATTAATGGAGAGTTAATTATCTGGGAGTTTCTAATCTTCGGAGTTTCTAGATCTAGTCTGCGCCATAGTAAAGGTAGTGCGTTTAAAGTCCCTGAATCAGTCAATCCATTTGTGTTAATGATATCAACCATAAATCTTACAGTAAAAAGCCCACATTACCTTTCAACATATCCATTGTATAGTAATGGATATGTTGAAAGGTAATGTGGGCAAACCTTACTGGTCTCAAAAATTATTTTAATGCAGTAAACTAGGGCGAAATTCTGCAAAAAATGTAAATGAAAATGTGAGCAAATTTTGAGGCCATATGCCAAGATTTTAAACACCATGTGTCTGTTTTCATCTAATATTTACCTTTCATGGTTTGATGGCCGATTTATTAAATCTAGAAAATCGAAATGTTCTCCAGTCATCTTGACTCCAAAATTAATCATGCAATAGTCTTAACATGCTTTGGATTGGGATTATGAAGTTCTTCAGCCAATAGATCATACCTGGTCACTATATCGCCATGAGTTGAGCCATCTAAAGGCAATTAATTTTTCAAAGAAAACCAAATCGAGAGGGACTCATTTAAAAATGTTAATAGTGTCTTTAGGCTCGAATTGTGTGCAACTTTAATACTGGCGCAACCTTACCAAAAAGTTAAATTTTTAATCAAGTTTACATTTTACGGTAAGTATATCTGAACTTCGAATTAATTCAACGCCAGCAAAGTTTGCAACGTTCCTAGCAAATCGTATTTCACAAATTCAGGAAGTCACTTAACCTGAAATTGGGTCGTATATATATAAATTCTGAATTAAACCCATAGCTGTTCTAGTTTCAAGAGGAATGATTCCTTCACAATTCACATCGTCCAATCTGTGGTGACATGGGTCTCAATTCCTGGTTCCCGAATCATGATAAAAAACAAAAAGGTCCCAAAAAGGTACAAATTCCAAACATAATAGATGATAATAAATGCTGAAACCGGCCAAAGTCATTAATCTCAGCCGTATCAGAATATTCAGTTTACCAAATATTCGGATTTCAACAAACTGCTTCACATCAGTACTTTCTGTCTTATAGATTAGTAATGCAGAATGACACATATGCACTTCTCAAATTGTGGGTGGTTTAATTCGCGTCGGTGGCCGGCTTTTAAACAAACTGATTTGATAGATATGAATGTCAGTATGGCCCATAATATCGGGAGTCACCTTTATCAGACTTACAAAATAAACAACCCAAACTACCTCTAATTACCTTATGCTATGTACAACATACCTTTTCCGATTCCTGTGAACATAACAAATTCTTTTTCGTATTTTCCAATTCCTCTTGAACCCGGGCCAATCGCTTTTCCAAATTCGAATTAAATTGCGTTGAATTTTTCGATTCCTTTTTACACGTCTCCATTTCACGTTTCAAACTTAAAATCTCTTTGTCGCGATCCTTTAGTTTCAGCTCGTTTTCTTGTGCTCGTTCCTCCAATTTGACTATTTGCAATTGCATTGAATTGTTTTTAATGGCTGCTTGGTCACGTTGATTTTCCAACTGTTTTTGTAGCTCGATCGAAATTTGTAACTCTTCGATTTTTTTACTACTATCTTTATGGATTTTATCGTACTCGTCTTGGAGTATGGCAAGTTTCGATTTAAGAAATTTGATAAGGCCCTCCGAACTTATGTTACGTTTTTGTAAATTTTCCGGTATCGAATTCGATGTGTCTTTCACTGGCGGTACGGTCGTTGTTTGGGTACCATGCGTTTTTTGCTGTTTAATTGGTTTGGTAAAAACTTGCGTAATTTTATTCTGGTTGGCCACGTTTGGAGTTACGGCGACGATGGGAGCAGTTTCGGCCTCCAGTGTTGCATTTATACATGCGGCATTTTCGACGATACATTCGTTTAACGTTTTAGTATTTGGCCGTGACACTTCGACGCTTGATGGTTTTGTTGTATTTTTCGATTTTGGTTTATCGATCGATTTGACTGATTTTTTACTAACCAGATTCGTTTCCTCAACACTACTATTATAACTATCGAAATTCTCACTGTCACGTTCGTGTTCGGCACGTTTTAATGAACACTCCCGTTTTAACGGTTTTATCGGTGATGATTTTATTTGATTTTCAAGAAATTTATTTCGCATATCAAGTTCTTTATTTAATTTGATTAATTCTTTTTCTTTCATTAAATATAAATCTGTCATTTTTATTTGGAACTTCACCTCGACACTTTTCTACTAGACGATTGATATAAACAAAGTGGTCTAATCGAAACTAACATAATACATCGGAGCCATAGTAACGCAAAGTACATATATTATAGTAAAAGGATATATCGCCGTATCACGAACATTTTTTTTCTATACGATTGAATGAAATGGAAAAGGAAAAAGGAAAATATTTATTACCATGACGATGGTGAAATACAGGAACGTTGTCGAAAAATGATTGAATTGTGGCAAACCACTATAAATCGATATGTTTTATTGCAATTTACAATCAAATTATGTTACAACGAGTTCTATAAATATTTATGAATATTTGAGTATTGTAATTGTTGAAGTACGCCATCAATTTTAAATTGGTTGTATAAGGTAAGCACGGTATAATTTCTGCTGTGTCATGAACGAGTCAATGAAATTTTTACCTTAAATAATTTACTCAAATTGTATCTCTACATAAGTAATCTGTGCGGTCCGTTGCTCATATGTTCGTCGTAATACTGTGCTCACCATATTTAGGCTAAGTTAAGTGTGCTACTGTACACTTACTACGGGATCTTACTTCCCTAATACCCTTATTGGAATCGTCCTTAGCAAGGGTCTTTGTCTTCTTTATGACATGCCGCCTTTTTCCACTTTTCTAATAAAGACTACAGTGACCTCTGTCCATTTTCAGGAATACAGACCAGCTTTTAACACCACTTAAAGATCATCTCTAGCTATGGGAGGTTAATCTCCGAGTTCTTCTGGAATCCCGCTGGTACAACTCAACCTAAATGGTTTGAACCAATTTATCGCCCACAAAATTTGTTTTTTTAGTTACAATATCTGCTGTACACAACAAATGTAATACTCTCTGCGTTTTAACCTCCACCGATTGGTCCAAGCTCTCTGGGAAGTGATTTTTCATACGAAGTTCCAAAGATTGCACGATGGATGCACGATGGTCGATAAACCATTTAACTAAATGACTTACGCAATGGTTGAGTTGGTGGAATCTATCTCAAAAATCCGAAGTCTCTGAGACTTGAACGTGTTCACTCCTGAGTTCTTATTAAAAGCTGTCCTGCGTGCCTTCTATTGCGGGTTTGTTGATATGAAAATAAATAGCGACATATACCCCTTAGTAAATCTGGCACCTCGTCCTTTCTTTGAAGCAATCTGTATTGGTCCTTCATAATCCACTCCACGTGATCTAAATGGTCTTGCAGCTTTCAACCTTGATATCGGTAGGTCTCCCATTAACTGTTCTGATGTTCTCGCATAATTTCTGAAGCATACAACGCACATTTTCCTTACACTGTTTCTTCCTCCAATTATCCAAAACTGTTGCCTTATCAAATGAAAAGTTAATGACAGACCAGGGTGCAAGTTCTGTACATGTACGTATAAAGTGATAATTTGAAAGAATATCGCTGTTTTTTTTATTTCTACCTCTATCCGGAAACAATCAATTTCTTGTCTAAATGCTTTTCTCTGCACATGATGTATAATGGTACTTCTGGCGATTCGTAGTTCTTCTACAGCGAGATGGCCCACAATCCATTCTGAATTAGATAATCGTGCCTTTCTTATAAATGTTAATATGTAGGCGATGACCCGAACCAACCTGTTGTATTATTAAATTCTTTGCAGGAGCGCAGATCAACTATGTCCTCTTGTGAATTAAAGCCATTCTATACTTTGCCGTCATTGCTGCAAGTTTACCAATTTTGATGGAAGTACCCCTCAGGATGCGTAATCAGCTGGATTTTGCTCGTATCGTACATGATTCCACAACTTTCTCAGCATTTGAGCCAATATTTCTATTGTGCGATTTGCCACAAAAGTTTTGCATCTAGCTCGATGACTGGATAATCACATTAGCACAATTGTGGAATCCGTCCATGCAAAACACTCTACTGGTTGTATTTTGTTGTAAATGAGGGGAACGTCCTCGGGCAGCTCATCGTCCCAGCCAATATTCAGCAATCACAAGTTTTGAAAAATTATCATCATTAGGACTATCGTTTGCGACAGTGATTTAGCTTCAGTGATAATAAACTTACAGTATTCAGTTTTCAGCCATGTGTTTTGGTGGAGCTTTCTTTCTAATTGGGAAAATATTGTTTTGGCTGGATTCTCGGAGTTGCCCTGTAGAGCGGTTGCTTTCTAAAGAGAATTTTAACCATGTATATCTGCCATCTATATTTCTCGTGTAAGTAGACTTATAATGCTCTTCACATTCGATGTCCTCTTGGTGCAAAAACTGTCAACTCGGAATTTCTTCTTATTCAAAGAAACGCTTTAACGTGTTGTCAGTATCGAATCAGGATATCAATTGGCGCAATTTGACTATACTGCGTATCAACTAACTCCAAATCACTAAAAAACTGCAATTCTTGCAACTGTTTTTCCAGAGCCTAAACCACTTATTATGATATTTGCCTTTTTCCAAGGCAATTGCAATCGTTGCATACAAGCCTCTGTAATGAATGGGGCTTGAGAGCCGGATGAGACCAGCAGCACTCTAAATTTTTATCAATTTCCTGATTTGTCCAAAACTTGAACTACCACTGTCAGCAATAACGATTGGAATGTTGGCAAAGTTGGTGCATTTGACAAAACAACGGCTGAAGTCTCTAACTATATTTGTATTGCTGCTTGTAGCCATATTTGCGGCTACATTTTATGAATGTAAAGTTGAATGATGCTTCTTATGACATTCGCCACATCTCGCTCGGCTTACAACTGACTGATAGTTTGGGAACAAACAGTTAACATAGATTTTTATAAGACATAATTTCGCGCCTCTCGGAAACACTTAAGGATAGAAACTGTTCGCATGTTCTAAGGTAATATGCTTGAGAGCAATAGAGGCACATCGGTTCCGCAGAAATGGGCCACTCCTTTTATTTAAAACTTTGAAAAACATTTTCATGGTAGGGAAGTCTTCTTCAGCAGTATCATCTGCCCATGCTTACTTGGGCACGCTATCCAATTTGTTGACTAAAATATGAATCAGCCATGGGTCTCGTTTCTCCGCTTCGCTACCTAAAACTTTCAACCCCCTGATATAACTTCATCTGATACATCCGTCATTTCATGCAACGCCTTTGCCGAAACCTTTGAATTCGCTGGCTGTTCAACAAACTGCTTGATAAGATTCGCAACCACAAGCCGTTTTTTATCATACCACGCCTCAGTTTCTGCGATATGACGAACTAATGCGGTTATGAAAACAGTTCAACTTCACGAATCCAAAGATGAAAGTGTGCCAAACAGGTCCGTTATTATTCAAGTCGAAAATCAAACGATTTAGCCAAGAATTTCTGCGGGAATTTTAAATGCAATCAACACTCCATACCTCTTAGCCAATCGATTTCACAACAATACAATCCCGAACAAGCTACTATAAATGCTCAATATGCAGTTCCACAGACGCTTTCTAATAGTATTTATATGTCAGATCAGCGACCTCTTTCCCGTAGTGGAACTCCTTATGCTCGAGATAAATACCGTTCTAAAAGATGTAGCATTGAAAACCAATTTTGATTGCGATCGGCTTATTTCTACTGACCACAACAGCACATATTATTCTTGTCTTTCAAGTCATTTTGAAACCCTCAAATATTGCTCAAATCGAAAACTTCTTAGATCTACAATTGTACCTTCAATTATCAGTTCCGACACTGCGGTGATATAAGACCTTATGCGATTGTTAACATTAATAATAAACAATATAAAGGACTTCTTGATAGCGGAGCCAGTGTTAGATTTCTACGTCACTAATCAGAAAAATTTATTACGGATGTCTCTACTCAGTTTCATAATTTTCCTTCCACTATTAGTCGGCTAGTGGTCAAGTTGAACCAGTGATCGGATATATTCGTGCTGACATCAGCTTTAATGGAGTTATAAATAATTGCATGTTACAAATATTGCATTGTATCTAGTTCTTTCGTTAGAACAGGCCCTTTCCTAAACGATATCTAAGATTTCTGGAATTGGTTCGGAATTGTACCAAACATATCTTCATTGAGGTTGCCAGAAGACATAACTCAGGTATCACCATTGTCAAAATTTCACACCCTTCTTATTGGAGAACAACTAAAGTTGAACCAAATTAGAGATTTCTTTCCTTCGAGCGCTAATTTGGGTTTAGGTCGAACTTCTCTGGTAACACATTGTATTGAAGTCGATTCAGCAAAACCTGTTAAACCGCGGTTCTATTGAGTGTTTCCTTCTGTTCAAAAGCTAATATATGATTAAATGGATCGGATGTTGTCTTTGAGAGTTATCGAGATGTCACAGAGTTCCTTGTGCTCACCGATGACTTTAGTGCGAACGGCTAATGGCAAAGTTTGTCTGTGTTTAGATGCTAGAGAACTAAACAAGGTCACCGTCAAAGATCCGTTGCCTCTTATATCAATGGATTGTTTGGTTGTTTGGATCAAACTCGATTCATTTCGACGATAACAAATACCTCTCGACCTACAATCTCGCGATAAGATTGCGTTTACGGTACTTGAAAGGCCCTTGTATCAGTTCACCGTAATGTCATTTGGTCATTGCAACCCACCACAGGCTCTTTGTCGCTTGATGCAGAAAGTCATACCACTTCAGTTGCACAACATTTTTGTGTTGTTAAAACAGGTGTCTCGCCTATTAAAATCTGCTGTTTTGATTATAAATCTTGCTAAAAGTAAATTCGATCTAAAGGAAGTTGATTACCTAGGTTATAATGTCGGCAGCATACCAATCGAGACAAGTGCAAAGCTATCCTGGAGTATCCTGTCCGAAAAACCACGAAACAGATTAGGCGCTTTCTGGGTATGTGTGGGTTGGTACCGACGCTTTGTTCCTAATTTTGCTTCGCTGGTCGCCTCCCTTACTGATCTTACTGGAAAATCTCAAAAAATTATCTAGTCCGCATCGGCGAATTCATCTTTTAACGCTCTGAAAATCTTGTTATCTTCTGCTCTCGTAGTATAGCTAATCCTAAATATAGCAAGCCGTTTTACATACAATACGATGCTAGTAAATTTGGTGTAGGCAGTGTTCTATTTCAATTAGATTCCGAAGGCGACCCATACAATTTATTTCGCAAAAACTTAATGGCGCAGCAAAACTATTCTGTATCCGAATTGGAATGCTACGCCACGGTATTTAGTGTATAAAAATTTAGGTCATATATCACGGGATATCAGTTTGTTATCTATATGGATCATGCTAGTTTGAAATGGCTAATGATCCAAAAGGATTTGTTCGGGCGGTTAGCACGATGGAGCCTCGAACTCCAAGCTTTTGATATTCAACTTGGATACCGTAAAGTACCCATAAACATCTACTATGACTAAGAATCATATCAAGCAAGCCCACGTCCCACCCACTTCAGCACATCTAGGCAGCATTAAAACGCTTGAACGACTTAAAAGACAATTTTATTGGAATCAAATGGCAAGTCAAGTAAAGTCGTATATGCCTATCTGCTCTAGATGTAAAATGAATAAAGCTGTGAATTTCTTTACGCAAACAGATATGGGAAAAGCTGTTGTGTCCACTAGACCATTTCAAAAACTGTTTTTCTAAATTTGTATTATTAAAACCTTTGCGTGATGCCTCAGCGTCAACGGAGGCGTACTCCCGTTTATTCTCGGCAGAATAATGCGACTGAACGTGTGAATCGAACTTTATTATCCGCCTTGCGGGCATATGAGTCCGAATATGAACATAATGAGTGGGATAAACATCTTACAGAGATAGTCGCCGCTTTGCGCAACTCTATATTCACAACACTCTGCATTGTTCTCCTCATTATGTCGTGTTCGGGCACCATATGTCACTACATGGATTATGCATTGCGAAGATTGTTAGATGAGCATGATTCTAATGAAATACATCATCTAAACCTGATCGCCTTAATTTACTCAAAGTACGAATATCTCATTATTTAAGAGTGGCTCATGAAAATAGTGCCAAACGTTATAATCTCCGTTATAATCTTCTTCTCGTTTTCCTTCTTTGGGAATGCCCAGCTATTAGAGACTCTTTCTCGGGTGTGGGTTGTTCCACGTTTGAAACAAAGTGCGTGTTGACTTGCTTTATTCATAATATACATACACATAGTACTACCATGGTAATGTTAGCCCATTGATGTGTTAGATGTCGCTACTGGTATCGTTTTAAAATAATCAAAATATTTGTATATGTATAATCGCCTAAATGTTGACGTTATTCTATCGACCCTACATCTTGAACATCAATGGTTAAACTGTCTTTTTCTTATGATGGTAGTACTATAAGTATTTATATTATGCTTTGTTTCATGGCATAAACAAATTGAATTATAATTATGTTTCTCTTACGCAAAATGTACAATTTTTCTTATGGTTTGTCGATAATTTAGAATAGTAATAAAAAAAGAGATGAATAAGAGACGATACAATCATGATAATGGGTTCTTTTCCGGTTTTGACTTTGATAGAGACCAATGTGGAAAATGAAGTAAAAGAAAATAGAAGAAAACTATGGAAATAAATAAATAAAATTAGTTAAAATAAGTTGAAAAGTTGAAGATGTCAATTTAATAACTAAATAGTTCATAATCATAAGTTGGAAACATTAAAGGTGTCTAGTTTTTTTCTCATGGTTGTCCTTGAATGGAATTCGCACTATATATCGGTCATCAAAATATCGTCCTACTGTTTCTTGAACACTTTAACATTATCCTCTTCCTCCGTGCGGCTTCGTTCCTCAGTGATGTTGTCTTGTTCCACAAACAATTTCAATTGTTCTTCGATTGCTTTGGTTGATACCATGGTTGTTCTATTTTGGCTTTTTAAATTACCCATGCTTCTTCTAATGATCCAACCGAACTCTATTTGTTGTGCCATAGGCTCCTGGCGTGCGCCTTTTATCATGCTGTTTTTTATTATTGATGGATAGTAGTTTGGCCGTAGTACCAGGTCGATTGATTGAGCTTGGTAGTAATATGGATCTGCTAGTCGTATATTCTGCAGATAAGTCAATTTAGTATTGTATCGACATTTTTTTCGGATTGTTGTTGTGTAAATATTAAGGCTTCAACCTCTAATCAAAAGTCTTCCTCAAATCTTGGGGCTAGTTTTAGGATTGATTGATTACAAACGCCAGCCTTATTTCCTCCTATGCCTGCGATATTCACATGGACCTTCTATTTTTTGATGTTTAGTAAGTTGGCGGCCTTTGAGCTGGGATCTATTAGTGTCCTCAATGTGGTGAATTACCTATTTCCTGTTTCCGCTTTAATTATTGCAATTGGCAATAACACTGGACCTTGCTGGTTTACCATGAAAGTTTGTGCTATACCAGTAGCTGTTGATACTGAGTTGTCTCCATGTAGAAGAGTATGATGAGCTCCTTCACATATCATGCAGCGTATAGATGGTTGGCAAGAGTAGGCAGTAATATCATTATAGGTGTGTTTGTTTAAACAACGGACCCATATATTTGCTCCACTTACCAATTTTTTCCTATTCCGTGTTGACATTTCCTAGAATATTTTGCACTCCTCCAGCTTACATTACCTTGACCAGGCACAGCTTGTTGACTGTTGCTTTATACGTACATGTCTTAGGGGTGGTATGTATGAAGGTCGTGCGCTGTTTACCTTGCTAGATCCCATCGCTTCTAACGATTGGGATCTTCTTTCCATGAAACTAAATAATTCCTGTATTTCTGGATCTATTTTTCTGCTTAGGGTAAACGCTATGAATGCATCAAATGGAATTGCTCTAGCAGATTCTATCTGTATCGCTGTATCTTTGCTTACCAGAAGTCTAGGGTTGTTTTATCTGCTTTGTAATAATTCCCAAGATTTGTTATAGTTGTCACCCGTTGTTGATAGATGACTAAACAATTGAACTGCCCTTTTCTGTGCGTGCGATTTCAAATATGATGGATGAGTTCCATGAAAATGTCGTTAAAAGAGGTACATTCAGACTTTGAGCAACTTAATTGTTGTTGCTTTGATCGAGGTTGTTGGTTCGATCTACCTCATCTTTATGTACTCCGTAGTAGTTTTCACGGAAGTAATTCGATCTCTGCTTATCTTCTTCTGTTTCGACGAGGATCGTTATATATAGTGAATCAATCTCTTCCATCTCCTTGGTCAATTGATTCATTTTTATTTGGAAGTACGCATTCTGTCCCTTGTTGGTATATATAGTGAGTACTTATAATTGCGGCTAGCTTCTGATACATTTGCCGCAGCATCTTGTATTTTAAACAACCTTTGGTTGTTACTGTTTTTCTAAATTTGACGCTTGAGGTGGGCTGCTACCATTGTATGATGGTGGCTACTCGGTTTGGTCGATCTTTGTTTTCTCCTCTGCGGTTGTTCATTCGGTATCCTCGGTGGCCCGTTGTTTAATCGGCCCCGCATTTCTATTTAGCAACTGCGTATATGTGTCAGCCACTGGTTTTCTCACTGTAAGATTTAGCACTGTAAGATTAAAACTTTTAATTTACTGTAATTGGTTTCGAGATAGTTTTTTGTTTTCCTGCTCTCTTCGCCTTTATTGTAATTATAGTATTCATCTGAATCAGCTGTTCTCTTTTTTCTTTTCGTTTTTGTAGAAAATCTTCCATTTTGGGTGTTGGAAGTCATGATTTATGCGACTATAAATGTTGACGTTCTATGATAGTTCTTGATCCGTTGCCGCTATACAGTTTCAGTTAGCCTATAGATGAACGCCTTATAGCCGGTCTGGTTGTTGTGCATACGGCTCGGATGAAAAAGCCTGGATGCGTGCTCTTGAAGCTTATTTAGCCATGCTTTTACACTCATTGCATCCAACGTGTTGAATAGTTGGTTGGCGTTTATTTGAATGGCCTTCGTCCGCTCTAAAATGACCACCATCTAGTTTAAGGTATAGCATGAAACTGTATAGCTTGTATTAAGGTGGCAATCAAAATGTAAATGGTATCAATGTTGAATCAAAGATATCAATGCCATGACAATAATATGTATATGTACACCATGCATTTCTCGTCCATGCTTAAAATTGCTAAATAGAATCCAGTTGTTTATTGATGTCTATCCTATATTAACATCATTTATGCTAAAATTGTCAGTTCTTTACTAGCTCCAATGAAATTAGAACCATTATCACACCAAATTTTATTTGGAAGACCTCTGCGTACTACAAATCATTTCAATGCCGCAAGAAAAGAATCTGTACTTAGACTGCTTACAACTTCCAAATGAACCGCCTTGGTTGCCAAGCAGATAAAAACAGAGTCGTACGCCTTCACTAATGATGCATTTCTGTTTTGAGATGCTTTAATAGATATAGATCCTAAATAATCTATTCCTGTATTTATGAACGGCCTATATTTTTTCGTATATATCGTTCTACAGGTAAGTCTGCCATTTTTTGTTTATATTGGCCACTTCGATATCGAATACAGGTGACACAGGATTTTATATATCGTTTGATCAGATATCTAGCACCGATAATCCAATATCGGTGCCGCAGTAAATTTTGTTTCCTTAATGATTATTTGAATTGCTGCATTTAGGTAAAATGATTGGATGTTTCACCCGCAAAGCTAAGATGAGCGTTATATAGCCTTTCACCCACTCGAAGGATTCCTTTCGAATCTATAAAAGGATCTAGTCCGAATCTATAAAAGGATCTAGTCCATACCTCCAACTATTCAATGTTGGGATTATGTTGGGATCTACACCCCTTGATATGTAATCCGCTGGATTTTCTTTGGATTAGACATGATTCCACCTCTCTCTTGGAATCGTATTTAAAATCATTGAGGTTCTATTTGCATTTAAAGGTTTCCATCTAACGGGTATATCAGATAGCCAGTGCAAAACTATCATTGAGTCAGTCCAAGCATAAATATTAACATCGTCGATAGAAAGTATAGCTTTGCAGAACTTAATCAGTTCGGAGAGTAGAACCGCACCACAAAGTTTTAATCTTGGTAGGCTTATTTGGGCTATTGGTGCTACCTTAGTTTGGAACAGAATAATTGGCTTGATATTTCTCAATGTTTATTGCATCTTCGGATGTATACTACAATATTTGATTCGTTAGTATAATTGCTTCATCTATATCGTGGCAGTTCCGGTAAGCAAATCATCCATGTAGAAATTATTTCGTATAACTTTAGCGGCATCTGGATATTTCACTTCACAGGTTTTTACTAGCTCTTCTAAAGACCGTATAGCTAAAAATGATGCGCATGCTGTCCCATATGTAACGGTGCTGCATTTGTATACCCTTAACTCTTCTCCCGGACTGGTACGCCATAAAATCAGTTGAAAATTTGCATCAACTGGATCCACTAATATTTGGCGGTACATTTTTTCAATATCCGCATTGATTACAACAATATATTTTCGAAACCGTAGTAATGTAGTACCCAGATCTGGTTGAAGCTTGTAGCCAATGTGTACGCAATCTTTATCAGTGACACTGCTGAGGTTGTTTTGCACGATGCATCAAAAACTCCTCGAATTTGTGTTGTAGTACTTTATTTGAACACAACGTGATGCGGCATAAAATATATTTGGTCACCTTCCCGAGGAATCCTAGTCCATGGAATTTGTGTCATTTGATTTAATTTAATGTATTCGTTCATGAAATCTTGATATTCGTGGACGAGGTATCATGAACACCTCGCAGCTTCACGATAAATCTTCCATCTGGAGATCTTTTAGTGGTTTCTCGATATAATTTTTCGCATGGGTTGTCAAAATTGTGTTCAGTAGGCGACGAGTTAGCTAATGTGTCGTCAATTTGCCAAAACCGTTTTAATTGTGCCAATAAATTATCATTAGAAATGTTATCTACGGTTACCTTGTAATTTTGTAAACTGGCATCATTGATTTTAGCTTGGTCTGTATTTCCCGGTATGAGCCAACCGAATCTTGACGAATGAAGTGATGGTAAATTTGGGATTGATAATCTTTGCTCCAATAAAATATCCAAAAAGAAATCTACTCCGATAAGTAGATCAACTAAGCTGGGTTTAAAAAATTCGGGATCAGCTAGGTTGAGTTGTCATATTTTGTTTGATTCAGGTATAGTTATTATCGCAGATGGTAAGGGCGCTGATATTTTATCGATTACATGTACTGGTATTGTTATATTATAATGTGGCATTACACGTGAATTTATAGTCAATATAGTTGTCCCTCTTGTTTTACCAGTCGCACACGAAGCTAGACCGTAAATGGATATACTGGAATGTTTTCGACGAAGACCTAGGCGTTGGATATAGGGTTCCGTTATAAATGAGGACTGTGATCCAGAATCTAATAGTGCTCTGGCTAGTATATGTTGCCCGTTACTTTTTTGAATTTAAGCACAGGCTGTGGGTAAAAGTGCGTTTAAAGATGTTTGATTATGGTGCAAGGATGTTGTATATGAATTAAATTGTTGTTGTGTTGTAGTATTAAGTGGTGAGGTAAAAATTGTTGATTGAAGTTTAATATTAGTTGCTGTTGCTGTTGAAGATGAACAGTCACTGCGATCATAAAGTGCGTGAATGGCATTGAGGCTGTTTATGTCCAGAACGTAGGCAATTGGTACAAGTTGTTGTATTGTGTATAGTAGCTTATGTTACGATTTTCCACGTTCATAGTTTTAAAGAGAGGACACCTGTATAAAAGATGATCCTTCTTACAGGCCATACAACTCCATTTACTTGCTATGTAATGAGACCGAATATGTTTTGGCATGACTGGTGTAGGCCTAATCATAGTTACACACGACTCTAGTACATCACATTTGGTACTTAGAAATTTTATTAGCTTTTCATCATTTAATTCCAAATTTGAATGCACTGAGGTTATGTATAAATCCTGAAAAGATGGCCAATTTATAATCACCGGTGAATGGTTCCATATTAATTTTAGGTAAGCGAACATTTTGATTTTCATGCATTCCTTGTAACAGCGTTTGTTGCTGACTAATAAATTGTCCAAGTGTGGCATTTAAATCAACTACTTTGGATCCTACTTCTTGAACCTTTTGTGCTCTTGAATTTATTGCAGTTCTTAAAAGTGCATTAGTGTCGCAATGCAGCACATCAATCTCCGTCGTTATTGGATCGTATTCCTTATAGTCCAGTAGTTGTACTTCATATGTGTTAAAATCTTGGTAAAACTTTTCAAGAATGTTCTCTCGCGCCTGTATGGCTTCTACTGATGTGTGGTTGCTTATTATTTTTTTGTAAGTCTGAATTGTTCGCATTTGTGTTACCATGCGGTCTCGGGTACGAATGTGTCTCTCCATTCTTGCACAGTAAGTTAATGATAAATACAGTTCTTAATATACAGTTCATTTCACTTTTCACAAAAAATTACTCAATTTACCACTGTGTACTACTATAATGAATTATTTCTTATTGTCTACAGTACTTGTATATAATCCACAAGCACCAATAAAATGGCTACTTATCTATATGCACCATGCTTCGTTTTGCAGCAAACTCAGTTTCCTTCGATTTAAACAGCGTTCCCGGGTTTCTGCACCAAAATGTTTGTTCAATTACAGAACTTTTTGAATTATAAGAATTTTATTTTATTGAATTTATTGAACAATTTAATTTATTTATTATTCCTTGGCTATATATTGATGATATCTGAAGAGATCACAAAAAGAGACTAACCAATTAATATTTTTCTAGTTATATTACAACAGAGTAATCATAATCTAAAGGTAGTCGTTACTACCGTTACTAATATAGACGAAACGATAAAATACAATCAGTGCCAATGGCATTATAGCAGTAAGCGAATGCAACGAAATATTATCACTTTGCATGATAGTAATTTATTTATGTTTTTTTTTGTTTTGGGGTTCCCAAACAGTCTACTTTAGTCAAACCTTGAAGGGATACCTGGGAATATGGTAAAGTATTTTTTAACAACTAGGCCGCGACCAATGCACTATCTTAGTACTATAAAAAAAATATTTCCGTTAAATCTTATCAATGAAATAAGTTAATTTGATTAATTTGCTTATCTATCGCTCGCAATTATATCTTATCGTCCGTCAATTAATTACAACTAACAACAATCAAATATTTTTGTTATCAATCCCAAGTAAATTCAATTTGTACGTACAGACCTAATTCGATTTAGTTGGATTTCACAATTCAAATGTTAAAAATCGTAATTTAATTTAAGAAACGTGTTAAATTCGCTATATAACGATATTCAAAATATGGCTGCAACAACTAACAATTGTGTATTTCTAATGTTCGCATTTCTAATCATAATAATATGTAAAATAAATTATGTTAAACTCGAAACGACGATAGTGGATAATTATGTGTGCACAGCTGAATTTTGTGATGTAATTATAATTTTAGACATGCGCGCGATTTGATTATGCCGATATTCATAATTTTATAATTTCGCATTAAATTTGTTTATTTATTTATTAATTTGAAGTGTCTGTAACTCGTCAAACGAATCAAATTATTTATATGAATAATTGTGTGTGCGTGTCTATATGTTATTTGTGATGGATGATACAATATACAGTGGGATCGGTTTAACACTTAGTGCAAAATATTCGATTAAGGTTCACATGATGAAATCTCAATTTAACCTTCCTCTGTCGCGTTGGATCCTATATGAAATAAATAAAATGCTTTTTTCCCCACTATTCGATTAGTCAACATTTCTATAGATCATACTGTATATTTGATTAATATTTCATGATAATTTGTAATCAATCAAAATTACAGGAAGAATTTATTAATTAAAAAAGAATCACAAAGAACGTGAGTGAGAGATGATGGTGTTCGTAATTCTTTTGTGTCGATTGCAAAAAATCTTGAATAATCAAACGAAGTAATAGTCATACCTTTCAATTCGGTAAGAGTGAAAGTTAACAATTTTTTGAATTATTACACTTTAACCTAATTACATTTTGGTTTATGGGCGATCTAACTCTCTTTACCACTGTTCTTCATCAAATGTTACATAAAGTAGCAAAAAGGAAATGGATTCAGCCAAAATAGTACCGCATCTCTGTTTAAATGTAACTTAAGAACTGAGTCGTTAAGAAGTCATGTAAGAGTAGTTAAGTAGTTTGAATTTGTTAATTAATTTTTTACCATC
This sequence comes from Tipula confusa, assembly GCA_963556175.1. Taxonomy (NCBI): domain Eukaryota; kingdom Metazoa; phylum Arthropoda; class Insecta; order Diptera; family Tipulidae; genus Tipula; species Tipula confusa. Next base: position 91,961,129 of record OY744477.1, read on the forward strand.
GGCTTCGACATTACAAAAACGAATTTTAGATAAAGGAATACTGCAAACTGGAAAATAACACAAACCTAGATCATTAGTTATTAAACACGGGCACGATTCGGAAACTGGGACATCAGAGTGAGGTATAACTGGTTATACCTTTAAAATCAAACTAACTAATGTAAAAAAAAACAAAACATACCCGGAGAAAGTTAATTATCGGTAAATGACGAAATACTGACAAAAGTAACTCGTTTATAAGAAGTCTCTAATACAATTTTACAAGCAAGGAAACCTACATCTGTGCCATCAAAATTCGAAGGAAACTCGAGAAATTGTGACTACTTGTTATATACATTTATTATCCATAAATAATTTTTCTAGACAAGTCCCATCTACAGCTAACCAATACCTAAATCAATGGGAACATAACTATACAGGAACATTTGCAAAGATAGCAAGCATAATTAGGTTTCAGATGGTAACCATACCGAAACTTTCAATGGCGTTAGAAGCCCGATACAGAACAAGCTTAAGAGCAATTAAGCAGAAACCTGACTACCACTATTACCAGTATAATTATGAAATACAAGTATAATTCTAAAAAAGAGGTCGAAATGGAGATAGAAGAGACTACATAACATTTGAGGTACAAACAGATTGAAAAATACTAAGAAACAAGAAACATCTTCATTTAAACGCTCCAACTCAATCTTCGCAAAGAAATGAAGCCTACATCAAAACTGCCTCAGATGTACTCGTCAACCATCGGAATACAATCGGAAAACCAACATAAATGTTGAAATTTGGAAGAAAATTGAGGAACGCCGTTAACTTAAGGTACAAATTAATCAGAAAAATACGGAAGAAGTGATAGACATTTACGAATACATAACGTGTTAAGTAAAGAAGATAGCTAAAAAGGATCGCAAAAAATATGCGGAGGACAACCTAAAAGCTGTTGAGGAAGCAGCACCAAATCAAAACGTGTGAGCACAAAACCAGTGTGCAAGAAAAGTCACTAGAAAATTTATGGTGGTTGGCCTATAAAAATTGTAAAATATATAGGCAAATTAAAATTTTTCTTAAATTCTCAAAAGCTCATGATGGTTAACCTGTCAATGTTGGGAAATATTTAGGCAAATTAAAACATTTCCAAAATGCTCAAACCCTCATGATGGGTTAGCCTATCAACGTTGGGAAATATTTAGGCAAATTAAAAAGTTTCCAAAATTCTCAAAAACTCATGATGGGTTAGCTTATCAACGTTGGGAAATATTTAGGGAAATTAAAAAGTTTTCAAAATTCTCAAAACCGCATGATGGTTAAGCCTTTCAACGTTGGGAAATATTTCGGAAAATTAAAAAGTTTCCAAAATTCGTTGCAACGTTGGGAAATATTTCGGCAAATTAAAAAGATTCCAAAATTCTCAAACCCTCATGATGGGTTAGCCTACAAACGTTGGGAAATATTTAGGCAAATTAAAAAGTTCCCAAAATTCCCTAAAGCTCATGGTGGTTAGCCTATCAACGTTAGGAAATATTTAGCCAAATTAAAACGTTTCCAAAATTCTTAAAAGCTCATGATGGTTAGCCTATCATCGTTGGGAAATATTTAGGCAAATTAAAAAGTTTCCAAAATTCTCAAAAATGCATGATGGTTAGCCTATCGATGTTGGGAAATATTTAAGCAAAATAAAAAGTTTCCAAAATTCTCAAAAGCTAATGTTAGTTAGCCTATCAACGTTTAGAAATATTTTGGCAAATTAAAAAGTTTCCGAAATTCTCAAAAGCTAAAGATGGTTAGCCTATCAACGTAGGAAATATTTAGGAAAATTAAAAAGTTACCCAAAATTCTCCAAAGCTCATGATGCCTATCAACGTTGGGAAATATTTAGGCAAATTTAAAAAGTTTCCAAAGTTCGCAAAAGCTCAGGATGGTTAGCCTATCGACGTTGGGAAATATTTAAGCAAATTAGAAATTATCCAAAATTCTCAAAAGCTCAGGATGGTTAGTTAAAGAAATTATCAACGTCAAACCCCATCATGAGATTTTAATTATAAGCAAATTAAAATCTCATGATGAGGTTTGACGTTGTTAGCCTATCAACGTTGGAAAATATTTTGGCAAATTAAAAAGTTTCCAAAATTCTCAAAAGCTAATGATGGTTAAGCCTTTCAACGTTGGGAAATATTTAGGCAAATTAAAAATTTTCCAAAATTCTTAAAACCTCATGATGTTTAGTTTATCAAAATAGGGAAATATTTTGGCAAATATAAAAGTTTCAAATTCAAGAACATTCCCTGCGCTTATTGTGCTTGAAATGGAACTGATATTCCCAGTTGGTGGAAGTAACTGTAGATGACTACCAAGGAGGATTTCATCTAAATCGGTCAGTCAAAGATCAAGGTTTTTCGCGGCAGATGATTCTTTCTATAAATATTACGAAACATCTAGTGACGTACATCAGGGGTTCTTGGATTGCCAACAAGGACTCAATCCATCGGGATAGCTTATATATCAGGATGAAGACACAAGTGTTTGACGTTTGTTCTTTTATTTATTGTAAAAGTTAAGTAATTTGATTTGTTTTCATTCCCCTTTATTCGCCATTTGTTTGTCAGTCCTCACTTTTTGTGTATGTGATCTTGTAACTCTCTTAATGAAGTTTGCGGATTTTTGTGTGAATACATTATAGCAATGCCATTAGTAAATAGTGATGTTACTACTTTTTTAGTGCTTGATAGATCAGCTGCGTGTACAGCAATTACAGCACTGGTCCCTATTTTCGTCATTAGGTACCCTTAAGCATTTGCTCTACAGAACATGCTATTCACGCAAAATCCAAACTGCTGCGATGACCCCAATGTCCTTTTGGTTAAACATCTACCGCATCAGCTTTTATTGCTTTTGGTCCTTTCTACTAAAATAGTAGAGCGACTATAGAAGTGACTTATAAGTTTGTTTAACTATCATGACCCTTTTGTATTATTTATTAGAAATATAAAGATGACAATCCATGTCCACCATTGGGCAACGCGTGCTTAGCTCAAAATTCCACATTCAATGGGGTCATATTTCCTTCAGCCACCCCGTGCAGTTGTTGTGAAACATGTCTAGAGAATTTAAAATTGGGTGATTATTGTACAACAGGACGACTTGGTGCTCCGGCTCCAACACAAATTTGTGGTCCGGGACTAGTATGTGCCTTAGATGATACCGATGGACATGACAGGTGTATAACAAGTATGTATATATGGAATAAAATCATAACAATTTATAAAAAATGATTACGTCAATTTAACAATTTTAGTGACGACCGGAGAATGCACGGCAGCACTACAACAATACCAAACGAAACGGAATCAAGGTCAATTAGGAATGTTAATGCTTAGTCCGAGTTGTGATGCGGAAGGTGCTTTTAATCCAATCAAATGTATTCCTGGACAAACGTATGTATACATATACCTTGTTAATAGCTTCCGGATATTACTTTACCAAGGTTTCATTCAATTAATTCTATTTCACCTTTTTATGCGATCATCATTTTTGATGATCAAACGCTAATTTCACAACGATTAATCAATCTCAATCATATGATATCATCGCTCATGTATTTGTATATGACTATAGAGCTAATTCGTCTTTTAATGTTTTGTGTATATGTTGTTGCTGAAACATTTGACTTATTCATCTTATAAGACTTTAATGTACACACAAGTTTAGATCTATACACAGTTGCGGCTTAATTACCAATAAAAGCATGTTTAATGATTACACGCTGATTAACATATAAAATGTAAATCCTTCGAATTTATAATTCTATGTTGTTATAATATGATGTAAATATGTGCGGGATCAAATGATTTGTTTGCATTGGAATAATGTATAATTGTATAATGATTCACATTGCATTTAACAGATCACATGAATTCATCTTAAAGCATTTTAAATCAATTAATCGATTATTAAAATCAAATGATCGGTAACGAAGAATATTCTAAATGCTATAATTCATTTCAAGATAATGAAGAAATATGCTTGGTATAGAGAATTCAAATGATTCAATTAGACAGATTTAAGCATGAAATAATAAATTTAACGTTCTTGCCTTTAGTTCAATGAATTCGTCTAAATGTTACATTTCGTTCTTAACCCTCTACAGCAGGCAAATTTTCTTTATGGTTGATTGATTGATTGTACTGTAGGACCATGCTCTAGGCTTATCTCCCAGATTATTCCGGGCCTATTCCAACGGGTACCAGTCGAAACTGGATGTTTTACAACTGGATTTGACGAAACAGGATAATTCAAAACTGGATATTTTAAAACGAGATAAGGTACAAAACGAGATATGGTACAAATCTGGATATTTTAAAATTGGACAATTCGAAACGAGAGAAGGTACAAAACGATATATGGTACAAAACGGGATATTTCAAAACAGGATATTTCGACATGTGATTTAAACTTAAAATGATTTTTTAGGAAAGTTCTGGAATATGGCCAATTAGGAAGGAACTCGATGAGTTTTTGACCGATTATGATGAAATTCGATATATGTAGGTTGAAAATGGGATTTTAAAATGATTTTTTGGGTAAGTTCTGGAATATGGCCAATTAGGAAGAAACTCGTTGAATTCTTAACAGTTTATGATGAACCGATTAAGTGAAGGAAAATCTCTCTGCTTAAAATTATTCAAGTATGAAACCTTATTGACCATATTCCAGAGGTTTTCCTAAAGACGGGTTAAAAATCAAATTTAATTATACAATTAAAGAAGAAAAAAATAAGTGAAGGAAAATTTTATTTCTCTCCTTAGAAATATTCAAGTATGGAATCTTACTGGCCTTATTCCAGAACTTTCCCAACAAATCATTTTAAAATCCCATTTTCATCCTACATATTGAATTTCATCATAATCGGTTAAGAACTCGCTAATTGGCCATATTCTAGAACTTTCCTAAAAATCATTTTAGGTTTAAATCACATGTCGAAATATCCTGTTTTGAAATATCCAGTTTTGTACCATATCTCGTTTTGAATTATCCAATTTTGAAATATCCAGTTTTGTACCTTATCTCGTTTTGTCAAATCCTATTTTGGAATATCCAGTTTTAAAATGTTCAGTTCTGAGCGGTTCCATGTAAGAAAAAGAAAACATTATTTATATACGTTCATAAGTATGCAGACGCCCGAGTATGCACTTATACACATAAACGTGTATATACATATACACACAAGTATGTATAGGGATAGAACGATTTTGGTTATCTGTTAATCTACCGGCAACTGCCACTCTCCAAGAGTATCAAGATTTTTCCTAAAAATCAACAATCTATCATCCTGAAATTTTAACACGTCTAAAACATTTTATTCAATGGATGCGGCACAGGATTAACACTCACTTATTTAGGAGGACTTGTTTGTTCACAAACTAAATTTAAATAATTATTTTGTTAGCAGTAGAACAAGTTTTGCTGTAGGTCGTTTGATGGTATTGACAGCAGTTTTAATAGTTCCAACACATACTATACCATCGCTGCCCGAGTGTGTTTGAATTATACGTCCAAGTAACCATTGATTTGGTGGTAGGGGGTCTTCTTTGATAATAACAATTTGACCTGGTTCTATAACATAGTCGCCTCGTTTACATTTGCCACGCTCATTACGTGTATTTAAATGATCTCTGGACCACATTTTCCAGAAAGCTTAAATACACCGTTGGAGATTTTACCATCTGAACAGCTTATTTATTGGTAAATCCTCCAAATATGGTTCAGGAATTGCTAAAAATGGCTCTCCAATAAGAAAATGACCTGGGGTGAGCATCTATAAATTCGAAGGGTCATCATTTATTTGGCATAATGGTCTATAATTTAGAAGGCTTTCTATTTGATTGATCAACATTGTCGTTTTTTTCATTGTGGTTCTTCTAAAATGGTGTTTTATTGATCGTACTGCAGCCTTACATAACCCTCCAAAATGTGGTACACTGGCTAGTTTAAATTTAAATTCATTGCTTTTCTGCAATAAAAAGTTAGAAATGATTTCATTGTTTTGTTGTTTAGTAGCCCCAATTATTTTTAACGCAGCCAAAAATGCTTCAGTGTTGAGACTACCCACGACTTCTAAATTGACTGCTTTCACTGCTAAGCATACGAATATCGCTCCGTATGCCTTAGTAAGTTTTGAATGTCGTTGTTGCGACAATTTAATATAAATTGGTGTATAAATGGCCTATTTTTTGAGCATCTTTCAGCAGGTAAATCAGCCATTTTTTGTACTCGCTGTGAACCGCGATATCTAATACAAATATAACACAAGATTTAATTTTTTTTTTATTTGATATCGTACACCAATTATACAAAATTTTTATCGTAATAAATTCATCATTAAGGTATTTGCTGCATGCATATTACTAATATGTACTTTTTGGATGATTAACTGATTGATTACATGGTTTTTTGGTAAAATAATTAGACGTTTTACGGAATAGTTCAATTGCGCGTTTTTCAGTCCACCGCCTACTCGAAGTATACCCTGATGATCAATAAAAGGATCGAGTGAAACGAGCAAAGATCACTTACTAATTTTGTTAACTCAATTTTAAAGTTAGTGGCTTGGATTGATTTGATAATGACCAGTTTAGCTTCGTAATATGCTGCATATGATAGGTACCCGCTTCTTTTAAGGTGTTTGGTAGCTTTAGGCAGTTTGCAAAACTCAATATGTAAGCCATGATTTTTTTTTTTATCTTAAACCACGATGAATATTTGTTTAGCAATAGATCTACAATGTTCTTTACATTCGTTCCTACGAATATCAGCGAACCCTTGTTACTTTCTTCCATGTCCATTGGGGCAGCTGGGTTTTGTAACATTTCTTTTGGCCAGCTAATTTCAACTAGGTCCATGTCACCAAGTGTTCAACTCTGGCATCTGATTAGGATGAAGACCTCGAGATATGTAGTCTGCTGGTATAAAGGTTTTCCATCTAGCTGGAAGGTCTGCTAACCAGTGGATTACTACCATAGAATCAGTCCAAGCATATGTGTTTTCTTTGGTTACTTCAAATATTGTTTTACAGTATTTCACCAATTTAGACAACATTACAGCGCCATTGAGCTCGAGTCGTGGTATACTCATTGTCTTTATGGGTGCAATTTTACTTTTAGAACCCACTATTTGACTGCTTACTTCTGCATGTTCATTGGTAGTTCGGAGGTATAATGCCCAACCATATACGCTAACTCCGATGTATCACAAAACGCATATAACTGTTTTGATATTGGTACCACTGACGGTACCAAGCATCTAACGATTTGAATGCTCTGCAGATGAAATAAATTATAATAAATTTTTTGCCGGCGTACACAAAATATTACTTGGAGCTTCTTCGTCTATTTTGCTAACCAAAGTCATTGTAAGAGCATTTTAAAACAGATTATAACCGGAGATAGTCATCCTAGTGGATCATACAATTTGGAGCTTGGTGTAGGCATTAAAAACCGGAATTTGATACTAGATGTCATTACTTGTTTATGCGTTATAGTCCTAAGGTCGCATTTAGGTCGTTTACTTCCACTTTCTTATCTGGCGACCTTGCATTGATTGCGGTTTTCATATAACGCCATAGTATCCATAGAAATTGAATCGACTTCCGCCATAGTATCCATAGAAATTGAATCGACTTCCGCCATAGTATCCATAGAAATTGAATCGACTTGTTCTGTTATGGGCTTGTACGTTTCAAAAACTAGTAATTCGAGCTCAATGTTGTTGAACTCGTTGTACAGTTTCTCACACTGTGCTTCACGTATTTGAGCGTTAAATTTCCATTAATATTAGCACAAAAACTACGTACGGCTTTTAACTGATTCACCGTTATATCTCTAGCTCACACTTGTCGATCCATGCTTTCACTTAAAATTAAGGTGATGATGGAGCCTCTCCTGGTATTTTTGAACACATTTCTTTATTTCACTTGCGACTGTGTCTATTGCGAGATCTCGATGAAGGTCACTATTACGAGAGTACCGCAAGGGGCGTTTATAATCCTTCTAAGAACTTTATTTTGGAATCGTTGAACTAACTATTGATTCCTGGTCCAGATCGATTTGTTTATAAAGTATAAGTTTATTATGAATGGATAACTGAGAGTTTCTTCCAATTAACCAGTACATTTTTCTATATTTTAACTGAAGCTCTTCTGCTTTCTTTGTCACGTCTACTTTCCAGTTTAACATTGCATCAAGGTTCATACCAAGATATTTTGCTTGATTAGCTTGTGGTACAGGGTTATCAATGGGAGTCACAGGTAGTAATTCCATTGACATATTGGTGATGTTAATGTGAGTAGATTTTGATTCATTGCACTTTAATTCTCCACTTAGTTAGCCAATCTTGTTTATTATTTATGGCTATTTGTAGTTTGAATGTTACTTCCGATTGTGTTACCAAAAGCTAGAATTGAACTGCCATTTGCAAACGTGACGGTAATTGTATTGCTCGTTTGCGGTTAGTTGCTTGTAAACAGAACGAAAAAAAATGTCCCTAAGTCACACCTCTGCGGGACTTCTGTTTTAGCTTCTTTTATGCTGGAGTAAGCTCCTTCCTGTTTAACTTTAAAGTATCTACTTTTCAGGTATGAATTTAGCAGTTCGTAATACTCAAATGGCAGAGTTTTCTCCAATTTAAGTATTAAACCATCTAGCCAGACTTTGTCAAATGTCTGTGCTATATCCAGAAATATGGCTGAACAAATATTTTTTTCAAAGTATTGATGAACATAACAAAGTAGAAGTGAAAATTCACTTCTACTTTGTTATGTTCATCAATACTTTGTGGTTCCAGGTATTAATGCTAACGCTAGTTGCTTGTATTTCATCACTTTCAAGTTATAGTTGCAGATCGTATTTAATATCTTTTTCAAAATCACGGCACTGCCCACTCGTGCTTTATTATTGGGATGTACTGTTGAGTGAACTTCGTAGCCATGAATTTTTATGCTATGTTTAATTAGCAAAGAGGGGCTAACTCTGATGCTGTTCGACGTTTTTCGAGTAGGATGAGCCTTTGCAAGATTGATCTGACGGCTCTTTCTTGCTTTTCTTCTTGTGAACTAAGTCTATTAAGAATTTCTTGAAGTATTTTATTAGTTTGGTTATGATTTGAATCATTAACTGAAACAGAACTATGTTGTCTTTTCAAACTTCCAATAGTGTGTGCATCAACATAGGCTACATTTGAATTAATTCTTGATAATTTGCTTAATGATTGGTGTGTCCTTAACTTTGTGGATATTCTTGTTGAGGCTGAGTTGATTTCTGGCCTGGTACATATTAAAGTTTCCCTTGTTTTGTTGCGAATTTTTTGCAGCTGTTTTATAATAATGCAATCTCTGTAGTTGGCTGGATGTGCCTTTCCACAGTTGACACATTTTGGTGAGGTGTCTTTTTGTACATTCAGCCGTATGGTGTTTCCCTACACATTTTACGCATCTAGGCTCCTTATTACAAAAGTTTTGCGTGTGTCCGTATATACTTGGCACTTGTTGCACTAGGGAATCAGCTTAAATTTTTTGACTGCTTCTATTTGCACTTTCATATGGAGTATTTCGCTGATTGCATAAATATTTTTAATGCCTTTTGTTCTTTAAAAAGATAACATAAATAATGGAAACTGTGTTGTGTCATCTCTTTTAAGCAGCTGTGTAACTTCTTTCATTTTATATAGGTTGTCCAAAAGATAGTATTTTATCCCTTCTAGTTTGCATGAAGCGTGTAGTTTCTCAACAATGACTTTAGTTTGTCTTGTCAGCTTATCTTCGTAGGAATACCATGTTGTTTTTTTCATTAAGAGCTCCTGTTAACTTTCTATAGCTATCACCATTATATTTAGAGCTGTAACTTGAAATTCTATCCGATTGTTGACCATGATGTTTCTAATACTCTGATAATTATTGTAATTGGATATTATAACTGTTTTCTCCAGTTGTACATTCTTACTTCCGTTTGGAAACTGCTCAATTGATTGTTTCAGTTTGAGTAAAACCTGTGGTGGTTTACTCATCTTGCGTTTCTTATTTTTTTTGTTATGATTCAGAATCCATCCCTGTTCTCTGTTGAGCTCTTCCTCGTTTGTTTCATACATAACCTTTATATAATTATTGGTATTGTATTTGTGCCATGATCTTTAAGGCCTTTAAAAGGCCTTAAACATCATGGTTCACTAAAGAACTGAAACAAATTGAGGTACAGTGCAATAAAGCTCACATGGAATATGCAAACAGAATCAGCTTTTGCATGTACTCAGTTTAACCAGAGCCTTTATATAACAGAGCCGCAATGATCAGACAAATTTTTAACTGAGCTTAATATAATTTTCATACATTTTACGATATTCCATAAGAACACACATGTAAAATATGATTTTTTTGATTTGTATTTTCGTATTGAAAGTCACTCATAACCTCAATTTTTTTTATATCTGTATTTAACCCAAATCTTTAAATATATCATATATAAATCTCGATCAATTATATTCAGTAATTATATCAATATTTTTAAATTAAAATGACACTCTATTTTGAGAACGATTTTGGTCATTGCGGCTTTGTTTATATAGGAGGCTTTGGTTTAAGACTCTACGTAAACAGTTTTCATGTCTAAATCTATTTTTGTACAACAATTACATAATTGATATAGAAGACAATTTACGATGTAATCCGAAGAAATTTTGGCAATTTGTCAAACTTACAAATCTCTATTACGGCTTTATGGGTTTATGGGGTTTAATGGTCAAAAATCTAATGATTCGAATATAATCTGTAATTTCTTTTCGGAATATTTTAGAAGTTTATTTGTAAAGGATAGTACACATATTCGTCAATCCTCGCTATCGAATAATTAGAATATTGTTTTTTGTGAGCATGACGTAATGAAGGCCGTGTTAAACTTGCGGATGTTTTCAAAGGACCTGATGGTTTACTAGTATCCTTACTGAAACATTGTGCTGTTGGATTAATCAGTCCTTTGTTTAATATGAGTCTAAGCCAAGGCATATTCCCCGATCTTTGGAAAATATCTAATATTTACAAAAGCGGTTTCCGGAGTATCGTAAATAATTATCGCGGAATCGTAATTTTGTCTTGTATTCCCAAATTGTTCAAACCAATGATCACAGATGTCATGTACTTCGTTCAACGGTAACCAACTTGGCCGGTTTTCCACAATAATTTAATTGAAGCGATCATCTCGAAAGTTCAGGTCGATGAGGTATATACCAATTTTGCTAAAGCTTTCAACAAAGTAAATCAGCGGGTTAAGCAATTTTTGTAATTGGTGTTCCACGAATCTTTTATTTTTGAATGTAGACAAATGTCAATAATTACATATGCTAGGCTTCCCGTAGCTTTCGACTATTACTTAAATGACCACATCTTGAAAAGAGTTAATGTAGTAAATGATTTAGGAGTTATTTTTAGCTCGGACTTTAATCATCATATTGATGCAATTGTCAACAAAGCCTATACAATGTTAGGATTTATTACAAGATACTCACAAGACTATCATGACACGTTAACTTTCAAGGTACAGTGACTTAAAAGTTAACTTCAATTGTTCGATCGCAAATCGAGTACGCAAGTGTTATATGGTCTCCTTTCTATGACTCTCATTGAAACAGAATCGAAAGCATTCAATAGCCAATTTTTGCTAATTGTTCTAAAAAAATTACCATCGCTCGAGGACGACGACTACATACTTTCGCCTTATTTTGACCGCGGTGATCTTTATTAGGTCTTCAGACACTAGCCTTTAGGCGTAAATGTGCTAGTGCACAAGCTCCTCAACGTAACTTAAGACAACGTGATTTTTCTCAAACTCCTACAGTGGGTAATAATTACAGCAGCCATAACGCTACACAGCGCATTAACGTGATTTCAATGCCATAGTGGAATATTTCCCGGGTTACTTCAAAAGAGCATTCTTATCTTAAACTTTTTTTGCTCAGCACTTTAGCAACCTGTTATCCAAACCTTAATTAATGGTATGAATTCCCATGTTCACTCTTCACCATTTTTTGTAGATTCCCGCAAACTCATGCTAATAAATTTTGGTATACTGTAATTATACGCGTGACGGCCTACGACTTTAATGGCATTTAGGCGTTTTAATGCAGACATAGAAATTAGATAACAATTCAAACAAAACTCTAAAATTTATTTAAACAACAAATTCAAAAGAATCATTTAACACCAAAACAAAATGAAATAATCGTTGAACTGCAAAAACAGTTTTCTTCTAATTACAATGACGTATTGTAATTAGAAGAAAATCTAATTGATATACCTCAAGCCATTTCTCGTTTTGAATGGAAAAATTATGGTAAAGGATGAAAAAATCTCTTTAGGTAAAAATTATGGGTCCTAGGTATGAATATAGGTAGGCGGTCTAAAGGAAATTCAGCTATTACAAGAAAAAATTTAAAGTTAGCACAAGCGACTTAACTTAACGTATTTGGAAGCACTACGCCATCTCATGATCCAGTATATAATTCGAACACATAAATAAATAATTATTTGCCCCTCTTATGTAGCTTCCTCGATTTTCTTTTAGTTCCACACATATGTTCATCCATCACCTTCATAGTTTTTTTTAGATTAGTCACATATCGGCTATCTATTGGACATATCACAATGGTTCAATAAGCCCTGATATTCTTACGATTTCTTTAGAATTAAACCTAGAGACATCTATGAAATAGTATTAGTACTAGTGAAAACTGAGCAGAATATTCTAAGAATATTTGAGATACATTAAATTATGGTATATAAGCGACGAAACTATTGTGAGGGGTATTGTTCATAAAACGGTTAATTCAATTGATTTGTCCTTGTAATCAAATATTTTAGAATCTAATTTATGTTCATTTTAAAGTTTGTGCCAAATAAAGTGTATATAAATTAGATTTTTGGTAAATACATGACGTTTTGGTCATAAAACGGTTAAGAGTAAATTCGTTCTTTAATGGTGAAAGAGAAAACACCCACCAGTGGCAATTGGCTAATCTATTGAAATCAAAATGTTATTAGAAGTGAATTATTGTTATTAAAATAACAATGTTTAAAGTGAAAATGGTGTATATTGTATGTTTATTTGTAAAGTGGGGATTTCTTGATAGTACAAATCAGTGAAATTAATTCACAATCCAGTGATACAAACCGGTAATAGGCAAAAACGTAACAATTTGTGATACCAGTGGGATTGTGAATATTTAAAATGATATTGGACAAGTTAACGAATAAACGATTGATGGAGGAGTGACTCTTCGTAATTTGCCAACAGATAGCGGATTGAACGCGACTAAGACGGTGGAGATTAATGCCGGTGGGCAGAATGCATTAACGGGAAAGACAATCGATTCAATCAACTATTTTATTATGATGCAGTTGATGACAGTCATGAAACAGATGCTGATTGAACAAAACAAATGACAAGTAAAATTTCAAGAGGAACAAAACAAGAGACAAAAACATTGAGAAAGTTCTTAAAATGTCCGTTACTTCTGATCATAAAGTATAGAGAAAATACAAGAAGAGTTTGAAAAGTTAGATACAAAAATCGAACAAGTCAAACAGAAATTGCTACATCTTGAAAAAGATTTTTCAAGAAAGATTACTTTAAATCAAAGTAAATAAAACAACGTCCCAAGTAGTTCAACATGTTCAACCAGTAAAATAAAAAGTCTGTAACTTTTGATGGAACAACATCGTTTGACATATTCACGCTAAAATTTAAAACAGCAGCCACCAGAAATTGTTGGAGAGAAAAAGATTGCGCCGCATCGCTGATCTCTACAGATCATACCAGAAAATGAGCGTGGTGACTACGGTAGAATAATGCAAAGGTTGGAATCACTACAGGAGTATGCGGCAGGATCAAGAGGTTGGTCCATCTAGCACATTCAAACATGGCTCCAGACTACACGGAGAGAATTAAGCTCAATGCATTTATTGATGGTGTGCGAGATGTCGAGACCAGAGCAGTAGTGTTGTTTCCAAAAGAAACGTTCCAACGACCACCAAGATTAGGAGATAGATGAATCAGCGATAAAAAGAGATAACACCTTGTCATCATTCAAAGATTTCAACCAAAACATCAGATGCAGGCCAAGGGAAAAAGTTGAGAGATTGACCAATGAAGCAGGGTAGGTAGCAAGGAAGTCCTTAAACTAAAGTGAGTCAGTTTAGAGAAGATAAAACGGACTTCCACAACCAAATGTTCCATAACCTTCATTTCTATATTCAAATTGGCAAGAAGTGGTGATAGCTAAATGACCAGCGAAGGCATTGATGGGAAAAAACTGTCTTATCACGCAGGATACAGGCGCAACAAGAACAATCGTGCACAATGACATAATATAGCTAACGGGAACCAACCAGTTCAAAGATTCAAGTTACAAACGGCTACTGGTGAAAGTGTGGTAATCAAAGGCAAGATGAAAATGAGAAAAAAGATGGAGAAATTAGTATTAGAAAAGCTTCAGTACACCTAGATAGACACTTAAGAGTTCCTATCAATCAACAGAATTCCTATACGAGCTCTTAATTTACCGTATCAGACAAAAATCATCAAGAAGGAAACTATCATCGGAAACTGCGAAGAGGTATCCACAATAGTGAAAAGTGTAAAAACGAATCTGAGTGTTCAAGCCAAGGAACAACGGTAACAGAAAACAGTTGAAGATCCGACGCAAAAATGGACGGAACACCTAATACCGAGTGTTACTGGAAAAATACATGTCCTTTTTCTGCAGTACTCCGGAGAATTATGGTAGAACAAAGATGGTTAACGCGCAGACTCGACACAGGATCGGAGATGCCAATACGTTAAGCGCCGAGAAGGTTGCCATGCAAAGCAGATAGTTGTGGAAAGAATGGTAACCGAAATAAAACCATCATGGGTTATTGAGTAATCGAACAGTCGTTAGAGCTCGCCTGTGGTTTTGGTGGAAATGAAAAATGACAGTCTAAGATTCTGAATACAAATTGAATACACTGGCATGAACGCATGAATATTCTCGACACTTGATTTGCAAAGTGGATATTGGCATATATGGAAGTCACAGATGACGATAAATAAAAGGCAGTGGTCAGTGTAGGCAATAGATTATGGCAATTTAACGTCATGATTTTTGGCTTAAGTAACGTGCTTACGACTTTCGAATGGTTTATGGATTATAGTAATGGAAAAAGCCTTTAACAAACACATGAGGAATTTGGTGGAAGTTTTTGAGAGGCTTCAATCACCTGGGCTACAACTTACTCTAACAAATAGTTGCGGAAATAGTTAAAGTAACAATATACGGAAAACACACTGATGAGAAAAAGATATAAGCGATAAACGACTGGCCCAGACCACAAAATCTGCATGAAATAAGAAATCTTATTGGACTTTGTTCGTTTTATCGGCGATTCATACCGAGGTTTGCTGATGTTGCCTGAAGTTGGCATGAGCTAACCAGAAAGGACATAAGAGACTCGAGTGGACCGAAGAGCATGAGAGTGCATTCAAAGAATTAAAAAGGAGATTATGGCATACCCAGTGCCCAACAAAACTTTTATTGTGGATACTGATGCCGCAGTAATAGTAGGCTAGGAGGTAACTTATTACAGTAATCGATGGGCAAGTGATTGTGTACTATTCCAAAGAACTGTCAAAGCTGACAGCAAAATAATTGCGTCATTCGAAAAGAATTATTGACCATAATGGTCAATCATTGCATTTAAGAACGGATCACGGCGGCTTAAGATACAGATGTTTACAAACCTGGAAGGACCAGTAGCGCGTAGAACAAACGACTGCATAGCTAGGGTTTTAAGATCAAACATCGTAAGGGAACCGCACACAGGAAAGTCAATGCCATATCATGACGACCATGCCGAGTAGACTGTGCAAGCATTGCGGCCAAATAGAAGACCAAGAAAACATCATCGACGTTAGACTGATGAAAAATCTAGCACTAAAAGAATGATGTCCAGAAGAAATTAAAAAATTCAAAATGACTCGGATTAATCGGTAACAATGAAATACAAAGAATAAGATCGCCTACCAGCATGGATTAAAAGCACAAACAAAAGTCCAGTATATGGATTTCTAAAGCGGATTTGTCAGAGTTCCAATGGCCAGTCACCCCAATCATTATAATATAGTTGTACCTGTAACGTTCGGATTACACAGAATTTAAGTGAGTACCATGGCGGCGTACTAGTGGTAGCCTCTAGGAATAACTAAAACGCCAAATTACGAGAAAGATTTTACTGGTCGGGATATCGGCAGTCAGTAGCAGAAAAGTCGGACCAATGTATGGTGTTTGAAGGGCCTGTTCAGAAGATTTGAAGACAGACAATTGGTATGGTTTCTTAACCCAAAATGAAAGAAGGGTTTACCGCCAAAGTTCCAGCCTGGATTGGAAGAACCATGCAAGGTTATAACGAAATTAAATTGTGCCATATATACCACATGGTGGTGCACCTAGAGCCGTACATCAGAACTTGATCGAGAAGAACAAGCTTAAAGGAAAGGTAGTGTTACGAATTCTCTATAGAGCTAAATCTAGAGACATCTATGTAGTAGCATTAGTATTAACAAAAATTGAGCAAATAGAATAGCGTAGCGACATCTCGAAAAAGCGAAATGAAATACTAGAAAAATAGGATATTTGAGATACATGTAATTTTGGTATATATACGCGACGAACAGTTAAGTTGAGTTAAGTTGTATTCTAAACGCGAAAGAGTTAACATTAGTGTCATAGCCCCCCACCAGTGAGGAGCGGCTAGTGAACTATTCTATGAAATGGACTTTCATAAATGACTTCTGGGTTGTTTTCCCCCATATTCTGTTATTTTGTTTGTTGACATAGCCGTTTAACACGAGCTGTAGTATAAATCCCATCAGATCATCTAAATTGTTTCACATTTATATCTTCCCCATATAAAGATGATATTACCTTTTAGAGGGTTAATAGAATCATCAGACAACACTAACAATTTTTTTTTTTACTTTCATTTCAATCAAGTTGCTTTTGTGTAGACAAAAATGGTAAACGGATATTTGGCGAGGCAATACATCACACAAACTCAGAATTTGTTATGAAATGCGGTAAGAAAATTTGACACTTACTCTCGTTTGTTTTTATCGTTGATCGATGGCATAAGTGTCCAGTTGTGACATAATTTATTTTATTTTCTAGAGTGTGCCCGTTTAGCAGCCAAATTTGATGAATTGGTTGATTCAAAATTTCCCAAATTTACCGCACGATGCGATGAAGCTGGCTCATTCGATCCGATACAATGCTTGGGTGATAAATGTGTTTGTGTCGATGAAAATAATGGATCACCCACATCGTCCATATATAATTTAACGTTGGGCATCGAATCAATGAAATGCTGTAAGTGTATTTGATCGATAACGCTTATGACTTATTAATTTTACCCCCGCATTTCTTGACAGTTAACAGAAAAATACATCAAAATATAACATATCAGCGTGACTGTGAATTGGATAAGGAGAAACGTATATCAGAAATTAAGAAATATATTAGCGATGGTATACGTGTGATGTCAGCCGATTTTGATTATTGCCAGCCTGATGGTCATTACGTGCGAACACAAACGAATCATTCGCACGTTTTTTGCGCCGATCGTTTTGGCAAACCAATCGAACCTTATGTTTTGGAACGAAGTGATCCGATGGCAAAAACAATGAATTGTAACTGTGCACGGGCCCGTGAGCTGATGGAACGAAATAAAATCACGATTGAATTACCAGAGTGTTGTCCAAATGGGAATTATGAAAAGGTTTGTAGTGATTTGATTATTGTTGTGGTCGAAAAAATCAATTAAATTTATGTCATTCGTTTTAGATGGCATGTCGTCGTGGCCAATGTTATTGTGTCGATGAAAATGGTCAACAAACGGCGGTTGAAGTTGCCCGGAACAAGATGGATTTACTACCGTGCTATAATGAAGGTCAAAATTGTGGCTAAATATGGCTAACTGTTATCAGAAATAAATTAATCTTATCAAATCTATTCACCTAAACTTATTGGTATTTATGAATTGCAACGAACTTCACATCTACGTGGAATCTCATTCTCTTTGATTTGGTCAAGCCGAGAATTTCAAATTTGTATAGCCCTATAGTCAAGCTTCATTCTCACGTCATAAAAGATGGTGAATAGCCATCAGTTCGGCCAGGATAAATACAGGATTGGAACCTGCGCATCGACCAGCTGCAAAGAAAGATAATCGGGGTGTTAAGTTAGAATACCAAAAGTTAGACCGATAAGTTAGACCGTTAAGTTAAACGTTAGAAGTCGTTGGGCACTACGAAAAATATTGACAGCATCTTTCAGAGGTGGTATAGATGATTTACTACTAGGACCAAAAGGTTCGACTGCTATAACCCCAAACTAAATTTCCGTGACTCTTATCTAATCTTCTTTTCACGATCCTTTCTTGCGACAGCGTTCGTATTGCCAGGTTCCTAACCACCTTAACTCCAGCTAAATATTTAGTTGGTGTTTTTTTACATATTTGCGGAAGGGCGGGAAAATAAACTATAAAATTCCTGTAAGAATGACAGGCAAACCCAATATGGCTGCACTGTCAGTATTACCGTAGGCAAAACAAGACTGCCATGACCGTTGATTAACAATTTCATCTGAGTATACGAGTTCAGACCGTAAAACTAGTTGCCGAAAGCGCACCACCAAGAAAACCGTTGATAGTCAGCTCCAAAAATGTAGCTCACCACAAAATCAAGTAAATAAATTCAGCGTGTTCCAAAAAAAAGTTGGATGCAAGTATTGGTGGCAGTGCCAGCTCTGACAGTTGAATTTAGGTTAACTTTTAGGTTAACCGAACATTTTTGGAGCCTGGTGTTAAACTATGGAAGAACTTGGGATAAAATACTTTTGCCTGTAAATTCTAGTGACGAATCTGAAATCGACATCAGAATCAAAATAGAAGCAATGGTTTGACGCTATACCCATAAAAGACGGCTATATATAAAGAAGAAGAGTTCGTGTTCGTGAAATGAAGAGGAAGACCAGTGACGAGTACTTCTCATAAATTAAATGTGCCATATATGGCCCAAATTTAGTAAAACAGATTCTACCAAATGACCGATATTTTATCATAGATGTGAAAGGGATCGGACAATCACATTCCAGTGTCCAAATTCATGTTGTGCATTGCAGAATTTGGATTTTGATGATTCTGATTAGGATACCAAAGAAGTTAATATGGACAGATTAAACCACATATAGCTATATACTCGGTGTGACAAAGGGCCTGATCATAAGTTTGTATTACGGCTTGTTGGCATTTGCTTAATGTTTTTGCGGACTTTAGCAGTGAACGTAGGGCATACAAAGTATTTGGTTGCCAGTGACAAGGTGCGCAATTTTATTTCCATTATAGCGGAAACCCATCTCTCCTTCAAAAGTGTGATCACAACTAATAACCGGTAATCATATGTTTTATGTTGGGATGAAAATCTAACAAATGGATCCTACTACATTTCCGCTCAGTTCATTTACATATCTGCACATCCTAAAGCCTGATCTCTTTAATCTGAATACGAGCTTGATTTCTGGATTCAAGTCAGAAAATCAAGAGATTCTGCATTCAGTTGGCCGATGACTTTGTCATAATAGGTAAAAGTCTAAAACTAGAAGCGGCTTTTGGTCGAGCTTAGGAATTTAGGAATCAGTTAACCAACTAATTTGTGGCGAAATTTGTCTAATTCTCACCTTCTAATATGCCCTTTCCTTGTCTAAAAATATATATGGTCACAATTTTCTTACTTTTTTCGCACTTCCCATACAAACTTTTTCACATATTGGCTGGCGGATCGAAGTGGTTAGGATGGAACCCAAAAATGGTTTGAGCAGAGAGAGAGAGAGAGAGAAGAAACAAAAGTATCAATCTCACTAAAGTAAGAAAACATGAACACAATTCGGAAAATAGATGCTGAATGGCATGCCAGTTGGCAACAATGCAAACACTGGATTAAATGCAAGCTCATCGTCAATCTTTATTATGAAGCCAATCTTTGTAGGTAACGAAAAAGAGATGAATAAACTAAGGCTCAACTTGTGATCACTTTTAGAAGTTAGGTGAATGAAGAACCTCCGAGCGAAATCACAACAGCGCTTTATGCTTTGCATTGGTGGAAGCATAGTATAAGTACACATAGTAGTACCATCATAACAAAAACACAGTTTACCCGTTGAAGTTCCAGATGTCGGGTCGATAGAATATTGTCAACATTTAGAATAAATATATGACATTTAGGCGATTATAACTATAAACATATTTTGACTATTTTAAAATGATACCCGTAGCGACATCTAGCGCATCAATGGCCAAACATGCCTCGGTAGTACTATGTGTATTTATACAATGGTGGAAGCAAAGATGGTTGTCTTTCAAGGAGAAGGACCATGTATTCTCAAGATTCAAGGTCAAGTTTTTCATAGAATAAGTCATCTGTAACCGTTAAACCGCTAATATCCTCCTATCTTGCATTGTTCTTCGCTAACCCTCAATTAAGTCGATCATTTTTCAGCAACCAGAGGATGGCAATTGTAAGAAGGCCTTTCCAAAGCAAATTCATGAGACGAAGAGTTTCAACGTGAATGAATACATCGACGATGACAAGGGTTAATCACTGATGTTTGCGGTACAATTATGTTTAACATTCAATATATTTGGCCTTGTGGATATGATGATCACGACTATCACCTCAACTTAGATACGATAGACCAGCAAATTTCATCAATGCTAGGTATGTGCGTTTTTTTTCGGTGCAACAGGGAATTTTCACAGACAATAATATTACAGACAATAATATTTGCTGGTGCTAGTTTGACTCCCTCGGTACGCCATACATCAGAAAAGATTCATCCACGTTATACATACTAATAATCTGCGACTCTGGCGAGCACCGCCCTTGTTCTGCAGTAAACCTTAATTTATTCTCCCACCTTTCCACACACATAGTGTCCAAATTGGCATTGATTATAATAGTCTACCAGTAATAAAACTCCCAGATTCTTAACAAACAATACAGTCTGTTGTTAATCCACTTTAACCATTATTCTTTCCATCCTTTTCCTAGAGATCACAACTATTTCTGTCTTCTGTTCCGCCAACTGCAAACCCTTAGACAATAACCAATTCTAAATGACTGTCACACTCCAAGGTCATACCTCTTCCAGCCACCTCTTTTTTATGTTTTACGACCACAACAATTGCGACATCACCCGCAAAGCAGATAATTTGGGCTTTTTCTGGTATCGGCAATTTTAGAAAGGCCATCACATACATAGCGTTCCATAATGTAGGAGATAGCCCCGATCCTTGTGTTACTCCGCCATTGCTACTTTTAACTGTATTTCTTAAGTATTTAACCAGCAGTCTTTTAAAATATTTAGATACCTCTATACTTAACCCGCGTGAGCGCGCCTTACGGAATCCATATTGATTTTCAGACAGTTCTTTTTTATTTTTAATAGCCACTTGTAGTATTTTGCATATGATTTTCTCCAGCCGTATCCAACAAGCAGATCGGTTGATGATGAGACTTTCTCATGCCTTGCGCATTGATATAAACATATTAAGACATTTTTTACACGTCTCGGCTATTTCGTTGGTACATACTGGAACCATCCGGCTATCTTTTGATCTCCGTGGAATTGCTGCGCCTGTCACTGCTGCAGTTCCTGACAAAACTTTACCTTTCAACATTAAAATAACTTTCCGTTTTTTTGCGAAACATAAGAGCCTCTCACTAATACATCTGAAATCAACTATCAAGCTATCACAACCCCTACAAAATGTGTAGGTGTTAGGAACATTTAGTAATAGTACTGGGAATAACGAAAATGCTTCCAACAGAGCTTTATGGCACATTTGGTTAGAATTTTTCTTAAAAAGGATTTGAGATATCTGCTGCCCAAGTATTATTATCAAGCTGCTTGCATATAATAACAACGTCTGCTTCCAAATCATGAATGATTTGCTGTAGTAGGTCATGCACAGCATCACAGTGTTTAAGATTTAGTTGGATCAACCAAAAAGGCGCGCTTTCTGATAAATCAGACACTTCAAACTTCCAGTGAAATGTCTGTTCTCTCAATGGCTTTATCACTACAAAGCATGCATATCGGATTATTGCTGAAGCCTCCTGCAATATGATCCTCTCCTTCAAACTTCCTGCACAGCTTAGATCTATCCTTCAAACTTCTACATTGTTTAGCTTGGTGACCAAGGATTTTGGCATTTGAATTAATTTAAAGGATCGTTAATTTCTCAAATTTGGCAAATCATCCAATCAATCCGTGATACATTGATACATTGTCAATGTGACCGATTTAATAGAAATGTAGGTTGTTAGCTCTGCGAAAATTGGGGAAGGGAATACGTGCAAAAATAATGCAGAATCCCTCCAAACCAAATAAGGAGAATCGGGTTTGTAGGCCCTCTCTTCCTGGTGGGTATGTGGATTTATGCAATGATAATGCAGGTCCCTCCAAACCATCTTTTAATGCCAGAAAAGGAGGAAGGTGAAAAAGACCTTAGCCTCCTCTTTCCTCACAGTTAGGAGGGAGAACCCTGGTGTGGCTCCTACATGTCGAGATGGAGATTGGTACAGGAACCATGTAAAATTGACAGCCTGTGCCAATCAGAGATCTCTGGATCTCTATAGGAAGGCGATTAGCAGCCTAGGAGAGGTTAAGGTAATACCATTGGAGGATATTCCCAGTATGCCGAGAGCTCGAGCGTGGGTTCCGGGCTAAACCGAGTAATCCGAAAACCATTTTAGAATTGCTGCAAATTAGCAATCCAGAATTACCAACTTCAAATTGGAAGATAGCCAAGGTGGATGAAGCAAGAGATGACAATAGGTCAGTCGTCATTATTATTAACACCGAATCATTGAATGTACTAGCCAAGACAGGTGGTCTCGTGTAGCTATGGATTCAGCGCGGTGACTCTCAAAGTCTACAAAAAGGATGGGGCTGCAAAGTCAACCTCTCATTGAAATCCCAAGGACCTTAGGCTTATTAGCTTATCTTCTTATTTCTTGAAAATTTTAGAAAGACAGATAGAGGCTTACCTTAAGGGCTCAATCGAGCCTGTAAAGCTGTCAACGTCTCAGCATGCTTATTGTAAAGAGACATCGGTAGAAACTGCTCTCCATTCCCTGTTATGTCCTATAGAGAAGTCTCTAGAATATAAAGAATTCTCTTTGGTGACCTTTTGTGATTTTGAGCGTGCCCTTAATTATTTCCAACCAGAGGCGATCACACAAGCACTTTCAAGTTTGGGAATGGATGGGGCACTTAGAAGCAGGATTGATCAAATGCTCAAAGACAGGGTCATAATGGCGAATCTGGGTGGATCATATACATCCGTAAATTTGTAATTAGGGGTACTTCACAGGGCAGTGTACTATCCCCCTTCTTTGGAACTTGGTAATAAATGACTATTAAACCTGAAAGGAGCTGGCTTCAAAGTGGTGGCTTATGCGGATGATGTAGCTATTGGCACTTTGGTAAACATCCTTGTATCCTAAGAGATGTTATGCAGAATGCTTTTGGCATTCTAATTCAATGGACCAATAGCTGTGGTCTCAGTGTTAATCCACTGAAGACTGAAGTGGTTCTTTTTTTCAGGAGGTATAAACTTCCTCTTTTCGACTCTCCAATTTTTATTGGAGTTGTTTTGAACATCGCAAACAAAGTGAAATTCTTAGGTCTTATCTTGGACAGCAAACTAAGCTGGAAGCCAAATATTATGGAAATAGTAATAAAAGCTACGATAGCACTCTACTCTTGTAAAAACGCCATTGGGAAAGGATGGGGTCTTAAGCCCCATATTATACACTGGCTTTATACCTCTGTAGCAAGCCCAGTTCTACTGTATGGAGTTACAGATTGGGGGCCCACTTTAAGTACAGTAGCGAACCAAACATTGTTGATGAAAGTGCAAAGAACTGCTGTCTTGTGTATTAGTGGTGCACTTAGAAGTACCTCTACTCAAGCACTGGAAATTCTCTTTTATCTCATCCCTCTGGATATCCTGACCAAACAAGTAGCTGCAAGTACAGCTATAATGCTTAAATCTATTTCTTTGTGGTCCTGTAACATTATGAGCCACTCGTCTATTCTTACGAACAAAGAAATTCCCAAATCTATTGACTATACCATCTCGACATCATACCTTGAAGTTAAATTTATAACTGTTAGGACTGGGTGAATGGAACAGTTTCAAAGTCAGGTTTTATTAACTTCTTTACAGATGGATCGAAAATTAATGGAAAGGTCGGTGGTGCGATTTTCTGCGAAGAACTAAATGTAAACCTCTCTTTCCACCTCCCTGATCATTGCAGTATTTTTCAGGCAGAGCTTATAGCAATCAAGGAAGCCATAGACTGTATGAAGTGTCATGTAATATCTGCGTGAGATATTCGCATTTTTACGGAGCGTCAGGCTGCAAATAAAGTTCTACAATCAGGCTATATCACATCGAAAGTAGCCCGGAACTGTCTTTCATCTCTTAACGAGATGACTGAACAGTTCAACATCCATCTTATTTGGGTACCAGGGCATTTCAATATTACGGGGAATATAAAAGCCGATGAACTTGCGCGGCAAAGTACTTCTTGCCTCTTATTACCATGCAAGAGGGACATTGGAGTTCCACTTTGCAGTTTGCACGTACTGCTCCTTAAAGAGGAAGCTTATAAAATTACAAAAAACAGATGGGTAAATGGTACCTTTTGTGTAATTACCAGGCAGATTTGGCCTTATCTGGACTTAAAAAAGTCGAACCAGTTAATGTCTATGCAAAGGTGTAACATTAGCACAATCGTGGGTGTCATTACTGGTCACTGTCTTATAGATAAACATGCTAGTAGACTTGTCGTCTTCTCTCATGGATTCTGTCGAAGTTGCAAGGACGAAGAAAAAGAGGAAACAATACTTCATTTGTTATGCACCTGTCCTTGTTTGTCTCAAAACAGACTCAAGTTTTTTGGAGCTCGTTTCCTAATGGATTTCAGCAATTTGAGAGTTAAAGATATCCAATGCTACGTGAGAAGCTCAAACTGGTTTCAGTAAGGTAGTGCGGAGAAGAAATTTTGTGGCAAGGCTATGGATCACATGTGTCTATGCCTCGTCCTTGTTGGACGGACACCTAAACCTAACCTAACCTAGCACTGCGAAACCAACTTTTGTTCAGTCGCATTTTGCAACCAGGCAAGGTAGCTTTAGCCAAATATCTTTACTAAAAACTCTATAAAAATTTCTTTGCATGTCACCTATGCACGGATACCATAATGAACATTTTCAGCCATATGATTATTTTATCATATCTTTTGCAATTTTAGATGCAATATAAATTTTTGTTTATATCTTAAACTATTCGACAACAAAATAAATCACTCAAAAACTTTATCTTATTGATATTTTAGTATCGATCAACCGTTGTTTTGTAACAAACAGGCACATAAACTTTGGCTTTTTAAAAACTTGTTTTTTCCCAAATAAACGTCTTTTGAGTTTTGCGATTAAATCAATTTTTGGCAAATAACATTTTTGTATTCTGATTTTTGATCGAGTTGATCGGTCCAGGTTACTCTGGGTCATATACGTTTATTATGTGGTTTATAGTCAGTTAACCGTTATTCACATTTTAAGTACTCTATACCAGACGCCAAATATTCGTTACGTTTTTTTTTGACATTGTTGTTTCATTTTATATGCAAAAGATAAGAATCATAGTCTGAACACTAAAAAGCATCATAAAAAACTTAATTTTGGCCCAAGATATATAATTTTTTAAACGAACGAATACAAAAGATTTATTAAATCATACTTAAGGTATTTACTTTCAAAACATTTTCTTTTTTTTTAATTTTGGCATCAAATCATCAATGACGTGTAAGTAGTTTAAGCACAATAAGAAACGTTAAGATTTGCACAGTAGCTATATATAACCTTGAAAGAGTATACGTCGATGATGTCATCCACAAATAAATTAATTTCGAATAATTAAAAAGAAATTCAACGGTGCGCCATCTAAACATCTAAATAAATTATTATTCTACACATATTTTCCGTTTTATAGAGGACTAGCGCCCAAATATTTACTATATACAGTAAAGTATATAGATAGCATAGTCTAAGGCGTATTTATCGTTTGGCATATTTCCACCACATTCTGAAAATTAATTTGGTTGTTAACAAAATTATCATTTGTTCTAATTCGACATGACAAAATTCCATTAGATAAAAAATAGGTTTGTTATTATTTTAATTTTAATTAGTAATTGAATTATGTGGTAAACGCAATTTAAACATAATTTTCCCCTGAAAATGAACCAAATAAAAATTTGTACGTTATACGTATACTCGCACGTGGGTGCGATTTGTTTTTTTTTATATACGCATCTTTAAGTACTTGAGAGATTTTTTATTGGTTTTTCTTAAGATTTTAAAAGTTTTTCCTTATATTTTATTCGATTTAATAATGAAATCAAAACACATTATGGTAGGTGGAAAATTTGCGTAATTTTCATTATTGATTTTTTTTCTTTTGCGTTTACGCAACAACTTGAAGTTTTTGGAATATGAATGAATTTACCTTCTAGTAGAAGATTTGTGGTTGTTGATTTATTTTAACAACTGATAACCTATAAGAGTTGGCAATATAATGATAGCTGTTTAATATTGTGAAATACTCGATTTGCCATTTTTTAGGTAAGGTTGAATGTTTAATGAGTCGCTTAGAGGTCGATAATTTCGTAGAGCTTCAATTTGCGGCAATATTGTGTTTAGTTCTTCGTAACTAGGGATGGAGTGGCCTAGTACTCTGCGGAAATGATATTTAACACACTATACTGCTGTTATGCAGAGTTCATTAAAGTGGGGTGATGCTGTTGACACAAAATGCAATTTCTTTTTGTTAATGGTCGCCCAGTCGAAAATATGTTGCTTTTTTACATTATCGCTGAATAAATCCCAGATATAGGGCCTTGCGATTGCCATACATGTAAATATTACGATGTATTCTTTATAAATGGTAATCTTTCGCGCTTTGCTGGCTATGCGTTTGCATAGGTCAGCATAATCTGCGCTAGTCTACAGAAATGCTCCAAAGAGATTACCTCGAGGTGGTGGTAACTGTTCTATTAGTCGCTTTTGTGTGACTCGTTTATGCCAAAAGTACTTAACGCAGTTGCATATCACTCATCGAATAAAATCTCTACAGCGAAGGATTTTGTTCTTATGCCTGATGATTGACTTTAATGGCCCTCACTTGAGTGTAGAAATTTGAGAAATTGTCTTTTTGATGAGTTCTTGGATTATCTTATTTATATTGCTGTCAAAGTTTTCTTGATCCTCTGAGATAAAATGATTTTTTGTTTCAGGCATCTTCCTCCTTGCCTCAGTGCTTGTGTGAATGAATCTACTAATGTGGGTCTATATTAGGCTTGAACTATACATTTTCCAGAAATTCCAATTCTAACATGCATCGTGTTTTTTACAATAAACTGACCAGACACGTTAAGTATTTGACTGTTAGCTATAAGCAGTGTCAAAAATTTGTCACCTGTGATTTTAGATTGGTTTGGCTTATATGAGATAGTTGACTTATTTGTTTCAGCATGAATCAGTGTGTGATGTTTTCTTCTTATATTGGTGGCATCGATCCTTTGATCAACACTGAAAATCATTATGGCCTTCTGCTAAGCATTTAAACACCTGGACCTCTCGTTGACATTTTATGTCAACGTTGGTCCTTGTTACTTGTGATAATCTTGGGACAGTCACAAACAAGATGTTGTTGATCCAGTTCGGCAGGTGAGCACTACTTAATATATATCTTCTTTGACCTTGTCTCGAATACCAAAAGCAGAACGAAAGGTATTTCTGTGATCTAATATATTGTATTGTCTTGAGTTCATTCGTTTGAGGCTAATAAGCGGTTAATCAATTAATTGCGTTCCTTTATCGATCGTATAACGTTGAGTGGACCGCCGTATCGGGAAATGTGTTAGTTTATGAACATGTTGGCAATGGTCTGTACGCAGATGCAATATGGTTTAGGCCATCGAGTTAATCGGTCAACACAGACTAAAAGATAAGTAAATTCGTTGAATGGTGGGAGGGTTCCCACTATATCCATATGAATATGTTTGAAGCAACCTAGTGAAATTTTTAATTGTCCTAAAGGAGCCTTTGTATGGTTTTGAACTTTTGAATGTTTCTTTGTCTTGGGTTACGTTCAGC
Organism: Tipula confusa; assembly: GCA_963556175.1. Lineage (NCBI taxonomy): Eukaryota > Metazoa > Arthropoda > Insecta > Diptera > Tipulidae > Tipula > Tipula confusa. Next base: position 91,989,482 of record OY744477.1, read on the forward strand.
TATGGGCTAAATTATTGTGGTCAGAGGTTTATGATCGGTGTAATTCTCTGTCAAGTTTCCAAAGTTTTATTCTGTTCTGACTGCCGTATTTGACGCTTCGGTTGTGATATTGAATAGTTTAACTCGCTCTGTAGATTGAAGAATGCCATTAGGTGTGATTGTATGGCTGAAGAAAACGAGTGAGTTCGAACCAAAAATTAGCCGTCAATAATCCCCACAAGGTCTCCAATCTAGATATTTTATTCTTAACCATAGGTAATGAGCAAGAGATGAAACCGATTCGCTAGAACATAATTACCACCAAAAGCAATGGTACTTAAACTTCTAAGGGTCATTCATCTTTCTCATCTAAACCATCAACCAGTGGATACTTCCGTTTGTACCGCATTAAATAGAAATTTTAGATTCATCTATCACAATTAAACTCAAGTATTGAAGAAACTGTGATAATCAGTTTCGTAGTCGTAGGTTCGTAGCATATCTACGGCAACAGCTGTTAAATTGATACCACAAGGGCGAACATTCGATCAACTGGAATATGTCAGTTTCAAAGTTGGTGTTGATTACGACCGCAAGCACAAAGCAAATAACAACAATAACAACAAAAATGTTCGCCATTGTTGCCTAGTACAACAATATATCCAACAGTCTCACCTCCGCACTTTTGTAATAGCTGCACTGGAGTTATTTCCACTTTATACCACAGCTCCTCGATTATTGAGATATTTTCCTTCGGACGATATTGCCTGTTTACTGAAAGGACTAATATGATATCGATACCAGTATTAGGGGCATTGAGATTCCGCGATTATCAACTTTATTGACTCTGCAGTATTGGCTCTGCTCGCATCAATAAAAGTATCACGCTCGCAAACAATTCAAACCTCGCGAATTGGTTCTGGAGGTTCATTAATGCCAAGAGGATAGTTTCTAGATTTTTTTCTCCTATAACCTTTAAAAGTGTAAGTGCCAGTTCTTCCTTGGCTAAATGTAATTGTTTTGTCGACTACCGCCCGCTCATTAGTTTGTTCCATACTTCACTCAGCTTTTCATCTAGCCATAAAAATTTTTCTATGCCGGAGGTTCAAGAGTGTTTATACCATTTCGATATTAATAAGATTACTGGACATGACGCCATTCAACTCATCTTATTTGAAAATTGTACGGCGAGCCTAGAACCGCTGATTGCACTTTTATTTAATGAAAGTGTTATAATAGAGGTTTTCTTCCAGATCCTTTTAAATCGAATATCCAAGTCAGGTAAAAGAAGCAATTTTAAAAACTAACGTGGTAATGCCGAATTGTCAGTCTTCCTTAAAAATCTATGGAGATGGATCTCTATGAATCCATAATAACAAGGATTTTGTCGTTCCATACTCGCCCATTTAGCTGTGCCGAGCAAAATGGTTTTTATCAGATGGATCAACAGTTAGGAATCTGGTTTTTGGCATCACATCAGAATTTCTTTTTTAAATTAAGGATATTTTTGAGATTTTCTTAAATGATACGAGCTGCGGCTCAAAATGTTTCCATTTTCAGTTTTTATTAAGAATCACTTCCCACTTGCATAATATCACAAGCTATTTTATTAAATGTAAGTTCTGGAATTTCGTGTGAAATAAATGGTTCCTTGGCATTTGAGTTTTGAAATTTTTCGCAGATTTGACATTTATTTGTCTATAAAATTTTCAATGTCTGTATCAATACCGGGCCAATATATTATGTGCCTAGCTGTTTGCTTGATTTTTGTTATTCCTCCGAGAGATTCATGTAGTTGTGTTAACATTTCCAACCTTAAAATAAATGGTATACGATTACCCTTTCACCCAAAAACACAAGTCCTTCTTCACAATAAATCTTATCTTTAAATTTCCAAAATGATTTTACCATATTTCTAAGATTGGTTTTTGAATTCGGCCAACCATCTTTATACACGGTTAATAAATTTGATAAAGCTATATCCCTCGCAGTCTCTTTAATCTTTTAATCTGGCATATTTATAGTATGAATTATTTCCTCAACTTCTCGAAATTTACTCGCTGGCTCGTCCGTTCCGAAGCTGCGTATTTTTTTTAATTCCTTTCTTGGTTTACAGTTAACTAGCAAATCGGTTTTGCACAACTTCAATTTCATGCGCTGAAGCCTTGGCGGGTTCACTTTGTGTATCTCATTTCTCATTACACCAACAAGAGGCTTATGATCCGAGTGAATTTCAACTTTTCTTCGAGATATATAATTATCGAACTTTACGCATACATAAACTATCGTCAGAGGTTCTTTTTCGACATGAGCATATTCTTTCTCTGTATGATTCGTGCGGCATACGCTACGGGTTTTTGGTCCTGAAGTAGGATGCACCCCACACAAATTTTGCTTGCATCCGTCTTTATCACAATCTCTTTGGTGACATCAAGTGATTGCAAAATAGGTGCCTGAGTAATAATTTTTTTAATATTTTCATACACTTCTCATTTGGTTGAAACCAGCAAAACTCTATATTTTTTTAAATAATTGTCGTAGTGGCTCCGTTATTTCGGCCAAATTAGGTATGTAATTTCTTAAATAATTGACCATACCTAAGAATCTCACAAACTCTATCTTCAATGTTGGATCCTTCATTCCAACGATGGATTTGTTCTGGTTTGGGTCACAACTGACCCCATTTTTGCCAAAAACATGGTCAAGAAATTTTACTTCTTTCCCTTTTCTTTTATTTTTATGTTGCACCTTGCCTGGATTAAACGTAATATTCAATGTTTTGGATCTCGCTACGACTTGTTCTAAATTCTAATAATGTTCCTTTTTATCTCATTCCATTACCAATACATCATCAATATATATGAATGTACCTGGAATATTTCCAAAATTTCTCTCATTTAGCCTTTGAAAAGTTTCCGGAGCTATATTATTCCCAAAATTATAAGTCCCAAATGGTGAGCTAAACGCACAAAGTTTTTTCGATTCATCGTCCAGTCTAATTTGATAAAATCCATACGGCAACACCGTAAATAGTTTTGCACCGGATAATTTAGCTGTGAGATCTTCTAATTTAGGTATTTCGTAAAAATCTTGTTTTAAAGCCTCATTCAGAAATTTTATATCCAGGCATAACCTCAATATTTGGTTTTTGAACTACAACCATATTACTGAACCGCAGTTAGTTGGTTCAAGTGTCCGTTCTCTAATTTTCTTCTTCTCCAGTTGGTCTAAAGCTGCTCTTATATTATATATATATATATATATATATATATATATATATATATATATATATATATATATATATATATATATATATGTGTGTCAAATGCTGTAGATGTCAAATTCAAACTGCAGGGAGGAGCCATCGTCCAAGAAATTCACACTGGTAACGTAGAAAAAAACATTTTAATAAACAAGGAAGTAAATCGATTTATCAGACTTAACCAACCAAAAAACTTTACGGCATTATCAGATTTAGTAGACTCTAAATAGAAGTAACTGATCCGACATACCTACCGAATCTGACAGACTTAACCTTTAATTATGATTTAGTATGAAATATGTATTTAAATTTTAGCCATTACAATTATTTTATAACTTAAGTATCTGACTTAAGTCAAAAAATAGCACTACTTAAAATAAATATTTGTGTCAACAGTTCAACTTAATTAAAACGACTCAAAAGGCTTAAGTCTAATGGATTTACAGTAGAATATAACATTATGTCATAGCTGCTAAAGTTCCTAAATTGAAAAAAAACATATTTACATTTAATAACTCAATACTATCTTTGACTTAAGTCACATTTAATATTAATATTACCATTAATATTATTTTAAAATTTACATCAATATACAACGTAAATCACATAAAAAGTAAAACTTAAAAATTGGTCATTTTGGCTTAAGTCAATTTTGAAATTCATTTAGCGAGAAACAGTTTTATTTTAATCCGCCATTATATGTATTTTAAAACTTACATCTTTCTAGCTTAAGTCTGAGGTTTTTAAAGATATTTATATTTTAAAGTATAGTATAACTATGACTTAAGTTTACTTTAAAATAAAAGACGTAAATCGAATAATTTATTAACTGACTTAAACCAATCATTATTATCTTCAACTACCTTAACTTAAGCTTGTTATATTTGAATTTGTTTATTGAAGATTAAGTCGTTTTTACACAATGTTAAAAATTATATTTTGGAAGCTTAAGTCACATAATTAACTTTATTAGTTACTGAGCTTTAAGTTGTTGATTTTAATCAAAAAATTCCATTTAAGTTTTATGTGTTTAAATAAAACTTTTTACTTAAGTCCAAAATGGTATTAAGCCTCATTTTTAAACTTAAACTCAAAACTAAGACTTATAGTTTGTTTACTTTGACTGAATAGTTTTATAAACTTAACGGAGCAGACTTTGCGGACTTAATCTTAACTTTATAGTCTTAACAAACTTAACTGACCTAAGAGAATTAATAGACCAAACAGACTTGGAAGGTTAACAGACTTAATATAATTAGCAGACTGAGTCGACATAATTAAACAAATTCAACTCATCTGACAAGCTTAATTCATTTAATAAACTTAACAGACTTAAACCAACTTAACGTGATTAAGGAACTTAACAGACTAAACCGGTTTAAATGTTTGAATATACCTAACCTTTATAGCTGACTTCACAGACTATCTGGCACAAACTATATCACAGGATATCTGGTTTTCACCCAGAAGGTTCGGGTTTGGTTCCCGGGAACCATATGTTGAGTAGTTATATAATCTACGTTATCAGAAAATGCGATGGCGTAAGTGGGTCAACATCGGTGTCGTTGATGATACACAACGGTTGTGAATTCAGCTAAAAGCGTATTTAATGAGTAATAATATTGGTGCCTACCACTCGCTTCAAATGATACTTGGTGGACTTTATCGCCGCTTTCCACAAGCCTTCGAAGAGTGAAGAGCTAGGTGGGATAAAATGCCAGGTGATCCAAAATCTGGAACAATAACTAGAAATATTATTTAAACCTTTGATTATTTGGTTTAGTGACTGTCTAAGTTTTACGTCGGCACCAACGAAATTAGTACCATTGTCGCTGTGTATTTAGCGACAAACGCCTCTTCTAGTTGTGAACCTCTTCAGGACAGCTAAGAAAGCATCACTGGATAGATCTCCGACCTGCTCCAGATGGACGGCTTTGGTACTCATGCATATGAAGAGACAAATATAAGACTTATAAGTTTTTTGTTCTTTCCCTTTCGTTAAATGAATAGATATGGGACCCGAAAAATCCACGACAGTAATTAAAAAGGGCCGTATAAATTGTACCCGTGCTGGTGGCAAACTGCCCATTAATTGCTTCTGATAATTGGCCTTGAATTTTACGCAGGTAATACATTTGTGTACTATTTACTTTGCTTTTGCTTTTCCATTTGGAATCCAGTACTCGTGCCTACTTAGTGCTAGAAGAAGTGAAGGTCCCTCATGCTTATTATTCAAATGGATCTCTTGCAGAATCAAGTTAGCAGATCGTGATTTTGGATGCAATATCACAGGATGCTTGGTAGAATAGGATGTCATGCTGTTGTGGAGTCGTCCGCTAACTCGAAGGAGCCCAAAGTCATCAAGAAATGGATCCATTGATCGAAAAGTGCTTGATTCATCAGGGCGGTTATTTCGTCGTTGTATTGAAGGCTTTGCTCGTAGCGAGTTCCTACGAGCAAAACCTACACTCCAACGACGAAATAACCTACTAGCGACTGATGATATTTCTGGCTTTCAGAAGTTCTTAAAGGCAAGGAAAGGTACTTGTTATTTTGAACTCGGTGTGTGCATTACTATTGGTGGCAATATGTAACTCATCACTCGTTGTAGCTTCCGAAACGATGAATATTTGGCCAACATTTGGTTGAACCATTCATTTGAATGTGAGCGGACCGAAGTGAAGGTAAATAATTTATTTGATGCTTTTTCTAAATGTCTGTAATTAGGTTTTTGAGGTGGCCATGTCTCGATGGGTTGCAGCAACTAACTAGGACCATGCCACCAAAGGGAATGCGATTGCAGTTCCTTGGAAGATATACCACGAGAAGCGCAATCCGCTGGGTTATATGCCGAGTAAACGTGTCTCCAGTTTCCACGAGATGTTGTTGATAAAATTTCTGCTGTTCTTTTGCCCACGAACGTAATCCATCACCATGGATGACTTGCTAGCCACGAGTACAATCTGGGAATCGGCCCAGGCGTAAGTTTGTTTGATATCAAATCGTAATTCTAATTTGATGACTTTGATGAGTTTTGTCAGCAACACAGCGGCACATAACTCAAGACGAGGAAGCGTCTGTTGCTTAATAGGCGCTATCTTTGTTTTTGATGAGATCAATTGTGTAAAAAGCCGTGTAAGTCAATTGCAGAACCTTTGTCTGTATTCAGAAATCTGGAAATAGAAATATTATTAACATATTATAAACTTTTTCGCATGGTTGACCAGATTATTTGTTTTTCGGTGGGAAGTGGATCGTCCCAGCCCAGGTTGCTAGCCCAAAGCATCTGCATGAAGATTTTAAATTTTACCACTACAGGAGATAACCACCCCAATGGATCGAACAACCCTTGATTCAGATAGCACGGTTCTTTTAGAAGAATTTATTGAATCATTCAATTGAGTGGTAAACATAAACTTGTCCTTCGTCAAATTCCAATAAATGCCCAAAACCTTTGTAGGACCAGCTTCTTGTTGAGTATGGTCTAGAATTTCTTTAGGGTTGGCTTCTGTGTCTTCAGATGGGATACAATGTAGTACTTTACTATTGTTGGATTTCCATTTTCTCATATTAAAGCCATAACTGCGGAGAATATTAATGATAGTTTCTTTGTGATGTAGTGCTTCGTTGTCATCGTCATCACCAGACATCAAGTCATCAACATAGATATCATTCTGGATGATATCTGAAGCATTAGGATATGATTCTAGGTTTTCTTGTGCTACAGAGCAATTAATCTGGTGGCCAGGAATGATGCAGAAGCCAATCCATAAGTGACTGTTTGTAAACAAAAATAACGAATGGGTTTGGATGGATCAGATCGCCATACTATTTTTTGATAATGCGTATCAGATTGGGACATCCTGTGTTCCCTAAAACGTAAAATGATTGAGTACAAATTATATTGAGTCGTAGGGCCTACGGTGGGACAATCATTCACGGAGATGCCTGTAGTTGATTTGGCGGAACCGTCAAAAACAACCCTAACTTTGCTGATGTTGTTTGATTTCTTTAATACTCCGTAGTGTGGTAAATAGAAATCCTTTTGTGATGTTTCTGCTCATGTGGTTACGGCGCCAATTTCCTAAATTCAGGATCAAGAATGAATCCGCGTTCCATTCCTCTTAGCCTTTGAACAGCTGCAGCAAGTGTATCAACCAAAGCGTCTGTTGATTTCTTTAACGGAAGTCGTACTATAAATCGTCTTTCTGTGTCTCGTTCAAGATGCTTTATGAAATGTTTCTCTCAAAGTATTTCCTCTGGAGAGGGAATTTTCAGAGATTCGACGATGGACTCTAGTTCGCAAACTCTAGTTCTTTAAACTCATTTCAATTTGGGAGGATCGGTGACGATCCACCCAAATACGGTATCTTGTAACATTGGTGGTTTAGTGGGACCTGATCTGATCTTTGAAGGACATGAAAAAAGTGCTCGGCTCCAATGAGAATATCAATTTTTCCTGGTTGAAAAATTTTTGGATCTGCTAAATCAATTCTAGCGTACAAATTTAAATCAACATCTAGGATTTAAGGAGGGAGCTGGCTTGTAATTTTTGATATTACCAAAGCTTCAAAAGAAAATTTGGATGAGGCTTTGGGTTGTAACCTAATTGTAACAATGCCTTTTGACGTTCCAAAGCTAGCATGTCCCAACCCACTAATAGACATCCGTGCATTTCTTTTCTCCAATTGAAGACGCTGCGCATAAGATTCGGTAATGAAATTTGTTTGTGATCCGGAACCTAATAGGGCCCGGCACGGGGTTACTATTCCAGAATGGTTGAGTGCATACACTATGGTGGTGGGAAGTATTGTTTAATCATTGAAAGTTTGGCATCGACGTTTGGAGGTGCATCGGAATATGGGATGACTATTGCTTAGGCAGCTGAAGCAGCGGTTCTTGCCTTTTGCATATTGTCTTCTATCAATTGCACTCATTTCCTGAAATTTACCACAATGAAATAACCAATGACCTTTTTCTTGGCACATTGCGCATTGTGATTCGTCATTTTTGCCTGTAATTTGGCCATCATGCTCTTGCGATGTATTTTCAGCAGCGACATGTCCGTTAATCTCAGTTTTTGGAACGGATCTTTTAGAAGATGAAATCATTGATTCCGCAGGGTATCTATTCGTCTGCTTGACAAAGTGCTTGAAGCCCTCGGATAACCTCATTGGAGGTGTCCATCAAACGTTTTATGTTGGCGGCAGAAGGGTGATGAATTATAATTTGTTCGATGAACGTTCGGATAAATGAGTTGATGATGTGTTTTTTCCTATCGTATCTCTCTTTCAACTTATTTAGCGCTCCGATATAATTCCCCTCAGTTACTGTAATGTGGTGTAATAGCATCGCTGCTTCTCCTCGAAGAAGCCCTTTGAGGTATTGAAATTTTTGCACAGCGTTTAAATGTGGTGACTCAAGTATAGTCGTAGTATACATATAAAAAAAAGATTAGACAGTAGGTTAGCCACCCCCCCCCCCCTAACACTCGTAAATTCGTTAGGAAGAGTATAACACTAAAATCAATCAATGACCTACTCAACACAGGTTATTAAATTTGACACTTAACAGAATAAAAAGATTAAACAGACTTGGTATAGACTTAACAGATTTTATAAAATTAAAAGGTTCAATAGACTTATCAAACTTAGTAATTAGACTTAATGTAATTAACAGATCTAACAGATCTAACTAACTAAATTTACTTAACAGACATAACCAGCTTAACAACTTAATCAGATTAACCTGGCTTTCAGACTTAACAAGAAACATCACTTAATTTTCCAAAAAGCTTCACTGATTTAATGTCTCGACAGAATTAACATTTTTAACTCAACGGAGCTACCAGACTAAAGGTATTGGTGATAAAACGATTAATTTAATTCATTTGTAATGTTTAATCAATTGTTTTAAAATCTAATTTATATTAATTTTAAAGTTTTGTGTCAAATAAAGTGGATATAAATTAGATTTTCGGCAATTACATGACGTATTGCTCATAAAACGGTTAACTTAATTGATTTGTAATATTTTATCAGTTTTTTTAAAATCTAATTTATATTATAATTTTATAAGGTTATATTTTTATTGATATAATAAATTAATTAATTGGGAATTTCAGGCAAAAACTATTCTAATTTATAACAGTATACGGCTTGCAGAAATTAACCCATTAATAGATTTTGTTTTTTGAAATTTTTTTTGCAGATTGCAGTTGAATGGTGGCACACTATAGTTGCTGATAAGAGATGACAGAATGGAATAGAATTGCGCCGTAATGATCATGAAGAGTCTATATATAGAAATATAAATATATGAAAATCCCTCCTATCCTACCGTTTGTTAAATGTAAAAAGGCTGTGGGAATAGGACCGATGCTTAACAATGTTTTGAACTGCGGAATAGGCAATGGTTCGACACATAGGTTCTACACTCCTAGGATTGATTGCATTATAGCGGAGCTCTTGATATTCGAGGGAATACTTTGTTGCACAATCTTTTCGACCTTATTCGATTAGTGTGTAAATTGAAGTTATATTAAATAAATGAACCGATGTCAGCCGTATGCCCAATCCTTAAGAAATCAAAACCGCTCTAAACGCAAAAACAACTTTAGCATAGCTCTGTTTTGCACAGCATACAAATTACTGTATATAACATAACATTATGAAAAGAATTGATCCATAACTAGGCGGAGGAAATTGAGTAGTTTATGGTTTGCTTTGCTATATCTAAAATGTTTTCATAATTCTGTGTCAAATTCGAGAACAAACTGTCAGATATTTTTGCAATTAGCTCTGGTGTACAGCAAATAGAGGTGATGTGTCAAAACAAGGAAGTTATAATGCTAAAGCTGATAAAGTTCCCGTATACCGATACGACTGGCAAATCATATCATTCCCCTGCTTCTATTGTTGTTCGGTATGATTATACAATTCTAATAAAACATCGTAAATTGGTATGCCCTCAAAATTAAATCACATTGCTTTATAATTAATTTGGGAATTAAACCAATTTATTTCATCCATCCATCGGTCACACCAACTAATTCTATTGTCGCACAAATCAAATTATAGCTATTCGATTAATCCATAATTCATTTTCTGCAGGCCACACAACATATCACATTTTCTTTTTCGTTCCATCCACAAATATACAAAAGAAAAATCATAAACATAATTTTCATATAAAATCAGGTGAAAATTAATGAAAAATCATCAGTTACAGTTTGTGTGTTCTCAGAAAAACATCTCAACACAATCTCGTAAATTTTATATTTTAACTTAAAAAAAAATCTCAAAATGTTTTCATCTCGTACATTATTTATTGTATTGGTATCGATTATCTTATTAATTTCGGTTAATACCAACGTTGTCAACGGATATCGTAAACCACCATTTAACGGTAGCATTTTTGGAAAACGTGGAATTACCGGAAACGGTAAGTGTCTCTAATCTAAACGAAATTTATTTCAAAAAGTGATATTAACATTTTAAAAAATTATCTATCATCTATAGATTATGATTCAAATACCAAAGCTTTATCGGCCATGTGTGAAATTGCGGTGGAAGCATGCCAAACATGGTTCCAACAAGAAAAAAAATAGTTCAGTAATCGTTTAATAATGCAAAAAAAAAAATTAAAATTTATAATGATACTTAATAAATATTTATAATATATAATAATAAATAAAAATAATTAAATAAAAAAATTTAAAATGTATTCAAAAATTTAATAAATAAAAAGTTGAATAAGTAGTTCTTGTGTTCTTATTTAAAACCAAAAAAATTAAATTGATAATTTCGCTATGTACAGTGTTCGATTGCTTTTTGTTTTTGTTGTGTTCCATAATCTCCGGAAAATATAGGACATCAGCATAAATACTGCTATAAAATAACACACATTATCAGAAATTATTTGCACGTATAATTTTTGGACAGTGGTTAGCCTTCACAAATTTACGAAAATGAATAAATTGTCAATAGCACTCGTAATAGGGGTCCGATTGTGATGGCTGATACCTTAATCAAATGTGCTCGACATCAGCAAAAATACTGCTATAAATTAAACATACATTTTCAAAAATTATTTGCACGTACAATTTTTGGACAGTGGTTAGCCTTCACAAATCTACGAAAATGAATGAATTGTCAATAGCACTCGTAATAAGGGTTCGATTGTGATGGCTGATACCTTAGTCAAATGTGCTCGACATCAGCATAAATACTGCTATAAATTAAACATACATTTCCAAAAATTATTTGCACGTAAAATTTTTGGACAGTGGTTAGCCTTCACAAATGTACGAAAATGAATGGATTGTCAATAGCACTCGTAATACGGGTCCGATTGTGATGGCTGATACCTTAATCAAATGTGCTCGACATCAGCATAAATACTGCTATAAAATATACATTCATTTCCAAAAATTATTTGCACTTAAAATTTTTGAACAGTGGTTAGCCTTCACAAATGTACGAAAATGAATGTTCAATAGCACACGTAATAGGGGTCCGATTGTGATGGTTGATACCTTAATCAAATGTGCTCGACCTCAGCAAAAATACTGCTTTAAAATAAACATACATTTCCAAAAATTATTTGCACGTACAATTTTTGGACAGTGGTTAGCCTTCACAAATTTACGAAAATGAATGAATTGTAAATAGCACTCGTAATACGGGTCCGATTGTGATGGCTGATACCTTAATCAAATGTGCTCGACATCAGCATAAATACTGCTATAAAATAAACATACATTTCCAAAAATTATTTGCACGTAAAATTTTTGGACAGTGGTTAGCCTTCACAAATGTACGAAAATGAATGGATTGTCAATAGCACTCGTAATACGGGTCCGATTGTGATGGCTGATACCTTAATCAAATGTGCTCGACATCAGCATAAATACTGCTATAAAATATACATTCATTTCCAAAAATTATTTGCACTTAAAATTTTTGAACAGTGGTTAGCCTTCACAAATGTACGAAAATGAATGTTCAATAGCACACGTAATAGGGGTCCGATTGTGATGGTTGATACCTTAATCAAATGTGCTCGACCTCAGCAAAAATACTGCTATAAAATAGACATACATTTCCAAAAATTATTTGCACGTAAAATTTTTGGACAGTGGTTAGCCTTCACAAATTTACGAAAATGAATAAATTGTCAATAGCACTCGTAATAGGGGTCCGATTGTGATGGCTGATACCTTAATCAAATGTGCTCGACATCAGCAAAAATACTGCTATAAATTAAACATACATTTTCAAAAATTATTTGCACGTACAATTTTTGGACAGTGGTTAGCCTTCACAAATCTACGAAAATGAATGAATTGTCAATAGCACTCGTAATAAGGGTTCGATTGTGATGGCTGATACCTTAGTCAAATGTGCTCGACATCAGCATAAATACTGCTATAAAATATACATATATTTCCAAAAATTATTTGCACGTATAATTTTTGGACAGTGGTTAGCCTTCACAAATTTACGAAAATGAATAAATTGTCAATAGCACTCGTAATAGGGGTCCGATTGTGATGGCTGATACCTTAATCAAATGTGCTCGACATCAGCAAAAATACTGCTATAAATTAAACATACATTTTCAAAAATTATTTGCACGTACAATTTTTGGACAGTGGTTAGCCTTCACAAATCTACGAAAATGAATGAATTGTCAATAGCACTCGTAATAAGGGTTCGATTGTGATGGCTGATACCTTAGTCAAATGTGCTCGACATCAGCATAAATACTGCTATAAATTAAACATACATTTCCAAAAATTATTTGCACGTAAAATTTTTGGACAGTGGTTAGCCTTCACAAATTTACGAAAATGAATAAATTGTCAATAGCACTCGTAATAGGGGTCCGATTGTGATGGCTGATACCTTAATCAAATGTGCTCGACCTCAGCAAAAATACTGCTATAAAATAGACATACATTTCCAAAAATTATTTGCACGTAAAATTTTTGGACAGTGGTTAGCCTTCACAAATTTACGAAAATGAATAAATTGTCAATAGCACTCGTAATAGGGGTCCGATTGTGATGGCTGATACCTTAATCAAATGTGCTCGACATCAGCAAAAATACTGCTATAAATTAAACATACATTTTCAAAAATTATTTGCACGTACAATTTTTGGACAGTGGTTAGCCTTCACAAATTTACGAAAATGAATAAATTGTCAATAGCACTCGTAATAGGGGTCCGATTGTGATGGCTGATACCTTAATCAAATGTGCTCGACCTCAGCAAAAATACTGCTATAAAATAGACATACATTTCCAAAAATTATTTGCACGTAAAATTTTTGGACAGTGGTTAGCCTTCACAAATTTACGAAAATGAATAAATTGTCAATAGCACTCGTAATAGGGGTCCGATTGTGATGGCTGATACCTTAATCAAATGTGCTCGACATCAGCAAAAATACTGCTATAAATTAAACATACATTTTCAAAAATTATTTGCACGTACAATTTTTGGACAGTGGTTAGCCTTCACAAATCTACGAAAATGAATGAATTGTCAATAGCACTCGTAATAAGGGTTCGATTGTGATGGCTGATACCTTAGTCAAATGTGCTCGACATCAGCATAAATACTGCTATAAAATATACATATATTTCCAAAAATTATTTGCACATATAATTTTTGGACAGTGGTTAGCCTTCTCAAATTTACGAAAATGAATAAATTGTCAATAGCACTCGGAATAGAGGTCCGATTGTGATGACTGATACCTTAATCAAATGTGCTCCACATTAGCATAAATACTGCTATAAAATATACATTCATTTCCAAAAATTATTTGCACTTAAAATTTTTGAACAGTGGTTAGCCTTCACAAATGTACGAAAATGAATGTTCAATAGCACACGTAATAGGGGTCCGATTGTGATGGTTGATACCTTAATCAAATGTGCTCGACATCAGCATAAATACTGCTATAAAATAAACATACATTTCCAAAAATTATTTGCACGTAAAATTTTTGGACAGTGGTTAGCCTTCTCAAATTTACGAAAATGAATTTATTGTCAATAGCACACGTAATAGGGGTCCGATTGTGATGGCTGATACCTTAATCAAATGTGCTCGACATCAGCATAAATACTGCTTTAAAATAAACATACATTTCCAAAAATTATTTGCACGTACAATTTTTGGACAGTGGTTAGCCTTCACAAATTTACGAAAATGAATGAATTGTAAATAGCACTCGTAATACGGGTCCGATTGTGATGGCTGATACCTTAATCAAATGTGCTCGACATCAGCATAAATACTGCTATAAAATAGACATACATTTCCAAAAATTATTTGCACGTAAAATTTTTGGACAGTGGTTAGCCTTCACAAATGTACGAAAATGAATGGATTGTCAATAGCACTCGTAATACGGGTCCGATTGTGATGGCTGATACCTTAATCAAATGTGCTCGACATCAGCATAAATACTGCTATAAAATATACATTCATTTCCAAAAATTATTTGCACTTAAAATTTTTGAACAGTGGTTAGCCTTCACAAATGTACGAAAATGAATGTTCAATAGCACACGTAATAGGGGTCCGATTGTGATGGTTGATACCTTAATCAAATGTGCTCGACCTCAGCAAAAATACTGCTATAAAATAGACATACATTTCCAAAAATTATTTGCACGTAAAATTATTGGACAGTGGTTAGCCTTCACAAATTTACGAAAATGAATAAATTGTCAATAGCACTCGTAATAGGGGTCCGATTGTGATGGCTGATACCTTAATCAAATGTGCTCGACATCAGCATAAATACTGCTTTAAAATAAACATACATTTTCAAAAATTATTTGCACGTACAATTTTTGGACAGTGGTTAGCCTTCACAAATTTACGAAAATGAATGAATTGTAAATAGCACTCGTAATACGGGTCCGATTGTGATGGCTGATACCTTAATCAAATGTGCTCGACATCAGCATAAATACTGCTTTAAAATAAACATACATTTCCAAAAATTATTTGCACGTAAAATTTTTGGACAGTGGTTAGCCTTCACAAATGTACGAAAATGAATGGATTGTCAATAGCACTCGTAATACGGGTCCGATTGTGATGGCTGATACCTTAATCAAATGTGCTCGACATCAGCATAAATACTGCTATAAAATATACATTCATTTCCAAAAATTATTTGCACGTAAAATTTTTGAACAGTGGTTAGCCTTCACAAATGTACGAAAATGAATGTTCAATAGCACACGTAATAGGGGTCCGATTGTGATGGTTGATACCTTAATCAAATGTGCTCGACCTCAGCAAAAATACTGCTATAAAATAGACATACATTTCCAAAAATTATTTGCACGTAAAATTTTTGGACAGTGGTTAGCCTTCACAAATGTACGAAAATGAATGTTCAATAGCACACGTAATAGGGGTCCGATTGTGATGGTTGATACCTTAATCAAATGTGCTCGACCTCAGCAAAAATACTGCTATAAAATAGACATACATTTCCAAAAATTATTTGCACGTAAAATTTTTGGACAGTGGTTAGCCTTCACAAATTTACGAAAATGAATAAATTGTCAATAGCACTCGTAATACGGGTCCGATTGTGATGGCTGATACCTTAATCAAATGTGCTCGACATCAGCATAAATACTGCTATAAAATAAACATACATTTCCAAAAATTATTTGCACGTAAAATTTTTGGACAGTGGTTAGCCTTCACAAATGTACGAAAATGAATGGATTGTCAATAGCACTCGTAATACGGGTCCGATTGTGATGGCTGATACCTTAATCAAATGTGCTCGACATCAGCATAAATACTGCTATAAAATATACATTCATTTCCAAAAATTATTTGCACTTAAAATTTTTGAACAGTGGTTAGCCTTCACAAATGTACTAAAATGAATGTTCAATAGCACACGTAATAGGGGTCCGATTGTGATGGTTGATACCTTAATCAAATGTGCTCGACCTCAGCAAAAATACTGCTTTAAAATAAACATACATTTCCAAAAATTATTTGCACATATAATTTTTGGACAGTGGTTAGCCTTCTCAAATTTACGAAAATGAATAAATTGTCAATAGCACTCGGAATAGAGGTCCGATTGTGATGACTGATACCTTAATCAAATGTGCTCCACATTAGCATAAATACTGCTATAAAATATACATTCATTTCCAAAAATTATTTGCACTTAAAATTTTTGAACAGTGGTTAGCCTTCACAAATGTACAAAAATGAATGTTCAATAGCACACGTAATAGGGGTCCGATTGTGATGGTTGATACCTTAATCAAATGTGCTCGACATCAGCATAAATACTGCTATAAAATAAACATACATTTCCAAAAATTATTTGCACGTACAATTTTTGGACAGTGGTTAGCCTTCACAAATTTACGAAAATGAATGAATTGTAAATAGCACTCGTAATACGGGTCCGATTGTGATGGCTGATACCTTAATCAAATGTGCTCGACATCAGCATAAATACTGCTATAAAATAGACATACATTTCCAAAAATTATTTGCACGTAAAATTTTTGGACAGTGGTTAGCCTTCACAAATGTACGAAAATGAATGGATTGTCAATAGCACTCGTAATACGGGTCCGATTGTGATGGCTGATACCTTAATCAAATGTGCTCGACATCAGCATAAATACTGCTATAAAATATACATTCATTTCCAAAAATTATTTGCACTTAAAATTTTTGAACAGTGGTTAGCCTTCACAAATGTACGAAAATGAATGTTCAATAGCACACGTAATAGGGGTCCGATTGTGATGGTTGATACCTTAATCAAATGTGCTCGACCTCAGCAAAAATACTGCTTTAAAATAAACATACATTTCCAAAAATTATTTGCACGTACAATTTTTGGACAGTGGTTAGCCTTCACAAATTTACGAAAATGAATGAATTGTAAATAGCACTCGTAATACGGGTCCGATTGTGATGGCTGATACCTTAATCAAATGTGCTCGACATCAGCATAAATACTGCTATAAAATAAACATACATTTCCAAAAATTATTTGCACGTAAAATTTTTGGACAGTGGTTAGCCTTCACAAATGTACGAAAATGAATGGATTGTCAATAGCACTCGTAATACGGGTCCGATTGTGATGGCTGATACCTTAATCAAATGTGCTCGACATCAGCATAAATACTGCTATAAAATATACATTCATTTCCAAAAATTATTTGCACTTAAAATTTTTGAACAGTGGTTAGCCTTCACAAATGTACGAAAATGAATGTTCAATAGCACACGTAATAGGGGTCCGATTGTGATGGTTGATACCTTAATCAAATGTGCTCGACCTCAGCAAAAATACTGCTATAAAATAGACATACATTTCCAAAAATTATTTGCACGTAAAATTTTTGGACAGTGGTTAGCCTTCACAAATTTACGAAAATGAATAAATTGTCAATAGCACTCGTAATAGGGGTCCGATTGTGATGGCTGATACCTTAATCAAATGTGCTCGACATCAGCAAAAATACTGCTATAAATTAAACATACATTTTCAAAAATTATTTGCACGTACAATTTTTGGACAGTGGTTAGCCTTCACAAATCTACGAAAATGAATGAATTGTCAATAGCACTCGTAATAAGGGTTCGATTGTGATGGCTGATACCTTAGTCAAATGTGCTCGACATCAGCATAAATACTGCTATAAAATATACATATATTTCCAAAAATTATTTGCACATATAATTTTTGGACAGTGGTTAGCCTTCTCAAATTTACGAAAATGAATAAATTGTCAATAGCACTCGGAATAGAGGTCCGATTGTGATGACTGATACCTTAATCAAATGTGCTCCACATTAGCATAAATACTGCTATAAAATATACATTCATTTCCAAAAATTATTTGCACTTAAAATTTTTGAACAGTGGTTAGCCTTCACAAATGTACAAAAATGAATGTTCAATAGCACACGTAATAGGGGTCCGATTGTGATGGTTGATACCTTAATCAAATGTGCTCGACATCAGCATAAATACTGCTATAAAATAAACATACATTTCCAAAAATTATTTGCACGTACAATTTTTGGACAGTGGTTAGCCTTCACAAATTTACGAAAATGAATGAATTGTAAATAGCACTCGTAATACGGGTCCGATTGTGATGGCTGATACCTTAATCAAATGTGCTCGACATCAGCATAAATACTGCTATAAAATAGACATACATTTCCAAAAATTATTTGCACGTAAAATTTTTGGACAGTGGTTAGCCTTCACAAATGTACGAAAATGAATGGATTGTCAATAGCACTCGTAATACGGGTCCGATTGTGATGGCTGATACCTTAATCAAATGTGCTCGACATCAGCATAAATACTGCTATAAAATATACATTCATTTCCAAAAATTATTTGCACTTAAAATTTTTGAACAGTGGTTAGCCTTCACAAATGTACGAAAATGAATGTTCAATAGCACACGTAATAGGGGTCCGATTGTGATGGTTGATACCTTAATCAAATGTGCTCGACCTCAGCAAAAATACTGCTATAAAATAGACATACATTTCCAAAAATTATTTGCACGTAAAATTATTGGACAGTGGTTAGCCTTCACAAATTTACGAAAATGAATAAATTGTCAATAGCACTCGTAATAGGGGTCCGATTGTGATGGCTGATACCTTAATCAAATGTGCTCGACATCAGCATAAATACTGCTTTAAAATAAACATACATTTTCAAAAATTATTTGCACGTACAATTTTTGGACAGTGGTTAGCCTTCACAAATTTACGAAAATGAATGAATTGTAAATAGCACTCGTAATACGGGTCCGATTGTGATGGCTGATACCTTAATCAAATGTGCTCGACATCAGCATAAATACTGCTAAAAAATAAACATACATTTCCAAAAATTATTTGCACGTAAAATTTTTGGACAGTGGTTAGCCTTCACAAATGTACGAAAATGAATGGATTGTCAATAGCACTCGTAATACGGGTCCGATTGTGATGGCTGATACCTTAATCAAATGTGCTCGACATCAGCATAAATACTGCTATAAAATATACATTCATTTCCAAAAATTATTTGCACGTAAAATTTTTGAACAGTGGTTAGCCTTCACAAATGTACGAAAATGAATGTTCAATAGCACACGTAATAGGGGTCCGATTGTGATGGTTGATACCTTAATCAAATGTGCTCGACCTCAGCAAAAATACTGCTATAAAATAGACATACATTTCCAAAAATTATTTGCACGTAAAATTTTTGGACAGTGGTTAGCCTTCTCAAATTTACGAAAATGAATGAATTGTAAATAGCACTCGTAATACGGGTCCGATTGTGATGGCTGATACCTTAATCAAATGTGCTCGACATCAGCATAAATACTGCTATAAAATAAACATACATTTCCAAAAATTATTTGCACGTAAAATTTTTGGACAGTGGTTAGCCTTCACAAATGTACGAAAATGAATGGATTGTCAATAGCACTCATAATACGGGTCCGATTGTAATGGCTGATACCTTAATCAAATGTGCTCGACATCAGCATAAATACTGCTATAAAATATACATTCATTTCCAAAAATTATTTGCACTTAAAATTTTTGAACAGTGGTTAGCCTTCACAAATGTACGAAAATGAATGTTCAATAGCACACGTAATAGGGGTCCGATTGTGATGGTTGATACCTTAATCAAATGTGCTCGACCTCAGCAAAAATACTGCTATAAAATAGACATACATTTCCAAAAATTATTTGCACGTAAAATTTTTGGACAGTGGTTAGCCTTCACAAATTTACGAAAATGAATAAATTGTCAATAGCACTCGTAATAGGGGTCCGATTGTGATGGCTGATACCTTAATCAAATGTGCTCGACATCAGCATAAATACTGCTATAAAATAAACATACATTTTCAAAAATTATTTGCACGTACAATTTTTGGACAGTGGTTAGCCTTCACAAATTTACGAAAATGAATGAATTGTAAATAGCACTCGTAATACGGGTCCGATTGTGATGGCTGATACCTTAATCAAATGTGCTCGACATCAGCATAAATACTGCTATAAAATAAACATACATTTCCAAAAATTATTTGCACGTAAAATTTTTGGACAGTGGTTAGCCTTCACAAATGTACGAAAATGAATGGATTGTCAATAGCACTCGTAATACGGGTCCGATTGTGATGGCTGATACCTTAATCAAATGTGCTCGACATCAGCATAAATACTGCTATAAAATATACATTCATTTCCAAAAATTATTTGCACTTAAAATTTTTGAACAGTGGTTAGCCTTCACAAATGTACGAAAATGAATGTTCAATAGCACACGTAATAGGGGTCCGATTGTGATGGTTGATACCTTAATCAAATGTGCTCGACCTCAGCAAAAATACTGCTATAAAATAGACATACATTTCCAAAAATTATTTGCACGTAAAATTTTTGAACAGTGGTTAGCCTTCACAAATGTACGAAAATGAATGTTCAATAGCACACGTAATAGGGGTCCGATTGTGATGGTTGATACCTTAATCAAATGTGCTCGACCTCAGCAAAAATACTGCTTTAAAATAAACATACATTTCCAAAAATTATTTGCACGTACAATTTTTGGACAGTGGTTAGCCTTCACAAATTTACGAAAATGAATGAATTGTAAATAGCACTCGTAATACGGGTCCGATT
This sequence comes from Tipula confusa, assembly GCA_963556175.1. Lineage (NCBI taxonomy): Eukaryota > Metazoa > Arthropoda > Insecta > Diptera > Tipulidae > Tipula > Tipula confusa. Next base: position 92,010,473 of record OY744477.1, read on the forward strand.
GTGATGGCTGATACCTTAATCAAATGTGCTCGACATCAGCATAAATACTGCTAAAAAATAAACATACATTTCCAAAAATTATTTGCACGTAAAATTTTTGGACAGTGGTTAGCCTTCACAAATGTACGAAAATGAATGGATTGTCAATAGCACTCGTAATACGGGTCCGATTGTGATGGCTGATACCTTAATCAAATGTGCTCGACATCAGCATAAATACTGCTATAAAATATACATTCATTTCCAAAAATTATTTGCACTTAAAATTTTTGAACAGTGGTTAGCCTTCACAAATGTACGAAAATGAATGTTCAATAGCACACGTAATAGGGGTCCGATTGTGATGGTTGATACCTTAATCAAATGTGCTCGACCTCAGCAAAAATACTGCTATAAAATAGACATACATTTCCAAAAATTATTTGCACGTAAAATTATTGGACAGTGGTTAGCCTTCACAAATTTACGAAAATGAATAAATTGTCAATAGCACTCGTAATAGGGGTCCGATTGTGATGGCTGATACCTTAATCAAATGTGCTCGACATCAGCATAAATACTGCTTTAAAATAAACATACATTTCCAAAAATTATTTGCACGTAAAATTTTTGGACAGTGGTTAGCCTTCACAAATGTACGAAAATGAATGGATTGTCAATAGCACTCGTAATACGGGTCCGATTGTGATGGCTGATACCTTAATCAAATGTGCTCGACATCAGCATAAATACTGCTATAAAATATACATTCATTTCCAAAAATTATTTGCACGTAAAATTTTTGAACAGTGGTTAGCCTTCACAAATGTACGAAAATGAATGTTCAATAGCACACGTAATAGGGGTCCGATTGTGATGGTTGATACCTTAATCAAATGTGCTCGACCTCAGCAAAAATACTGCTATAAAATAGACATACATTTCCAAAAATTATTTGCACGTAAAATTTTTGGACAGTGGTTAGCCTTCTCAAATTTACGAAAATGAATGAATTGTAAATAGCACTCGTAATACGGGTCCGATTGTGATGGCTGATACCTTAATCAAATGTGCTCGACATCAGCATAAATACTGCTATAAAATAAACATACATTTCCAAAAATTATTTGCACGTAAAATTTTTGGACAGTGGTTAGCCTTCACAAATGTACGAAAATGAATGGATTGTCAATAGCACTCATAATACGGGTCCGATTGTAATGGCTGATACCTTAATCAAATGTGCTCGACATCAGCATAAATACTGCTATAAAATATACATTCATTTCCAAAAATTATTTGCACTTAAAATTTTTGAACAGTGGTTAGCCTTCACAAATGTACGAAAATGAATGTTCAATAGCACACGTAATAGGGGTCCGATTGTGATGGTTGATACCTTAATCAAATGTGCTCGACCTCAGCAAAAATACTGCTATAAAATAGACATACATTTCCAAAAATTATTTGCACGTAAAATTTTTGGACAGTGGTTAGCCTTCACAAATTTACGAAAATGAATAAATTGTCAATAGCACTCGTAATAGGGGTCCGATTGTGATGGCTGATACCTTAATCAAATGTGCTCGACATCAGCATAAATACTGCTATAAAATAAACATACATTTTCAAAAATTATTTGCACGTACAATTTTTGGACAGTGGTTAGCCTTCACAAATTTACGAAAATGAATGAATTGTAAATAGCACTCGTAATACGGGTCCGATTGTGATGGCTGATACCTTAATCAAATGTGCTCGACATCAGCATAAATACTGCTATAAAATAAACATACATTTCCAAAAATTATTTGCACGTAAAATTTTTGGACAGTGGTTAGCCTTCACAAATGTACGAAAATGAATGGATTGTCAATAGCACTCGTAATACGGGTCCGATTGTGATGGCTGATACCTTAATCAAATGTGCTCGACATCAGCATAAATACTGCTATAAAATATACATTCATTTCCAAAAATTATTTGCACTTAAAATTTTTGAACAGTGGTTAGCCTTCACAAATGTACGAAAATGAATGTTCAATAGCACACGTAATAGGGGTCCGATTGTGATGGTTGATACCTTAATCAAATGTGCTCGACCTCAGCAAAAATACTGCTATAAAATAGACATACATTTCCAAAAATTATTTGCACGTAAAATTTTTGAACAGTGGTTAGCCTTCACAAATGTACGAAAATGAATGTTCAATAGCACACGTAATAGGGGTCCGATTGTGATGGTTGATACCTTAATCAAATGTGCTCGACCTCAGCAAAAATACTGCTTTAAAATAAACATACATTTCCAAAAATTATTTGCACGTACAATTTTTGGACAGTGGTTAGCCTTCACAAATTTACGAAAATGAATGAATTGTAAATAGCACTCGTAATACGGGTCCGATTGTGATGGCTGATACCTTAATCAAATGTGCTCGACATCAGCATAAATACTGCTATAAAATAAACATACATTTCCAAAAATTATTTGCACGTAAAATTTTTGGACAGTGGTTAGCCTTCACAAATGTACGAAAATGAATGGATTGTCAATAGCACTCGTAATACGGGTCCGATTGTGATGGCTGATACCTTAATCAAATGTGCTCGACATCAGCATAAATACTGCTATAAAATATACATTCATTTCCAAAAATTATTTGCACTTAAAATTTTTGAACAGTGGTTAGCCTTCACAAATGTACGAAAATGAATGTTCAATAGCACACGTAATAGGGGTCCGATTGTGATGGTTGATACCTTAATCAAATGTGCTCGACCTCAGCAAAAATACTGCTATAAAATAGACATACATTTCCAAAAATTATTTGCACGTAAAATTATTGGACAGTGGTTAGCCTTCACAAATTTACGAAAATGAATAAATTGTCAATAGCACTCGTAATAGGGGTCCGATTGTGATGGCTGATACCTTAATCAAATGTGCTCGACATCAGCATAAATACTGCTTTAAAATAAACATACATTTCCAAAAATTATTTGCACGTAAAATTTTTGGACAGTGGTTAGCCTTCACAAATGTACGAAAATGAATGGATTGTCAATAGCACTCGTAATACGGGTCCGATTGTGATGGCTGATACCTTAATCAAATGTGCTCGACATCAGCATAAATACTGCTATAAAATATACATTCATTTCCAAAAATTATTTGCACGTAAAATTTTTGGACAGTGGTTAGCCTTCACAAATGTACGAAAATGAATGTTCAATAGCACACGTAATAGGGGTCCGATTGTGATGGTTGATACCTTAATCAAATGTGCTCGACCTCAGCAAAAATACTGCTATAAAATAGACATACATTTCCAAAAATTATTTGCACGTAAAATTTTTGGACAGTGGTTAGCCTTCTCAAATTTACGAAAATGAATGAATTGTAAATAGCACTCGTAATACGGGTCCGATTGTGATGGCTGATACCTTAATCAAATGTGCTCGACATCAGCATAAATACTGCTATAAAATAAACATACATTTCCAAAAATTATTTGCACGTAAAATTTTTGGACAGTGGTTAGCCTTCACAAATGTACGAAAATGAATGGATTGTCAATAGCACTCATAATACGGGTCCGATTGTAATGGCTGATACCTTAATCAAATGTGCTCGACATCAGCATAAATACTGCTATAAAATATACATTCATTTCCAAAAATTATTTGCACTTAAAATTTTTGAACAGTGGTTAGCCTTCACAAATGTACGAAAATGAATGTTCAATAGCACACGTAATAGGGGTCCGATTGTGATGGTTGATACCTTAATCAAATGTGCTCGACCTCAGCAAAAATACTGCTATAAAATAGACATACATTTCCAAAAATTATTTGCACGTAAAATTTTTGGACAGTGGTTAGCCTTCACAAATTTACGAAAATGAATAAATTGTCAATAGCACTCGTAATAGGGGTCCGATTGTGATGGCTGATACCTTAATCAAATGTGCTCGACATCAGCATAAATACTGCTATAAAATAAACATACATTTTCAAAAATTATTTGCACGTACAATTTTTGGACAGTGGTTAGCCTTCACAAATTTACGAAAATGAATGAATTGTAAATAGCACTCGTAATACGGGTCCGATTGTGATGGCTGATACCTTAATCAAATGTGCTCGACATCAGCATAAATACTGCTATAAAATAAACATACATTTCCAAAAATTATTTGCACGTACAATTTTTGGACAGTGGTTAGCCTTCACAAATTTACGAAAATGAATGAATTGTAAATAGCACTCGTAATACGGGTCCGATTGTGATGGCTGATACCTTAATCAAATGTGCTCGACATCAGCATAAATACTGCTATAAAATAAACATACATTTCCAAAAATTATTTGCACGTAAAATTTTTGGACAGTGGTTAGCCTTCACAAATGTACGAAAATGAATGGATTGTCAATAGCACTCGTAATACGGGTCCGATTGTGATGGCTGATACCTTAATCAAATGTGCTCGACATCAGCATAAATACTGCTATAAAATATACATTCATTTCCAAAAATTATTTGCACTTAAAATTTTTGAACAGTGGTTAGCCTTCACAAATGTACGAAAATGAATGTTCAATAGCACACGTAATAGGGGTCCGATTGTGATGGTTGATACCTTAATCAAATGTGCTCGACCTCAGCGAAAATACTGCTATAAAATAGACATACATTTCCAAAAATTATTTGCACGTAAAATTTTTGGACAGTGGTTAGCCTTCACAAATTTACGAAAATGAATAAATTGTCAATAGCACTCGTAATAGGGGTCCGATTGTGATGGCTGATACCTTAATCAAATGTGCTCGACATCAGCATAAATACTGCTATAAATTAAACATACATTTTCAAAAATTATTTGCACGTACAATTTTTGGACAGTGGTTAGCCTTCACAAATGTACGAAAATGAATGAATTGACAATAGCACTCGTAATAGGGGTCCGATTGTGATGGCTGATACCTTAATCAAATGTGCTCGACATCAGCATAAATACTGCTATAAAATAAACATACATTTCCAAAAATTATTTGCACGTACAATTTTTGGACAGTGGTTAGCCTTCACAAATGTACGAAAATGAATGAATTGACAATAGCACTCGTAATAGGGGTCCGATTGTGATGGCTGATACCTTAATCAAATGTGCTCAACATCAGCATAAATACTGCTTTAAAATAAACATACATTTCCAAAAATTATTTGCACGTAAAATTTTTGGACAGTGGTTAGCCTTCACAAATGTACGAAAATGAATGGATTGTCAATAGCACTCGTAATACGGGTCCGATTGTGATGGCTGATACCTTAATCAAATGTGCTCGACATCAGCATAAATACTGCTATAAAATATACATTCATTTCCAAAAATTATTTGCACGTAAAATTTTTGAACAGTGGTTAGCCTTCACAAATGTACGAAAATGAATGTTCAATAGCACACGTAATAGGGGTCCGATTGTGATGGTTGATACCTTAATCAAATGTGCTCGACCTCAGCAAAAATACTGCTATAAAATAGACATACATTTCCAAAAATTATTTGCACGTAAAATTTTTGGACAGTGGTTAGCCTTCTCAAATTTACGAAAATGAATGAATTGTAAATAGCACTCGTAATACGGGTCCGATTGTGATGGCTGATACCTTAATCAAATGTGCTCGACATCAGCATAAATACTGCTATAAAATAAACATACATTTCCAAAAATTATTTGCACGTAAAATTTTTGGACAGTGGTTAGCCTTCACAAATGTACGAAAATGAATGGATTGTCAATAGCACTCATAATACGGGTCCGATTGTAATGGCTGATACCTTAATCAAATGTGCTCGACATCAGCATAAATACTGCTATAAAATATACATTCATTTCCAAAAATTATTTGCACTTAAAATTTTTGAACAGTGGTTAGCCTTCACAAATGTACGAAAATGAATGTTCAATAGCACACGTAATAGGGGTCCGATTGTGATGGTTGATACCTTAATCAAATGTGCTCGACCTCAGCAAAAATACTGCTATAAAATAGACATACATTTCCAAAAATTATTTGCACGTAAAATTTTTGGACAGTGGTTAGCCTTCACAAATTTACGAAAATGAATAAATTGTCAATAGCACTCGTAATAGGGGTCCGATTGTGATGGCTGATACCTTAATCAAATGTGCTCGACATCAGCATAAATACTGCTATAAAATAAACATACATTTTCAAAAATTATTTGCACGTACAATTTTTGGACAGTGGTTAGCCTTCACAAATTTACGAAAATGAATGAATTGTAAATAGCACTCGTAATACGGGTCCGATTGTGATGGCTGATACCTTAATCAAATGTGCTCGACATCAGCATAAATACTGCTATAAAATAAACATACATTTCCAAAAATTATTTGCACGTAAAATTTTTGGACAGTGGTTAGCCTTCACAAATGTACGAAAATGAATGGATTGTCAATAGCACTCGTAATACGGGTCCGATTGTGATGGCTGATACCTTAATCAAATGTGCTCGACATCAGCATAAATACTGCTATAAAATATACATTCATTTCCAAAAATTATTTGCACTTAAAATTTTTGAACAGTGGTTAGCCTTCACAAATGTACGAAAATGAATGTTCAATAGCACACGTAATAGGGGTCCGATTGTGATGGTTGATACCTTAATCAAATGTGCTCGACCTCAGCAAAAATACTGCTATAAAATAGACATACATTTCCAAAAATTATTTGCACGTAAAATTTTTGGACAGTGGTTAGCCTTCACAAATGTACGAAAATGAATGAATTGACAATAGCACTCGTAATAGGGGTCCGATTGTGATGGCTGATACCTTAATCAAATGTGCTCGACATCAGCATAAATACTGCTATAAAATAAACATACATTTCCAAAAATTATTTGCACGTACAATTTTTGGACATTGATTAGCCTCCACAAATTTACGAAAATGAATGAATTGTCAATAGCACTCGTAATAGGGGTCCGATTGTGATGGCTGATACCTTAATCAAATGTGCTCGACATCAGCATAAATACTGCTTTAAATTAAACATACATTTCCAAAAATTATTTGCACGTAAAATTTTTGGACAGTGGTTAGCCTTCACAAATTTACGAAAATGAATAAATTGTCAATAGCACTCGTAATACGGGTCCGATTGTGATGGCTGATACCTTAATCAAATGTGCTCGACATCAGCATAAATACTGCTATAAAATATACATTCATTTCCAAAAATTATTTGCACTTAAAATTTTTGAACAGTGGTTAGCCTTCACAAATGTACGAAAATGAATGTTCAATAGCACACGTAATAGGGGTTCGATTGTGATGGTTGATACCTTAATCAAATGTGCTCGACCTCAGCAAAAATACTGCTATAAAATAGACATACATTTCCAAAAATTATTTGCACGTAAAATTTTTGGACAGTGGTTAGCCTTCACAAATTTACGAAAATGAATTTATTGGCAATAGCACACGTAATAGGGGTCCGATTGTGATGGCTGATTCCTTAATCAAATGTGCTCGACATCAGCATAAATACTGCTATAAAATATACATTCATTTCCAAAAATTATTTGCACTTAAAATTTATGAACAGTGGTTAGCCTTCACAAATGTACGAAAATGAATGTTCAATAGCACACGTAATAGGGGTTCGATTGTGATGGTTGATACCTTAATCAAATGTGCTCGACCTCAGCAAAAATACTGCTATAAAATAGACATACATTTCCAAAAATTATTTGCACGTAAAATTTTTGGACAGTAGTTAGCCTTCACAAATTTACGAAAATGAATTTATTGGCAATAGCACACGTAATAGGGGTCCGATTGTGATGGCTGATACCTTAATCAAATGTGCTCGACATCAGCATAAATACTGCTATAAAATAAACATACATTTCCAAAAATTATTTGCACGTAAAATTTTTGGACAGTGGTTAGCCTTCACAAATGTACGAAAATGAATGGATTGTCAATAGCACTCGTAATACGGGTCCGATTGTGATGGCTGATACCTTAATCAAATGTGCTCGACATCAGCATAAATACTGCTATAAAATAAACATACATTTCCAAAAATTATTTGCACGTAAAATTTTTGGACAGTGGTTAGCCTTCACAAATGTACGAAAATGAATGGATTGTCAATAGCACTCGTAATACGGGTCCGATTGTGATGGCTGATACCTTAATCAAATGTGCTCGACATCAGCATAAATACTGCTATAAAATATACATTCATTTCCAAAAATTATTTGCACTTAAAATTTTTGAACAGTGGTTAGCCTTCACAAATGTACGAAAATGAATGTTCAATAGCACACGTAATAGGGGTCCGATTGTGATGGTTGATACCTTAATCAAATGTGCTCGACCTCAGCAAAAATACTGCTATAAAATAGACATACATTTCCAAAAATTATTTGCACGTAAAATTTTTGGACAGTGGTTAGCCTTCACAAATGTACGAAAATGAATGGATTGTCAATAGCACTCGTAATACGGGTCCGATTGTGATGGCTGATACCTTAATCAAATGTGCCTGACATCAGCATAAATACTGCTATAAAATATACATTCATTTCCAAAAATTATTTGCACTTAAAATTTTTGAACAGTGGTTAGCCTTCACAAATGTACGAAAATGAATGTTCAATAGCACACGTAATAGGGGTTCGATTGTGATGGTTGATACCTTAATCAAATGTGCTCGACCTCAGCAAAAATACTGCTATAAAATAGACATACATTTCCAAAAATTATTTGCACGTAAAATTTTTGGACAGTGGTTAGCCTTCACAAATTTACGAAAATGAATGAATTGACAATAGCACTCGTAATAGGGGTCCGATTGTGATGGCTGATACCTTAATCAAATGTGCTCGACATCAGCATAAATACTGCTATAAATTAAACATACATTTTCAAAAATTATTTGCACGTACAATTTTTGGACAGTGGTTAGCCTTCACAAATGTACGAAAATGAATGAATTGACAATAGCACTCGTAATAGGGGTCCGATTGTGATGGCTGATACCTTAATCAAATGTGCTCGACATCAGCATAAATACTGCTATAAATTAAACATACATTTCCAAAAATTATTTGCACGTAAAATTTTTGGACAGTGGTTAGCCTTCACAAATGTACGAAAATGAATGTTCAATAGCACACGTAATAGGGGTCCGATTGTGATGGTTGATACCTTAATCAAATGTGCTCGACCTCAGCAAAAATACTGCTATAAAATAGACATACATTTCCAAAAATTATTTGCACGTAAAATTTTTGGACAGTGGTTAGCCTTCACAAATTTACGAAAATGAATAAATTGTCAATAGCACTCGTAATAGGGGTCCGATTGTGATGGCTGATACCTTAATCAAATGTGCTCGACATCAGCATAAATACTGCTATAAAATAAACATACATTTTCAAAAATTATTTGCACGTACAATTTTTGGACAGTGGTTAGCCTTCACAAATTTACGAAAATGAATGAATTGTAAATAGCACTCGTAATACGGGTCCGATTGTGATGGCTGATACCTTAATCAAATGTGCTCGACATCAGCATAAATACTGCTATAAAATAAACATACATTTCCAAAAATTATTTGCACGTAAAATTTTTGGACAGTGGTTAGCCTTCACAAATGTACGAAAATGAATGGATTGTCAATAGCACTCGTAATACGGGTCCGATTGTGATGGCTGATACCTTAATCAAATGTGCTCGACATCAGCATAAATACTGCTATAAAATATACATTCATTTCCAAAAATTATTTGCACTTAAAATTTTTGAACAGTGGTTAGCCTTCACAAATGTACGAAAATGAATGTTCAATAGCACACGTAATAGGGGTCCGATTGTGATGGTTGATACCTTAATCAAATGTGCTCGACCTCAGCAAAAATACTGCTATAAAATAGACATACATTTCCAAAAATTATTTGCACGTAAAATTTTTGAACAGTGGTTAGCCTTCACAAATGTACGAAAATGAATGTTCAATAGCACACGTAATAGGGGTCCGATTGTGATGGTTGATACCTTAATCAAATGTGCTCGACCTCAGCAAAAATACTGCTATAAAATAGACATACATTTCCAAAAATTATTTGCACGTAAAATTTTTGGACAGTGGTTAGCCTTCACAAATTTACGAAAATGAATGAATTGACAATAGCACTCGTAATAGGGGTCCGATTGTGATGGCTGATACCTTAATCAAATGTGCTCGACATCAGCATAAATACTGCTATAAATTAAACATACATTTTCAAAAATTATTTGCACGTACAATTTTTGGACAGTGGTTAGCCTTCACAAATGTACGAAAATGAATGAATTGACAATAGCACTCGTAATAGGGGTCCGATTGTGATGGCTGATACCTTAATCAAATGTGCTCGACATCAGCATAAATACTGCTATAAATTAAACATACATTTCCAAAAATTATTTGCACGTAAAATTTTTGGACAGTGGTTAGCCTTCACAAATGTACGAAAATGAATGTTCAATAGCACACGTAATAGGGGTCCGATTGTGATGGTTGATACCTTAATCAAATGTGCTCGACCTCAGCAAAAATACTGCTATAAAATAGACATACATTTCCAAAAATTATTTGCACGTAAAATTTTTGGACAGTGGTTAGCCTTCACAAATTTACGAAAATGAATAAATTGTCAATAGCACTCGTAATAGGGGTCCGATTGTGATGGCTGATACCTTAATCAAATGTGCTCGACATCAGCATAAATACTGCTATAAATTAAACATACATTTTCAAAAATTATTTGCACGTACAATTTTTGGACAGTGGTTAGCCTTCACAAATTTACGAAAATGAATGAATTGTAAATAGCACTCGTAATACGGGTCCGATTGTGATGGCTGATACCTTAATCAAATGTGCTCGACATCAGCATAAATACTGCTATAAAATAAACATACATTTCCAAAAATTATTTGCACGTAAAATTTTTGGACAGTGGTTAGCCTTCTCAAATTTACGAAAATGAATTTATTGTCAATAGCACACGTAATAGGGGTCCGATTGTGATGGCTGATACCTTAATCAAATGTGCTCGACATCAGCATAAATACTGCTATAAAATATACATTCATTTCCAAAAATTATTTGCACTTAAAATTTTTGAACAGTGGTTAGCCTTCACAAATTTACGAAAATGAATGTTCAATAGCACACGTAATAGGGGTCCGATTGTGATGGTTGATACCTTAATCAAATGTGCTCGACCTCAGCAAAAATACTACTATAAAATAGACATACATTTCCAAAAATTATTTGCACGTAAAATTTTTGGACAGTGGTTAGCCTTCACAAATTTACGAAAATGAATAAATTGTCAATAGCACTCGTAATAGGGGTCCGATTGTGATGGCTGATACCTTAATCAAATGTGCTCGACCTCAGCATAAATACTGCTATAAAATATACATATATTTCCAAAAATTATTTGCACATATAATTTTTGGACAGTGGTTAGCCTTCTCAAATTTACGAAAATGAATAAATTGTCAATAGCACTCGGAATAGAGGTCTGATTGTGATGACTGATACCTTAATCAAATGTGCTCCACATCAGCATAAATATTGCTATAAAATATACATTCATTTCCAAAAATTATTTGCACTTAAAATTTTTGAACAGTGGTTAGCCTTCACAAATGTACGAAAATGAATGTTCAATAGCACACGTAATAGGGGTCCGATTGTGATGGTTGATACCTTAATCAAATGTGCTCGACCTCAGCAAAAATACTGCTATAAAATAGACATACATTTCCAAAAATTATTTGCACGTAAAATTTTTGGACAGTGGTTAGCCTTCACAAATTTACGAAAATGAATGGATTGTCAATAGCACTCGTAATACGGGTCCGATTGTGATGGCTGATACCTTAATCAAATGTGCTCGACAGCAGCATAAATACTGCTATAAAATAAACATACATTTCCAAAAATTATTTGCACGTAAAATTTTTGGACAGTGGTTAGCCTTCTCAAATTTACGAACAGTGGTTAGCCTTCACAAATGTACGAAAATGAATTTATTGTCAATAGCACACGTAATAGGGGTCCGATTGTGATGGCTGATACCTTAATCAAATGAACTCGACATCAGCATAAATACTGTTTTAAAATAAACATACATTTCCAAAAATTATTTGCACGTAAAATTTTTGGACAGTGGTTAGCCTTCACAAATGTACGAAAATGAATGAATTGTCAATAGCACTCGTAATAGGGGTCCGATTGTGATGGCTGATACCTTAATCAAATGTGCTCGACATCAGCATAAATACTGCTATAAAATAAACATACATTTCCAAAAATTGTTTTTACGTATCATTTTTGGACAGTGGTTAGCCTTCACAAATTTACGAAAATGAATGAATTGTCGATAGCACTCGTAATAGGGGTCCGATTGTGATGGCTGATACCTTAATCAAATGTGCTCGACATCAGCATAACTACTGCTATAAAATATACATATATTTCCAAAAATTATTTGCACGTATAATTTTTGGACAGTGGTTAGCCTTCTCAAATTTACGAAAATGAATAAATTGTCAATAGCACTCGGAATAGAGGTCTGATTGTGATGACTGATACCTTAATCAAATGTGCTCCACATCAGCATAAATATTGCTATAAAATATACATTCATTTCCAAAAATTATTTGCACTTAAAATTTTTGAACAGTGGTTAGCCTTCACAAATGTACGAAAATGAATGTTCAATAGCACACGTAATAGGGGTCCGATTGTGATGGTTGATACCTTAATCAAATGTGCTCGACCTCAGCAAAAATACTGCTATAAAATAGACATACATTTCCAAAAATTATTTGCACGTAAAATTTTTGGACAGTGGTTAGCCTTCACAAATTTACGAAAATGAATAAATTGTCAATAGCACTCGTAATAGGGGTCCGATTGTGATGGCTGATACCTTAATCAAATGTGCTCGACATCAGCATAAATACTGCTATAAATTAAACATACATTTTCAAAAATTATTTGCACGTACAATTTTTGGACAGTGGTTAGCCTTCACAAATTTACGAAAATGAATGAATTGTAAATAGCACTCGTAATACGGGTCCGATTGTGATGGCTGATACCTTAATCAAATGTGCTCGACATCAGCATAAATACTGCTATAAAATAAACATACATTTCCAAAAATTATTTGCACATATAATTTTTGGACAGTGGTTAGCCTTCACAAATTTACGAAAATGAATAAATTGTCAATAGCACTCGTAATAGGGGTCCGATTGTGATGGCTGATACCTTAATCAAATGTGCTCGACATCAGCTTAAATACTGCTTTAAAATAAACATTCATTTCCAAAAATTATTTGCACGTACAATTTTTGGACAGTGGTTAGCCTTCACAAATTTACGAAAATGAATGGATTGTCAATAGCACTCGTAATACGGGTCCGATTGTGATGGCTGATACCTTAATCAAATGTGCTCGACATCAGCATAAATACTGCTATAAAATAAACATACATTTCCAAAAATTATTTGCACGTAAAATTTTTGGACAGTGGTTAGCCTTCTCAAATTTACGAACAGTGGTTAGCCTTCACAAATGTACGAAAATGAATTTATTGTCAATAGCACACGTAATAGGGGTCCGATTGTGATGGCTGATACCTTAATCAAATGTGCTCGACATCAGCATAAATACTGCTTTAAAATAAACATACATTTCCAAAAATTATTTGCACGTAAAATTTTTGGACAGTGGTTAGCCTTCACAAATGTACGAAAATGAATGGATTGTCAATAGCACTCGTAATACGGGTCCGATTGTGATGGCTGATACCTTAATCAAATGTGCTCGACATCAGCATAAATACTGCTATAAAATAAACATACATTTCCAAAAATTATTTGCACGTAAAATTTTTGGACAGTGGTTAGCCTTCTCAAATTTACGAACAGTGGTTAGCCTTCACAAATGTACGAAAATGAATTTATTGTCAATAGCACACGTAATAGGGGTCCGATTGTGATGGCTGATACCTTAATCAAATGTGCTCGACATCAGCATAAATACTGCTATAAAATAAACATACATTTCCAAAAATTATTTGCACGTAAAATTTTTGGACAGTGGTTAGCCTTCACAAATTTACGAAAATGAATGAATTGTCAATAGCACTCGTAATAGGGGTCCGATTGTGATGGCTGATACCTTAATCAAATGTGCTCGACATCAGCATAAATACTGCTATAAATTAAACATACATTTCCATAAATTATTTGCACGTAAAATTTTTGGACAGTGGTTAGCCTTCACAAATTTACGAAAATGAATAAATTGTCAATAGCACTCGTAATAGGGGTCCGATTGTGATGGCTGATACCTTAATCAAATGTGCTCGACCTCAGCAAAAATACTGCTATAAAATAGACATACATTTCCAAAAATTATTTGCACGTAAAATTTTTGGACAGTGGTTAGCCTTCACAAATTTACGAAAATGAATAAATTGTCAATAGCACTCGTAATAGGGGTCCGATTGTGATGGCTGATACCTTAATCAAATGTGCTCGACATCAGCATAAATACTGCTATAAATTAAACATACATTTTCAAAAATTATTTGCACGTAAAATTTTTGGACAGTGGTTAGCCTTCACAAATCTACGAAAATGAATGGATTGTCAATAGCACTCGTAATACGGGTCCGATTGTGATGGCTGATACCTTAATCAAATGTGCTCGACATCAGCATAAATACTGCTATAAAATAAACATACATTTCCAAAAATTATTTGCACGTAAAATTTTTGGACAGTGGTTAGCCTTCTCAAATTTACGAACAGTGGTTAGCCTTCACAAATGTACGAAAATGAATTTATTGTCAATAACACACGTAATAGGGGTCCGATTGTGATGGCTGATACCTTAATCAAATGTGCTCGACATCAGCATAAATACTGCTTTAAAATAAACATACATTTCCAAAAATTATTTGCACGTAAAATTTTTGGACAGTGGTTAGCCTTCACAAATGTACGAAAATGAATGGATTGTCAATAGCACTCGTAATACGGGTCCGATTGTGATGGCTGATACCTTAATCAAATGTGCTCGACATCAGCATAAATACTGCTATAAAATAAACATACATTTCCAAAAATTATTTGCACGTAAAATTTTTGGACAGTGGTTAGCCTTCTCAAATTTACGAACAGTGGTTAGCCTTCACAAATGTACGAAAATGAATTTATTGTCAATAGCACACGTAATAGGGGTCCGATTGTGATGGCTGATACCTTAATCAAATGTGCTCGACATCAGCATAAATACTGCTTTAAAATAAACATACATTTCCAAAAATTATTTGCACGTAAAATTTTTGGACAGTGGTTAGCCTTCACAAATTTACGAAAATGAATGAATTGTCAATAGCACTCGTAATAGGGGTCCGATTGTGATGGCTGATACCTTAATCAAATGTGCTCGACATCAGCATAAATACTGCTATAAATTAAACATACATTTCCAAAAATTATTTGCACGTAAAATTTTTGGACAGTGGTTAGCCTTCACAAATTTACGAAAATGAATAAATTGTCAATAGCACTCGTAATAGGGGTCCGATTGTGATGGCTGATACCTTAATCAAATGTGCTCGACCTCAGCAAAAATACTGCTATAAAATAGACATACATTTCCAAAAATTATTTGCACGTAAAATTTTTGGACAGTGGTTAGCCTTCACAAATTTACGAAAATGAATAAATTGTCAATAGCACTCGTAATAGGGGTCCGATTGTGATGGCTGATACCTTAATCAAATGTGCTCGACATCAGCATAAATACTGCTATAAATTAAACATACATTTTCAAAAATTATTTGCACGTAAAATTTTTGGACAGTGGTTAGCCTTCACAAATCTACGAAAATGAATGGATTGTCAATAGCACTCGTAATACGGGTCCGATTGTGATGGCTGATACCTTAATCAAATGTGCTCGACATCAGCATAAATACTGCTATAAAATAAACATACATTTCCAAAAATTATTTGCACGTAAAATTTTTGGACAGTGGTTAGCCTTCACAAATGTACGAACAGTGGTTAGCCTTCACAAATGTACGAAAATGAATTTATTGTCAATAGCACACGTAATAGGGGTCCGATTGTGATGGCTGATACCTTAATCAAATGTGCTCGACATCAGCATAAATACTACTATAAAATAAACATACATTTCCAAAAATTATTTGCACGTATAATTTTTGGACAGTGGTTAGCCTTCACAAATGTACGAAAATGAATGAATTGTCAATAGCACTCGTAATAGTGGTCCGATTGTGATGGCTGATACCTTAATCAAATGTGCTCGACATCAGCATAAATACTGCTTTAAAATAAACATACATTTCCAAAAATTATTTGCACGTAAAATTTTTGGACAGTGGTTAGCCTTCACAAATGTACGAAAATGAATGAATTGTCAATAGCACTCGTAATAGGGGTCCGATTGTGATGGCTGATACCTTAATCAAATGTGCTCGACATCAGCATAAATACTGCTATAAAATAAACATACATTTCCAAAAATTATTTGCACGTAAAATTTTTGGACAGTGGTTAGCCTTCACAAATGTACGAAAATGAATGAATTGTCAATAGCACTCGTAATAGGGGTCCGATTGTGATGGCTGATACCTTAATCAAATGTGCTCGACATCAGCATAAATACTGCTATAAAATAAACATACATTTCCAAAAATTGTTTTTACGTATCATTTTTGGACAGTGGTTAGCCTTCACAAATTTACGAAAATGAATGAATTGTCGATAGCACTCGTAATAGGGGTCCGATTGTGATGGCTGATACCTTAATCAAATGTGCTCGACATCAGCATAAATACTGCTATAAATTAAACATACATTTCCAAAAATTATTTGCACGTAAAATTTTTGGACAGTGGTTAGCCTTCACAAATGTACGAAAATGAATGTTCAATAGCACACGTAATAGGGGTCCGATTGTGATGGTTGATACCTTAATCAAATGTGCTCGACCTCAGCAAAAATACTGCTATAAAATAGACATACATTTCCAAAAATTATTTGCACGTAAAATTTTTGGACAGTGGTTAGCCTTCACAAATTTACGAAAATGAATAAATTGTCAATAGCACTCGTAATAGGGGTCCGATTGTGATGGCTGATACCTTAATCAAATGTGCTCGACATCAGCATAAATACTGCTATAAAATAAACATACATTTCCAAAAATTATTTGCACATATAATTTTTGGACAGTGGTTAGCCTTCACAAATGTACGAAAATGAATTTATTGTCAATAGCACACGTAATAGGGGTCCGATTGTGATGGCTGATACCTTAATCAAATGTGCTCGACATCAGCATAAATACTGCTTTAAAATAAACATACATTTCCAAAAATTATTTGCACGTATAATTTTTGGACAGTGGTTAGCCTTCACAAATGTACGAAAATGAATGAATTGCCAATAGCACTCGTAATTGTCAATAGCACTCGTAATAGGGGTCCGATTGTGATGGCTGATACCTTAATCAAATGTGCTCGACATCAGCATAAATACTGCTTTAAAATAAACATATATTTCCAAAAATTATTTGCACATATAATTTTTGGACTTCTCAAATTTACGAAAATGAATAAATTGTCAATAGCACTCGGAATAGAGGTCCGATTGTGATGACTGATACCTTAATCAAATGTGCTCCACATCAGCATAAATACTGCTATAAAATATACATTCATTTCCAAAAATTATTTGCACTTAAAATTTTTGAACAGTGGTTAGCCTTCACAAATGTACGAAAATGAATGTTCAATAGCACTCGTAATAGGGGTCCGATTGTGATGGCTGATACCTTAATCAAATGTGCTCGACATCAGCATAAATACTGCTATAAATTAAACATACATTTTCAAAAATTATTTGCACGTACAATTTTTGGACAGTGGTTAGCCTTCACAAATGTACGAAAATGAATTTATTGTCAATAGCACACGTAATAGGGGTCCGATTGTGATGGCTGATACCTTAATCAAATGTGCTCGACATCAGCATAAATACTGCTATAAATTAAACATACATTTCCAAAAATTATTTGCACGTAAAATTTTTGGACAGTGGTTAGCCTTCTCAAATTTACGAACAGTGGTTAGCCTTCACAAATGTACGAAAATGAATTTATTGTCAATAGCACACGTAATAGGGGTCCGATTGTGATGGCTGATACCTTAATCAAATGTGCTCGACATCAGCATAAATACTACTATAAAATAAACATACATTTCCAAAAATTATTTGCACGTATAATTTTTGGACAGTGGTTAGCCTTCACAAATGTACGAAATGAATGAATTGTCAATAGCACTCGTAATAGTGGTCCGATTGTGATGGCTGATACCTTAATCAAATGTGCTCGACATCAGCATAAATACTGCTTTAAAATAAACATACATTTCCAAAAATTATTTGCACGTATAATTTTTGGACAGTGGTTAGCCTTCACAAATGTACGAAAATGAATGAATTGCCAATAGCACTCGTAATTGTCAATAGCACTCGTAATAGGGGTCCGATTGTGATGGCTGATACCTTAATCAAATGTGCTCGACATCAGCATAAATACTGCTTTAAAATAAACATATATTTCCAAAAATTATTTGCACATATAATTTTTGGACTTCTCAAATTTACGAAAATGAATAAATTGTCAATAGCACTCGGAATAGAGGTCCGATTGTGATGACTGATACCTTAATCAAATGTGCTCCACATCAGCATAAATACTGCTATAAAATATACATTCATTTCCAAAAATTATTTGCACTTAAAATTTTTGAACAGTGGTTAGCCTTCACAAATGTACGAAAATGAATGTTCAATAGCACTCGTAATAGGGGTCCGATTGTGATGGCTGATACCTTAATCAAATGTGCTCGACATCAGCATAAATACTGCTATAAATTAAACATACATTTTCAAAAATTATTTGCACGTACAATTTTTGGACAGTGGTTAGCCTTCACAAATGTACGAAAATGAATTTATTGTCAATAGCACACGTAATAGGGGTCCGATTGTGATGGCTGATACCTTAATCAAATGTGCTCGACATCAGCATAAATACTGCTTTAAAATAAACATACATTTCCAAAAATTATTTGCACGTATAATTTTTGGACAGTGGTTAGCCTTCACAAATGTACGAAAATGAATGAATTGCCAATAGCACTCGTAATTGTCAATAGCACTCGTAATAGGGGTCCGATTGTGATGGCTGATACCTTAATCAAATGTGCTCGACATCAGCATAAATACTGCTTTAAAATAAACATATATTTCCAAAAATTATTTGCACATATAATTTTTGGACTTCTCAAATTTACGAAAATGAATAAATTGTCAATAGCACTCGGAATAGAGGTCCGATTGTGATGACTGATACCTTAATCAAATGTGCTCCACATCAGCATAAATACTGCTATAAAATATACATTCATTTCCAAAAATTATTTGCACTTAAAATTTTTGAACAGTGGTTAGCCTTCACAAATGTACGAAAATGAATGTTCAATAGCACTCGTAATAGGGGTCCGATTGTGATGGCTGATACCTTAATCAAATGTGCTCGACATCAGCATAAATACTGCTATAAATTAAACATACATTTTCAAAAATTATTTGCACGTACAATTTTTGGACAGTGGTTAGCCTTCACAAATGTACGAAAATGAATTTATTGTCAATAGCACACGTAATAGGGGTCCGATTGTGATGGCTGATACCTTAATCAAATGTGCTCGACATCAGCATAAATACTGCTATAAATTAAACATACATTTCCAAAAATTATTTGCACGTAAAATTTTTGGACAGTGGTTAGCCTTCTCAAATTTACGAACAGTGGTTAGCCTTCACAAATGTACGAAAATGAATTTATTGTCAATAGCACACGTAATAGGGGTCCGATTGTGATGGCTGATACCTTAATCAAATGTGCTCGACATCAGCATAAATACTACTATAAAATAAACATACATTTCCAAAAATTATTTGCACGTATAATTTTTGGACAGTGGTTAGCCTTCACAAATGTACGAAATGAATGAATTGTCAATAGCACTCGTAATAGTGGTCCGATTGTGATGGCTGATACCTTAATCAAATGTGCTCGACATCAGCATAAATACTGCTATAAAATAAACATACATTTCCAAAAATTGTTTTTACGTATCATTTTTGGACAGTGGTTAGCCTTCACAAATTTACGAAAATGAATGAATTGTCGATAGCACTCGTAATAGGGGTCCGATTGTGATGGCTGATACCTTAATCAAATGTGCTCGACATCAGCATAAATACTGCTATAAAATAAACATACATTTCCAAAAATAATTTTCACGTAAAATTTTTGGACAGTGGTTAGCCTTCACAAATTTACGAAAATGAATGAATTGTCAATAGCACTCGTAATAGGGGTCCGATTGTGATGGTTGATACCTTAATCAAATGTGCTCGACCTCAGCAAAAATACTGCTATAAAATAGACATACATTTCCAAAAATTATTTGCACGTAAAATTTTTGGACAGTGGTTAGCCTTCACAAATTTACGAAAATGAATAAATTGTCAATAGCACTCGTAATAGGGGTCCGATTGTGATGGCTGATACCTTAATCAAATGTGCTCGACATCAGCATAAATACTGCTATAAATTAAATATACATTTCCAAAAATTATTTGCACGTAAAATTTTTGGACAGTGGTTAGCCTTCACAAATTTACGAAAATGAATAAATTGTCAATAGCACTCGTAATAGGGGTCCGATTGTGATGGCTGATACCTTAATCAAATGTGCTCGACCTCAGCAAAAATACTGCTATAAAATAGACATACATTTCCAAAAATTATTTGCACGTAAAATTTTTGGACAGTGGTTAGCCTTCACAAATTTACGAAAATGAATAAATTGTCAATAGCACTCGTAATAGGGGTCCGATTGTGATGGCTGATACCTTAATCAAATGTGCTCGACATCAGCATAAATACTGCTATAAAATAGACATACATTTCCAAAAATTATTTGCACGTAAAATTTTTGGACAGTGGTTAGCCTTCACAAATCTACGAAAATGAATGAATTGTCAATAGCACTCGTAATAGGGGTTCGATTGTGATGGCTGATACCTTAGTCAAATGTGCTCGACATCAGCATAAATACTGCTATAAAATATACATATATTTCCAAAAATTATTTGCACATATAATTTTTGGACAGTGGTTAGCCTTCTCAAATTTACGAAAATGAATAAATTGTCAATAGCACTCGGAATAGAGGTCCGATTGTGATGACTGATACCTTAATCAAATGTGCTCCACATCAGCATAAATACTGCTATAAAATATACATTCATTTCCAAAAATTATTTGCACTTAAAATTTTTGAACAGTGGTTAGCCTTCACAAATGTACGAAAATGAATGTTCAATAGCACTCGTAATAGGGGTCCGATTGTGATGGCTGATACCTTAATCAAATGTGCTCGACATCAGCATAAATACTGCTATAAATTAAACATACATTTTCAAAAATTATTTGCACGTACAATTTTTGGACAGTGGTTAGCCTTCACAAATTTACGAAAATGAATGAATTGTAAATAGCACTCGTAATACGGGTCCGATTGTGATGGCTGATACCTTAATCAAATGTGCTCGACATCAGCATAAATACTGCTATAAAATAAACATACATTTCCAAAAATTATTTGCACGTAAAATTTTTGGACAGTGGTTAGCCTTCACAAATGTACGAAAATGAATGGATTGTCAATAGCACTCGTAATACGGGTCCGATTGTGATGGCTGATACCTTAATCAAATGTGCTCGACATCAGCATAAATACTGCTATAAAATAAACATACATTTCCAAAAATTATTTGCACGTAAAATTTTTGGACAGTGGTTAGCCTTCTCAAATTTACGAACAGTGGTTAGCCTTCACAAATGTACGAAAATGAATTTATTGTCAATAGCACACGTAATAGGGGTCCGATTGTGATGGCTGATACCTTAATCAAATGTGCTCGACATCAGCATAAATACTACTATAAAATAAATATACATTTCCAAAAATTATTTGCACGTATAATTTTTGGACAGTGGTTAGCCTTCACAAATGTACGAAATGAATGAATTGTCAATAGCACTCGTAATAGTGGTCCGATTGTGATGGCTGATACCTTAATCAAATGTGCTCGACATCAGCATAAATACTGCTTTAAAATAAACATACATTTCCAAAAATTATTTGCACGTAAAATTTTTGGACAGTGGTTAGCCTTCACAAATGTACGAAAATGAATGAATTGTCAATAGCACTCGTAATAGGGGTCCGATTGTGATGGCTGATACCTTAATCAAATGTGCTCGACATCAGCATAAATACTGCTATAAAATAAACATACATTTCCAAAAATTGTTTTTACGTATCATTTTTGGACAGTGGTTAGCCTTCACAAATTTACGAAAATGAATGAATTGTCGATAGCACTCGTAATAGGGGTCCGATTGTGATGGCTGATACCTTAATCAAATGTGCTCGACATCAGCATAAATACTGCTATAAAATAAACATACATTTCCAAAAATAATTTTCACGTAAAATTTTTGGACAGTGGTTAGCCTTCACAAATTTACGAAAATGAATGAATTGTCAATAGCACTCGTAATAGGGGTCCGATTGTGATGGCTGATACCTTAATCAAATGTGCTCGACATCAGCATAAATACTGCTATAAAATAAACATACATTTCCAAAAATTATTTGCACGTAAAATTTTTGGGCAGTGGTTAGCCTTCACAAATTTACGAAAATGAATGAATTGTCAATAGCACTCGTAATAGGGGTCCGATTGTGATGGCTGATACCTTAATCAAATGTGCTCGACATCAGCATAAATACTGCTATAAAATAAACATACATTTCCCAAAATTATTTGCACGTACAATTTTTGAACAGTGGTTAGCCTTCACAAATTTACGAAAATGAATGAATTGTAAATAGCACTCGTAATACGGGTCCGATTGTGATGGCTGATACCTTAATCAAATGTGCTCGACATCAGCATAAATACTGCTTTAAAATAAACATACATTTCCAAAAATTATTTGCACGTAAAATTTTTGGACAGTGGTTAGCCTTCTCAAATTTACGAAAATGAATTTATTGTCAATAGCACACGTAATAGGGGTCCGATTGTGATGGCTGATACCTTAATCAAATGTGCTCGACATCAGCATAAATACTGCTATAAAATAAACATACATTTCCAAAAATTATTTGCACGTAAAATTTTTGGACAGTGGTTAGCCTTCACAAATTTACGAAAATGAATGAATTGTAAATAGCACTCGTAATACGGGTCCGATTGTGATGGCTGATACCTTAATCAAATGTGCTCGACATCAGCATAAATACTGCTATAAAATAAACATACATTTCCAAAAATTATTTGCACGTAAAATTTTTGGACAGTGGTTAGCCTTCTCAAATTTACGAAAATGAATTTATTGTCAATAGCACACGTAATAGGGGTCCGATTGTGATGGCTGATACCTTAATCAAATGAGCTCGACATCAGCATAAATACTGCTTTAAAATAAACATACATTTCCAAAAATTATTTGCACTTAAAATTTTTGAACAGTGGTTAGCCTTCACAAATGTACGAAAATGAATGTTCAATAGCACACGTAATAGGGGTCCGATTGTGATGGTTGATACCTTAATCAAATGTGCTCGACCTCAGCAAAAATACTGCTATAAAATAGACATACATTTCCAAAAATTATTTGCACGTAAAATTTTTGGACAGTGGTTAGCCTTCACAAATTTACGAAAATGAATAAATTGTCAATAGCACTCGTAATAGGGGTCCGATTGTGATGGCTGATACCTTAATCAAATGTGCTCGACCTCAGCAAAAATACTGCTATAAAATAGACATACATTTCCAAAAATTATTTGCACGTAAAATTTTTGGACAGTGGTTAGCCTTCACAAATTTACGAAAATGAATAAATTGTCAATAGCACTCGTAATAGGGGTCCGATTGTGATGGCTGATACCTTAATCAAATGTGCTCGACATCAGCATAAATACTGCTATAAAATAGACATACATTTCCAAAAATTATTTGCACGTAAAATTTTTGGACAGTGGTTAGCCTTCACAAATCTACGAAAATGAATGAATTGTCAATAGCACTCGTAATAGGGGTTCGATTGTGATGGCTGATACCTTAGTCAAATGTGCTCGACATCAGCATAAATACTGCTATAAAATATACATATATTTCCAAAAATTATTTGCACATATAATTTTTGGACAGTGGTTAGCCTTCTCAAATTTACGAAAATGAATAAATTGTCAATAGCACTCGGAATAGAGGTCCGATTGTGATGACTGATACCTTAATCAAATGTGCTCGACATCAGCATAAATACTGCTATAAAATAAACATACATTTCCAAAAATAATTTTCACGTAAAATTTTTGGACAGTGGTTAGCCTTCACAAATTTACGAAAATGAATGAATTGTCAATAGCACTCGTAATAGGGGTCCGATTGTGATGGCTGATACCTTAATCAAATGTGCTCGACATCAGCATAAATACTGCTATAAAATAAACATACATTTCCAAAAATTATTTGCACGTAAAATTTTTGGGCAGTGGTTAGCCTTCACAAATTTACGAAAATGAATGAATTGTCAATAGCACTCGTAATAGGGGTCCGATTGTGATGGCTGATACCTTAATCAAATGTGCTCGACATCAGCATAAATACTGCTATAAAATAAACATACATTTCCAAAAATTGTTTTTACGTATCATTTTTGGACAGTGGTTAGCCTTCACAAATTTACGAAAATGAATGAATTGTCGATAGCACTCGTAATAGGGGTCCGATTGTGATGGCTGATACCTTAATCAAATGTGCTCGACATCAGCATAAATACTGCTATAAAATAAACATACATTTCCAAAAATAATTTTCACGTAAAATTTTTGGACAGTGGTTAGCCTTCACAAATTTACGAAAATGAATGAATTGTCAATAGCACTCGTAATAGGGGTCCGATTGTGATGGCTGATACCTTAATCAAATGTGCTCGACATCAGCATAAATACTACTATAAAATAAACATACATTTCCAAAAATTATTTGCACGTAAAATTTTTGGACAGTGGTTAGCCTTCACAAATGTACGAAAATGAATGAATTGTCAATAGCACTCGTAATAGGGGTCCGATTGTGATGGCTGATACCTTAATCAAATGTGCTCGACATCAGCATAAATACTGCTATAAAATAAACATACATTTCCAAAAATTATTTGCACGTAAAATTTTTGGACAGTGGTTAGCCTTCTCAAATTTACGAACAGTGGTTAGCCTTCACAAATGTACGAAAATGAATAAATTGTCAATAGCACTCGTAATAGGGGTCCGATTGTGATGGCTGATACCTTAATCAAATGTGCTCGACATCAGCATAAATACTGCTATAAAATAAACATACATTTCCAAAAATTATTTGCACGTAAAATTTTTGGACAGTGGTTAGCCTTCTCAAATTTACGAACAGTGGTTAGCCTTCACAAATGTACGAAAATGAATTTATTGTCAATAGCACACGTAATAGGGGTCCGATTGTGATGGCTGATACCTTAATCAAATGTGCTCGACATCAGCATAAATACTACTATAAAATAAACATACATTTCCAAAAATTATTTGCACGTAAAATTTTTGGACAGTGGTTAGCCTTCACAAATGTACGAAAATGAATAAATTGTCAATAGCACTCGTAATAGGGGTCCGATTGTGATGGCTGATACCTTAATCAAATGTGCTCGACATCAGCATAAATACTGCTATAAAATAAACATACATTTCCAAAAATTATTTGCACGTAAAATTTTTGGACAGTGGTTAGCCTTCTCAAATTTACGAACAGTGGTTAGCCTTCACAAATGTACGAAAATGAATAAATTGTCAATAGCACTCGTAATAGGGGTCCGATTGTGATGGCTGATACCTTAATCAAATGTGCTCGACATCAGCATAAATACTGCTATAAAATAAACATACATTTCCAAAAATTATTTGCACGTAAAATTTTTGGACAGTGGTTAGCCTTCTCAAATTTACGAACAGTGGTTAGCCTTCACAAATGTACGAAAATGAATTTATTGTCAATAGCACACGTAATAGGGGTCCGATTGTGATGGCTGATACCTTAATCAAATGTGCTCGACATCAGCATAAATACTACTATAAAATAAACATACATTTCCAAAAATTATTTGCACGTAAAATTTTTGGACAGTGGTTAGCCTTCACAAATGTACGAAAATGAATAAATTGTCAATAGCACTCGTAATAGGGGTCCGATTGTGATGGCTGATACCTTAATCAAATGTGCTCGACATCAGCATAAATACTGCTATAAAATAAACATACATTTCCAAAAATTATTTGCACGTAAAATTTTTGGACAGTGGTTAGCCTTCTCAAATTTACGAACAGTGGTTAGCCTTCACAAATGTACGAAAATGAATTTATTGTCAATAGCACACGTAATAGGGGTCCGATTGTGATGGCTGATACCTTAATCAAATGTGCTCGACATCAGCATAAATACTGCTATAAAATAAACATACATTTCCAAAAATTATTTGCACGTAAAATTTTTGGACAGTGGTTAGCCTTCTCAAATTTACGAACAGTGGTTAGCCTTCACAAATGTACGAAAATGAATAAATTGTCAATAGCACTCGTAATAGGGGTCCGATTGTGATGGCTGATACCTTAATCAAATGTGCTCGACATCAGCATAAATACTGCTATAAAATAAACATACATTTCCAAAAATTATTTGCACGTAAAATTTTTGGACAGTGGTTAGCCTTCTCAAATTTACGAACAGTGGTTAGCCTTCACAAATGTACGAAAATGAATTTATTGTCAATAGCACACGTAATAGGGGTCCGATTGTGATGGCTGATACCTTAATCAAATGTGCTCGACATCAGCATAAATACTACTATAAAATAAACATACATTTCCAAAAATTATTTGCACGTAAAATTTTTGGACAGTGGTTAGCCTTCACAAATGTACGAAAATGAATAAATTGTCAATAGCACTCGTAATAGGGGTCCGATTGTGATGGCTGATACCTTAATCAAATGTGCTCGACATCAGCATAAATACTGCTATAAAATAAACATACATTTCCAAAAATTATTTGCACGTAAAATTTTTGGACAGTGGTTAGCCTTCTCAAATTTACGAACAGTGGTTAGCCTTCACAAATGTACGAAAATGAATAAATTGTCAATAGCACTCGTAATAGGGGTCCGATTGTGATGGCTGATACCTTAATCAAATGTGCTCGACATCAGCATAAATACTGCTATAAAATAAACATACATTTCCAAAAATTATTTGCACGTAAAATTTTTGGACAGTGGTTAGCCTTCTCAAATTTACGAACAGTGGTTAGCCTTCACAAATGTACGAAAATGAATTTATTGTCAATAGCACACGTAATAGGGGTCCGATTGTGATGGCTGATACCTTAATCAAATGTGCTCGACATCAGCATAAATACTACTATAAAATAAACATACATTTCCAAAAATTATTTGCACGTAAAATTTTTGGACAGTGGTTAGCCTTCACAAATGTACGAAAATGAATAAATTGTCAATAGCACTCGTAATAGGGGTCCGATTGTGATGGCTGATACCTTAATCAAATGTGCTCGACATCAGCATAAATACTGCTATAAAATAAACATACATTTCCAAAAATTATTTGCACGTAAAATTTTTGGACAGTGGTTAGCCTTCTCAAATTTACGAACAGTGGTTAGCCTTCACAAATGTACGAAAATGAATTTATTGTCAATAGCACACGTAATAGGGGTCCGATTGTGATGGCTGATACCTTAATCAAATGTGCTCGACATCAGCATAAATACTGCTATAAAATAAACATACATTTCCAAAAATTATTTGCACGTAAAATTTTTGGACAGTGGTTATCCTTCTCAAATTTACGAACAGTGGTTAGCCTTCACAAATGTACGAAAATGAATAAATTGCCAATAGCACTCGTAATAGGGGTCCGATTGTGATGGCTGATACCTTAATCAAATGTGCTCGACATCAGCATAAATACTGCTATAAAATAAACATACATTTCCAAAAATTATTTGCACGTAAAATTTTTGGACAGTGGTTAGCCTTCTCAAATTTACGAACAGTGGTTAGCCTTCACAAATGTACGAAAATGAATAAATTGTCAATAGCACTCGTAATAGGGGTCCGATTGTGATGGCTGATACCTTAATCAAATGTGCTCGACATCAGCATAAATACTGCTATAAAATAAACATACATTTCCAAAAATTATTTGCACGTAAAATTTTTGGACAGTGGTTAGCCTTCTCAAATTTACGAACAGTGGTTAGCCTTCACAAATGTACGAAAATGAATTTATTGTCAATAGCACACGTAATAGGGGTCCGATTGTGATGGCTGATACCTTAATCAAATGTGCTCGACATCAGCATAAATACTACTATAAAATAAACATACATTTCCAAAAATTATTTGCACGTAAAATTTTTGGACAGTGGTTAGCCTTCACAAATGTACGAAAATGAATGAATTGTCAATAGCACTCGTAATAGGGGTCCGATTGTGATGGCTGATACCTTAATCAAATGTGCTCGACATCAGCATAAATACTGCTATAAAATAAACATACATTTCCAAAAATTATTTGCACGTAAAATTTTTGGACAGTGGTTAGCCTTCTCAAATTTACGAACAGTGGTTAGCCTTCACAAATGTACGAAAATGAATAAATTGTCAATAGCACTCGTAATAGGGGTCCGATTGTGATGGCTGATACCTTAATCAAATGTGCTCGACATCAGCATAAATACTGCTATAAAATAAACATACATTTCCAAAAATTATTTGCACGTAAAATTTTTGGACAGTGGTTAGCCTTCTCAAATTTACGAACAGTGGTTAGCCTTCACAAATGTACGAAAATGAATTTATTGTCAATAGCACACGTAATAGGGGTCCGATTGTGATGGCTGATACCTTAATCAAATGTGCTCGACATCAGCATAAATACTACTATAAAATAAACATACATTTCCAAAAATTATTTGCACGTAAAATTTTTGGACAGTGGTTAGCCTTCACAAATGTACGAAAATGAATAAATTGTCAATAGCACTCGTAATAGGGGTCCGATTGTGATGGCTGATACCTTAATCAAATGTGCTCGACATCAGCATAAATACTGCTATAAAATAAACATACATTTCCAAAAATTATTTGCACGTAAAATTTTTGGACAGTGGTTAGCCTTCTCAAATTTACGAACAGTGGTTAGCCTTCACAAATGTACGAAAATGAATTTATTGTCAATAGCACACGTAATAGGGGTCCGATTGTGATGGCTGATACCTTAATCAAATGTGCTCGACATCAGCATAAATACTACTATAAAATAAACATACATTTCCAAAAATTATTTGCACGTAAAATTTTTGGACAGTGGTTAGCCTTCACAAATGTACGAAAATGAATAAATTGTCAATAGCACTCGTAATAGGGGTCCGATTGTGATGGCTGATACCTTAATCAAATGTGCTCGACATCAGCATAAATACTGCTATAAAATAAACATACATTTCCAAAAATTATTTGCACGTAAAATTTTTGGACAGTGGTTAGCCTTCTCAAATTTACGAACAGTGGTTAGCCTTCACAAATGTACGAAAATGAATGAATTGTCAATAGCACTCGTAATAGGGGTCCGATTGTGATGGCTGATACCTTAATCAAATGTGCTCGACATCAGCATAAATACTGCTATAAAATAAACAAACATTTCCAAAAATTATTTGCACGTAAAATTTTTGGACAGTGGTTAGCCTTCTCAAATTTACGAACAGTGGTTAGCCTTCACAAATGTACGAAAATGAATAAATTGTCAATAGCACTCGTAATAGGGGTCCGATTGTGATGGCTGATACCTTAATCAAATGTGCTCGACATCAGCATAAATACTGCTATAAAATAAACATACATTTCCAAAAATTATTTGCACGTAAAATTTTTGGACAGTGGTTAGCCTTCTCAAATTTACGAACAGTGGTTAGCCTTCACAAATGTACGAAAATGAATTTATTGTCAATAGCACACGTAATAGGGGTCCGATTGTGATGGCTGATACCTTAATCAAATGTGCTCGACATCAGCATAAATACTACTATAAAATAAACATACATTTCCAAAAATTATTTGCACGTAAAATTTTTGGACAGTGGTTAGCCTTCACAAATGTACGAAAATGAATAAATTGTCAATAGCACTCGTAATAGGGGTCCGATTGTGATGGCTGATACCTTAATCAAATGTGCTCGACATCAGCATAAATACTGCTATAAAATAAACATACATTTCCAAAAATTATTTGCACGTAAAATTTTTGGACAGTGGTTAGCCTTCTCAAATTTACGAACAGTGGTTAGCCTTCACAAATGTACGAAAATGAATGAATTGTCAATAGCACTCGTAATAGGGGTCCGATTGTGATGGCTGATACCTTAATCAAATGTGCTCGACATCAGCATAAATACTGCTATAAAATAAACATACATTTCCAAAAATTATTTGCACGTAAAATTTTTGGACAGTGGTTAGCCTTCTCAAATTTACGAACAGTGGTTAGCCTTCACAAATGTACGAAAATGAATAAATTGTCAATAGCACTCGTAATAGGGGTCCGATTGTGATGGCTGATACCTTAATCAAATGTGCTCGACATCAGCATAAATACTGCTATAAAATAAACATACATTTCCAAAAATTATTTGCACGTAAAATTTTTGGACAGTGGTTATCCTTCTCAAATTTACGAACAGTGGTTAGCCTTCACAAATGTACGAAAATGAATAAATTGCCAATAGCACTCGTAATAGGGGTCCGATTGTGATGGCTGATACCTTAATCAAATGTGCTCGACATCAGCATAAATACTGCTATAAAATAAACATACATTTCCAAAAATTATTTGCACGTAAAATTTTTGGACAGTGGTTAGCCTTCTCAAATTTACGAACAGTGGTTAGCCTTCACAAATGTACGAAAATGAATAAATTGTCAATAGCACTCGTAATAGGGGTCCGATTGTGATGGCTGATACCTTAATCAAATGTGCTCGACATCAGCATAAATACTGCTATAAAATAAACATACATTTCCAAAAATTATTTGCACGTAAAATTTTTGGACAGTGGTTAGCCTTCTCAAATTTACGAACAGTGGTTAGCCTTCACAAATGTACGAAAATGAATAAATTGTCAATAGCACTCGTAATAGGGGTCCGATTGTGATGGCTGATACCTTAATCAAATGTGCTCGACATCAGCATAAATACTGCTATAAAATAAACATACATTTCCAAAAATTATTTGCACGTAAAATTTTTGGACAGTGGTTATCCTTCTCAAATTTACGAACAGTGGTTAGCCTTCACAAATGTACGAAAATGAATAAATTGCCAATAGCACTCGTAATAGGGGTCCGATTGTGATGGCTGATACCTTAATCAAATGTGCTCGACATCAGCATAAATACTGCTATAAAATAAACATACATTTCCAAAAATTATTTGCACGTAAAATTTTTGGACAGTGGTTAGCCTTCTCAAATTTACGAACAGTGGTTAGCCTTCACAAATGTACGAAAATGAATGAATTGTCAATAGCACTCGTAATAGGGGTCCGATTGTGATGGCTGATACCTTAATCAAATGTGCTCGACATCAGCATAAATACTGCTATAAAATAAACATACATTTCCAAAAATTATTTGCACGTAAAATTTTTGGACAGTGGTTAGCCTTCTCAAATTTACGAACAGTGGTTAGCCTTCACAAATGTACGAAAATGAATAAATTGTCAATAGCACTCGTAATAGGGGTCCGATTGTGATGGCTGATACCTTAATCAAATGTGCTCGACATCAGCATAAATACTGCTATAAAATAAACATACATTTCCAAAAATTATTTGCACGTAAAATTTTTGGACAGTGGTTATCCTTCTCAAATTTACGAACAGTGGTTAGCCTTCACAAATGTACGAAAATGAATAAATTGCCAATAGCACTCGTAATAGGGGTCCGATTGTGATGGCTGATACCTTAATCAAATGTGCTCGACATCAGCATAAATACTGCTATAAAATAAACATACATTTCCAAAAATTATTTGCACGTAAAATTTTTGGACAGTGGTTAGCCTTCTCAAATTTACGAACAGTGGTTAGCCTTCACAAATGTACGAAAATGAATAAATTGTCAATAGCACTCGTAATAGGGGTCCGATTGTGATGGCTGATACCTTAATCAAATGTGCTCGACATCAGCATAAATACTGCTATAAAATAAACATACATTTCCAAAAATTATTTGCACGTAAAATTTTTGGACAGTGGTTAGCCTTCTCAAATTTACGAACAGTGGTTAGCTTCACAAATGTACGAAAATGAATAAATTGTCAATAGCACTCGTAATAGGGGGTCCGATTGTGATGGCTGATACCTTAATCAAATGTGCTCGACATCAGCATAAATACTGCTATAAAATAAACATACATTTCCAAAAATTATTTGCACGTAAAATTTTTGGACAGTGGTTATCCTTCTCAAATTTACGAACAGTTGGGTTAGCCTTCACAAATGTACGAAAATGAATAAATTGCCAATAGCACTCGTAATAGGGGTCCGATTGTGATGGCTGATACCTTAATCAAATGTGCTCGACATCAGCATAAATACTGCTATAAAATAAACATACATTTCCAAAAATTATTTGCACGTAAAATTTTTGGACAGTGGTTAGCCTTCTCAAATTTACGAACAGTGGTTAGCCTTCACAAATGTACGAAAATGAATAAATTGTCAATAGCACTCGTAATAGGGGTCCGATTGTGATGGCTGATACCTTAATCAAATGTGCTCGACATCAGCATAAATACTGCTATAAAATAAACATACATTTCCAAAAATATTTGCACGTAAAATTTTTGGACAGTGGTTAGCCTTCTCAAATTTACGAACAGTGGTTAGCCTTCACAAATGTACGAAAATGAATTTATTGTCAATAGCACACGTAATAGGGGTCCGATTGTGATGGCTGATACCTTAATCAAATGTGCTCGACATCAGCATAAATACTACTATAAAATAAACATACATTCCAAAAATTATTTGCACGTAAAATTTTTGGACAGTGGTTAGCCTTCACAAATGTACGAAAATGAATGAATTGTCAATAGCACTCGTAATAGGGGTCCGATTGTGATGGCTGATACCTTAATCAAATGTGCTCGACATCAGCATAAATACTGCTTTAAAATAAACATACATTTCCAAAAATTATTTGCACGTAAAATTTTTGGACAGTGGTTAGCCTTCACAAATGTACGAAAATGAATGAATTGTCAATAGCACTCGTAATAGGGGTCCGATTGTGATGGCTGATACCTTAATCAAATGTGCTCGACATCAGCATAAATACTGCTTTAAAATAAACATACATTTCCAAAAATTATTTGCACGTAAAATTTTTGGACAGTGGTTAGCCTTCACAAATTTACGAAAATGAATAAATTGTCAATAGCACTCGTAATAGGGGTCCGATTGTGATGGCTGATACCTTAATCAAATGTGCTCGACATCAGCATA
This sequence comes from Tipula confusa, assembly GCA_963556175.1. Taxonomy (NCBI): domain Eukaryota; kingdom Metazoa; phylum Arthropoda; class Insecta; order Diptera; family Tipulidae; genus Tipula; species Tipula confusa. The sequence goes on from OY744477.1 coordinate 92,044,449, forward strand.
AATACTGCTATAAAATAAACATACATTTCCAAAAATTATTTGCACGTAAAATTTTTGGACAGTGGTTATCCTTCTCAAATTTACGAACAGTGGTTAGCCTTCACAAATGTACGAAAATGAATAAATTGCCAATAGCACTCGTAATAGGGGTCCGATTGTGATGGCTGATACCTTAATCAAATGTGCTCGACATCAGCATAAATACTGCTATAAAATAAACATACATTTCCAAAAATTATTTGCACGTAAAATTTTTGGACAGTGGTTAGCCTTCTCAAATTTACGAACAGTGGTTAGCCTTCACAAATGTACGAAAATGAATGAATTGTCAATAGCACTCGTAATAGGGGTCCGATTGTGATGGCTGATACCTTAATCAAATGTGCTCGACATCAGCATAAATACTGCTATAAAATAAACATACATTTCCAAAAATTATTTGCACGTAAAATTTTTGGACAGTGGTTAGCCTTCTCAAATTTACGAACAGTGGTTAGCCTTCACAAATGTACGAAAATGAATAAATTGTCAATAGCACTCGTAATAGGGGTCCGATTGTGATGGCTGATACCTTTAATCAAATGTGCTCGACATCAGCATAAATACTACTATAAAATAAACATACATTTCCAAAAATATTTGCACGTAAAATTTTTGGGACAGTGGTTAGCCTTCACAAATGTACGAAAATGAATGATTTGTCAATAGCACTCGTAATAGGGGTCCGATTGTGATGGCTGATACCTTAATCAAATGTGCTCGACATCAGCATAAATACTGCTTTAAAATAAACATACATTTCCAAAAATTATTTGCACGTAAAATTTTTGGACAGTGTTAGCCTTCACAAATGTACGAAAATGAATGAATTGTCAATAGCACTCGTAATAGGGGTCCGATTGTGATGGCTGATACCTTAATCAAATGTGCTCGACATCAGCATAAATACTGCT